>VDFB02193867.1:224900973-225270670 GCA_007258455.2 Sequoia sempervirens
GAGAGATCCAAACACCAAGTAAGAAAAAGTGAAGCCTTATATCTTGCAAGTTATGAATTACAATTATTATTACTTATTACTATTGTTTTGTTAATATTTACAAAAACTTGAATATCTTATTTGCAGGTTCTTGGTGGGAAGATTGGGGTGGAAAAACCCCAAATTTGCAAAGGCTAGCCCCTCGAATTTTGTCTCAACCTTGTAGTTCTTCTGGCTGTGAACGAAACTGGAGTTTGTTTAATGTCATTCACATGAAGAAGCGTAATAAGTTGACTCAACAAGGCATCAATGATCTTTTTTTTGTGCAATATAACCTTCGGCTTTGCACAAGAAAGGTGCAGGACCAGTCAGATGAGCTCATTGATTTGGATGACATTGATCCATACAGTGATTGGACCGTGCAGTATGATGAGGCCTCCTTGTTTATAGAGGATGAGATTGCTGATTTCGAGAGGCAAGCTATGAAGGATTTGCCTGCAGTAGAAGCAGGGGAGATTGGAGTGGATTACATTGATGTGGTGGAGGAGCCATTGCCACCTACCAGCATGGTGGAGCCACTGCCACAATCTTCTACAGCAAGCAGGGAGCCAGTATCGAGTGCAAGTACCGTACCCTCTACTGCCCAATTTTCTCTAGGTTGGGGAAGAGGAAATTGTAATTGCCTAGATATGAAATTTATGATGATGATTCTCAAATACAATCATCATAAATTCATTATAGTTATTAGTAGTTTTACTATGCGGCTTTTTATAATGATGCCATTTTGTAATCCATATGTATTGAACAATGAAATTTTATATAAAACACTCCCTCATGGTTTTTAGACTCATTTGATGCATTCTGTAATTGAATTTTGCAAAAAAAAAAGTGTTTTTATAAGAATTTTTGCTACTTTTTAAGTTGCCGAGTATTTGCTGAGTCAAAATTTTTGGGCTTGCCGAGTACTCTCCAATTCCGAGTATGTAAACTATGGTACAAACAATTGGTGTGATTGGAAATTGGGTATGTACCAACCATTACTAGTTCGTTTAGATCATTGAAGAGCATCTCCATTGATCTTATAGGAGGATTTCCCATGTCCCAAAGGGGGCATGACTATTTATTTGTCATTGTAGATTAGTTTAGCAAAATGTTTTTTTTTTTTTTAAATTTCTTATAAAAACATCCTCAAGGAAAATGAAACATCTGAATATTTTTTGAATTATGTTTGGGTTCATTTTGGTTTTCCATGTTCCATTGTTTTAGATAGAGACTCTTGGTTGTGGGAGTTTTTTGGAATGTATTTTGGGAGTAGATACAAAAATTGAAGAGATCTACTTTCTACCTCAAACGGATGGGCAAACTAAGGTGTTGAAAAGGGGACATTAATTCAACTCTTAAGAGGGTACAATAGGAAGCATCTTAAGACTTGGGATGAGAACTTGGTATATATTGAGCATGTTTTGGTTAATTAAACCAATGCCCCATTGATGTTTTGATGGGACAGCCACACAAGGTAGAAGACAATGATTTAGAAGTCCACAAGCTTGAAAAGTTCATTGAGAAGATTCAACAAATACACCTCCAAGTGCAAGGAAGGTTAAAGGATTCTCAATCTAAATACAAAGTGAGACATGATTAATATCATGTTGAGCATAAGTTCCACATCGGGACAAAGCATAGTTGTGCTTAAGAAAACAAAGTCTTGAAGGAGAAGCCATAAAGCTAAAGCCATTACAATATAGTCCATTTGAGATTGTTGAGTTATTGGTAAGAACATTTTCATATTGACTTTGTCACAATACATGAAGGTCTATTCTATGATCCATGTTGAATATTTGCATCTCTTTGATCCGTCCATGTTAAACAAAGATGAAGCACCTTTGTTACTTTCCCATGAATACCTTGATCCTAATTCTCAAGAAGAATTGGACAAAGATGCTATTTTTGTTGTTGAAAGAGAGGGTTACAAGAAGGGAGATGCAAGAGACTTGGCAGGTTGGTTTGAAAGGTCAAAAACTAGTGAAGACAAGGTGGTATCCCAAAGAAAAGGTGAGGGAAATGGTTACCCATATATTAAGTTTTTGAGATTTTGGGAACAAAAGCCTCCTAATTGGGGAGGTGTGATATGAATTTTTTAAGACTTGTGAAACTATAATTCTCCCATTGAAACATGTAGAAGGGGTTCTTTTCGGTTGTGTACAACTATAATTCTATAAATTTGCAACAGTCAAGTAGTCTTGTATGTGTTGAAGTGTAATTGGGAAGGCTAGGGAGCAGTGGCATTGTTGTTTAGGTGTTTGGGCATCAAAACCACTGTGTAGGGTGTCCATGAAGGCCTCTAGAGGACATTAAAGCTTGTAACCGACAAAGGAGATAGTGGCTAGAGGAGGTTAGATCTCTAATGGTGGGAACTATGATGTGGTAATGTGTGGTTGATATATTTTATGCTTGCATTCTTAGTCATCATGAACCAAAGCAAATAATTTGTATGATGTATAAATAAATAGCCAATGTTATTATGAGATGTGTTGGCAAAAGGAGTCTGCACACTTGCATTAGCTCATGATTAAGTTTTGATTTGTATGGTTTAGTTTTGGAATTGATTGCATTAGGTAATTGGCTATGTCAAAGTTCTATTCCAAGACCACATCTGTATTGAAATCCAGGTGGGGGGAAAAGAGAAATCAGGTAAAGTTTCAGTAGGATAAAGATGATAAGTAATGAAAGCAATGATTATAGCAGTAGTGTGAAGATGATAGGCAATGAAAGCCATCATTATGGCAGTAGCATGGAGATGATCAGCAATGGCCACATGTTGTTGAACTTCTGGTGACAATCTTTTTTTGTAGGTCTAGTTTACTGTAATGCATGACCCTAAAGAATGGTTCTCTCTGCAGACACTATTGGGTCTAAATTCACATTCAAGTCTTAGAACTTAGGTGGCCTGTATGCATGCTAACTCTTATACTTTCTTTTATTCTTGTGTTTTAGCTGGTCACTCACAACTTATGAACACGCATTGTTTGTCATCTTGTAGAGGTTACATTTTGAGATGATAAATGGAATTTGAAGCAATTCATATCTTTCTTTTTTTAGATCTAGTGCATATTCGTTTGATGTCTGAAGAAGTGCTGTTGCATTCTACTGCAACCCATCCTCAAACTCTCTTCGTATTTGTTTCCATCATTGAGACTAAAATATTAGACCATTATCAGAAAGATTAAGTAATATTTGATCATTAATCAACAATAGCTCTTTTAAGATTTCTTTGGCCAGTAGCAAAAACAATTTTTTCCACTTCCAACTTTCATCTCAATCCAGAAAGCAGAATCTGTGTCTGTTTTAGGTTTTGGTTTAAATTTCTTTTTGTGACTATGATTTTGAATGCTTCTATTTGATATCTGCTTTATATTGCAGCTGGACACTCAAAATTGGGTGGCCTTCTTTTTAGTGGAAACTCCCATACAAAGAGTGAAAGACTATTCATGCGAGGACCTGGAGAATGTGGTGAAGTTGAAGTTGCTGTCTCTGCTGTTATAGGTGACTTGAATTCTTAAAATTTTTACCAATTACCAATAATGAAGCATTATCATAGGTTTGATGCTTTAGGAAATGGAAATCTTTGATCTATTCTTCATATTCAATTTTTTTTTGAGAGATCCAAGTATATAAATCATGCTTCTGTAACTAATTTTTTTTCTTAGATACAAGCATTAAATGTAATGCACTTTTTTGGACTGTTAGAAAAATTTTTTGCTCTCAATATTTTGGTCTTGTATGATTGTGGGCTCTAATAGTTGAGAAATAGAACAGGATGAGTAATGCAAGGTTTTTAAATGCAATAAAACACAATATTAAAGGATATCACATATGAATACAAACTCAATCTTTAACAACTAAGATAAGAAATCATTTCTGCAACAAAGATTGATCCATATAAGAGAGATTTACTAGTCAATACAGCCTTTTAACATCAAAAGTATCTATTGTGGAAAAATCAAGCATAATCACTTCCAAGTAGAATAGTTGTAGAACTGTAGAAGTATATAAATAGTAAATACAATCACATGCTCAAAAAAGATCAGTTTGGTATTATATCGTTAACTAGAGTTATTTATATAAGGATCTCTCACATGCTCAAAGAGGACCATTTTGGTATTATATGGTTAACTAGAGTTATTTATATAAGTATCTCTAGTTTGCAATCCTGACATATCTCTTTATTCTGATGATGCATCATATGGTGTGATATGTAACATTGATTCAAAAATTTCTCACAAGTGTTTTCCAAAACTCATTTTCAAAGATCAGTTTGCAAACTTTTTCCTCACGAATTATCTTTCTTGATTGATGTCTGTTCTATTGTGGCACTGGCTGGCAGAAATAGTTGAGTTACTTTATAGATCTTATTAAATGGCGAGCTTTTCTTTTACATTTCTTTAATCCATTGATTTGGTTTTATTCAATTTGTAATTGCAATACTATTGCTAAGGGAAAAAATATCATGAATATAGAGTCCCTTTGCATATGTAGGATGCTGTAATCATTACCTAGAAACTAGCTCACAATAGACCAGAAATTTGCAGAAAATCTGTTTGTCTCATGTTTGAGTGTTTTCTCATAACATCCATTTGTATGAAAGGCATTATGAGGCAAGCTGAGAGAAAATGCCTCAGTTAGAATATTCTCTCCTACTTAGGCTGGCACCTGAACTAGAGATGTAATGAGTCTATATGGGTGACTAAGTAAAATTAAGTTGACAATCAATCAGTTCATGAGAATTTCCAGTGATGGAGAGTTGACTCTAGTTCTTATAGAAATTAAAAATTAAAAACATTGATTTTAAAAGTACAAATGGGTCTATAATCATTACTAGATAAAATCAATTAATCATACCCATTAAAAATTAACTTGGCATAGAGGAGTCTTTTACTTGTGCCCCTTCCAGCATCCCGTCCTCTACTGCAGGCACCAAGGTCTGCCCTTTGACCCATCCTTATAAAATTCTAGTTCTGCTATCTGAGATTGTTCACTTTCTGCTTTGGGAGCTGAAAATGATCTTGCGTAAGGGTTTCAGTAAATCTGATGATTGTTCCCAACTGGAAGAGTCTTCTTCTAGGTTGAGATCTGGCGCTTTGGGGTTGGATGTTCCCAATTTGTTAGGTGAGCTGGCTGGGGTCTCTACAGGTAAACCAAGCCCCTCTTTGCACTAGCAATTCAATCTAGGTTTTGGCACAATTCACCCCTACGATCTCAAAAAGAATTTGGAGTTTGGTGTCATGTCCTCTTTTTTAGTTAAATTAACTAGGGAGCCATTCTTTATTTCCCAAAGGCTAAGGGATAAAGTTAGGAACATATTTCAATAATAATTTTTTTAGTCCCAATAATATTATTTTAAGAACTTTGTAAAATGACAACTTAAATATTATTATTAGTTAGATAAAGTGGGCCATCTAAATCAGTGTTACAAGACTTGGACTCGCCTCGGACTCGGCAAGCCGATTTTTGACTTGGACTCAGAGCCTAGACTCGCGCAAGACTCAGCAAATAGAAAAACCCAAGAAATTCAGAGATTTTTAAGGATTTAAAACTTGTTTCATGCACCCTTTAATAAATAAACCTTAAAGACACAATAACATCATTAATAGCAAGGGAACCTGATATAGTTCAATTGCAGCAATAATCTTTCACAATGAATTCCAACTTTGATAATGACAGCAGCAGTAATCTTCATGAATTCCCACGCCTAGCATTAAATGATAATCTGTCTCCAACATAAAGTCGCTGCCAAATGTGAACATTGATCTAGCTGTCCCCTCTATAGGTAAACCAAGCCCCTCTTCGCACTAGCAATTCAATCTAGGTTTTGGCACAATTCACCCCTACGATCTCAAAAAGACTTTGGAGTTTGGTGTCATGTCCCCTTTTTTAGTTAAATTAACTAGGGAGCCATTCTTTATTTCCCATAGGCAAAGGGATAAAGTTAGGAACATATTTCAATAATAATTTTTTTAGTCCCAATAATATTATTTTAAGAACTTTGTAAAATGACAACTTAAATATTATTATTAGTTAGATAAAGTGGGCCATCTAAATCAGTGTTACAAGACTTGGACTCGCACTCGGCAAGCCGAGACTTGGACGAGCCTAGACTAAGACTCAAAATAGAAAAACCCAAGAAATTCAGAGATTTTTAAGGATTTAAAACTTGTTTCATGCACCCTTTAATAAATAAACCTTAAAGACACAATAACATCATTAATAGCCCTGATATAGTTCAATTGCAGCAATAATCTTTCACAATGGATAATGACAGTAATCTTCATGAATTCCCACGCCTAGCATTAAATGATAATGTCTCCAACATAAAGTCGCTGCCAAATGTGAACATTGATCTAGCTGTCAAGAAAAGATGATTTCTGCCTTACAGACAACTAGCAGCTGCAACAGTACGGCCCGGTAAATGCAGCCTGTGCGGCCTTCAAGGATTGCTACAGTGATTAGAATGACCTCCAATGTTTGTCTTTCAAAGGATTTCAGACCTGCTACTCGAACCCTCAGAAGTTGATCACTTCAACAATGTAGAATAACTCTCCCACGTGCTGGATTATTAAACCCTATCAGCATAAATGCAACAACAGTTGTATAGTTCTGTTCTTCAATGATTAGTCTTCACAACCCTTGAAAACTTCCTGTATAAATTCTTCCATGATAAACTGATCTGCAAATAAATAATCCTTTGCAACCCTTGATTTATTCTCCAATGAAGCACAATGTTGACTCCTAAATGAAGCCAAACTCATAGGCAATCCTTCGGAAGATCTTTCACAACCTCAGGTATGTGAATCAATGAGAGTTTTCGTTCCCAATGATCAAGAAATGTAGAAATTGCAGAAACCCTAGGTTTCCTCTTCTCCATAGCAAAACATTCAAGTCAAATATCAAAATCTTGGATGATAATAATAGCTTGGTTGATCCCTTTATATAATTTTTCACCAAGAAGAGGTCGACCTTCTAGAGGATTCTTTTCAATCATTTAATAATAATATTAAATGTGCATTTAATAACTTTATTAATAATTCGTCAAAGTGGGCGCCCCATTTAATTAATCATTTAATGTACTTTAAGTCATTAAATGGCCCCTTTAGACATAAAGTTATAATATACTTCTAATGATTAATTATTATTAAAGTCACCTTTAATAATAATTAAATAATATAACTTGCACATTAATCCTTATTTCACTAGGCCAACTAAAAACTGGGATCAACACTGAAATCATCACATGTTTAGGTGCTTTACTATTAATAGAAACACTAGACTCTCATGACTTGCAGACTTACTATAAATAGTAAGTGTGTAAAACTAAGTCTTGAATCACCAAACGAAGGCCAATCTTGAACCAAATTGAGCTCTGGAGAAGAAACACACTGGTATTTGCCAAACAAGACCCTCTAACCATCTGCATTAGCCTACAAGGGTCAACTAATAGGCTAAACCATCAAGAAACTAGAGCGAGCTAAAAAGGGGACATTACATAGTAGTAAGAGTCAAAACAATTAGATATATAAATGTTGTCAAATGTATACAATACTCATGGAATATAAAATCCATGGCATCAAAAGTTCCAAACATATATCAAAACAAAAGCTATAAGTCTATGGTTTACAGGAGCCTGCATCACTAAGCGTCAATCCTCTTGTGTAGACGTCTAAGATAGGTCATGTATGATGATGCAGCCATCATCTCTACCCGTGTCTTAGACTCAATGGCACCCAAACTAGCATCCAAGGTGTCTCCTAGTGCTCTATCCTCCTCTACCATGGCCACTGCCTTTGCCTCTCGATCTACCTGGTTGACCCAATCAAGGTCCTCATCATTAAAAACGGGATCCTCAGTCTTAGTGATCCAATTTGATTGTGGATCAACCTCCTCCAACGTGATGGGTGACAAGTCTCTGCCCAATATCTGTCTATGGTGAAGGCGCAAGTTGTAATAAACATAAACAAAATCATTCAACCTTTGCACTGACAACCTATTGCGCTTCTTGGAGTGTATGTGCTCAAACATACTCCAATTGGGCTCACAACCCAAGGCATTGCATGGTTGGATCAACACTCGAATCGCAATCCTTTGAAGATTTGGTACTTTAGGACCAAATCTCTCCCACCATGCATCTAAGATGAGAAAAAGAAAAAGAAAAATCTCATTGTCCAACTTTAAGTTTGAATATTTAATAGTAATATAAAATATTGAAAAGTGGTAATACTCAAACTACTATTATGCCCTTAATAAATTTTACCTAGGTGCAATGTCGATCGAGTAGACTTGCATATGTCTCTTGCAAAGAGATCTCCTTGTGCAAGTCTGAAAACCTCTATCTCGGTGACAATTTTGGCTCCAACATGAGAATCAGACATCTGCTCTATGACTGTGGAGAGCCCACTCAAAACCTCCTCATTAGCCTTGAATTCTTTGCGGAATTGGAATGCCAGATTGAGAAAATATGTTGCTGTGTCTAGGGGCTTGTGAAGCTGGAGGTGCCATCATCTATTGATGATGTCCCAAATGGGGCAATACTTATCATCGACTCCCCCATAAATGGATCTAATGGCCTCTTTGGCCCTATCCATGCCCTCGTATATGTAGCCCATTGCGGGCTTCTCCCCATCAACAACTCGTAATAGAACCACTAAAGGCTTTGTGAATTGCAATTATTATGAAACATTGACATAAGACACAAATAAGAAAATAAAATGTAGAATTACTAAACTAATTACTAATTACATTTACCTTGATGATCACTGCAGTAGGTACCCAAAAGCCCTGCTCATCAAAAATTTAACTTGACACTTCATCCCCTGCATTTGTCTTAGCATATGTTGAGGAAGTCCACTCCTCACTAACAAACATCCACCTCAAAGCTCCCTTTGATTGTAGTAAAGATTGTAGAGTGATGAAGTTGGTAGCAAAGCGTGTTATCCCAGGGCGAGCCAACTCCTTCTGCCCCGTGTACTCATAAGGTTGAGGATCCATGTGTGATTATATATGAACTTACAAATATTTTTTGCGGTCTTCACACATGCTTTGATCCAGGCAAGCTTGCCAAGATCCTCCAATATGAGATCAAGGCAATGAGCGACACAAGGTGTCCAAAACAATGATGGGTGCCTATCCATCAATAGTCTACTTGCAGTAACATAATTTTTTGCATTATCCGTGACTATTTGCACCACATTCTCCTCTGCTACCTCAGCCAAGACACCCTCCAAAGCCTCACAAAGAAATTCAACATTTTTGGTGTTGTTGGATGCATCAATAGATTTGATGAACATGGTACTACTTGAAAAAGAAACAAAATAAATGATTCAATAAAATATAAACTTAAAATCTTGATTGTTAATCACTAAATCAATGCATTTTAGGAAGTAAAATATTTACCCGAGGAAGAAACAAGAAAGTTGAGCAATGTCCTATTTCTTCTATCGGTCCAACCATTGGTCATGATGGTGCAACCCTTCTTCCTCCAAATGTCTCAATCATATTTTTCCAATATGAAGACCTAACAAATAGTAACTGGATCAATCATATTTTGCCAATATGGAGACCTAACACAAATAAATTAAATAAAATAAGTATTGAAAAATGTATAATTTCAATTTGAATTCAACATAGCTCTAAAAATAAAAATTCAAGAGACAAAGAATCAACTATCAAGCTATATATTTTAGAACAAAACAAAATAAGAATTACCTGGTTGCATGAAATGGAATGCCGCAATAAAACCAAAAGTCTCCAATTGCAGCTTTGGCTACATCATGTTTATCCTTGTTTCAACCCATGCTCTCAAGAGACGGTTGGGAACCCAGAGTAGTGCATGGCAAAATATATGAATCCAACTTAGATCCACGAATTCTAGGCCCAATGCTAACTCTACCACTGCCACTGCCACTATCACTACCAACAATCAAAGGTGTAGCTTGTGGAGGAATTGGAGGCATGGAAGAACTCAAATCTCCAACTCCACACATGGCTGCCATCTCCTCTCTTTGCTTCTTTTTCAACTCTTTTTGTTGCTCAAAGGTTTCCAATTGCACTTGCACTTCACGCATTACCTCAGGAAGGATGTTTATGCAAGGATTAGCATCTCGGCTCGGTATACTTGCAAGGTGGTATTTCAATTTGTTAATGCCTCTCCTATGCATAGTTGTTTTGCAATGAAAATATGTTCTTTTTTTGCCCAGGGGTAATAATGGCATGTTTCCAACAAGGGTCCTTTCTATTTTGAGACATTGTGAATGTGATAGAGACAATTTATAGATATAAACAATGCTGCAGTAACACATAAATTAAAAAAAATTAACATTCAAAGTTTATACTTTATAATTAAACTAAAAAACCTAGGGTTTGCAACTATAAAATTTTGTTTTAACAAGAAATCCTAGGGTTTGTTCAACAAAAAACTTAAACACACCTAGGGTTTGTAACTTGTTATTTGTTTCTCTAAAACAAAATAGAAAAAAAAAAGAAAGAAAGAAAAGAAATGAAGTTTTGGAAAAAAAAAAAAAAACCTTCAAAACTCAAACATACCTCTTAAATCTTCTTTGGCATCAATGGAAATCTCTTTCTAGTCCCTTGTAGACTCCTCTAAATGCAACAAAATCACCTTCGAACCTGCACAAATGCAATTCAACAACCGTTTTGTGCTCAATCTCCTTGCTGGTTTTCCTTCAATGCAAATGTGTTTTGGCTCTCTTCTCTCTTTTTTCTCTCTTCCTTGACTTGAAAATGAAATGAAGTGCCTTTTGGAAGAATAGAGGCAAGTATAAAGGCAAAAGGAAAAAAAGAAGAAAGCTTAAAAAATGTTTTTTTGGCAACTTAAGTTTGACCCAGCCACCGGCCGAGCCTGGGGCACAGGACTTGCCGGTTCTGGGCAAGTCTAGCAAGTCTGCCAGACTCAACGAGTCAAGCGAGTACCCGACTCCTGAATAAACAAAGTGATGTAACTCTCAAATAAATATATTAGCAAATAAGGACTAATAATACCACACATGGCTCAGTCTACCTAAGTGACATATATGAGTGACAGGAATAATCATTCCTATAATCAGTACTTCATAAAATGTATTCACTCCTGAACAGCATTAGTAAGAACATCAACATCACTGTATATTACAGATATGCATTCTAACATTATCCTATTAATAATAATTAATGACATTACCATAATGATAATATTATGCATCTAATATTGTCTTATTCCTAATAAGGAATAACATTATCATAAAGACATCCCAAATAATAATATTATCCACCTAACATTATTTTATTCAAAATAAAGAATTACCTTATTCACAATAAAGCAGAACACTACCGTAATGATATCCTAAATGATATTATGCTCCTAATATTATCTCATTCATAATAAAGAGTAACATTGCCACATTACCGTAATGCTCTGATTTTCCAATACTACCTGATTCTCTTATTATTTTTGAGTATTCTCCGTATTGTCTTATCCCCCATGATATTCCTTTAAATCTACATATATATCTTTTCTTTTACTTGAAGGGAGGTGTCCCTTAGAATAGACACCATCTTTGACCATTGATTAACCAACCTCCCTAACATATCAATCGCTGCTTTTAGATATATTAAATTTAATCACTGCCTTATCTTTATACTAATTGGGTGAATCGCTGCTGCAGCCTTTAAAAGGATTTTGTTTATTGTTCTAAATGAATCGTTGGCCTCTTATTGTATAAATGTATTGTCACATATTTAATATAAATTTATGGTAAATATATTTATTTTTTATATTTGTTTTATATATATGTTTTTATAGTCTTATATAGTGATTATAATTATAATAATATTGTTAATATTATATTCATATTTTAAATATTTATATTGTTATTTTATTTTATTTATTTATGTGTATTTCAATGCTTTTATTATTGATTTATATTTACATTTGATATTTATGGGATTTTGTTATTTGTATTTTAATGTTTCATATCACAATTTCGGGGAACATGACAGAATGTCCCCAGGTTCATCTTATCAACATAGAGGTTAGGCTTATTACACAACACTAAACTACCTTGGTTCACACAAACCCATAGGAGTTCACTTCCATTTGAAATTCATATAATAGGTTTAATATTGAGTGTTTTTTATTCGAGGGGTAGGGTCAATAAATAACTTTAGTCATATGAAATCCCTTGCAAGATCAATACCCAAGTATTATTCTTAGGTTTATTTACATACTTCATTTGGTAATTAGCATTCCCACACTTCCCTTTTACTAGCAATAGACATGATATCAACATGTGTCGGGTGCACCATTTTGACCAGGAATAAGGTTTGTAACTTAAACATTTTGAGAACTTTTAATTCCACAAGAATAAACCGTCAACAAGGTACTACTAAATCTTTGACCCATTTGCAACAATTATCATGGGAATGTTTCATAGATAAATAGTGATCATATATATATATTTAATAGTTCTAAGTATTCGAGTAACAATTAATAATAAAATACTACACCTCCCATATATGGGAGTCACAATTGAAGAACTCAAATAATACTCAACACTACGACTTGTAGGAGTATTTATAACTATTCCAACCATGTATCCCAATTTAATAAACCTATTGTGACACTTCCATCCAGTCATGTCAAGATTGAACTTCACTACCAATATTATTCCTAATCCAACTAGAACATCCCAAGGTTTCGTTTATCCTGATTATAGACACACACACATGCTTCTATTGCACTCCTAAAGATCTTGAAGACAACAAGTCTTATGATTAAGTACTTGATAGTTGATTCATATTGTTAATAGTAACCATGATGATATAATTATACCACATAGCTCATCCTAACCTCTTAATTCTCCCTAGGAAAGAGCTACATGCAATCAAATGATATAACTCATTGTGTTATTTTCAGGTAATATATTTTAAGGAAATGAGATTAGATAACTATATTTATTTGTCTCCTCCCCTCCCCTATTCCTATTATTTAGTAGTAGTAGCAAGCCCTTCCATTACATTATTTGATTTATTAATGCTCAATTCATATATACTAGTATCATTTTTAAGGAGCGATGGCCTATATGATTTTGTGGTTTAACACCATAGAATTTCCTCTTGATTTACACATGCATTCACATATTAATGTTAATAACATAGGGATATCAAGTGTTCCCTAATTTTTCCAAGTGAAGACATGAATTTCGGATTTCCTTATACATATATGCTGTAACATTTTTCTTATCCCTTTGTCTTAAATATCAAAATATTGGTCACATAAAATGCTACATGACATTTCTCAAGACTTGTTCAGCCACTAAGGTAAGTATTGTAATGAGACGAAAGAAAGGTCTATCATGATTGTTTCACCATAGTTTAGTCTGAAGACCATTGCAAGGTTTCTCTTGATTATTGTATGTTATATTTGCAGCTGTCTCACCTATCCTGATGAGATTCTTGATTAGAGAACAATATATGAGCTACATAGATACCCATTTTAAACATGGTAATCAAATCTATTCTATAGTAGATTGAAATGTGTGCAGACCAATTTATGCAATGAATTGAAAGGAGAATGAAGTGGAAATGTATAAATAAAATATCTACTTAGCTTGGCTGAAGTATTCTCCTACATATACCGCTCCAATAATTCCCAAGTATTCCCAATTTCTTCAAATCTGCTCTCTTAAACTGGGACTCCAGCATAGGTAGGAAGGATGCTATCAATAGTTGTAGAGTCTAATTTTATTGCCAATTGACCCCTGGTGATGAGGACGTGATAAACTTGCAGGTCACGTCAACACCACGCCCAGTTTGCCAGTTGCATTTGCTTTAAAGTTTCTAAAGCCTTTTCACCAAATCTATTTCAACCCTCTCCTCTCACTTTGTTTTCCTTTACTATCTAAACCCCAAGATGTCTCCACACCTTACTCTGCATTTTACTCCTCTCTTCTTGCGCAATATCTTCCTTTTTACATTTTTCTCTGCTCTTTTCTCCTGTGCTTTCTACATTTTTTTTCACTCATTTCCTCCAGTCGTGAGGGTTTTAAAATCTGCTCTGCCCTTCTTATGCAGACACTCTTCAACTTATCCTCTTTTTCTCTCACGTACTCTCTCTGCCTTCCCGTTCACACACACCATCCCTCTTCTCTATCTCCTCTCACGTGTTCTCTCCTCATGTCATTCAACCCTTTCTTCTCACCTTACTCTGCATTCCTCTGCATTTTTCTTCCTCATGTCTTTCATCCAACCAGTCTCTCCTGCAATCGTTCCCCTCGAAAATAGCACACCTCCAGTTCATCCATATTCTCTTCCTCCTTTGTGAATTCCACCATTCTCTACAGTCTTCTCCTGTTGACCTCTGCTGCTCACGTTTCTCTTTTCTTCCCCTAAACAAAGCCCATCTTCGGCATTTCTTTTCCTCTTATCTTCACACCCCCAAGATGACCCCATGTTGCAGATTTTATGGAGGTCATGGTCTGCCCAAAATAAAATCCATTTTCTTCATGTGGTCATGGGTGAAGGATTAGATGTTTTGTGCGCCAATTTGACCCGTGACCTGTATGTTTTCCTGCTCCAAGGAAGGGTCACCATGCCTTATTAATGGCATGGTCACCCCCCTTCCTTTTCTTGCACCATGCTCAATCAATGCAAGCAGTTTTCTCATCCTTTTTGTTCGAAAGATTACTGTCTTTCTTTCCTGTTCCCATCCCTTCATTGATAGGATGTGACAACACCATGCCTTATTAATGGCACGACAACCCCTCTTTCCTCCCGCACCATCCTTGCTTAATACATTTGCAAAAGGTCATCCTGCCTGTCCTCCCTTTTCTTGTTTATTATTTTATTCTATTTATTTTCTTGGTCTTAGACCACGAGGGATGTGTCATTCATAAAAATCTCAACTTGATATTGTCATGATGGACCTTAATACACTTGATATTTGTGTGAAACACATAATTCTTGGTTGGCGTAGTAGTACCATGAGATCACATCCCAACAAAGCAAGTTTCTGCAGATAAGTCACCTCTCACCAAGGACCTCCCTAGTCCAAATTTTGTTGTCTCTGGGAGCCACTGCACTTATCTTCTCTTTTTGAGTAGTCACAAGTGCAATAGTAATAAGCTTCTTGCTCTACCAAAGCAACACCACATAATCCAATCTGATAGACAAATCCAAAAGTGGATATCCAATTTGTTGGCGTTTAAATTAGCACCTCTGGAGTGCTGATTGTAAACGTTCAGCTATTACAAATGTTTTGCAACACTTTTCGTTATTTAGAGAGGAGAAGTCCCTCTTTGCTGATGTAATGCGTAAGAGAGGGTAGAGTAGACTAAGGTTCCTATCTTTTTGTACTCAGTGATAGGACACAAGGGTGCACAAACACAACGCGTCGTAGCTAAGCTTTTCTCCGGTTTTGGCAGATCTTAACTACGACTATTCTAGTTTTTAATCTATCCTATCTCCTCAAGGTAAACAGAGCATGAGGGCATAGGAGCGGGAATGGATTGGTTGGGTTACTTGAATCCGCCGTCTCCTTAGAATATGGCCGACGCTCTGAACTCTTGGATATACGCTTGGATAAGGTTTTATACAAGCAAATGCTCTTCATGGTAAGTTGGATCTGAGACCTGCCAAGGAGGAGGAACCCCTATCCGAGGTATGGGCTAGGAAACGACTTACTAGAAACAACAAATTACGATGTCTTGACCGACAAACTTGCTAAGGAGGAGGAACCCCTATCCGAAGTATAGGTTGATAGACAATCCATTAGACAACAACAAATGATAACCGTTAATAACAGATATCCAAGGAGGAGGAACCTCTATCCGAGGAGGGAAATGAAACAACAAGCTATTTAAACACAAAGACGTTATGGAAGAACTCAAATCTTTAGATCAAATTGCATGTTCCTTTTGATTTCTTTCTTCAAGCTTTCTGAACGAATTACAAAGATTGCGACAACAAAGGCACGAAATCATGCACAATTACGATCAACCAATGAACTCTCATCCAAGAGTGAACAAATATTCCTTTCCAAAGCCGTTGGCAACAATGGTGCAGCAATTTTGCATAGCAAGTAAAGGTTAAACAAATAATGAGCCCAAGGCTCTTATTTATAGAACTCAAAGGAGTAGGCAACCCTAAAATCTCTTTGAGTTAACAATGAGTTCTTGCCAATCAATTAGCAAGATTTATTCCTAAAAATGGGGAACAAACAGTTAATTGGAAATTTACTTCAGTTAACTGAAACTAAACAAAGAGTCAACTGGAAACTACTTCAGTTGACTGAAACAAAACTAAAGGTGAACTTTAATACAAAGTATGCCTCCAAAATAGACATCCATGTTTAGTGGAGATTTGAGATCCACACATTATGGAAGCCAATTAGACATCCTTAATTAGTGGGATCTGACAATGCATGATTTGTGGGATGTGGAGTTAACTTGGAAAGGGGCATCAAGTTAACTCCAATTACATTTAATGTCTTCTTGAGTTGACTTGGAAAGAAGCATCAAGTCAACTTCAAGTATCATAAATGCCATTTGGAGGGTAGGACGTCCTTCTTGGTGCCTTTACAACTCACCATTAGTCAATAGTGTTTCTATCCATTCGTTGACTTCTTCAGCCTCGGGGGAGTTAATGCTTTGCAAAATGATGACGTGGTGCTTGAGCATTACTTCACCTGTTGTGAGCTGATGCTAGAAGTCTATACACTGGGCAGCTGTCTCATCGAACTTGGTTGACAATGCTGCCACCTTCGCCAACTTGCAACTGTCTGGATCATCAAGGAAGGTGTTGCGGATGACATCTCTGAACTGATTTTGTACAGTAACCATCTCAATGTATTCTCCTCCCTCGCGTTGATATTCTATGCGAGGAAAGGATATTACCAACGTTCTTGTGAAGTTGATATTATTGGCGACCACCCGTCAATAGTCAATCAATTCTACTGAATGAGCGTCATAGGCTTTCACCTTGTACGTAGTTGTTCTTTCCCCAAGAAAAGAGATGTTGCTTGTTTTCCTCTGAGTAGACTGATTGATATGCCAATTGCAAGTCTGCAATTGTGGTCTCGTCTTCTGGCCTCTTCTTTGCAATTCTTTGCTCTAATTGTTGAATCTCTGCACGAAGTCCATGTGCTCTATCCTGTAACTGGTATAGATTTTCCAGTATACATCGCCCTTTGAGAAAAAACTCCTCCACTTGATCTCTCAAGTGTTTTCCGTATGTTATCAGTTGTTGATGATTCTGCTTTGCGGGAAGATCCAACAATTATGGTGGTAAGGCCGAGACGTTCGGGGTGCCATGCATCAAGCTGGAAATGTACGACCTCAATTGCTGGTCTCAGCCTTCAAGGCTGCTTTGTCTTTTCCATCCTTGGCCATCCTTTCTTGTGCGCTCACCGAGGCGATTCCGAGAAGGTCTGCCTCCACCTGTTGTGTGGTCTTTCCAAAGTCAAGTTTAGACAATGTGAAGTCTTCTACTTGCACCTCGTGTATGCCTTTATCTTTTGGTGGGGCAACAGTCTCTATGATGAACTCACATTCTGCATTCCTTTCTACATGAACTTGCTTCATCAACTTCTTCGCCGACATGTCTTGTGGGACATGGTTGAATTCAGTGAAGTCAAGTTCATAGGAGGGTCTTTCCCTCTTCCTGCCTAGGAAATCCTTAAGCCAAATAGAATCTCGGCTAGCTTCGCTAGGAGGAATATGGGGCCTTTGAATGCCCGATGTGTGAGACTGTGCTGGAGTGACGTCTTTCAGTGGCGAGTCCAAGTCGATGGGGACTTGCGACTGCTGTGATGGTGGTGATGTAGGTGGTTCTGTTTCTATTACAGACACCGTTTCTGCTACTGGCTTTGGGGCAGCTGCTGCTTCTTCAACAACTATTTCTATTACTGGCACTGGGGCAGCAATAACCATGACTATTTTGGGGTTGTGTGTGGCTGTCTCCACATGTATCCCCTGTGTTCTTGGCCTTGTATGCTTTGACATCCTCATCCCTTGGGGAGGATTGCACCACTGCTTCTGCCTAGGCTTCTTTCTTGACATGGAAGGTGGTGTAGACTGAACCTGTGGCAGCTCTGTTCTGGGAGGTACCACCTTCCTTGTTTTCTTGCTATCGAGGTAGAGTTGGTTGTTTCTAACAACTCTACTCGTCCTCTCTTCTATAGATGGGTTGTCCTTTGCATACCAATCCACTCTTGGGAGTGGTTGTGAGTCAACTGAATCTACGAAGAATGAGGGGAGAATGACTTCCCCTTCATCGTCAGATAAGCCCTCGATGTCTTCCAACATAAAGTCAACAATTTGTGAGAGCTTGAACCTGCTATAGTTCCTTCTTCGCACTTCATACTCATCGTCACAATTGACCCAATAATCTTCCATAGAAGATTCATGTGATGAGTGTTGCTCAAGATGCATCGCATAGAGCCCTCTGGGATCATATGACCTTCTCTCGATGAGGTATTTGAGATTAAGCCTCACCGTTTCCTAGCTCATCATCTTGGCATCTGCCGCTGCCCTGCATCTATAGAGTCCCATCCCAATGGGAAAGTTTACAGCTGTCTTCTTTAGGTGCAAGTAAATGTGAACTTCAGATAACTGCCTTAGGAATTCATGAAGACTACCCTATTTGAAGGGTATCGTGGCATCATGGCGGGGTGACCAATGTAGCCATACACGCATATGTAGGAAAATGTAGGGAATTGGATAAACCAATCCGCCCAATCCGCCATTGCCTCTCTGGCTGTTTGTGAAATACGTACGTGCATCTCATGGTCTAGATCTCATACGGTGTGCATGATGAAGTGATCACTTGTTCTTTTGAAGTGTCGCTCTGCTTGAGTAAACTCAAGACGTGTAAAGTGTTCATGAACCTTCTGTACACCTAAGGTTCCCACATTGTTTAATATCCTGAACTCGCCTTGGAAGGCAATCAGGTATACCAGGTAAGAACACATGTGAAACTTATGAGCTTCTAGAAACCCAGTAATCTATTGGTGGAGCGTATCACTAATCAGAGTGGCCCAGTCATAATGTTCCCTCTTGCTGATGATTTTTGCAATGACATAATACATCCACGGCTGGAATTGATTACCATCCTCCTATCCAGTGATTCTATTGAGTAGAGTGATTAACACTGGATACTCATCTTTGCATTCTCCTCATCCAACCAACTTAGGCAAGTTAGCCTTTTTCACTTCCAGCCATTTTTTTGCCATTATTCTTTGGCATTTGCTTTTGGCTGCCTCGAATGCCTTGTCGCATTTTGTCACTAATATGACCCTGTTGGTAGGGCATGGTGGAATATCAAAACACTTTTCAATGTCCTTGGGCTTTAGACTGCAGATTATCCTCCCATCTACCGACCTGATTTCTCTCGTGGTAGGATTGTAATGCTTAATAAAAGCAATTACAAGCTCCACACTCTGTAATGTGATGGGGATGGATGTAGCTTGAAGCAACCTGGACTCTTCTATGTTCTGCAATGTGATCTGATTCATGCCCTCCAAGTCTTCTAGATCAACCACTGGGTTTACTTGATGCAAGTTCGTGTCAGTCATTTTCAGGTAATCATGGTACAAGGCCGTCTTGGTCTTGTATTGTACTTGGGAGTACTGCATCTTGAATAACTTAAAGATTGACTCCACACTTGACCCTGTTCTGACAATTTTTGAAAACCCTTGAAAATAGCGCCCTGTCGAGAAGTATTTTTCTGGAAAAAATATGGCACATGGGTTTTGTTCATGCTTCAATGCTGAACAAACCCAGTTCCTCAGAATTTTGATTCTGAAACTTTTTCAAAAAAACCCCCAAAAATAGGGGCAACAAGTTTGTTGATTCTAGAAATCTGACAAGATGGGTTTTACTGGAAAATTATTTTGAATCTACCCAGTTGATCAGATTTGTGGTAGCCTACTGATTTGTGTGACATGCAAGAATACCTAAGACAAGAAAAGAGGAAGTAGATAGAAGATGGATTGGAAGTTTTTAATCTGACCACTTGAGAAAATTTGTCTCTGAATCCAGCCTCTGATTAGAAATCTTCTTCTGCCTCTAATCTTCAAGAAATATTGAAGAATGGTTAAAAACCTTGGCCAGATCTAAAAATGGCGTCCTTGAGAGCTTATTGCTGTTCTTGATCATCAACCTGCAAAGAAATAATGAAGAGGGATGCCTAGATCTTTATATAGACTCAAGCCTGAATCCTTGAAGTTTGGGAGCCTAACTCATGATCTAAAGCTGATTTGGCTTGATCTGGAGTTCAAAAGGTAGGCTTCCACTAATTGTGGGGTGAATTGGCCAAGTTTTCCTCCAAAATATCTTATTTGGTCAACAAAACATGCCTTTGACCTTTTTGGGCGTCCCTTTTGAGTTTGAGTCCATTTTTCATTATTTTTCATGTTGAATGATTTATGTTTGATCCTTGCTCCAGATTGATCTGTCGACCCTGAGCAGTTGCTGATAGATTCATCATAGAGCTAGATCCAAGTTGAAGAGATGTGCCTGGGAGGTATTAAGCCATAAAGCTAAGTTTGTAACCCTAAAAAGAAGGGCGCCTTTCTCAAGAAAGGGCGCTTTTTCCTTGCTTTAGTCATTTTTTTAGTATCTTTTCTTTCAAACTCTTCATTCTAACCTCTTGTGCTTTGATTCGGAATTCCCGTTGATCGGAAAATTGGATACTCTTGTTTGATGTCTCATCAGGTAACCAACTTTGCTCCTCAAAAGATGACTGGAGTTTCAATTTACAGAAGTTATTTAAAGGTCCCTTAATGCAAGGGCGCCTCTCACTGAAAAGGGCGCTTTTTCCTTCTTGCTCAGTGATTTCACCCTAAAAAATGCCTAGTTTGATCTTTATTATTTGGTGATTGACTTGTTAGATGCTTGTGCTTTCAGTTCCGTTGTTGAGATTGACCCCGACTAAGAAGACTGTCTTGGGAGGCCTTCTGACATCTGACAGCATCTAAGGGCCCAAAATAAAGGGCGCCTTTGCTGACAAGGGCACTTTTTCCCATGCTGGACAATCATTTCTGATGTTTTCGTCAACTGCCTCTTTGTGCCGTGCTGACATTCGTCGGTGATCACTTCGTTAGATGATCTTGATGATTGTTTCGTTGTCGAGCTAGTAGGAGAACGCTGAGGATGACTGCCTTGGATGATTCAACAGGCTGTGTTTGCCTCCTGAGATTGAAGGGCGCCTTTCTCTGGAAAGGGCTCTTTTTTCATCATGGACCGATTTCTCCTTCGTAACGTTTTCAGAGTTAGTCAAATTTGGGCCTTTTTTGGTTTCGAGAATCTCCTTCGTCAAATAGCATCTTTTTAAACCTTTTTCACCATGGTTGCATCGTTGAAGCTTTTGAAGCTTAGCTTTTAGCACCTGGTATTGGCCAATCTGCCATTAATGGTTGCGGAGCTCCTAACTTTGTTCCTGAAAAACAGAAATAGACCCACCAGAGTAAAACGTGTCTTTTGATGATTTTGACTTGACCAATGTGATTGTGAAGTCATTTAATCCTATCAAAATCATTTTCAATCATTTTCAGGAAGGTCCTATTTTCAGGGGTTTGCCCGAAAGTAGGGGTATAAAACCCTAATTTTCAATTTTTTGAAAATTTGCACATACGTTCCTTGACAGAAACCCACAAAGACCTTATGTTTGGTTTGACCTAAAACAAACTTTTGACGGCATTTTTACATGATTTAGCTCAATTTTAGTAGAATTCCAAAAAATTATTTTGGGTACAACACAATTGTTTTTATCTCCAAATCAATTGAAAGCTATTTACCCAATGAAATAGTGCCATCACCCAAAGAGCCTTTCATACCAAATGGATAATTTTACTTAATATATTAAATATACCTTGTGATAATCTTGGTTGCTTTCCATTGGCACTATAGAATCCAGCATTAATCTAGATGCTAGCCCAACAACAAAGGCATTATATAGTCAAGCGTGAGTTAAGCACCAAAAATCATGGATCAACTGCCTATGCAAACAAGCTTAAACTTTCAAAGAATCGCAATGAACAACAAACTTAGTTCCTAGCTTAGATTCACATAGGGGGTGATACAAAATCATTCATCTCAAATTTCTGGATTAAGTCTAAAGCATACTGGTGTACACTTTATATTTTTTTTTTGCCAATTTATTGCAATCCAGAAACAACAAAGCAAAGGGTCCTGTAACATGACGATTCCTGGTTGTTCTGTTTTTACATTTTACTAACAAAGTGCACAGAGGATAAGGTATTGTACAATTAGACATGATGCATAATGGTTCCTAAGAAAGATTAAGTTTAGATTCGGGATGGAATAATTCAGGCAACTTTCAGACGCAGCTACATTTTATAGTGTGGGAAATGTCAATAGTAGTCAGAGTACTTTCCTGCAGTCTTTGTCACCCTGCCGGCTGTTAGGCATTTAAAAAATAGCACTGCAAAATATTTTAACTTCTCAAGTCCATTTATTGTAAACCTACTCTACGGATAGAATATTCATAGTCCAGGTAGTTAATAGGAGAAATAAATTATTTCCCATTATAGTAGGACATTTCTTATTCAACAAAAACCAAATTTAGTTAGAAATGTGTCTTTCAGATGCAACTTACTTCTAGAAACTGTTATATACCTAATTAATCATTATTAGTTATTGACTCTGTTTGATATTATATGTTTGGTGAATATGTTCATTGAGTATCCTTGTCGGATAATCAGGCCAGATGAAGTTACCAAGAGATGATTTTCTCACCTTATGGGGCTGGGGCACATCCTATAAAATACATCCTTGATTCGTATATTCTTATGTTATATATTCATTCATATTGTTATATTATATTTAATATGTAAATATAACATATTTATTAGGTATGAACTTGGGAAGCACATGAATAGAAACAAAATTGGTCAGCTATGCAATAGCGTGCGATCAATAGTACAGGCTATTCACAATTCCTGTCACAGTCACATCCAAATAAGTGCAGGTTTCTGCCTGAACAAGAAACAATGCACGGGAGGGAAAAAGCCACAGCTTCAAGACAATGAATGGATGGAGTACTTGAGATTTATTTTATATTCTCTTTTATCATATCCTGGCTTACTATGCTTCTTATATTTTATTAATATGCCTTTAGGATGATATCCAAAGCCATAATTAATGAGACAAATAGCTGTATAAGAGTGATTACCTGTACTTCGAATACAAAACTGCAGGCTGTCACAGTTTTAAATCATTGAAGCGTCTCTGTCTATATGTTGTCTGCTTCTCCATGCATACTTAAAGGCGTGCCCTACAGAAACCTATATTCTGCAATTTTGCTTTAGCATCAGGCATCACCACACAAGAATTTCTTTAAGTCTGCCATGTTTTCCGAATTGTTGATATCGAAGATTCCTTCTGCATCGCAGAATTTAAACAAATTGGCCTTGCAAAATTATTGAAACTTGATGCCTATAATATGTTGTACATAGTTTTGGAAGAATATTATTTTAATAGTTTCCAGAAGGAAAAACATATTATATGAAATTGAACCTGACCGCAATGGTTTGTTTATACAGATCAAAGTGAACAGGAGACCGGACCTTTGTCACCAGTCCAGATATCAAAAGGGAGTTTCAAAATGGGTATAGGAACTATTTTTCGTGCCGCAAAGCAAGCCTATGTTGCTGCAGCAGCTGCTAAGAAACCAGAATCTGAAATGCTACCTTTAAGATGTTGTCTGATGTCAATTTGTCTGCCATGGGAGACTCTTGCTCGTGATCTATTATTTAAGGTGAGTTTCTCTTCAGTTTGCACTAAAGTTATGTGAAGTACATGATGTAGTCACTTGATGCAAATGGCTTTGTGATACATAATTTAAGTTGAGCTTCTAATCATGCTATTATAGAATTTGAATTCTGATTCCTGCCGACCATGCAGGGTTTGTCAAAAAGAGACATTTAATGTAAATTCTATACATGTGGAGCTCGTATTTACAATTATTTGCACATTCAAAATTTTGGTGTACATCTCTACTGCAAGATGCAATCATACAAATGGATTGTCAGGAGTTGGGAGTCATCAGCTGAAGATAATGTTGTTTATGAAGTATTCAATCTTAACTTATTGGCATTATTTTTGCTTATTTTGCTGTCGTCAGAATGGGAGTAACGCAGTTCGTTCATTTTTCAGCAAGCAACCAGCTTATATGTTTGATATGTGTACTCAGTGATATGTAATTGTTTTACCTGTATAAGATGTTACGATTAAATTTGTAATCACAGTATCCTTGTATTTTAAGTCATACAAGTTTTTATGTAATTCAAGTATTGCATCGGCATTCAAGCTGTTTGCAGAAATCCCTATAAGTGAAATTTGTAAGTTAAAAATTATAATGTCATGAATTTGTAGTTCCAGAGTTCTATAGATTCAGAGATGCTGTAAAATGTTTGCGATAGTTATTAAACTTGGACTGGGCACAGATTTGGCTGGCTGATTTTTGACTTGGACTTAAAATTGGCACTTAGGGGAGAGGGGCCGGCATTGTGTAGGGTCCAATAGTCCTATAGTCAATTGTGATTATTCATATTAGTACTAGAATAAATTAATATTATATTTGTATATATTCATTTTATATATTAATCAAAATATTACCAAATATGTGACATTATGGAATCAATAGTTGTTCACTTCAGAACTTATATTCTTAAAAAAAAAACATAAATACATTTATGAACAAGTGAAATAAATATTTTTGTCTAAAATAAAATATCATAACTATCCATTATAAGTGTGTCATTTATAAAATTAAATGTTCATTTAATAAAATAAGACACTCATTTAAACAAGTATTGTTATCATAGTGAAAAAATATTGTTCTTATGTATACAACTATTGGAGTAGCAATGTACAAGCATTGGATTATTTCATATTAATTGTTTGTCCTATCACAAATATAAAAAGTGAGCACAATAAACACCATGTATTTTTTCATTAAATGTGAAGGATTTTTATAAAGTTTGTGTTCAGCTATTGGTCCATTTTTGTTTGATATAAGGTATATTTTAAATAATTATATGTTGTTTTTATAACAACAAATAGTTTTTATGTGTTCAACTATTGGACCATTTGTGTTGAATATAAAAGCTAGAGACAACAAATATTTATGGTTACCAATAGGTATTTGGTCCATTTAGGTTGCATATAAGTTTTATTTTAAATATAAACATGATATTCTACAAGCAACAAATGATATTTTTTTGTTCAACTACTAAGAGTACCATGAATAAGTTTCAGTTGAATTTTTAAAAAGTCAAAATTTGGACACTTCTTAGTAGATGTGCTAATGTAGCAAGTTGCATGATGAGTCACACCTCCAAACCTTAATTATAGATGGATAAATGGCCAGTCCACATTTCAAAAAAAAAAATGGTGTCCTATGATATTCTAGCTAACAAAGTTAGTTTGCATGACTACTGGGCCTTCTCCCTTAGATTTGGGAAACTATAAACACCATGAAATATATAGATTTTTAAAGGATTTAAACTGTTTTCTATGCACATTTCACCAAATCAACTTTAAATACATAATTAATTAATCAATTACAAGTTACTCTAATCACATATGCAAGTCTTTTAGTAAATAAGTATAAAAGTGGATGAGTTAAGAAAACAATATTTTTAAAGGTATAAAGTGTTTTAGGTGTACAAAACTCATGAATTATGATACCATGTCATTAAAAACAAAAAAAAAGTACAATTATGGTTGAGATAACCTGCATTGCTCAGTTCAACACCAATAACTATATGGTAGGTCTTGTGCTTGCATTTCAAATCACTACTTGATGTCGAGGACACCCTAATATTTGTGTGTGTCAACATCATCCAAAAGAATTTCATATGCTCTCTCATTTGGTGTGGTCATTGCCTCTACAACTCAAGGTAAACTTAATCAACTGATTTGTGGTCATCCGAAGTGAAGATAGTATACTTATTCCTAGTGGTGCGATTCAATTGTTGATTAACCTCCTAGATAGTATCCTTATTCCCAGTGTTGTGATCCAATTGTTGATTAACCTCCTTTATAATAAGGGATAAATTAGAGCCTAGGATTTGCTTGTAATTGAGGAGAAGGTTGTAATGAATATAGACAAGATCATTCAACTTTTGCATTAACAATCTACGCTGCCTCTTGGAGTGAATGTGCTTAAATATATTTTAATTGTGTTCACACAAGTGTTGTATAGTTGGCTTAAGGGATTTATTTCAATCCTTTAAATTTTTTTAACACCACACCTCTTCCACCATTCATTTGAAATTAGAAATCAAAATGAAAAGAAATTCAATTTCATTGTTTTAACAATAACTTAAGAAATGCAAATTTTTAAAATTACAAACTTAATCAAAACTTACCTTGTTGCATTATTGTACGAGTTGTGTTACATATCTCTCATAAATAGGTTAATTTGCAATCTTGAAGACAACCTTCACTTAACTTGATAATTTTCTTCTATTTATTTATAATCATGTAGAGCCCACTCAAACCTTTTTGTTGACCATGAAATTCAATTGGAATCATAATGTTGACATCAAAAAATATGTAATTACATGTAAAGGCTTGTGAAGCTAATGGTGTCATTGTTGGTCAATGATTTTTCATATGGGACGATACTTATCTTCAACCCCACCAAATGGCTCTAATGGCTTTATTAATTGACCTCATACACAACTCATTGCAAGCTTATGTCCATTAGTGATATACAAGAGGATAATTAAAGACTATATGAACTATTAAAAAATACCATAGGTAGCTAGATTGAAGAATGAAACATGAAGCTACAAATAAATAAAATACCATAAATAATAAACTAGCAAATGAACATGAGAAATAAAACAAGAATAAATCTATGGTTTCCTTTGTTGGAAGACAAAAGTTATAGGGTGTTGCCACAATAATGGGTTACACTTTTTGAGACATCTTTATTTTTGTTGATGTAAGAGAGGGGGACCGACCACATTCAAGGCCCTAAGTCACAGAGGGCCAAGAGCGGAAAGCTACCCTAACTTACCTCAGCTTAACAAGATGTTGGGGAATGCGGGATGAGAATGATGAGGACTATAATGTCCTTCAATCACCCTATAGACCCGAAATGCAAGATGGGGCTAGGCGAGCCAGCTTTTGGGTTTAACACTATGCCTCAAGAGGCTCTCTGTCCGAGGACGAAAGCTTAGTCCTGAGATGATAGTATGATGCGCTGGCATATCTCAAGTGTGCTTTTTTCCTCGAACAGAGAACGTCCTGAGGCGTAGTGTTAAACCCGAAAACCAGCTCACCTAGCCCCATCTTGCATTTCAGGTTTGTAGGGTGATTGAAGGACATTATAGTCCTCATCATTCTCGTCCCGCATTCCCCAATATCTTGTTAAGTTGAGGTAAGTTAGGGCAGCCTTCCACTCTTGGCCCTTCGTGACCTAGGGCCTTGAATGTGGTCGGTCCCCCTCTTACATTTTTGGTGAACCTGACGTGAAGAGGATATTTTTCAAAAAACTAGGCAATTATCTACCCCTACTTGGTGGGGTCATAACTTTTGACTCAGTGCTCAAAATTCAAAACTGTTTGCACCGTTGGAAAGGTCTCCTAGAGAACTAGTTTAGTATTTAAAATACTAGTGTCTTCAGTAATCAAATTTTAGGGATTGATGCAAGTTCCGACCTCAAATTTTGCTCCGAAGACCTCCAAAAATGAGAATTACTAGAACATAGAAAATACCGAAAAAATCGTAATGAATTTAATATCTTCTTTTATTAGTTTAGTATCTAGTTTTGTTCAAAATTTTAATGATATTTCATTTCATCCATGTGATGGTGACTTGGCTTTGCCTATGTCACTTGATATCTTTGATCCTTCTCACAAAAGTCCTCTTGCCTCAGGGGATATTCTGTTGCAAGAAGATGAAATCATTGATACCTTTCTTAACACTACGCTACCTTCTATTCATTCAAATGCACTCTCTTTTGGAGATGATGCATTTGTGAATGATGAATCTCCTCTTCATTCCAATGCACTCTCTTCTAGAGGTGTTGCATTTGTGAATGATGAATCTCATCTTTGTTCTGATGCACTCTCTTCTAGAGATGATGCATTAGCGAATGATGAACCTCCTATTCATTCCAATGCACTCTCTTGTAGAGACATTGCATTCTTGAATGATGAATTTCTTATCTATTCTAATGCACTCTCCTATAGAGATGATGCATTAGCAAATGATGAATCTCCTTCCACATCGGATTCTCCCTGGATCGATGTTGAGAGTGTTTCTTCAAATAATTATTCCACATTTGATCCTGTTTGGATTGATGTTGAGAATATGTCTTCAAATAATTTCTCTACTAGTTGTGATGATTCTGTAAATGTAATATGTGTCTCTGCTACCCCTCAAAGGCCTAGGAGACCAGTCGTTTATGTGACTCCAGCTAGCCCTTCTCCTAAAAGGATTTGTTCTATTGATAGTGTTCCATTTGATGGTGATTCTCCTGACCTTTCTAAGGCTCCCTCTTATAGAGCAGTAGCCCATACTTATGAGAATAGAATGAATAAACAACCAAGCCTTCCTCAAGCTCCTAAACCTACAACTAAAGCACCTAGTGATTACGATCTTTTCGAGAAACTTTGTGTTACTCTGGCTAAGATCTCATTGTGGGACTTGCTTTAGTCTACTCCGATTTATCAAGGTATGCTTCAAGAAGCCTTGCAAAAGATCCTCTTGCCTTCTTCTACTAGGCCAGAAAATGCTAATGCGTTGATGGTGTATATTCGTGCGTATTTGCCAAATATTATGCTCTATCCGCAAGAGCTCCTACCTTTGAAAGTACAGAAGCAAACAAATCCTTTAATGATTATAGTTAACATTAATAAAATTGGCATTAGATGTACTCTCATTGACGCCGATTTGACACTCAATGTATGTAGCATTGATCTATTGCCTAAGATTAATATTGCTTTGTCTTCTCTTAATGCTTCTTCTGTAGTTATTTGTGGGTTCGATAATGTTGAGCGACAAGCTCTAGGTACAATAGTATTACCTTTGCAGCTTGGACCCATTACTGTACCCACTCTACTATATGTTATGTCAGGAAAGCTACCATATAACCTTCTTCTTGGTAGACCGTGGATTCACACTATGGGTGCAGTCTCATCTACCTTGCATAAATCTATTAAGTTCATTGCTAACAATAAATTAGTCACAGTCAAGGCTGACCCTTAGGCTATGCACTTATGTGAAACGACAGTTGTTGGTCAAGCTTCAGTTGTGCCTACTCTTATTCCTTCATTGTCTTCCACTGTGTCGATGTTTACTCCTATGGTATCTACTACAAAGGATACTCTTGAGATAGATGTCCCTGAAGAAGATCCTTCTGAAGAAAGAAATCCTAAGACTTCCCTTCCTACTTCTCAAAGGAATGCATATCTTGGTGATGATTAGGGTTCCTTAGACTTTATAGATTCCTTCATTCAGGAATATAAAGTCGACCCAACCCACTTAGAATTTATGATAACATCATCTAAGCTCGTTATCGAAGATGATCATTCTTCTGTATCACATGATAAGGTGAATGTAAATTGTAATGTTCTTAGTGTTGATCCTCCTTTTGAGGAAGATGATCACACTTATGTTAAGGAGGTTAATGTTGGCAATCCTATTTAAAAGGATGATGGCGATCGCTGGAATAATGCTCTCTATAGAGATCCTCCTCCTTTTTCTTCTACCTTCATATCTTCTTCTTGTGAGCAGTCAATTTTTTCTCCATGAGAGAAAGGTTTGCTTCCCACTCCCCATCCTCTATTTGAGCAAGAGCGTATTTTGTTGCGGCTTCTAAAAGCCCGCTTAATCACTCTTCCTTCTCCTACATGCAAGAGATCTCATAAACATGATAACGCAAAGCATT
Organism: Sequoia sempervirens; assembly: GCA_007258455.2. Lineage (NCBI taxonomy): Eukaryota > Viridiplantae > Streptophyta > Pinopsida > Cupressales > Cupressaceae > Sequoia > Sequoia sempervirens. The sequence goes on from VDFB02193867.1 coordinate 224,930,923, forward strand.
CTTTCTATGCATACCATCGATCGCCTAGCCATTCCACTAGCGAATGTAAGGCCTTGAAGGATAAGATACAACTTCTTGATTCACCAAAATGTAGAAGAGGGGGATTCACTACTTATGAGTTCTCTTCATTCAGAGAGCCTCATGGGGCGAACTGCCCTAAACTACCTGAAGGAACAAGAGTTTCAAAATCTGAAAGAGTAGGTCACATAGATTTTCTAGACAAACTAACAAGCTCTCGGCCAAAGGATGTCAGTGCATAATACAAATGATAGCGCGACACGCTGGTGTCTCGGAGGCGCGCTGGCATCTCAGACAGACCAAAAAGCGAGAATGTCTCATAAAATGGCAAAGTGAATGATTCTATTCTAATTATTGAGAATTTACAGAATATAGGGAAATGACATAATGTGATAGAACTGAAGTGAAGTAAAGGAGAAATGATAGAGATAAGGAGAAGAAAGGAGATACTTACAACCACGCAAGTGATGAAGCCTCTAGTACGTGAATATCTTCAAAACTTATATGCACAATATCTGGAGAAAGTGTTGGGGCTGTATAGGGGTTTGCCTTAGTCAAACCCCCATTTTGGTGTTCCCACCTCCACGGACAACCAAATAGAAAGAGAGAGTGTAACTGAAATGGAGAGAAGTGTGTGGTGAAAGAAAAACCTGCTCAGGAGTAGAACCCGCACCACCAAGTATGAGTGATAAAAGCAAACCCCGCTCGAGGAGAACCTATATCACAAAAGAGGTGATAAAAGCAATCCCCACTCAAGGAGGAGAACCCATATCAAAAAATATGAGATGCAATAGAAAGGAGATGTGGAATCCCAAGATGCTCACAGGCATGAGGCAAGGGATATGGATGCAAAATCCAAGAAGGCTACAAAGAGTGTTGTGAGGATGTGAGAGTGCTTGAAGTTGTTGTGACAAATAAGGGGGTTGTGCAAGCAAGAGTAAGATGGTGGAATGAAGCTAAAAGTGGAAGAGAGTTGAGCTAGAAGAAGTTCAAAAGTAGAAGAGAATCACAAATGAGGTGAAAAGACTGCTTTTAAGGAGAGAAAAGAAGCAAAAGGAAGCTTCCCAAGCGGTTACAAAGCATCTCAAGCCATTACCACCGACCAAAGGAGATGACAAGTTGAAAGCATGCTTGAAAATGATCGTTTGAGCATTGAAATGTTGCAGGACGCTAGCGTGGCACGCTAATGTCCAGACACGTCACACTACAAAACAACAAGAATGGGAAAATCCCAAAGTTCAATGTAGAGCTAACACACAAGGGTAGCTATTGAAAATGGGTGCCAGAGCATCTTGAGAGGGGAAAAGGGTTGATGCAGGGGCTAAAATGAGCCTACTCAAGATGCTAAGGGAGTGGACATTAAAGAAAATGCAAGAATGTATGTGAAATTGCGAGGGGTGCAATTTTATGATTATACAACTAAAATCACATATTTTTAGAAAATATAATGATTTAAGCCTTGAAAGGTTCAATTTAAAGGATTTTAATTAAATAGGGTTTGAACAAACCTCCTTAGATCAAACTTCCTTGGATAGAATCTCGCTAGTTTTAAACCACACCTACAATAGAATCTCCTCTACACTTATCAAAATGTTGATAAAAACTACTTTTGATTTACCTTTGGGGGATGAAATGAATTCATTTAAAATTTATGTTTTGTAAGTATGTAGTCCTTATTATAAGCTTCTCAAAAAGTATAATTTTAAATATACTAGATTTATTTTTTATTTCTTGTGAATGTAGATTTTTCATCGAAAATCAAGCTCTCTATTCTACACATGTGGAAAAATAGTATATTACTAAAAATAAAAAATCTTAAAAATATATATGCTCTTGGTATTGATGTCGTTGATCCAACAAAAAAAAAATTGATACATACAAAAAAAAGTTGTGTTATACGATAAATATATGTCTAAATTGTAATTGGTTTGATTTCAAAACTTGATTAAGAAAAAATATTCAATAAAACACTATGAAACCAAATGAAGGAGCTAGATATCGTAGTTACAAATCTAAATTCAAAAAAAAAAGAATGGTATCCTTCATAGAAAAAAATTTGTTATACAATAAACATCACTCTTTAAAAATGTTGTTTACTGTTGAAAACTAGTTATCGAAGGAGATGGCAAAAGAAATGCAATTTGATTCCATTTTAAAATATATATATATATATATATATATATATTTAGAATCTACAAACAAGATGTCACAAATCATTAGTTTGCATCATCTTCAAATTCCTCATGGTTTAGTAGCTATAGGTGTCCAAAAGTGAAGATTTAGTTAAAAAAGTTCAGTTCAATGTCAAGTTTGGCCAAAAAGTGTAACCCACTATTGTGGGATCACCCTATATTGATTGAAAAACCACTCAACGACATGAATTTATATAGTGGTCCTAGTAAATAAAGATTGTGCCCACCAACATACATGTTTTAGAGTAAATTTTGACTAAACAAAATTTACAATGTGATAAAGTTCATTGCAAAGTGGTTTACACCAAGAAAATCCAACACCTCTATGCATTTTCTCATTAAGTTTGTAAAAAATTTCCTCTTTGTTATTATTTTTATTTTTATTTTTATTCATTACAACTACCAACTTAATCGACCAAGTGTCTTCCATCTAGCTTAGAAGTGTTGACTTCATAATGTCTTCAATCATCATTGTGGTGACAACTCTATGTCACCACTTATATGCTTACACTCAAAAGTGATAAGCTCCCAATGTTAGAGTCATCTCCTAGAGGGTTCATTCATAATGACCTTGCCTGCATATCCAATTTTGGAATCAGATGCTTTGTAGTACGTACACCAACGATAGAGAGAAATCATCCTCTTCTTTCATATGAGATCTCTAATCTCACTTTAACTCATGACTTAATTAAACATAAGCTTTTAATTTAGTCCAATTACAATAGAATGATAATAAATTGCTATCAAATGTTGGTTCCATACTATTCAATACCAATCATTTGTATACAAAAACACACAAATTCACAATAGGGTCATATTATTTCAGAATCCTGAGTTCACATAGTGATTGGCTCAAGCATGCATCACTTATATATAGGTCGATTAGTTCATACACACATCACAAGTACAATAGTGATGAGTTCATACACACATCATAAGCCCATAAGGTTTGAGTTATCCCATAAGCACTCCCCTATGGACTTCAATCACATGGACATCCTTTGCCCAAGAACTTCCTACATACCCCATATGAAACAAAATTGAAGTTGCATATAGTTCTCCTAAGATTTATATTATTAAGGTGAGAACCTTCACTTTCCTAGGTGAATATGAATATAACTTACACAAATATTAGATGCAACCACTTATGATGTACATTAGCAAGTTATATTCCTTGAGAATTCCTAGCCTTGATATATAATTTCCCCAAAGAAACCAAGGATGGGCTTAACAAGGATAACAAGTATTGTAATTATATTATATCATGACATCTTTCCTAATGAAACACAACATACCTCAACAAACCCACATAATAACCATCTAAACTTCAAATGAAATACAACAATAATTATAAATTTTCTTAAGCGTGATCCATACCTATGTACTTAGACAATGGGGAATTGTGTATTTGTTGGATCATCATATGAAGATATTTGTTAGTAATATTAACATTCTCAACCTATTGATTTTATTTACCCTACATGGTGTAACTACATATTATTATATGCACCCAATTCAGGGTCTAGGTAATATTCACACTTGCTAATTATACTAAATATGTCCTAAATGGTCAATAGTAAGTGATTCCATACAATCAAAATGTAGGTACAAACTACTATTGCTAGCATAGAGTTTTATTTAGGTTTAGAACATTATCACAACCCTATCGGCCATTTGCTCAATAATTTTATGCCCAAGACTAAGAATATTAATAGTCACAAAGACCATACAAGTTTTAAAAAAGTATAGGTTAACATACTTCCCTTAAGACCGCCATTATATATATACATATATATATAGTTGTTATCCTACAAATTTTATAATATGTATCAACATATTATAAATTCTAAAGTATAATAACCCACATGTTTTAATACATCATAGTGACATTCTCATTACCATCTCAAATAAACATGCAATGAACTAGTATATGTATATCCCTTACTAAATGTTGTCATAGTTTGGACCCCTCCTAAAATCATGAACATTTGTGCAAATATGTCTTATTTTAAAGTTTTGGGTTATTAATTTGTTTTGAGAGCCTTGTCAGGTTCCGTTTTGGTTGTTACAACCTTATTTTATCTTGTTGCCTTTACATTTAAGTCCAATGGTGTTTTGTTGTTGGTTTATTCAAGGGTTTTCACAGTTGTGTTGGCATCCAAAGAAGTTCTCACAACCAAACCAAACACCAACGACAAAGAAGGATTGAGTCTTTGACTAAGTTATTGAAGTTTTGGAATTCCGAATTCCAGATAGGTTTCAAAACCTTTGTCGAACTCCAATAAGGTTTCAAAAACCTTCCTTTTGCCCGATAGTATATTGTTCCAGGCTTCAAAAAGTAAGAGTGGTTCTCAAAAGGTGACATTGTGAAAGTCTCAAGTAAGTAAAGTCTAGAATGGGCATTTCAAAACTTCAAAAAGGTTTTGAAACCTATGTCAACCTCCAACAGGGTTGTCAAAACCATCACTATAGCCAAAACCATTCACATCATAAAGATTGTGTTCTACAAAGGGTATTTTGACGAAGACTTTTGAGCGATAAAAAAGGTTTCAACCTATGTTGGCCTCTGACAAGGTTGTTGAAATCGATCAATTCCTTGAAAAGACATCATAGTCGTTCTCTTTTAAATTTTCAAAATGTTGGAACTTGGAAGAAGATGGGAAAGCTTGCACATGCCAATTATTAAGAGTCGCATTTATGACTACCTACCACTTTCAGGCATTGATTGCAAGCATTTATATGGGAATTAAGCTACCTAAAAGAGCTCATTTCAATAAGAATTTGGAGCTAAATTTCATAATAGATGAAAGGGAAAGTTAAATAGGAGTATGGGTAACGAATTTTGCAACTTTAGAGTCTAATTTAGAGGTCTAGAGTTTTTGTGCTTAAGCTTCTAATCTATTAAAGAACAATCTAAGAGGAACCTAGTAAACTTGAAATAATTTGATACTATTTAGTGCTATGCCCTTAATATTATTGTGCATCGGGTTATGAATAGTTGTCGTGTGGCTATCTTAACTCTCTATTAAGTCATATTATCATTACTATATTGTTATTTAGTTGTTTAGGTCAGCCTAAGACTTATATAGGTGTGTCTAAGTTGGCCTAGGTCATATCCTAGGCATAAATAGGTATATATAGGAGGTTGTGAGTCTTATTTCATCATCATATTGTGAAGTGTGTTCTCATTAGAGATATTTGGAGATCTTCCCCATCAAAGTGGCTTGTTATTCTCAATTATTCTCAATTATTTTCAGCATATTTCATATCATATTCTTCTATTGTCCAAGGAAGAATCATTTTGGAACCAGAGTGCATTCATCAAACACAAGGAATAGAACTCTCACTGAGTATCTGATCCAATGGAATAATTTACCAATTGAAGATGCCACATGGGAGGACGAGGAGTTCATTCAAAAGAACCCAAACTTGATTAGCATTGAGGACAATGCTTCTTTGAAGAAGGGGGGTATGCTACGCCCCTAATATTAGTGTACATCAGGTTATGAATAGTCGGCTTGTGGCTATCTTAACTCTCTATTAAGTCATATTATCATTAGTATATTGTTATTTAGTTGTTTAGGTCAGCCTAAGACTTATATAGGTGTTTCTAAGTCGGCCTAGGTGATATCCTAGGCATAAATAGGTATATATAGGAGGTTGTGAGTCTTATTTCATCATCATATTGTGAAGTGTGTTCTCATTAGAGATATTTGGAGGTCTGCCCCCTCGAAGTGGCTTGTTATTCTCAGTTATTATCAATTATTTTCAGCATATTTCATATCATATTCTTCTATTGTGCAAGGAAGAATCATTTTGGAACCAGAGTGCATTCATCAAACATGCACAAAGAAGCTAAGGAATAGAACTCTCACTGAGTATCTCATCCAATGGAAGAATTTACCAGTTTAAGATGCCACATGGGAGGATGAGGAGTTCATTCAAAAGAATCCAAACTTGATTAGCATTGAGGACAATGCTTCTTTGAAGAAGAGGGGCATGCTACACCCTTAATATTAGTGTACAGCAGGTTATGAATAGTCAGCTTGTGGCTATCTTAACTCTCTATTAAGTCATATTATCATTAGTATATTGTTATTTAGTTGTTTAGGTCGGCCTAAGACTTATATAGGTGTGTCTAAGTCAGCCTAGGTGATAGGTATATATAGGAGGTTGTGAGCCTTATTTCATCATCATATTGTGAAGTGTGTTCTCATTAGAGATATTTGGAGATCCACCCCCTCGAAATGGCTTGTTATTCTCAGTTATTATCAATTATTTTTAGGATATTTCATATCATATTCTTCTATTGTGCAAGTTATTTCATAACATTTGGACAACCAGTATAAGTAAATTCAGCTTTTTCCAGGCATGAATTGCATTTGTACTCATTGGGATTTTATTCACCATGAAGTTTAAGTATTTGGGCTATGAACATTTGTTGAGTTTATCGAGTACAATGCCAGAAATTGGAGATACTAAATTGATAAAGAAGGAAACTCTCCCTTTCAAATCTAAAACGAAACACACATACAACACTATGCAAGAAGGTTGTGAATAAACATTAACAACAAAATATGGAAGAGAAATCTACAACATATATTGATTTCAAAATCTGAAAATGAATTACATAATCATGGAGCACATATGCTCCCATACATCATGGGCTTTACACATACAAAAAATTGCAACTCAACATTCTAGCTTCATTCCAGTAGCATCTGAGTATGCAAAACTCTTCTTCTCCAAAGCCCCCCTTCCCCAAATTGCGAGCATTAATATATAGAAATTGTGTGAAGAAACCACTATTGGTTTCTCAAAACAACCTCCATTAAACCACCAGGAAAACCTGTCACTTTCTGCCTATCAATACTATATCATTCGTCAAATTTTCTAAAACGGTTTCTGGGTTTGGTGCACCTTGTATCTAGATTTCTAGATCATTTTAAAATTCTCAATTTTGTTACACTATGAGAAAGTTATGGCTATTTTACTAAGACTAGGTCTCACAATTACAACCTAGACAATCTTTTCCCTTTTCCCAAAAATAATACTATGCCAGTCAAACCTCTAGAATGCTCATTACTCCTTCCTGGCATGGATTTCCTCTTCTTGGCATGTGCATTCAATGTTCAATTAAAAAATTTCTTCCCTCTCTCCAACCCACTCTTTCCACTCTCCCTCAACACCCTACATTCCAATGTTGCAATAAAATACAAATTCAAATTTCAAAGTGGAGTTGCAGAGCATATTAAATGCCCACCTCAAGCTTGGGTGTAAGATTTTCCTTTTTATAAAATTAACATCTTTTAAAACAATTTAAAAATGAATCAATAATAATCTTATTTTCCCACAATCCATCACCAAATTCTACTATGTTGGAAGAGTTGAAAATTTCAACAATTTGCACCTACAGCCAAAAATCAAAATAAAACACAAGCATAAAATTTAAAAATATTTTTGGTTGTGCGGGATTACTTGGTACCCCAGGATTCTCCTGCATTAGACACCCGGGGTAGAAAGTTTGTGAGCATAGGCACACAAAAGTAGAGTTGAATGGTAGAACCATTCTTTCAGATTGCAAGCAATCTACAACAAACTCCATCATCATCCAAAGTGCACATGAATTATTTTCTTCTTCCTCTTCTTCCAACATCTTGCTAAAACTAGCTTCACTCTCCTCCAACAACTCTGCCTACCATTCTCTTCTTCCATGGTTCTTGATCCACCAAAATTTGACCACCTCCACCAAATTCCCTCATCATACACATCAACACCTGCAACATACTCACACAAATCTATCCCTATAACTTCAACATATAAATTTACAACCTTTCAATTCCAATCTATTATTGTAAATTCTTTAATATCTACTAACTTTTCTCTTCTCTCCACAACATCCAAATCAATTTCTTCATCACATAATGTAGAAAAATCAAAATTTACCTCTTCATCAATTTGATGCTCCATGTCCACCAACAAGTCCTCATTATTCTCTTTCTCTGTTGCAACAAATTTCCCCATTTCTACATTCTTATCTTCATCAAAGAAAATATTAAAATATGATTTTACCTCACCTTCTGCTACAACCTTTGTCTGACTTGAGATTAATTCATCCCACTCTCTTCCAATTACTGCTATTCGCATCAATAAATCATCCCCTTCACTTTCTTCTATGTCCTTCAAAGGACACTCTTCTATTGCAAATTCATTATAATCACATTCATCTTCATTAAAACATTTATCAAAAATAAATTTTACATCAGTATCCTCCATTGCTGCAACTTTTTCTTCCCCTGCAATAAGTTGATCCCATTCTCTTTCAATCTGAATGAGTAAATCATCCTTCTCAACTTCATAGGTCTTCCCTAAAGAACTCTCTTCTACTATTGCAATATTTGTAGTCTCATCCTCCATGTCTCGTAATCTCTGAAGTCTCTTCTAAACTGCCTCCTTCAATGATTTGTTTACAAAACTCTTCCAATATTTACCAATATTATTGTAAACTACCTCCTTCGGCGATTTGTTTACAATAATGGGAACCTCAGTTCATCAAATCCTATAAAAAATTCTTCTTACTACTTGCACATTCATTTGAAAGAAAAATTCACACATTCTCCACCCTTAGGTCTTGATGCAAATTGCCTCATGTTCGGCGCTCTACCTACACACTCAGGAACTCCTTCTCTGATACCACTGGTGAAGAGGGAAACTCTCCCTTTCAAATCTAAAACCAAACACACATACAACACTATGCAAGAAGGATGCAAATAAACATTAACAACAAAATATGGAAGAGAAATCTGCAACATATATTGATTTCAAAATTTGAAAAATGAATTACATAATCATGGAGCTCATATGCTCCCATACATCATGGGATTTACACGTACAAAAATCTACAACTCAACATTCTAGCTTTATTCCAGTAGCATCTGAGTATGCAAAAGTATTCTTCTCCAAAGCCCCCCTTCCCCAAATTGTAAGCATCAATATATAGAAATTGTGTGAGAAGAAACCACTATTGGTTTCTCAAAACAACCTCCACTAAACCACCAGGAAAACCTGTCACTATTTTCCTATCAATGCTTTGTCATTCGTCATAAATTTCTAAAACGATTTTTGGGTTTGGTGCGCTTTGTTTCCATCTTTCTAGATCATTTTGAATTTATTAATTTTATTACTATATGAGAAAGTTATATCTGTTTTAATGAGACTGGGTCTCACAATTATGACCCAAACAATCTTTTCTATTTTCCCAAAAATAATAATATGCTGGTCAAACCTCCAGAATGCTCATTACTCCTTTCTGGCATGGATTTCCTCTTCTTGGCATGTGCATTCAATGTTCAATTCAAATTTTTCTTCCCTCTCTCCAACCCACTCTTTCCACTCTCCCTCAACACCTTGCATTCCAATCTTGCAATAATATACAAATTCAAATTTCAAAGTGGAGTTGCAGAGCATATATATTAAATGCCCACCCCAAGCTTGGGTGTAATATTTTCCTTTTTGTAAATTTAACATCTTTTAAAACAATTTAAAAATGAATCAATAATAATTTGATTTTCCCACAATCCATCACCAAATTTTGCTATGTTGGAAGAGTTGAAAATTTCAATAATTTGCACCTACAGCCAAAAATCAAAATAAAGCACAAACATAAAATTTTAAAATATTTTGGGTTGTGCAGGATTGCTTGGTACCCCAAGATTCTCCTGGTATTGGAGGTTAATATGCAATTCTTTCTTCTGTAGGTTAACTAACCTCCAACTATGGTTTGCAACATTATATTGCTATTATAATGTTTGTGCTCTTCATCATACACTCATCAGTTAATTAACCTCCAATAGCAGGAGAATTCACAATGCAACATTTCTTTTTTCATTTCAAACAACTTTGCACATGAAATTTATTTTGATATGTAGAATTTATTTCAATATTTCAATGGAAATTAATTCTATAAGCTCCTACATGTGCTCTGATAACATTGATGAAGAGCACAAACTGCTACTCACAATTAACCTCCTTACAAACTTCTATTGAAATACTCACAATTAACCTCCAAATTGTGGATGAGTGTATGATGAAGAGCACAAATTGCTACTCACAATTGGAGGTTGGAGAGTAGAAATTCTACTCTCCAAGAGAAATTATATAATTTTTTTAACCTCCAAATTGCTACTCGCAATTAACCTCCAAATAGAATTAATTCTAAACAATAATTAACCTCCTTACAAAATTCTAATACCACTAATGTAGAGAGGAATTCATACACTATCCAAGAAACATTTAATTAATTAAGTTTGGAGGTTAAAATTATATAATTTTAACCTCCAATATTAGCCTAATTAACCACTGATAAAGAGGGATGCTATCCCTTTCAAATCTAAACCCAAACACACATACAACACTATGCAAAAAGGCTGCAAATAAACATTAACAACAAAATATGGAAGAGAAATCTGCAATATATATTGATTTCAAAATATGAAAATAAATTACATGATCATGGAGCTCATTTTCTTCCATACATCATGGGCTTTACACATACAAAAATCTGCAACTCAACATTCTAGCTTCATTCCAGTAGCATTTGAGTATGCAAAAATTTTCTTCTCCAAAGCCCCCCTTCCCCAAATTGCAAGAATCAATATATAGAAATTGTGTGAGAAGAAACCACTATTGGTTTCTCAAAACAACCTCCACTGAACCACCAGGAAAACCCGTCACTTTCTTCACATCAATGCTCTGTCATTTGCTAGAATTTTCTAAAATAGTTTATGGATTTGGTGCACCTCGTTTCTAGCTTTCCAGATCATTTTGAAATTCTTAATTTCGTTACCGTATGAGAAATTTATGGTCATTTTACTAATATTAGGTCTTACAATTATGACCCAGACAATCTCTTCCCTTTTCCCAAAAATAATAATATGCCAATCAAACCTCTAGAATGCTCATTACTCCTTCCTGGCATGGATTTCCTCTTCTTGGCATGTGCATTCAATGTTCAATTCAAAATTTTCTTCCCTCTCTCCAACCCGCTCTTTCCACTCTCCCTCAACACCCTACATTCCAATCTTGCAATAATATACAAATTCAAATTTCAAAGTGGAGTTGTAAAGCATATTAAATGCCCACCCCAAGCTTGGGTGTAAGATTTTCCTTTTTGTAAAATTAACATCTTTTAAAACAATTTAAAAATGAAACAATAATAATTTTATTTTCCCACAATCCATCACCAAATTATGCTATGCTAGAAGAGTTGAAAATTTCAACAATTTGCACCTGCAACCAAAAATCAAAATAAAACACAAGCATAAAATTTTAAAATATTTTGGGTTGTGCAAGATTGCTTGGTAGCCCAAGATTCTTTTGCATCAAAAATTAGGGCATATTAATCTGGATGAATTTTGGGAGAGAATTGGGAAATATGATAGACTTCTAATTACCCAGCGTTTGATCGAAAACGGATTGTTGCAAGTTGTAGCTTTTCTAGTAGTAGTGCAATGTACTGACTTAAGGGAACATAATCTACTAAGAGGGGGGGTGAATCAGTAGATAAAATCTATTCACAATTCTTAACCCTACCACAATTATCATAATATATTATTCTTCATAGAAAACCCCATATAAGCAATTGAAACATAAAAGCATAAAGCACACAAGAGAACACTAGATATATGTAGAAACCCAAGATGGGAAAACCACTGTGAGAATAGCTACTTGGAATGACTATCCAAATCTAGCCTCACAATGCAAAAATATACAAGTTAATTTTACACGCTGCAGTAGGCACCAATCTACAGGAGACACTAGTCCCCTATTGTGTTTGTAGGCACCAACCTACTGGAGACACCAATCCCCAATGAAATCAGAACAACAATCCTACTAGAATACAAAGATAATGCTTGTAGATCTTCTATGTAACTCAGCACATGCCAAAGTCACAACTAACACTCTTCCTCACTAGATATGATCTTTTGATACTGGCGCACACACTAGAATGTAACTCTTCCTTTTATTTTCACCACCTCTTCAATTTGCACCAAGGACCAACTCTTTTTCACATAGGTGTAATTATAATTCATGCAGTCACACTCTCATACTCATATAATGCATTTGAACATTTAAAATATATACATGACATTACATTAACATTCTTTGTTGGCCAAGGATTTGCAAATAGCCAAGACAACATAAGGTGGATCCAAATTCAAAATACATAGAACATGTAATAGGTCAGTCCAAAAACAAATTGTCTTGCTAGCAAAATAATATGATACCGTGTGCTACCATAAGAACCTTAAGTAAGTCATATTTTAACACCACATGCAAGATTTGAATTTTGCATGCTACTAGCCATTACTGCACATGCCTCGAACTTCATTTGGTTGAAAAATAGACATAAAGAACCTTATGTCACTTCAAAAAAATTTCATTCTAAACATATCCTCTGAAAACTCAAGGATGTGATAGAACTAGTGTAGACATACTATCCTCTGAAACCACAGAGAAAAACTACATTTCTAAAAGAAATGTGGACCATAATTGTATTGTTAGAGAAATCTCTCTACCCTAAGAACTAAATTGAAACACTTCGATACAAACTTTCGAACCATCATTGTTATAGAGAATAGATGCAAGAATGATATTGCAAGCATACAACAGTCATACAAACACTCCTAGTAATATATATTTCTTGATTTTGCATCCTGATAGTGAAATTACCAACACTGATCAAACTAAACTTTTGACATCAATGGAATTACTAACAACCTTTGACATCAATGACAACTTATGTTCAACATTGACTTGGTGCTAGAATACATTAATCATTATGGCCATCAGGCTAGAGAGACTAGAATGAATGATAACAGATTGGTAGTAAAAATCAATAGAGACACTTTCACTTCATGCCCGAAACTACCAGAGAGAGGCATATGTGGATTTTGATTGCACTTCCTCTTAGCAGGTTTTTCAAGAAAATAAAGGTCAATACAAAAAATGTGATTTCTCGAGAGTGATTTGCTACACCGAAAAAAAGGAAAATCCCAGTTTTCTAAAAAATTACAAAGACCCAATTTGTTGATGAAATTTGCGACATAATTGTGCTTCTATATAGATTAAAAGGTAGTGAAAGAGCAAATGATTTTGAAGATTGGATGTATTTCTTCATACAAAAATTCATTTATGGTGAGTAGTATTTAGATTGGGCTTAGCTTATATGTAATCAAATGCATTCAATGATTATTCACTTTCTGCTCAACAAGTCCTACATGTCTTCCTACTTGTTTTATGCTATTGCTAGTACAAGACCATGGCCAGGTTTGAGACTAATTGAAGTCCATGATCAAGATGTTTAGATCTATGGCTAATTTAACAAGCTCAAGCTAGAGAAAAGCTACAAGCATTTCAGGAGGGTGAATGATGCGTTCACCATGAGGATGGTAAGATAAATACAAGGAGACATAAGTTTAAGAATCAATCTTGAGGCTATGTAGTTAATTGACACTTATGGTAGTCATTTTATAAAATTTCAAAGGTTTACTTATATCAGAGTTGGGGTTTTTTATGGGATTCCTTACAAGCTACCCAAATATGTTGATGATAATTTTTTCCTAATTGAAGTGTATAGATAAATTACAAAAGTAAACAAAAAATTTCAAGTAAAAAAATGTAGGTTTTCAATTCCCTATTAGACTTGGACATTACTCTTGCAATTCCATGTTTGATGCTCTTAATATTGAGAAAGCCTTAGTCAGCTATACAATGTAGTTTTATGAGAAAAAGGTTCCCTTTCGATAGCAAGAACTTTGTTAAAGATAACTTGCAATTAGGCCATAGATTCCATCATGTCTTGGATTTAGAAGATTATTGGGTAGATTGTGCTAGTGAATATAAGGTTTGTAGAAGGATTTGGATGAGGATGTCTTTGAGGAAAATAATCACATTCAGATTAGATTGGGATATCTAAGGTTTGGATGGTGATGAGTTTGATCTGTTGGATCATATCTTTGTCAATCACATACAAACTCAACCAATTGTTTCTATATATTGGAGTATCAAAGAGATTAATACCATTGAGGCCAATAATATAGTGGTTCTTGGAGAATGTAGGATTGGGTGCTAATAAAGACTACTGAGAAACACCCCTCCCCTTAAGTTTCAAGACACTCAACATTAGGGAGAGATAAGTGAAATACCATCATCATCTGGTATACAATCATCATCTCCTCAACAAACAATACCGGGAGAACAAGGAGATGGTGATGAAGAGCATCTAGAGAAAGGGTTGCTAGAGAAAAATTACAGAGAAGATGCCCCAAATAAAACACAAAAAGACAAGGAGAAACATGTAGTGGATGAAGAAGAAATAGTTAATGCATCCTCTTCCCCTTCACAGGTATGTGCTCCTTCTCCCGAGTCTTCTCCTCCTAGAGAACCAAAAACTTCTCCCAGGATAGGTCCTACTCCACCCTCTTATATTGAGATGAGAGTGTCTGATACTCCCCCTCTTAGGAGAGTCTTGCAATTTACTTCTTCTAGTCCTAGAGCTACAACTTCAACTACTCCCACTTCATGGCTAGAGTAGACTCTAGATTATTGGAAGAAAGTAACACTGAAAAGGATGATGTTGGTCAATTGATTCAGAGAAATCCCAAGACTAAGGAGCTAAAGACTACATCTATATTATTGGAAGATAGTAACACCAGGAATATGTATGTAGAAGTAGCACACCCCTTAGTGTAGAAGGAAGCAAGCCAAGCAACTATTAGTGATTTCAACATCGCTAGAGTCAATTTAGGGCCTTCAACTAGATATGAATATGTACACAATTTCCAAGTGACAACAACTAGGTTGGTTGAAAGAACAACCATAGACAAACAAAGCAAGGATGAATTGAAACATCAGGTGAAGATTTTGACTGATTGTTTGAAATTTGTTTTATATTTTTCTCCCCAACCAATTAGTCAGACTAATGTTATATTCAATCCAACATCTTCCTTTGGAAAATAAATGGTGGATAAGATGCAAGGATATAAGGTTTATGGGAAGGCTACTAAAGAATAAGACTCATAGATTTTGATTAAGGGGAATAAGTTTATATCTGATATGAAAAAGATATGAAAAGATATTGAAGTCTTGAGAGCTGAAGTTGAAAAAGGAATTGCTTCTGCTAAACATGAAGAATTAGTTTGGGTAAAAACTAACACTGCTTTCAAAGGAATGACAGAAATGGGCACAAACAAATTTGTCAGTGAGAAAATACCAAACATTGGTGATGATTGTTGTGTTATGTGGAGGAGGAGCATAGAATGAAAGCTCTTTTTTGTGAAGCATAATATATTGGATCAAGGAAAGGAACTTAACAAGTGTAATGCAATAAGGAAAAATATTTAGAAAAATCTTCTAGGCATTGGTGTGCACCTCAGAAAGGAAGGGAAATTTGACGATGAAGATGAGGAGACGTTGAAAGGAAGCTTCAAAGGAATAGTTGATAGCCTTTGAGAAATATCAATTCACTATAGAAAGCATGATAAGGCTTAGTGGTATCAACTTGGCATTGTTTTAGTTCAATGGACTTGCGACAACATATGCAGGAAAAATTGGGGCAACAAGAGCTAACAAGGCTCTTTGAAAATTAAGAGCTAAGAATTCATTGATTCTCCAACATGGTGATATGCCTCCCATAGTGAAGGCATTTTATGCATACTAGGCCAGAGTTGCCATTTCAACTGCCTAGTCATCTGAACAACCAAAAGCATTCCACCTCTGCAATAACTCTTTCTTTTCTTAATTATTTCATATGAACTTTATATTTTATGAAAGTTGAAAGAGTCTTCTTTTTGGAAGTTATTTTAAAGAAGTGATTATGCTTGATTTCATATTATATGTAATTTGATATAACTAAAACTTTGGGACAAATTTTTTGGAAGATAGATACATGAAAACTGAAAAATTTACATCTATGTGCATATATTTAAGATCATTAAATGAATGAAGTTGATCACAACTTGTGCGTTTTGGATAATTTCCATGACTTATCTCATTTTTGTGTGAATGAATAATGTCTCTATTTGCATGATCTATTTCAGTTTTAGTACTATATCTAGATATAAATATCTTTGATTTACTTTTTGTGGCATGTTAAATTGCCCTGTGTGCTAGTTATCAATATGATTCAAATTCATTCATTACGCTTGGTATTCAAAATATTTTGAGTATTGGAGTTAGTTTACACCTTTCTTGCTTTTTGGTTAAAAGCATACCCCTATAAATTATATCTTTTAATTTTTTTTATCAATTATTAGAAGAGGGAGTTGTACCTCATAATATTCAGAGAGGAACCGTTTCTTATCGAAATAGTTTACTCAACCATTGGAAATTGAATTGCATCTAATTTGGACAGTAGAGAAGAATAATATTTTTGATAAGGTGCAAATTTGTTAACCAACACTAAATAAGGTGACTTAAATTACATGTTATGTATGTTGTTATCTTATATAATTTATACCCAATTAACATGGGATAGATCAAGAAATTACCATAAGGTCCTAACCTATAGTAAACTTTTCACACCTTAATGAATTCCCTAAATAATTAAATATTTAAGAGCTACATGAGACCATGTATACTCAAAATAGATTTTCAATGAGGCTAATTGATGTAGCTAGGGAAGGGGACATAGGTACCTATTGTGTCCTTAAATCTTAAGTATCTAACCACAAAATGGATGTAAAAATCTAATAGAGAATTAATATTATGGTAATGAAACAATACAAGTGTATAGACCCTTCCTTTGGATTTACCCAAACATTATCTTATAAATATCGTATTTTATTCAATAATTTATCTATGGTTCTAAAACATACATTCATAAAAGTATTGGATTTGAGTATACCACACCATCTTACTAAATCTATTAGCTCAATCTATGATATTAGAGGGAAATGGTAGGGGTGTCATGTCGCATTAATAACATGACACATATTTCACCCCTAATTGTCATTCCCTCATGAAATGTAGTCTCCTCGTCCTCCATGAATGACAATTTAATCTTATTTATTTATTGGTTTTCTTCCATTGTCATCCACTATGGAAATGGTTGGTGTGGAGGATGTGACAAAGTAGAGGGACCAATTAGGTTGTATATGTATATACAAATATTTCTCCCATGGTCTACAATTGGTTTGATGAATGAGATGTTGTCTAAATCCTTTAATATGGGGTCAGGATAATGAATATATAGATGAGACGATACGATTTTTTATATTTTTTATAATGATTTGCATCATATTTTCTCACCCATTTTGATTATGGCTTCCTCTAAAATTTGATATAAGAAATTTTTATTTTTAATATTTCTTCAAGTATCAATGAATTTGAGAAATATTATACCTTTGAGGAAGAAATTAGTAAGTTCAACAATGTTTTGTTTCTCTTATTCGTCCAACTATCAAACATGAACAACCCTTCTTTTGTCATATCTCAAATTCTTCATTAATAATGATCTTCACATTTTCTATCTTTTTATTCAAAGTCTTTATCGCATTTAAGGGCTTTGACCTTATCCAAACAACAATGACAATAAATATTAGATTATTTTTTAAATAAAGGGATTCAATTTAAAAAATAAAATGTATATCAAAACTTACATGTTCTAATTTCAAAAAATCCTTAAAATTTGAAATTCAAGAGAAAACAACTAAAATAATATTTTAAAATAAAAATAAAGTTTAATTACCTGGTTGTGTGAAACAAAATTGAAAAATAAAACAAAATAATTTCAACTATTTGATGTTTGTCTCCATTTAAACTCATGCTCTTAAGTAATGGTCAAGGATTATTGCATGGCATAATAGGATCCATAATACCACTAGTGTTCAAAGCCAAAGGGAATGGAGTAGTCACAAAAGTAGAAGAGTTTCCTTAACTTTGGCCAATGGTTGGCATCTCTTCTCTCTTTTCTAGGGTCATTTTTCTCCTTAAAGGACTAATTGAGTTTCAACTTCACACATAAGATCAACTAACATGTGTACACAAAGAATCATCTTGACCAAATATGTGTGCAAGGTGAAATTTGAAGGTTTAATGTCTTCACTAATTTTTAATTTGAAATAAGTACAAACGAACTCCCAATTTTTGGCCCTTAGGGTAACATGTTTCCAAAATATGTCCTTTTCTAATTGGCATTGATATTATAACAAATGTAAATTGCAAGCATGTTAAAAAAATAATTAATTAATATTAACATTTAGGATTATTAAATTTAAAAAATTATTATTGAACCAAGAAAAAGGGGGAAAATAAATATAGTGAGTCTCTTTTTGTTTTTTTTTCTATGAATTCAAAATGGAAACATAAAAATAAAACATATGTAAAATACACTAAATTAAAAGAAATATATCTAAAAGAAAACATCCATCTATATAAATTTGATGTTCAAAATGGATGGTGGATTGTTGTAAATTGATAGTTGGATTTTATAAATTGATGGCAAGCTCTTTCAAATGTACCATAGTCTGTCATAAACTTGCACACCGTCAATTTAATCTTTACTATTGAATCCAAATTTTTTTCCTTAAATGGTTTGATTTTCTCTCTAAGGTTTGTTCTTCTTCTTGTATATACTTAAAAATAACATGAATGTTATTATGATAATGCTTTAGTTGCTTTCTAGGGTATTAGGTTCCTTTTTATTTTACTTTTTATTTAATAATGTTTTTCAAGTGATCTTGGCCAATCTAGTTTTTTCCTTAAGATTCTATAATTTGGTTAGACTCACCAAGACATGCCCACAAGTTCCTTAGCCTAAGAAGACTACACTTGCTTCTATATTCATTGAGTTTTTCAAGTCCCCAATGAATCATGGTCTTTCAATTATATTAGGTAAATTACAAAACTCATTTTTCATAGAAACCACATAAGAGCACATGTAATCATCAAGATGCAAATGAATAATTGTCAACATCAAAGCATGTTGGCAATATGCATTGTCATTGATGTCAACTCAGGATGTGTTGTCATTGATGCCAAAAGTGTATGTTGAAGGATGTACATACTCCAAAGATTGTTGGTATAAAAATTATATGCCACTAGTGTTGTAGAAGGTTGAAATGGTATTCAGTCAAGTGTCTAAGTATGTTGTAGAGGTAGGTACACAAGTTTTGATATGTTTACAATATGCCCACCTTGATATCATCCTTGTTTGGTTAACCACACATGGAGATATGTTATAGAATTTTTTTCAAGGCAATCATAGTCCATACTCTAAGGTTGAGTCATGGTATTTTGGTTTCCATTCCTCCATAGTGTAAGCTTGTGTCTTGCAGTACAAAAGAGATGGTTGAGATGTGAAAGTGTTATATCCAAAGTTTCAATTCATCGCCTTCTATAGTGAAAGTTATAAGTGACAGTGTTCTAGTCTATCCTTTGGCAGTGTAATGAGTTGATATAAGTGCATTGGAATGCTCTGCATTCCTCTAAAAGTGTAGTGATGCCCTTGTGGTTTTAAAAACATGTTTAGTAATATTTAATTCACATCACTCTATAGTATCTAATATTTTGGTGGTCTACAAGATCAATTTTTAAATAGAAATTTGCTATAGTTTTTCTGGAATGTTCTATTCATGTGTATTCAATAGGTTTCCTTAGTTGCACCAACATTTGATGATCAAAAAATTCAAGGAAAGGTTGAGAAGATATTGTGCATGAACTACAATGCTTGCATCTTGGTTTGCATGATGTTGTTGGTTTCTCCTTGGTGGTGCAAAGTTGAACATTTGGTAGTTTTGGTGTTGTCATTTTTTGGGCCGATAGGCTTGGTTCCTTCATCTGCGGTTGATCCTGATTAGTAATTTTTATTTTTGGAGGGTGTATTGAGATGTCATTTGGTCATGTTGTGTTGTATGTCGATTCACAACTCTTTTTTCTTTTCATATTATATATGTTTATAGATGACCTATGTGATATTATACACTTCTTTTAAAAGGTCATCTTGGAGCAAACCTAATTAAGGTTTTGTGTTATTGCAAAGTATATTTATAGAATATCAAAATCATTTATGAAGGTAATTTAGGAATTATGAATTGAGATTGAGTAGTATGTTGAAGATGAAGTGTGTGAAGTCAGTGTGAAGGATTAATTGTGTGAAAAAGGAAATGCAACATCAACATTTATTAGATGCTTCTTTATAGTAGTTCATACTCAGTTCTTATTATATTTTTTTATGTATCCTACTTTAAGATAGTGTCTCATCAGGTCCTTGTATCTTTCCCTAAGTTTGTACACCTTAGTTTGCAAGTCCATAGGTAGTGAGCCTTAAACAACACTGTAATCTTTGTAAGCAGTGAGCTTCATATATTGTGAGTTAACTCTCATTGTGGTTTTTTACTTATTGAGTTTTCCACATAAAGGTCTTGGTGTCCTTGTTTGGTGCACATGTTCTTTTCTACTCTTCTTTTAGTTTACTTGATGTGATGTTTAATATGTAGATGGGAATGGTTAAGTTTTAATATATGTCGATTCACCCCCCTCTCTCAACACTACATTGTGTTCAACAATTGGTATTAGAACCAAGTACCTTTGTGAAGCTTAATAGTTGAGGTAGATCCCACACTTGAACACATGGGGTATGTAGCAAAGATCAGTCATATATTCATTCCAAAACCAGATCTAGAAGCAATGAAACTTGAAGGTTGGGACATCAATCCATATGATTGTGAAGTTGATTTTGAAGGAGAACTCTGGTCTACTCCTCTAGTTTTATATGTAGAAAGATTGTAAAATATCAAATATGAGTGCATGCTAGAAAAATAAAAAGAGACAATTGAAAAATTGAAGGCAAAAGCCATAGAATCAAAAAAATAGATTGGAAAACTAAAAGCTCAATATAAGGAGGAAATGGATGTAAGCCTAAAATAAAAGAAGTTGAAGATGTGATCCTAAATATAAAATTCAAAGTTGAAGAAGGTAAGAATATTGAAGATTGATTGAATACCAATCTCGATGATAAAACTATTGAGTGTTTAAAACTTGAGGAAGAGATTGTATCTCTGAGAAAAGAACTTGAAAAAGAAAAAGAGAAAATTGACAAGGGCCTAAAACTGAGAGGATGTTCTATAATTCTTGATGAGTTGATTAACTCTCATAAGCCATATAAAGAGAAACCCAGACTTGGTTTTGAAAAAGGGAAAATTTCTATGAACAATGCATCTACAAACATGTATGATAACTTTAAAGCGGAAGGAATGCCTAAAACAAGGGAGGAGAAATCCTACACTGAAAAAACTAAGGAGACATCCTCTAGAGATACAAAGAAAAATCAAGATAGCGAAAAGGAAGAAGGATTCATTCATGTCCAAAACAAGAAAAGAAACTTCAGAAAGTATGCCCCTAAACAAACTACTCCTATCAGGTTCAATGGTAACTACTATGCTTGTAATAATTTTGGTCATAAGGCAATTGAGTGTAGAAGAAAGATGAGTCAAAATTCATTTAGGCCTCCAAGGTAAAATGCTATGAACTCTCAATCATTTCATGGTCAATGCTATGTTTGCATTAAATTTGGTCATAAGGCTAATGAATGCAGATGTAAAATGATAAGGAATAGTAATGTTATGACTTCTCAATCCTTCTATGGTTACTGCTACACATGCAACAAGTTTGGTCATAGGGATGTTGATTGTAGATCTAATTTGATAAGAAGTAATTATGCTCCACAAGTCCATATCACCTGCTACAATTGCAATAAACCAGAACACATTGCAAGGTTCTACAATGGACAGAGTGCAAGATATTTTGATCCTCAAATGAAGTTTAACATTGGTCAAAAAAAGAAGGAAACGAATAAAGTATGGAAGAAAAAGGAAGAAATTGAAGTAAAGAATGAATTTGTACCTCAGTCTAGTGCAAATGGATCCTCTGATAACTAAAAAAGAAAGTTTTGGCTCAAGGGGATTTGCAATTGCAGATATTTTCAACCTTGTGAAAAGCATAAAATGTTGAAGTCTTTAGCATAATGGCTAATGGTGATATGGATTTTTTTGCTCAAATTTTTGGAGCAAATACACTTTCTATGAAAGATTGTTGAATGATCATGTATCTCTATGATATCATAGACAAAAGTTGCTAGTGTCAAAAATGCATTTAATGTGGAGTGACTAGAGTTTGTATGAAACATATCTTGTTACTATTTGATCAAAATTGATCTCATTTGAACCATATCAAGTGTGTGAAAGAGCTAAAAGAAGTGAAGAAGGTTTTTCAACAAGTTACATGTAAACCCTATCGAAAACATTCACAAGTATTTTTCTAGTTTTGCTTGTAAAACCCTAGTCATCATAAAGTACTATCATGGCTACAACTATTTTCATTGATGTTGTTGAGAAAATAAGGCCAAAGTTCAAGAAACACCCATATATTTCTACTCTGACTGGAAAATAGGGAGCTTTCTCTCATTTTTCAATCAATGTGATTCATTTTGAAGATATCTACATCTACATTCACTCTCAGTTGAGTGAGTACAACCATATGAAGATGGAAGAATTCAGGTATAATCATCTCTTGGGTGATGAATTTTAGCTCAAACCATAATATGCAAATGTGGAAGAAAAAGGATTAGATGTATGGAAGGGTTTTTCCAATTTTTGCTTCAAAGATGAATGGGTCAGAATTTCCTTGAGTCGAATTCATGAAGACATATGTTGGCTTGATCAACCCCACCTAATCACAAAGGAATCCATTAGGGTTGTGACTGGATTATGCTCCTCTAGACTGATGTCAGTACTGAAGGCCATAAAGAATGAAGAAGTTATGAATCTTATCAAAGATAAATTTGACAAAAGAACCCTAACTGTGAATGATATTGTTGACCTAGGGGTCTGGTATGCCACAATGGACATTGCATATAAAGTTTACTATGAAAATAAATAAATGTATACTACCGCCACTACCATCTTCACTGCTCATCAGATGGTGAAGGAAGGAAAATATTATGAGTTTTGTGAGCTTTTGCAATAATAATTGCTGGAAAATCTATAGAAAACTAAAGATTCATGCTACACCTTCTGGTATGACACCTTGATCATTTGTCTTATTTTTTATTTCATGAAATAAATTCCTTGGTTGAAGAATGTGTTCTATGAGAAAGAATATTCCTATTGCACATCAGATTAGGGTTCACATGTGTAGCTTTCTAGATACTAAATAGTGTGACACAATGTTCTAGGGTTTCTTAGAAACATTTTAAAAGGAAATGAAAAAGAGGGATAGGATACCCTCATAGGTTGTGGAGAGGTATAAGAATGAAATCAATTTCATTAAATACAATTTTTATATGGAGGCTATTGAACCAAGAACCTCATGGATAATAAAGTTTTCCTATGAGGTCTCTAGATCTGATTGGATTGCATATGTTGAAATTTTGCTCAACAAACCTATAGATCCTTTTGTTAAAAGGTTTGGAACATATGATGAAATAACCAAAAAAAAAATCAAGAAGAAGGTAGAAGAAAAGGTGAAGAAGACATCAAAATATGGAGAAGATGATGTTTGAATTGAAGAAGGTATTTGGTTCTCCTGTGGGTATTGTGGAAGCATCTGAAGCCACACCTACTACACCGGCTCCTAGAAGGACAAGTAGATCTTCTTCTATCTTTTCCATAGCTCCTAGACCTACTCAAACTCCTTCTAGTAGAAAAAGAGCTACCACTAAAGTACCAGCACAAACCAAGACTGCAGAAAGAAAGAAGGCAAGGACTAAGCAAAAAGAAACAAGGGAAAAGTTCACTCTGCTGAATGTAGATGATGATGAAGAGGATGAAGAAGAATAAATTAAATCTTACATATTAAATAGAATAGAAAAGAGAAAAATACAAGAAGAAGAAGAAGAAGAAACATCCATAGAAAAATAAATAGAAAAGGAAAACAAAGAGACTCCTCTAGAAACACCTAAACATGAGCCTCTATAGCTTGAGGCCAATATCAATGTAATTGTACAACACGATGCACTAAAAGAGTTTTTTTTCTTTATGATGGGATGTCCCCTGTTGACAAAACCACAATTGAAAAGGAAATAGTTATGTACATGAACAATTTTAATATGGTACTAAATGAAATAATTGATAAACTTCTAGCAAGCCTGATAAATGTACTAAGTAACAAAATAAATGATGACAACAAGGGGCATCCCATCAATTCTAATTATGTTATTGTAAGTTTTGATATGATTACAATATTCCCACCTTGATATAATCCTTGTTTGGTGAACCACACATGGAGATATGTTGTAGAAGTTTTGTCAAGGAAGTCACAGTCCATACTCTAAGGTCGAGTCATGGTATTTTGGTTTGCATTCCTTTGTAGTGAAAGATTGTGTCTTGTGGTACAAAAGATAAGATGGTTGAGATCTGAAAGTGTTGTATCCAAAGATTCAAGTCATCACACCTTCTATAGTAAAATTTATAAGTGGCAGTGTTCTGGTTTGCACTCTGGCAGTGTAATGAGTTGATATAAGTGCATTAGAATGCTTAGCATTCCTTTGGAAGTGTAGTGATGTCCTTACAATTTTAAATAGATTTTCAATAGTTTTTAATGCACATCACTTTGTAGTATCTGGCGTTTTGGTGGTCCACTTGAGATCAATTTTTAAATAACTGTTTGCTATAGTTTGTCTAGAATGCTCTATTCATGTATATTCAACAAGTTTCCTCAGTTGCACCAACATTTGATAATAAAAAAATTTCAAGAAAATGTTGAGAAGATATTTTGCATGAACTACAATGCTTGCATCTTGGTCTACATGGTGTTTTAGGTTTCTCCCTGGTGGTGCAAAATTGAACAGTTGGCAATTTGGTGGTGTTGTCATTGTTTGGGCCAATAGACTTGGTTCCTTCATCTTTGGTTGATCCTGATTAGTCATTTTTATTTTGGAGGGTGTGTTGAGATGTATTTTGGTCATATTGTGTCATGTATTGATTCATAACTTTCTTTTCTTTTCATATTGTATATGTTTGGAGCCGACCTATGTGATATCATACGTTTCTTAGAGCTGACCTAATTAAGGTTTTGGGTTGTTGCAGAGTATATTTATAGAATATCAAAATAATTTGTGAAGGTAATTGAGGAATGATGAATTGAGATTGATCAGTATGTTGAAGATGAAGTGTGTGAAGGATTAATTATGTGAAAAATGAAACATCAACATATGTTGGATGCTTCTTTACAATAGTTCATACTCATAGTTCTTATTATAGTTTTAATGTATCCTACTCTGAGATATTGTGTCTCATAAGGTCCTTGTATCTTGTCCTAAGTTTGTACACCTTAGTCTACAATTCCATAGGAAATGAGCCTTAAACAACATTGTAATCTTTGTAAGTAGTGAGCTTCATTTATTGTGAGTTAACTCTCACTGTGGCTTTTCCCTTATTGGGTTTTCCACATAAAAACATTAGTGTCCTTGTGTGGTGCATGTTTTATTTTTCTCTCTTATTTTAATTTATGTGATGTGATGTTTAATCTGCAAATGGGAATGGTTACGTTTTAATATATGTTGATTCACCTCCCCTCTTAGCATTGCATTGTGTTCAACAAAGCATTGCAGTTAGATATGGACATTGACTATAAAAGGATCCTTGGTTATGCAAATAGAAAAATGAGGGATGCATGGCTTGTGATATTATAACATAAGAGATATTATTTTAACTTTATAGTAAGTGTAAGCTAATGTAAATAATAGAGAAAAATAAGAGATATATGCAATAATGAAGAAATACAAGAAATACTCATTATTAACAATTCAATAAAAGATAACCATTTCTTGACTTTAATGACAAGTACATACAAACACCTTATTAAATCCAATAATAATAATTTGAATCACAACTCATTGAACACCTTACCTAGCTAAAACAATTATATAAAACGATTATGAATCACAACCCAACATGTTGGATGTGCATATTACTTTCAAGTTTAGTCTATTCTAATAAAGCAACTCAAATTTAGCTATTATGTTTTTGTGGATCAAAAAAGATCAAAACATATCATTGGAATTATATTATTCATACAAATAATTATAATACTAACCCATGCAATTATATAATGCGAACTCATCATTTACTGTGAACAAAGGTAAATCCTAAACCTCACTTTTGTAAAGAAAAACTCCATATGTCCTCTACTCATGTGAATGAAATCAAACATTTTGAAAGTCTAATGTATGCCTTACATTTCTTAACAACTCCTTTACAATGGACATTCATTGCTAGAAATATTTGATAAACACACAATTATACTAAGGGGAGGTTAATTAGTATAATATAATCTTTTACTTTTTCAAACTAGCATCCACAATAATATCAATTGCACAATATCATTCACATAAGATCTAAGAACTTTGCAACATAAGAAGAACCCATAATTTACATGGAGACTCTTACAAGAGAAAACCATGGATAAATATTGCTTATATGAAACTCTTTCACAAGCTTCATAGGCACCAACCCACATGAGACACCAATCCCCTCTTATACAATTTGTGAGAATTAACCCACTAGAGACACCAATCCTCACTTGTAGAATTTGTAGGCACCAATCCCTACAATTGAGCACCAACTTGGCAAGAGACACCAATCTATTTGATATGAGGCACCAACCTCTACAATAGAATCTTATCTTCTTGAGAATAAATATTCTTTTCAAATATCCTTAAATTATATCCTTTTATATTCTCATCCTCAAAATCTTCACACATAAATCTGCATATATATTCTCTTTCTTAAATATTCATACACATTTTTGTATATTTTCTCTTTCTTAAATCTTCATACATAGATTTGTATATAATCTTTTTTAAATCTTTTTATTCTTGAATGCTATATCTTTGTGTCTCACACACTTCTCTTCTTCACAAATCTAATTGTATGATATTACATTTATTCCACTCTCCTCGCACATTTTTTATTCCCTTTTATATCTTCATATTTTTAATGAACATATGCATCCTTTCAAAGATAATGACCCTTCAAATATTCACGACTCCTCTTAAATAATAATTGCTTCCTTTTCACACATCCACAATAATATATATATTTTATTCTCCACACACTTCTCTCTTGACTAATAGATCTTCCTTCCTATTCCACACACATATCTCTCTTACTTTCCATAAACTCTATTTATATCTTTACTTCTCAATGAAGAGTTGCATCTCTTTGAAAAGAGACAACTCTTTAAAAGGATATGTCTTTTTTTTAAGACTAATTGCTACCTTTTAATACTTTTTTTTTCTCCTTTTTATTTATCTTTAATGGATGCCTTTGAATGATCTTATATTAGTTTATTATTCTTCAATGGTCATAGTATTTTAACATGTCTCTTGATTATTCTTAACCAGATCTTTAATTAATAATATTCATTCACTTCATTCTTCTATATTCCTCTTATTTACTTTATGCTACATATTCTAATTCCATACACTTATTCTTTGAATGATATAACATTCCTCCCTTTTTTAATTCCTCACTCATTCTTGAATGATAAAAAATTTCCCACACATAACATCTCATGGAATGAATTCTCTTATATATCTTGTCTCTTCATCAAACACAATCATTCATCGTACCCTTGTGACTTTTGGTTAAAAATAATCTTTATTTAGTTAATTCATTTATTTATCATGTAAGAAGCGCTTCATAATATATCTTTTATTCATTCCCTTATTCCTTTATTGATTTCAATTTACTTAATCATTGATATATCATTAATTTCATTATTGATAAATAGTGATAAGTTTAAGAAACCTCCCTCAAAAATAATATAAAATCCTGGAAAATCTTTCATTTTTTAGGAAAAAAATATTAATTTCTATTGGTGAATCTTGAAAAATAATAGAAAAATGCATTAATTATGATGGCAAATCCATCCAATCTAAAAATAATTCTCTTGGGAAAGTAGGGGCTTGAGAGTGGAAATTATCGATGGGTTTAAGGGGTAGACTATAATATTTATTTTCCACCATTTTTTAAAAATATAATATAATAGCCCTCATTGTATTCTGCAAGGTTAAATGTACCCATGATTTGTAATTCTCATGGGGCTCAAAATTGCTTTTAGATCATTGAGCTAACAACCCTCATTGTACTCTATGAGGTAAAATGTACCCACAATCTATAATGCTCATGAGACCGAAAATTGTGGGCCTCATGAGCATTGATCGTGGGTGCATTTATCTCGTGGAACACAAGGGCCATTAGATTATATTATAAATCAATGGTGGAAAATAAAGATTAGAAATATATGGTCCTAAAGCAACTAATAATTATGATATACTATTGGCAAATTAATATAGATTTTTACTATAATTTATAAAATTTAGGCAAATCTAATCTCATCATGTATTGAATATTTTAGCAGATTTTTGAGTTAATTTTTTTAATAAAATAAATTCTTTGGCGATTTAAATAGACTATAATAAAATTTTATAAAAAATTGGAAATTCAAGTCACGTTATAGCTCAAACTACTAGCCATTTTTGGATTCCCATATTTCAACTATTAGCCAATTGGTGAATATTAGCCACTAAAAAAATCACTGTTGATACATCTTTTGTTGCTTCAATCACACATTCATATTTTATCCACTCTTCTCAATTTGATTCTACTTGTTCTTCAAACATTGATTAGTGGCCTTTGTCCTTTTTCCATCATATGATTTCTTCTATTGATAAAGCTCTTCTCACCTTTGACATCAATGACAATATTTCCAACAAGATTTTATTCCAATGAGAAAGCCAATGGTTTGTAACCACAAAACTTAGTATGGTTCAACATAAAATAAATTGAAGAACTCACATTGTTGATATGGATCTATTGAATAATTCAATATTAATGAAGATTGAATCCTTTTAAGTGTTGAACATATTTGCCAAATGTATTTTTCAAAAGGTCAGCAAATTGGTGAGAACTGAATGTAATTACTTATGTCATGACATGCGTTTGAAATTAGGAAGTACTTTGACAAGTGGTGTGATTAGTTGAGAAATTTTAATGCTATCATTACTGAGAATAAGGCTACTTGTAGTATGTTTGTTATATCTTACAGATGTTGGAAGTAGTCTAGAAGTGTTTGTGGTTTTCTACTCATGCACTTTATTATATTGTCATAGTGTTTTTCTTTGCATTCTACCACAGTTGAATGTTATGGCTTGTGGTTTGGATCTAAAGTGTTGATTGTGAATAATGTCTGAGTGTTTGTGACAGAGAAGTGAAGCATGCGCCAGTTGGAGGAAGCATGTAAAGATAAAATAGGACCAATTTAAGATCAATGAAGGAAGTGTATAACATCATCTAACACTGGTAGTAACACAATTGATTTAGGATTGAGTTGATTACACATTTCATATCAAGTTGATTTAAGGATTATCCTTGGCCACCATGGCTAACTGTAGATGGTGTTAAGAGGTTCTTGGCTGACATGAGATATTATTAGAATGTATATATTTATGTCTAGGATTCATTCTAAGTTGTAGTGGTGGGAATGCTATACAATTAAGGCTTCAATGAAAATATCAAAGTGATATAATGTGAGTTGCATTCCAATCATTGTGCACCATTATCAGAAGATCATATGCTATGTGGGAGAGTGTTTAAAGTCTGATTAGATCAAATGCAAGCAATGTTATTAGTATTGAAGGTCAACAATTCATATCGTTGTATTTGGTAGGAATGGTGTCTTACCTAATGAATTGGTTCTTAGATATTTATGTTGGGGATTAGTGTCTCCAGTAGGTTGGTGCCTATAAATATAATAGGGGATTGGTGCCTCCAATAGGTTGGTTCCTATTTCATGAATGTATTGATTCATTTTTTGTGAGGTCGGATTTGGACAATAGCTCTTCTCACCGTGGTTTTTCCCATTTTGGGTTTCCACATATATCTGGTGGTCTATGTGTGATTGTGTGCATCTATCTTAATTGTTAAAGAAATCAATACTTGTTGTTTTGATGTTTTGGGGTTTATGTTTAAAGAAATTAATGTTGAATTAAAGAGTTTTGGCATATAATGGCTCACCCTCCCTCTCAATATATTGTCTGCCCTTCAATTGGTATTAGCATAGTCGAAAAACTAGCCAAATTGAAAAACTTGCCAAGCCTAAAAAACATGACTCGGCAAAAACTCGGCAAAAGCTCAACAAAAAACTTGGCAACTTTAAATTTCATTAAAAACACATTTTTTTTGCAAAATTCAATGATAAGATGCATCCAATGAGTCAATATATGAGTACATAAAAGAAACAAGTTGAGTATAGTTGTATTTGATTGATTTGAAAGCAAATTGGGTACAAAATAGCATCCTCATGTGGAATGCATTGATACTAATAGTCCTAAACAAAATGAAAATAGAAAATTATTTCTATAAAACTGAAAGTAAATACTACAGTAATATATTTTACAAAATTCGTCTTCCTCTTCCCATGTCTAGTGAAAACTAGGAGGAGGTAGAACTAGACGATATTATAGATGAAGACTTGTAGGAAAACTTGGAAACTTAGACTTGGAGAGTACCTATAAAATCAAATGAAATGAAAATTCCTTTTTAGCGGTCATGGGAGACCTTTTTTTTTGGACGAGTGAGTTTTTTTTTGCGGACTTATAAAGTTTTTGGTGAAAACTCACCAAAAACTCGGCGAGTCATTCTCCTTTATTTGGAAAGAAATTTTGGAGAGTAAATGCGAGAGAAACCCAAAACTCGACAAGTTTTTCTCCTTTATTTGGTGAGCAATTTTGGAGAGTAAATGTGAGAAAAACCCACTATAAAAAAATTGGGAGTTTTTTAAAACTCTTTGATTACTCAGAGGGTTTTTCAACTATGGGTATTAGAGCAAATTTTCTAGGAAGAAGCTTAATAGGTTGAGGTAGATCCAGGTTGGCACA
The DNA here is from genome assembly GCA_007258455.2 of Sequoia sempervirens. Classification (NCBI taxonomy): domain Eukaryota; kingdom Viridiplantae; phylum Streptophyta; class Pinopsida; order Cupressales; family Cupressaceae; genus Sequoia; species Sequoia sempervirens. The sequence continues at coordinate 224,962,072 of VDFB02193867.1, forward strand.
CTTAGTAGCTCAAGAAGGTTTATCTTCAAATAAGATGCTACTTTTTTATGGATCCAATTATGCCTTTTGGAGTGTAAGAACATAAGCATATTTGATGGCCCTAGGATTTGAGTTTTGGCAATTAGTTGTGGATGGATATGAAATCCTTGATAATCACCCAATAGATCAGGCTAGAAAGAAGGCTTGTGAGAATAATTCCAAGGTGAGAAATGTTATTTTATGTGGTTTATCTAACTCTAAGTTTTTGAAGATTATGCATTGCAGCACAACAAAGGAAGTATGAGTTATGACTGAAAGGTTTTTGACAAGAGATAAGGATAGTGAAAAACTTGAGGTAGAGATTGTGTCATTAAGGAAATATTTAGAAAAATAAAATCATCAGTTAAACTTGAAGTTTGGGAAGAGAATTGAGACCTAATTGGATCAAATAATAGAAAGTCAAAGATCACCACATATCAAAATTGGCATTGATTGTACTGATTTACAAAAGAATAAGTTGATTGAGCAACCCATGAAGTTAGTTGGTGAGAGTCTGGAAAAGAATGGATCTAGAAATTCAAAATATGAACAAGTTGTGGAAACAAAAGAAATAAAGTCGATGGATAATGGTTTCACTTAAGTGCACATACAAAATAAAAGATCTAGAAGATAAGATTCAAGAGGACAAGGATACAATACTAGGTTCAATCATTCTTTTTTTGGCTACTTTTTTAATTCCAATCATTTTTTTCATAAGGCTATGAATTGTAGAAAGATTCTGGCAAGAAGAAATAATGTTTTTAGCAAAAGTGTATTTTCACCATTGTTTGATTTTGATATTTTTGTGACAAGTGCAACAATTTTGGGCATATTGCTAGAAACTGTAGAAACAATTTTGTAAATCCTCCTATATCAAATACAAAATGAAATAACTTAATATTTTAGAGTAATGAAACATGAAAGGTTTGGAAGAAGAAACCAAAAGAAAAAATATTAGAGAAATCCATGGTGGCTCAGACTACACTACATGCTCAAAAGGAGAAGAATATGTGGATCATTGATAGCGGATGTTCAAGTCACATGACTTGAGATAAAAGCAAGTTCATGCACTTCAATAATTTTGATGGAGAGGTTGTAACTCTTGGTAACAACTCAGGTGCTAAGATTATTGGTAATGGTATTTTGAGTCTTGATGGAGGAAAGACAAAAACACATGATGTCTTGTATGTAGAAGGATTGAAGCACAATCTTCTGAGTGTAAGTAGAATGTGTGATAAAGGCTATAATCTATCATTCAATGCTAAGGTTGTGAAATTAGAAATATTGGTAATAGTGAGTTATTTGTGGAAGGAAGTAGGACTGGCAGTGATTTGTATCATCTCAATGAGGTTGATGGGAAAATTTGTTTTGCAATACAAGGAGAAGAGAGTTGGCATTGGGACACATAAATTTTGATGATCTTGTGAGGATTAGTTCAAAAATAATGGTAAGAGACATGCCAAAGATATAAAAGTCTCCATCTACTAATTGTAAACCATGTCATGAGGGAAAACAAACAAAGATTAAATTTCCTACTAAGTAATATTCTACAACAAAGCCATTAGATTTGATTCATACAAATCTATGCAGACCAATGAGGATAAAGAGTATTCAAGGTGGCAGGTGTATTTTATGCTTATAGATGATTATTCTAGAATGACTTGGATTACTTTTTTTAAAGAAAAATCAAAATCTTTTGAGAAGTTTAAAGCATTTAAGGAAATCGTTGAAAATGAAACCAGAAGAATAATCAAGTGCTTGAGATCAAACAAAGGTTGAGAATTCACTTCTGACAAGTATGATGAATTCTATGAGATGTATGGGATCCAGAGAATTTTTTTTACTCCTAGAACTCCTCATCAAAATGGTGTTGCTGAGAGGAAGAACAGGATTGTATAGGAGATGGCTAGAATAGTGTGGAGTCAAGCAAAATTGTTAGTTGTGTATTGGAGAGAAGCGGTTCAAACAACAATTTACATTTTGAGTAGAGCTCAAATTAGACCAAAGACTACCAAAACACCATATGAATTATGGAAAGGAAGACCAACTTTAGTTAGACATCTTATAATATTTGGAATAAAATGCTACATCAAGATGGATGAAGAACATTTGGGTAAGTTTGATTCTAGATATGATGAAGGTATTTTGTTTGGATATTTAATGACAAGCAAGGTATATAGATGTTATAACAAAAGGTTGAAAAGGATTGTGGAAAGTGTCAATGTAAGTATTGATGAAACAATAAAGTCTATTGAGACTCTTGTTGGAAATCAAGGTATAACTTGCAGCAATATGAACTTAAATACGTGGTCGCAAATCTGAAATTATGTTTACCATATTACCATAAAATGATTAAGTGATTGACAATTACAACAATGAAATAAAAATCTGCAATACCACAAGTCATCAACACAAGTGACACAAGATATATGTGGAGAAACCCTTGTGGGAAAAAATCCACACCCACAAAGATCTAATGTTTGTATTAATCTTCAAGGAAGTACATCAATACAACAATCCTCTCTATAATCTAGCAGCACTTTGTCATCCTAACAACCTACAAAGAACTCATACTAAACCACCATCCCAAGTCTCCAATATATAGAAGTTTGTGGGAGAGAATACCACAAATGGTATCCCAAAACAACAAGAAAAACCACTTGGAAAAACCCACTCCCCCTTAGTGGACAACCCATAAACATGGAATAAAATATTCAATAATCATATGGCCTTCACATGGGTGCCTAACCCACAACCAATCAAATTGAGTCAAACCCAAGTGCTCCATAAGTATCTAATGGATCCGATAGCTACATGCAAGCTCATGCACCACCATGCAAACTTAAGTGCCCAACCATGCAAGAGCATGCATGCAAAACATGCAAATAACATGCAAGGACATGCACACTCAAGTTGTCCCAACCCAAAAAGTTGGACGGCTAAGAAGAATATTCTCTCAAGATTCCTTGTAACTGCCACCATGAAGGTTCCACCTCTTTGAATGTAATTACAGTTTTTCATAGGAAAATAAATAATAAATATTTTGTCCCTCATGTCCTCTTTAACACTTTCTGAAGAATGTGGAGACACATAAATCAACTTAGGATAGAAAATATAATGTCACCTATCCTAACATTCTCCCAATTGACATTATACATTGCAATTACATCCATGAGATACAAATAAAACATGTAATCAAGTACAATGATCAAGGCCCATGGCCTTCCTGCACCAAGAGAACTTATCCATGGTCACTAGCTTCGTGAGAGAATATGTAACATTATCCAAAGTGTCAACCTTCTCAATCAAAACCTTACCATTCTCTACCATTTCTCACACAAAGTGATATTGAACATCAACATGTTTAGTACGAGCATGATACATAGGAGTTTTAGCTAAACATATGGCACTCTGACTATCACATCCAATCCTCATTGTCATGTAATCAAAACCAATGTCATTACCAAGTCTCTGTAACCAAATCGCCTCCTTAGAAGCATGTGTAGCTACCATATACTCTGCTTCGGTGGTGGATAATGCAACTATAAGCTGCCTCTTACTCATCCAACTCATTGCACCTGCAAACAAAGTAAAAACATAGCCACTAGTGGACCTTCGACTATCCAAGTCACTTGTCCAATTTGCATCAATAAAACCCTATATTTCCAATGACTTATCCACATTATTAGTACTATGATAAACAAACAGTAATCAAAAGTACAACACAAATGTCTAAATTCCCTCTTAACAAAATTCCAATGCTCTTTGTTAGGGTTAGACATAAACCTACTCAAAACTCCCACTGCTTGGGCTATATATGGTCTAGTGCAAACCATTGCACACATTAAACACCCAAAGAAACTAGCATAAGGAATGTTAGACATCTCTTCAACATCATCATCAGAATTAGGACACATGTCTAAACTCAATTTAATACCAACTGGAAATGGAATATTTATTGGTTTATAGTCATACATATTAAACCTCTGCAAAATAGTATCAACATACTTACTCTGACTTAACAAAATCTTTTTGTGAACCCGATCCCTACTAATCTCCATCCCAAGAATATATTTTGCAGCCCCAAATCCTTCATATCAAATGTTCCAGAAAGTTGATTCTTAAGCTCCTTAATCATCACTTTGATGGTACCCATAAATAACATGTCATCAACATACAAGACAATGATTAGAATCTGATCATCAATAATCTTAATGTAAACACAATGATCCTCCTCACTTATAACAAAACCCAACTTCAATGCAAAGGCATCAAACTTCTAGTACCACATCTTGGGTGACTGTTTCAAACCATATAGAGATATCTTTAACGTGCAAACCAAGTGTTCTTCTCCTTTCACAACAAAACCTCCAAGTTGTCACATATAAATTTCTTCCTCAAGATCCCCATGAAAGAAAGCAATTTTAACATCCATTTGCTCTATTTCAAAATCATAAGTAGCAACAATAGATAATAGGAATCTAATAGAAGTTAATTTAGCAATAGGAGAGGAAATTTCACCAAAATCAACTCCCTCTCTCTGGGAGTAGCACTTGGCCACCAATCTAGCCTTGTACTGTTCTAATTGACCATCTGCTCCAAATTTCTTTTTAAACACCCACTTGCAACCAATGGGCTTCCTTCCTTTAGGAAAACTCACAAGATCCCAAGTATCACAACTGCCTAGAGTCGTCATCTCCTCTTGCATGGCCTACATCCAAGACTCACTTTCTTCTAAAGAAAGAGCCTCCTTGTAGGATCTAGGTTCATTTTCAATACTCAAAAAAGAAAATACAAATGGAAATTAGGTGGGCTATACCTATCAACTGGATTCCATTTCTTTATGGATCTTTTCAAGGTAGGAGTAAGGGGATCTTGTTGCTCTTCTTCTTCCTCAGGTGCATCCTACACATCATTTGAAATTTCTATACTCTTTGAACCCTCTTCTTCATCTCCATCCTCAAATCCATTTGGTTGTTCTTCCATATGTGCATCTTCCCGTTTCTCAATCTTTATCTCGAAGTGCACTATTTTTTTCTTATGTTTCTCCTTTGGTTGTTCTTCACTTGAGTAAGCTCTAAACTCCCTAAAAATCGCATCTTTAGAGAAAACCATTTTACAAATTAGTGGATTCCAAAGCTTATAACCTTTTACATTCTCATTGTGACCAACAAATATACATTTATATGCTTTTGGATCCAACTTAGAATGCTTCTCTTGAGGCACATGAACAAAATACTCACAACCAAAGACCCTTAAATGTGAAACAGAAGGCTTTCTACCTATCCACACTTCATAAGGAGTTTTATCAACAAGAGTTGAACAAGAAGATCTATTAACCAAATAACATGCAGTACTTATAACTTTTTCCCAAAAGCATCTATCAACCTTAGCACCACTTAACATGCTCCTAGCTCTTTCCATTAAGGTTATGTTCATTCTTTTTGCCACCCCATTTTTTTGAGGTGTATAAGGTGTAGTATTTTTTGAAATAGTACTTGCATGCTTACAAAACTCATCAAATTCCCTAGAATAATATTCACCCCCATTGTCATATCTCAACACCCTTATCATATAACTAGTTTGCTTCTCGACTAAGGATTTAAATTCCTTAAAATTAGTGAAAACTTCAAATTTTGTATGCATAAAATAAATCCAGGTGTATCTTAACACATCATCAATGAAAGTAACATAATAATGAGAATTTCCAAAAGAGTCAACATCCACTGGTCCAAACACATTTGAATGAGTGATCTCTAATAATCTCTTAGCTTTATGAGTGCCATTAGGAAATGATGATCTATTTTGCTTACCAAACATGCAATGCTCACAAAAAACATTTTTACCAACAAAATAATCAAAAAGACTGTCAACCAACTTTTTCTTCAAAATAGTATTAATACCTTTTTCACTTATGTGACCCAATCTATGGTGCCACAACATACATGCATTTTCAGTGCTAGTTACATTGGAAGAATTACAAAAAGTGGAGGTATTAAGCTTAAATAAAGTCCCTATCCAAGATCCTTTAGCAATCACCAAAATCCCTCTTACCAACTTGCAACCAGACTTATCAAATGTCGCATGGGTAAAAGCACAAACTTGTATCACTCTTTATAAAGGAATCAACCAACATAAAAAAAAAATTCTAAACTTTGACCACATAAAAGTGGTCTTTATGTTTTGAATTTCAAAATAATGTAAACTAATGAAATGTAGAACTTTTGATGAAGTTTATTCTTGTAATTTTTCAGATTTAAAAAAAATTGTTTTCATTACTTTTTTTATCAATTTAAGAATAGATTTTGGAATGCTGAAAATTTCAGAAAAAAGTGACTTCACGAGCCGTCAAGAAATAAATTGAAAAAAAATAATTTCTCCCTATTTTTTTTCTCCAAATAGGTAACTTCAATATCTTGTGCATGGAAAAAGAAAAATCAAATTTTGATGTATATTTTTCTCGTAGTAACGTTTTAAAGTCAAACTTGTCAGAATTCAACAGTTTTCATGGGCCATCAAGTATTGTCTATTTTTTTATCATTTTCAAAAAACAAATTATACCCTTTTGAAGAAGACTCTCTCATCTTGTGCCCCATATATTTTTTAAAAAAAATTAATGTTTTTTACTAATTTTTAAAATTTTTAATCAGCCTCTTTTTAACTTTAACAACCTACTTACATTATTTTAAAAATAAAATATATTAAAACTAATAAAAATATTTTAAAAATTACATATTTGGATTCACCACTCTAAGCTCTACTAAAAGGTATTTTTGCTTTTTGTAGAAAAATCATTCTAACTAAAGAAATACTTAGTTGAAGTTGAAAGTTTTAGAAAATTCTGAAAAAAGTTGAGTTGGCTACCAATTAGGATGCCACATAGACAATTTCGGTAGAAAGGGTTTCACTTGAAACCCTTTCTATAGAAATCTCGTACATTAAAAAATCCAATTTCAAAGCCAATTTCAAAGTGGGAAAAAGAAAAATTTAATTTTTTGGGATTCGAGTGAAACTTATTCGGCCAAAACCCTGTGTGCCACGTATAGGTCACGTGGTTTCAGTCGATACCTATTCGGCCGAAACTTTTTTGGTCAAAATTATTTCACTCAGAACTATTTATTTAGCTGAAAGTGTGACACAACTTTTTGCTTTTACCCACATGCATTCTAGAATCATTCAACTTGGATATTGAAATTAAATCTCTCGCAAGTCCTAGAATATGTAAAAAATGATCAAGGGTTTTAACCCTCCCATCACTGAAACACAACTTTACCATTCCCTTACCAACAATCTTGTTTGTACTGTTATCACCAAGGAAAAATTCTCCCCCATCATAAGTTGAATATGAAGTAAACCACTCCTTGTGAGGAGTCATATGGTAGGAGCAACCTAAATCAATAAGCCAAGAATCATTACTAATAGTGTTAGCAGAAATAAACAAAGCATCAAAATCACCATCTTCAGAGGAATTTTTTCATGGAAGCATCCAGACTCTTTTTATTATTCCTACACTCCTTTTTTACATGCCCTCTTTTACCACAATTCCAACACTTTATTTTTCTCTTCTTGAGGGTTTTAGAATGCCCTTTAGACTTGTCTCTCTTTTTGTCCCCTTATGGAAACAATTAGATTTTCCCAAGATTCGGGTAAAGAGCAAAGAAACAAAATACATTTGTCTTCTTCTTCTAACTTAACATCTACTGATGCAAGCTGACTTAAAATCATATTAAAATTATTTAAATGTTCTATAATAGAATCATCATCCTTCATTTTGAGAGAATACAAATGTCTTTTGAGATACAACTTATTAGTTAAACTTTTAGTTTGATAGATATCACCTATCCTCTTCCACAAATTGTATATAGTGGCTTCTTCTAAAAAAATCAAGAGGACAAAATCAACAAGACATAATCGAATGGTTCCTCATGCCTTCTTATCCATTTTCTTCCAATCTTCATCAAACATTTTATTTGGTTTCATTTGCTTCGAAATTGCCAACAAATGATCTCTCTCTTCAAGGATATCCTCCATCTTCAACTTCTACATCTCGTTGCCAGTACCATTGAATTTCTTAATATCTAGATGAGAGGTAGAGGCCATGGTTTTCAATATTCTTCAAAAATCTGCAAAACCCACAATACATAAGCTCCCACTACAACCAAAAAACCTTCAACACTCAAAAGAAAGGCATCCCTCTCTTAACAAAACTGTTAGCTTTGATACCAAATGTTGGAAATCAAGGTATAGCTTGCAGCAATATGCAATTAAATATGTGGTTGCAAATTTGAAATTATGTTTACAAGATTACCATAAAATGATTAAGTGGTTGAAAATTATAACAATGAAATAAAAATCTGCAATACCACTAGTCATCAACACAAGTGACACAAGATATACATGGAGAAACCCTTGCGAGAAAAAACTCCACACCCAAAAGATCCAATGTTTGTATTAATCTTCAAGGGAGTACATCAATACAACAATCCTCTTTGTAATTCGACAACACTTCATTTTCCTAACAACCTGTAAAGAACTCATACTAAACCACCATCCCAAGGCTCCTTGATATATTGAATTTTTTTGGAGAGAATACTACAATGGTATCCTAAAAAAACAAGAAAAACCACTTGGAAAAACCCACACCCCCCTTAGTGGATAGCCCATAAACATGGAATAAAATATTCAATAATCATATGGCCTTCACATGGGCGCCTAACCCATAGCCAATCAAATTGAGTCAAACCCGAGTGCTCCATAAGCCTCTGAGGGCTTCGACAACTACATGTAAGCTCATGCACCACCATGCAAACTTGGGCACCCAACCATTCCAGAGCATGCAAAAAATGCAAATAACATGCAAGGACATGCACACTCAAGTGGTCCCAACCCAAAAAGTTGGATGCCTAAGAAGAATATTCTCCCAAGATGCCTTGTAACTGCCACTATGAAGGGTCCACCTCTTTGAATGCAATTACAATTTTTCATAGGAAAATAAATAATAAATATTTTGTCCCTCATGCCCTCTAGAACACTTTCTAAAGAGCGTGGAGACACATAAATCAACTTGGAATATAATGCCAGTTATCCTAATAACTTTGGGTGAAGAAAAAAATAAAGATTTAATCCATAGTAATGATGAAAATTCAAAAAATGATTCAGAGAATACAATTACAAAGACTCTGGCTAGTTATGTTTAGAAGAACCATTTTGAAGAGAAAATCATAGGAGATAAGGACAATGGAGTTTAGACTTAGAGAAGAATTGAGAAAACAAATGAATAGGTACATTTTTCCTTACTATAAAAAATTGAACCAAGCTCTTATACATATGCAAGCAAAGAGAAATTTTGGATAGATGGCATAGAGGAAGAATTAAGTCAAATAAAGAAAAATGAAACTTGGGAGTAGGGTCTTTAGAAATAAGTTGAATGAAGATGGAAAAGTGATTCAGAATAAGGCCAAACTTGTATTTAAAGGATATGCCCAAGTTGAGATAATTGATTTTGAGGAGACATTTTCTCTGGTAGAAAGATTAGAGGCAATCAAAATGTTTTTGGCATTATCAACATTCAAGAATTTCAAGGTATATCATATGGATGTCAAATCTTCATTTTTGAATGGAGAGTTAGAAGAGGAATTCTACATTGAACAATTACAAGGATTATAGTGTTCAAATAAATTAGATTTTGTGTGCAAACTAAAAAAGGCTCTTTATGGACTCAAATAGGCCCCCAGAGAATGGTATTCCAGATTGGATAGATATTTGCAACAACAAGGTTTCAAGAGAGGTAGTGTAGATAACTTGTACATAAAAACAAAAGTTGATCAATTACTAATATACAAATTTAACACTAAACTATACATAAAAAAAAACCTCAAAGTAAATACAAAATTAATGGAAATAAAAGTGTTAAATGTTCACTTTTCACCTCTACAATAATCATTAAATAAATGAACAATACTTCATAAAATTCAATTAATTTACATATAGATACACATTTTAAAGATCACAATTAGAAGCAGAGTACAATTTTTTTTTTTAAATCACAATAATCGATTTTTCAATTTTTATACTTTTAGGGATTCTAATGGTATAAAGTACATTATTACAAACTAAATGGCATACAAATACGCATAGGAAGCTAAGGGAATATCATGAATAAAGGACCCATCTACATGCTTGAGCTAGGAGGGTCTCTCCAAGACTCTTCACCGCCCAATATCAATGGATCGAAAATCTTAGGGCTTAGCCAAAAATGATGATGACCACTCCTTTAGGTACACATTTTTCTCTCGCCCTTTTTATACCCCATCAGAAGATGTGATTGAGGTAATCCATTAGGGTGATCAAATCCCCAAATAGGCCTCCTCATGGGAAAGAGTCATTTGGTACTTTTGATCTCCAAGATTAAAGGAAGCACAAGGAGAGAGAATATGTGTGATCAAATGATCTTGGATTAACACAACAGAACTTAGATTGATTTGTGTTTTTTGATCTCCAAGCTCATCAAACAACGTAAGGAGAGAGCATATGCCAAAAAATGAACCCAAACATGGCACAAAAATTAAATTGACCCTCTAATATGATTATTTCCTAGATTAGTGATACAAATACAAAGATGTGTCTATGGTTGCAGTGTTGTAGGAATCATGTTAGTAGTTTAGATCTCACTAGTCTTTGACTAACAAGAGTTGCACAAATTTTGTAAGGTTGATCACATGTATGGATGAGTTAGTTGGTCAGTAACTAAAATATCAAAAAAATTAAACAAAAATGACCTAAAGTATAAGCAGTCTTATACCTAAAAAAATTGTTAAACCACAAATCAGACTTGCTTAAGTGATCACAAATTCACTAAATCCCCAAATATGTGCATACACTCAAGTAAAAATTTGTACCTCCAATTCATGATTGGATTCATTGAATTTCTTCTTTGACTATGAATACATTTGTGAATTGGAGGTACTGGCTTAAGTGATCACTGATTCACTAAATTTGTAAATATGTGCATTCACTAAAGTGCAAAGTTGTACCTCCAATTCACAAATGGATTCATTGAATATCTTCTCTAACTATGAACCCAATGTATTCTCTTAATACCTCATGCTTTCACTAAAGAGAAAAACACTACCCCTTATCTTGAGGCATATTCATTGAAGTAATCTATTTAGAGTTACTAAGTGCACATTTGCCTAAACATTAATAATAATGTCAATTTACAAGACACTTGCACCTAAATAGCAATGTATTTGCCACCTTGAACCTACATGTGAAAGCTAAAAAATAAAAATTTTGATTATGAGACACATGATGTGAGTCCCACTGGGTGTGCCAAAAATGTGTGTAGGGAAATATGCTCAAATGAACGATAATTGCAATGAAATTTGAACAAACGAAAATTATACAAACACTCAAATTAGGCAATAGAAATAAAAAATAAACATAGAATTCAACAAAAATAAACTATGTTAGACTCCTTGTTGTATGTTATTTTCCCATGTGATAGGTTTGATGTGTCATTACTCAAAAAATTATAGAATAATAGTGCTTTCTTGCAAAGTTGATTGATAAAATGGTTGTGTTGGAATGGTATATATATTTTTGGATGGATAGGAATGGAGGGTTGAGATTAGAAGATGATGCAATAACCTAACTACTCAATTCTATATAGAAAGATAGATTTATATATTACATCACCTAACTAATCAAATCTATTCCATCACCTAACTACTTGACTCTCTATGCTATAACTTACCAAAATATAATTCCATATTGCTCTTGCAATACAATGGTTCCCTTTTTAAATGAAATTTGAGCATGTAGGCTTTAGAACTAAGTCGCGTAACTCATGTCACTTACTTATAGTTACATTTCACTTTTCACCCTCAGTCAAAAGAAAGTGAGAATTGATCCCATTATAAAAAATGATTCTCTCAATAAATAAACTCTATGAACAAGTTGAGGCCATTGGATAAGAAAACTTTAAACTTATCGAAGAAGATAAAAAAATGGCACGTAAGCACCCATGGAAGCAATCTTTGCTTGCCTAGTGAATGTATCAGATTGGATTCCAATTTGAATAATTCATCAATAGAATTATTTAGTAAAGCTAAATTAGGCTTACCACTAGAAAAATAAAGGAGGACATTGTTGGAATAATGTCTCCAAATTCATCTTTCTATACCTCTAGAGGTTTAATGATCTCAAATTTATCCAATATGATCGACACTACTTCCTGCTCCATGATTTCAAACATTTTCAATTTACCTTTCAATTGCATGTCTAGCCTTGATTAAAATCTTGAAATTTATCCCAAAATTTACCAATAATCTCATTGACTTTTGTAATTTCTTTAGGAGCATCATTGTCAAATTTTGTCATTTTTACAATCTCCATGATGGAAGTTTCCCTTGATATCCAAGTACTCAAAGTGGGTTGTAAGCTTGCTTGTAATTTCATATGCTTGACATAAGCATTCTCCAAGTTGTTGTATCCACTCTAAGAAACTTTTATTATATGCAATACATTTGATATTATGTGTCCAAGGAGGTCATCAATCATATTTATTGATATTTTATTAGTTTCCTCCTTGGAAACCCTCTCAACTTCCTTGATCAACTCCAATTTTTCTTGTAATTCTTTTATTTTTCAAAGAGGGAGACTTCTTATCTAGTGCTAATAAATATGAAGAACCTATTGGAGTTGTGACCAAAGGTATATGTTCTTCTAGAGGGGATGGCAGTAAGGACTACACTTTATTGTACCCCATAAGCAATTTTTGATGGTTTGTTTGCATCTTAGCAAACCTCACATGTAGTCTCTTCATTGATGCCTCACTAAAAAGAGTTGTATTGACAACAAGAGAAGTTGCTTAAATAGGGGGTGTATCTGAGACTATTTTCACTATAATACTTCCAAGTAGTTCCCCTACATTTCTTGCTAGTTGAGGCTTATTATTTGATGGGGACAAAGTCCAAATGGCCAAAGTCTCATGATTTGCATTGAATCTAGACCTAAAATATGACTACTCTTCTATAGAAAAAGCTTCATCAACTTGCTTCCTAATAGTGCCAAGGGCTATAAAAAAAGCTATATCCCAATCTAGTAATAAGAGTATACTAGCTTCTTATACCATCATTTTTGCCTCATCAATGCTTGTGTTGTTGATTTTGAAATCAACCTCTTTCCATATGTCCTATGTTATTTTTATGATTGAGAGGGAGAAACCTCTCCTTTGGCCTTATTCAACTCTTTATGTAATTATTCTCTTTTCATTCTCAGAATAAATTCATGAATTATTTAACTTTAAAAATTCATCATCAAAGATGAATTATGTACATTCTAGTGCTTTGATGTCATTCACCTCTCTATCCCCATCCTTGAGGCTAATTGCTAGCCTATCATGAGAGATACCAAGAATTTACACTCTTGGTAGAACAAGAAAAGTCTAATTGACTTCTTCTTCATCAATGACATTTTCTTTAACTATATCAATAGCACCTACCTTACCCACATCCATAGAATAATCCACAAGTTGTTGATGACTTGTTCTCTTTATCTTTTTATGTTGTTTCTCTACTGAGAGTGCAATTGTAATTGCAGATTATTCTTGCATGTGTTGAATTTGATGCACTTGAGGCCTTATTGTTTCTTGATCTAGATGTTATAATCTCCTAAGGATCAATTCCATCATCTAGTATCTCTTTAGGCTTCCTTTGGGATGGATTATAATCCAAGGAGTCTATGCTATCTAGAATTATATTCATCATAGCAATAGGACCTTCTATCTCAGAATAAGCACCTAGATAATTAGGATTTTACTTCTTTATCTACTCTTCCACTTTCCATTTTCTCACCCACTTTATCCTTTTATCCTTCACTTCCTCTTATGTCATACAATTTATGATAACATCTTCTTCAAATACCCAACCTAGCATTTATTTTGATTGGTCCAATGAAGTTCTCAGGGTCATAATCCCTTTTGATGTCAAGATTCATCCTATATGATTGTAAGATTGGGTATAGGAGCTCCAATCCCTCTTTATTAGTGAAAATTAAGGTTGAAGATACAAGGGAAGTTTGGAAGAATGATCCCTTCTTTTATCTCTTTAGATGCAACTTGTCAGTTTCATTCAATTTCTAGATTATTTTCATGTAGGCTAATCTTGGTGATACAAATATTGGAAAAATATAAGGTCTTACAAGAGACCCATACACTTTGACCAAGGTAGAATTCCCATGCAAGTAACAATCTCCCCAATTGTGTGTGATTCCCAACTCTAGTGTCCCATATTTTCACCTTAGGACATCAAGGATTTCCTTAGGCAATCTTTACTACACCTATGTATCTTTAATTTTTTTGTTGAATTATTCTTTAAAAAAGTATAATTTTCATTTTGGAGATGCATGTCCCAAATTTAAGTCCAACATTGAACTGGGAGAGGGGTTCCCTTGTCATATTTTAGCCTGATTTGTAAAGATCTATCCCAATCTTCCTTACACCATATAAAAATATGTGGCATAATAGGGAATACCACCTGAATTCAACCACTCTCCCACTAGTCTTGATTGCAGCTAATGGTTTATGTATTTCATCAACAATGAATGTTGTAAAATCAAATTCTTTATTTATGTCAGTGTTTTGAGTGTCTGTTGATATCATCATTAAAGGGATGGGGATATGTTCCTTAACATACATGTCAAAAACCTGACACAAGGCATGATATGTTTTGATGAAGTAGTCCTCAAAGAGGTCTTCACTAAATGGCTCCATATATGTAGGAACAAACCTAACACATCTCTTATTAGAACTCTTGAATCTATGTTTTAGTATCCAATTCACTTTGTAGCTAACCCTATCCTTTTTATATTCTTTATTCAGTACATTAAAATTTATGAGTTTGTTGGTAGTTAGATTTAATTAAAAACCTTTGTTATAAATATCTTGTCATTTCTTATCAATTCACCCAATTGATTGCAATAATGTTTCTAGTATCTACATTGTAACTCTATGCTAAAGCTCTAGGAAAATTTATAAATTAAGGAATACATTTGGGACAATGAGCTTCCCCAAATAAAATTCCCACACATGTGAAAGAGGTCTTTTAGAAAAACTTATGTTACACCAATTTCAAATAAAGACCAAACACTCACTAGAATTGTTACATCTCTACAACCAACAATGTAATCCCTTAAACGCTCTAAAAAAATTCCACTCCCTTGTGATAATTTGAACTTTCTTGATGATCCAAGAAATTGAACAATATAGTCTTAATCTAGAGGTCATTTTACTTTTGTGGACTTAGAGCTAGTTTGACTCATTTTTCTTTGTAATATTGGGAGAAGAGAGTAGATTCTAGGATTTAACATAATTCTAGGGTTTTTAAGATAATGTAAAATGAACATGAAAACCCTAATGGCCAATTATCACACTAAATTGTAGAATATTTTAATAGATTTGGTCACAAATTGCTACTTGATTTTGAAATGGGAACCCTAGAATTACCTTTTTATATGTTGGAAAGCTCTAACTTTGCAACACCTTAGCTCCAAATTTTCTTTTGTCATTGTGAAAGTCTCATGTCATGTATTTATAATGGATAAAATTCATTATTATTGATGGATAACCATCACTTCTTGCCATTACTACTCATATGCACAAACAAAGAGTTCACATGTATACTATTTTTCAAGTTCAAATTTTGATCGTTAATCTTCAAGTGGTGAAAGATGAATCAATGGCTCTCATGAAGTCAAAATATTTGAAAACCATCATTCGAACCTTTTCAAAAATTAAGAAATATTTAGTCAATTTTTTTGAGGCCATGTGTCTCTTTCCTGCAATCCCACAAGCTCACCCCTTTGTGGGATCTACAAGCTCGCAAGGAGGATAAGTGTTGCAAGGAACAACAAATTGTAGCTAATTATTCTATGATCCAAAGTGGTCAAGGAGATTTGAACTTTGAAAAGGGTGAACACATTTCACCTCCCTACATCCCCACAAGCTCACCCCATAGGTAGAACTTGGAGCTTGCGAGGTAAGAAAAGGTCGCGAGGAAAATAGAAATAGGCCATGCATTGTCAACTAGGATGCAAGTGGGACCACCAGTGAGTGTGAAAAGAACATAACTTAAGTTACCAATTAAGAACATATGTAAAATTTGTGTTAATGGCTACTAGGGAGTGAGGATGGTAACATGGGGCCTTAAGTCGGTATACTTGAAAGTGAGGTTCAATCACCAAACAATGGAGAAGGCATAGAGATATAACTTAAAGGAATTCAACAAGATAAATCAATCAACCATAAAATATAATATAGAGAACCAAACATTAGGAAAATGAAAAGCAAGGTTTTAATATTTTGGCAATGTTTAGCAAGAATGCATACAAAATCCCTAGAATTGTAGAGACTTCATCAGGTAGAGATTGAGTGTGATATCTCATCTCATGGGATTATGCCAAGTGACAGGAGGATGAATGAGAGGTGAGATGGTACTTGGATGGTACCTTGGGAATATTCCATAAAGGTAATTCTTGTCCAAGGGGACAAGTGAGGGAAATAAAGGAATTTTGAATTCTTTTGAGAACTTTTAGAAGAAAGACCCATGTATGTGTCCAAGGACATGGGGTCTTTTCGAAAAAGGGAAGGATTTATGAAGGGAGGACAAAAGCGGGTGAGGAATAAATGGAAGGGAGTTGACTCCATTTAATCAAGGATTAAGTGCATGCACATGATTAGGGAGTGGATTAGGTGAGGATTAGGGATTAATAAAAAATGATGGAGGATGTGACATATGAGGGAGAAAATTAAATAAATATAAATTATTTATTAAATTTTGGGAAGCAAGGGAGGATTAATGATAGGTGTAGATAAATAATTAAAATTAATTATTTACCTTAGGCTAGAACATAAGAAAATAGGAGAAAATAGATTAGGACGATGATAGAGAGGGAATATTAATTAAATAATAAAATGTTATTTAATTAATATAAAGGATAAAAAATAAGATGAATTAAGATAAATTAACAAAATGTAATGGTCAATTTTAAGTGTCTGCACTAAGCACCACATATTTTCCTTTAAATTTAAACTTTAATTCCATGGACTTATGTTTATATGAAAACTCACTAAGAGAATGTATATCTTGTACACCCATAACAATGGTAGTTCACAACATAGGATTCATTACATTCCTCATGCTCATTTATAATTGTATTGATCTATCTACTTATCTAGGTTCTTAGAATGAGAGATATATTAGCAACAATGATATTAAGCCCATCAAAATTTTCAAATTTTAGTTTTCTCTCAATATCTTCTTTTTGAAGTTCTTTGGTTATAGTACTAGGATTCTAGAAAATCTTGCATGAGAAATGTTGGACTTGAGAGAAAGAATCCCTGTGACATTTTTTCTAGTTGTACCCTTTATCTTTTCATATTTGTTAGAATTCTTCCCATAATGACATAAATTATGTAATAATATAGAATGAGACTTAATGCAATAAATATTTTCTATTATTATCCTCCTTATTTCTACAGATGTAATCAAAAGAAAAATCAAGATCTTTTATTTCTTATTGATAATTTGAACATCCTTGAGATATGTGTAACAATATTACCATTCTCAAAATAAATATTATTAATGGAACATGAATTTCACTAAAGCATCATTTACATAGATCATTCTCACATGATAATGGTTCCATCTTTCCAATGCTTCACATCTTAATTTTTGTTTCTTGGATATTATTTGAAACCACTATAACTTCCTTTATTATATAATCTTCACATCAACATGTACCATTGATTTCTCATTGAATTTATTAATGCAAGAACTTTATTGGTGTGAGAGCTTATTATAAAACACTAGAATACTCTTTTTAGTTAAGGGATATTTACCCTTAATAGCCATTGTGGATTCCATTTATTCTTTTAGAGCTTGTTAAACCTCTAATTCCATTTTTTTTTCCTTTTATAAGAAAATATTTTCCTTCTCATGCTTATTGAGCTATTCCTTCATGGTTTGGTGTGGCTTTGATTTTGGTCTTTATTTTATTTTATTTAAATATCTTATATTGTCATTCCAACCTCTTCTATTTTGAGATCAATTTCTAAGTATCTCTAAGTAATTATTGAAATTTATCCTAGATATGAAAGAATCATATTTATTTTAATACTCCTCAAAGATTCATTCAATCTCTTCTTGTGATTTTTTAGTTGGAACTAGATTATGCTTCCTACCTTGAGGTTACAATTTTTCCTCTCGTAACGTGATCATTTCATCTTGACAAGTGCTAACAATCTATCAAGGCCTATTGGCATTCTCTCTTGATCATGATGGATTCCAACTATGGTCTCTTACAATAATTCCTCCTTTTCTTCTTCTATATCTTGTCCTTGATCAAGGGGTTATCACAATTTCCTTTGTTCGCTCATTTGGTATTAGATCTCTCCTCATTAGAAAGCATCAACAAATTTTGATTACCTTGTAGGATAGCAAGATCATAGATTTGATGTCACTGTGATGAATCTTAACTAAATATTTACATAATATACTTATATTTAAAATAGCCCTCAAAAATTTGTGTCAAAACACTTAGATTTGAAATACCCACAACAAATAAATAGATTTGTGCACATAAACAAGATGTTCATCAAACTACTAGAGAATGTATAGATTAAAAAATATGTAGCATAATATGTTTACTTCAAATTATTACAAATATTTGTTAAAATATTTTTTGATTACAATGATTGCAACATATTTTGAAAATACCCAAAATATTGAAATACCCAGAATACTAAAATGCTCCAAACTTGAAGTGTAGATGTAAAATCCATATGAAGTGGTTTTAGGAAATTAAAAGGTTTTTATCTTCCAAAATATAGGAAATCAATGGGGTTTCACCCATTGATCTCCAAAACCTAAGGGTTTCATCCTCAAATCCAATATTCAAACACATGTGCTCCAACTAGGGTAAGGGTTTATTGATAAAATGTTAAAATATAGTTGATGGAGCTAATCAGAACATACAAGGGTTGTAGCTTAGCATAGGGCCCACATGTGATGATAGACATTTGATTTTTTTTTCTATTTTATCATATTCAAATTGTGGTCATTTATGGTGTTCCTAGTCAACCATGGTGATAGGTGGAAACTATTATTATAATAATGAGGTCCAAGGAAATTCCTACATAGAAGATGCATTTTCAAGAGGGATTAGAGACTTAGAGATTCACATTCAAATGGGTTCATTTGTAAGAGGGGTTGAGGTTCTAGGGATTTTCATGCCAAAGGGTATATTTACAAGAGATATGGAGGTCAAGGGATTCACGTGCCAAAGGGTACATTTGTAAGAGGGATTAGGGTTCTAGAGATTCATTTGATGAAGGGTGAATTTTTAAGAGGAATTGGGGGTCTAAGGATTTGCATGCACAAGGGTGCATAATTTACAAGAGGGTCAAGGTTCTAGGGATTCACATGTTGAAGGGTGAATTTACAAGTTGGACTAGTGGTTTGGAGATTCAATGAATGGGATGTCAAGGTGAAAAGATGTGAGAGGATGCAAAATTATATAGGCCCAAGAAGGTAGACTGATATAATAATGAGGAACAAGATATCAAGATCCTTGCTAATATCTTTCATAAGAGGGATATTGATCGTAGAGAGACCCTTGATGGTCTAGAAGAGGGAAGAATGATAGGGAGTGGGGATAAGGCTTCATAGGTAATTAATACAAGGAGTATGGATCAGGATTTAGATATACTAATTGTAGGAAGGACCAAGAATTAGGCTTCAAAGATACATAATACAAGAAAGAGCGGGGATTAGGATTTGAAGATACTTGATGTAAGGAGTGAGGACCAAGGTTTAGAGACAATACATGAGGGAGAGGGGATTAGGATTAGGAAATATTCAATGTAAGGAGAAACGATGTGGATTTGAAGATACCCGATGTTGGAAGGAGCAAAGATTGGGCTTCAAAGATACCTAATGCTAGAGGGAGTGAGGATTAGGATTTGGAAATACACGATGTAGAAAGGAGTGAGGATTGAGGAATTAGAATACCAAGAGCATAGGAAAGAAAAAGTAAAAAATGAAGTGGAGATCTATGGGTTCACAAATGGAAAGGGAGTGGGAGGTTGGGGATCAAGGTTTTTTGATATAAGATATTGATGGGGGTTGAATATTGGGGATATAACACACTCAATACTAGAGTGATGAGGGGAATGAAAAACACTAAAGTTTGAATATTTGAGATTAATTTAGGAGTGGCAATTGGATTTTGGGGTTCCAAGATATGAAATAACCTTAAGACCTATGTCAATAGGGAAACGTTAGAGAGTCTATGATATAGTAGAGTTCAAGACTCAAGGATAGATTTTATATACCATAGGGATTGGGGATACCAATTCCTTTAGATTGGTGTAAGGAGAGAAATGAAACTGCAAATTCGCATTGGATAGAAGGGAGCAAGGTTGCAAGGGAATAGGGGACAAAGGCATAACACACCAGAAGAGGAAATTTTGAAGGTCTAGAGCATGAGGAACTTGGGAATCAATTGAAAATAGATGCTGACATGGGGAAGTCTAAAATCTTGACAAATAAGATAAAGATAGAGTTTAGGGAATAGGAATCTGAAGGAAATGGTACCAAAGAAGTAGAAGTCCTAGAAAATTGCATAAGGAAAAGGGTTAGGAAAGTAAGGAAGCAAGGATGAAGGAAAATTATGACAAGGATTAAAAACCTAAAATCCTACCCAAAATAGGAAATTAAAAAGAGGATATTACACTTCAACTACTTCCTTGATTTGTGAGTATCCCTTAAGAGATACATACAAAATCAAGGGGGCATATTACTACTAATCGTTATTAAAGTTTATATGTAGTGTAGATTTGGACTTTTTTTATTGCTTTACTTCTAGTTGTGCTTATTTCATTTTGTTCTTTGGTATGGTCGAATAATTTAGATTTATATGCACACTAGATGTTAGGAAAGTAACCACAAAACCATTATCAATTAAACTAGATCTTCATAATTGCTTAGTATTATGAAAATTTCTATATTCACCCTTTGAAGAGATTAACATATTAATAAGATTTACAAGAATTTCAATAGCATGCCAACATGTAAAAACACTTATTAAAATAATGAGAGAGATAGAAGGGAAATCAATCCTAAAAAAATAGAATGACATAGATCTACCTTAATTAAACTCCTTTCTAGGAAAAAAACCCAACCTCCAAAGCACCAAACCAATGTACTATTTAGAAACAATACACTTGTTACAATACAATATCAAGTTCCTACCTCCATGGAGATCAATCTCCTCTTCTTATGGTAGAAATTTGACATCATAACCCTACAAAAAACTTCTCTTATGTATCCATCTCAGTCCCTCAACATTTAGACTAATGGAGTCCCAAAAAACCAACATAATGCATTATCGTGGGCCCAAACAAGGTCCCAAAATACCATGGTAAAAATCCATACAATCCCTACTTCATTATTAGTCATTTACCACCTTTTGAAAGATGCTTTATGATATGTCATAACATGCATCCTAAGTGGGTCAAGATTTATAATCCATTTTGAAACCTCCCTTTTAATCATGTTCTTACACATCATATTATCTCTTACACTATATCTTTGTCATAGGTGCTCTTACACATTCTTCATGACAAGATATTCTTTTACAAATATATTTATACACATAAATGCCAAAATAAAAAAAATAAAAAAAAATTACATGACATAATGGCCAAGGCATAAAGTGGAATGTCCCATTTCATTAGAAAACATAAACTAATAAATAATTAAATAATTTGAATATTAGGACTTGCAAGATGTATGACACACTTAATCCAAACACTAAAGTGGGGCATAATGTAATGGTGAAAATTGCATACCCTACACTTTTACTCTTCATTTTACACTATTTTGTGTCGTCCTAAGCACTTGTCCTAACTCATGCTTTTGATTAATTTGGTGACCCCTTTGTTCCAAATTTTGTAATTGACTATTAGAAACAAAATAAAACTCACCCTTAGATTATTGTCTACTCTTAGATTATCTATTGTTTATCCACCTTTAATTTTGTGCTTGCAAATTTGACCCAATTCATTTATGCACCAATGGAATTGACACTAGATATTTCCAATTTATAATTAATATATGGGTTGAAGTTGATCTCTTTAGAACTACTCATTATTTGCTCTCAAACCAATAATTTTCAAATCACATGTCTAAATATATTAAAAACATCACCCTAAACCCTTTAATCATCTAGCATCCACATGTCATCCATCACTCATTACTCATAATCACTTCCTACTAACACTGAGCCTCACTAGAATCATCTCACCTCTATTGTAACATCAAGTGGTACCTTAACTATCCAATTATATTAACTCAAACTTTAAAACGCTAATTCTAACACCCAATCCTCCCATCACCCTTTTACATTTTTTTCCCAAATTCTAAATTACTCTCATTTAATTCAAACTCTATACAACTCACATCCCATAAGCCGCTACACTAGGGGAGAGGGGCCCATAGGGGAGCACCCTAACTTTGCGTTTCTCAAAATACTACAAGGAAATTTCAAATCACTCTCAATTTTGTACAACAATTTATTTGGCAACTCACCTACTTCTAACTAAAGTTTCAGGGCCACATCATCAAATATGATGCCACATCAACATGCTTTTTGTTGAGGTGTCCAAAAAACAAGTGAGATCAATAGTTGTGCACTAAGTCATATTCCAATGGTGCGTTGATGTGGCCTCACATGATTTGTTATTTTGTGTACTTTATGGATAAAATTGTTTTACAATTGAATATTAAGGTGTTCCACTATAGGACCCAATGAAGACTACTTTTGTCCCCACTATTGAACCCCAATCCACTATGAATACCTCTCCCTAAACAGTTGTA
Organism: Sequoia sempervirens; assembly: GCA_007258455.2. Taxonomy (NCBI): domain Eukaryota; kingdom Viridiplantae; phylum Streptophyta; class Pinopsida; order Cupressales; family Cupressaceae; genus Sequoia; species Sequoia sempervirens. The sequence continues at coordinate 224,985,027 of VDFB02193867.1, forward strand.
AACACTACTCTCCCCTCCTTGGTGAAGAGATTAAATCATTCTTTAATAACCTTAATGAAAGGGAATTTTAAGCCAATTGAAAAAAGAAAAAAACAAATTCAACTTAACCAAAACTTTAGTATTATTAGGTATTAGGTACTATCACTTCTGTTCTTTTAATAATGTCAAAACTTACACTTGTCAGCTCTGACCTGATTTGATACTCCGAACCCCCTTCGGTTCTGGACTATTTATTTCTCTTAAAGAATTTTGTCTATTCATAAAATATTCCTGACCCACGTGTCCAGAAATTTCTGAACAATTAACCGGCCAACAGATATTCAGCATAATTCTGAAACAAGTACAATACATATTTTTCTGCAGCTTTGCTGGCTTTGCTGATACACCATACAAAACCAGTAAGCAACAAGTACAATTCACTTGCGTTGGCATTCACTCTGCCTCACAAGCTTTGTCCCATCCCCTTCCTTTCCCAGTGAATAAGTGCTAAATCAAAATCTCATACATCAGGGCATGATCCCATGGAGAAAACAACTGTTCATCCTGTGCCTGGATTGGTTCCATTGTTTTGTTAGAATGTTCTATCTAATGAGTGAACAGTGTATTATTCACATATCAATGTATAATGGTGTAAGCTTAAACAACACACTTAAAACTTTGACTTGTTTAAATAATCATCTGAAATCACACCAACTTCTCAAAATTTAGATCAAATTACAGATTTCAACAAGTCCCATAATATTTAGCTGCAACAGTGTCCAACTTCATTGGAACTAACACCCCCAAGTTTTGGGGGCTCAAGTATTTGCCATTAGCGCCAACCATTCTTAGCATGAAATGACAACATAGTCATGAATGTTTCAAAGACATTTTATAACCATTAGACCCTTTTTCTGTTTGATAATGTGATTGGAAATTCAAAACAGTGAAAAAATCTTTTAGAATTGAAAATCTGAATGGATGTCTACATAATTGATTGCACTAATAAAAGCATGAATAAACCCATCGAGGTTAAAGAAACAAAAATATAACATTTCCATTGGTACACAACAGTTAGTACAGGAAAGGCAAATTGAGCAACCAGCTCATCTAGACACAAAATTTTCTTTCATATCCATTCTATCAACGAGTAGATAATTGTACCATAGAAAGAGTACAGAAATCACTTCACACTTGAAAGAGGTGCAACTCCTGTTCTGCAACAGAGCCTTTAGGGAATTGACAAAATGAAAATCAAGACAAATGCTCAATTTTATTCAATTTCACTTGTACTGGGCATAAGGATCATAGTTAATGTTTGAACTTGTCATTGAGTCCTTGTAATATCCCAGTCCTGAGGTACCATAAAGGCCCTGATGACTCATTTGAAATCCAGCAGACAAAGCAAGAGCATTCATTTCTTTCCTTGGCAGAGGCTCCCCTCTGATAGATCCTCTATGATCACCTTCAATTTCTCTGTACTTTTGCAGATAAATGGTCAAAGGCTCAACATAATCATCAAAACCCAATTTGCTCATGGCCCAAAGTACATCCTCTGCAGTTATGGTTTTTCTCTGTTCTCTTTGACAACGGTCATTTGCTTCACTGGTGATGAAGCTAATGTACTCAGAGACACATTCTTGAATGGTCTCCTTTGCATCATCAGATATCTTGGCATGAGTAGGGAGCACTTTTCTCATTATCCTGATGACATTAGCAATGGGCATGAACCTATCTTGCTCTCTCACAGCACAGTTCTCTCTATCGCCATCCTCAGAGTTTCTGCTGTCCTGGCTTGTAGGGCTCCCCATTTCGGACATCATATCTACAAAGACAAGGAGGGAAGAAGCTTGTTTCTCATATGAAAGATCCCAAAAATTAAAATCTCTGACATTGGCAAAATACACCAATCTAGTTTCTCTATATAAAGTGAAACTAATATGCTACATGCATTGGAGCATACATGCATTTTAATATACGAGGACTTTGCAAGTACTGCACTACCTAGGCTATATACCCCAGGGCCTACGGCACAGAGTCACAGACCAGAACAGCACAAGCTCCATGGAAATCTTGTCTCGTAGCTTGTGTAAACTTAAAAAGCTAAAAATAATTATAGGCTAGACCCTATTTTTTCTACATTCTAGCACATATGTAACTGCCTACCTGAAACAAAGGAGATTATTGTGTATATTTCTTTCTATATTGGAATCAGTACCATAGACAATGTACTCAGCATGAGAAAATAAACCTCAATATACTGATTGCTCATGGAGGTCATCATGAATCAAATCCCAAAACATATTCAGAATTCTTGCCTCGGAAAATGTAAGGTGCTCTTCAGGGACCACAGTCTAAATCAGAATGGTAATTTCATTTTCTACATTCATAAATCACTTTACCAATTGCACTTTTGAGGTGTCCAATCACTAAGTAGAAGGCATGAGCAATAATTCTCATGCAGAGAAGTACCAACCATGAGAATCAAACCTTAAACTTTATTATTTTGAACCCATAGTCATAAGCACAATAATTAAACGGGCAGAAAAACTAATAGAACAAAGATTTTTTTTTTAAATCATTAATTGTAAAATATTAAATGTCATTTTAGGAGCTCATTTTTCAAGAAAGATTGCATCTTATCCAATACAAAATGCTCTTTCAGAAGCTCATTTTTCAAGAAGGATACCTGTCGAATGCAATGCTGAAAAGCTCAGAAAAGACAACAGCAAAACATAGAGGATATTAGTGCTAACCATATACAGCTTTTCATATAGAGAAATCATAAGAGAATGCAATAGTATAGACTGCAGGCTCACGTGCTGTTGCATGCAAACAAACATACCTTCTCATACTCACATGACTGTATCAGAACATTCAAAACTTAAAAGGAAGCCTCCTATCAATAGACCCTCTAAAAATTACCCATCTGTTCTTTTGCTAACAAAAAAAACAAACTTCTCACATTTTTGTCAAAAAGCTCATCCTGAACACTAGCAAGACACCTTGAAACACACTGGCATTTGCAATGCACTTGACTAAAACATAAATAAAAACTCCTCAATTATGAAATTATAAAATGCATGCAGACTTCCTCCTATACATATGCCAATCTACATGCAACAAAAACCTCAGGGAAAACCATAAAAAAGGCACTTCAAATGGAAAAAGAAGACTGACCAACACTCTGAAAAAGGTAAAACATTCTCTTCGACAAATGTTCACATCTTACCTGAAAAAGAGGATGTACAAGACTATCTATGCCGATTGAACAGATATGGAAGAAAGCAATAAACTTGAAGAACAGCAATACAAAGAGGACAGCAGAAGAAGATCTATTATTTATACCAGAAGAAACAGGAGAAAGAAGCTTACTTAGCTCATCATGTAGAATATTAGGGTTGTATTGTTATAATTTCCAAGAAAAGAAACTGGGTATGACATAAAGTGAAAGATTAAAATGAATGTAAGTGACATGTGCTTAATGTTGCAGAGGAAGAATCCTGCATGGACGCCAGCAACTACATTAATCTGCAATGTGCTGCCACTCAAAAAGATTCTCTAAACTCATTCATTTCATTTGAGTCAACAAGAAAAAAAGATTCAAATGTTCCCTTGCCTTGCCTTTTACACAAATGTTGAGGGTCTCATTTGTGGAGTAAATTTCTCACAGTTACAAGGACAAAGCGCGGCTACAACTTCGCTCAACGGTTACACTCATTAATTTTGCATAAACACACTTTGTGATGATCCATCTCTGTTTCTTCCTCTCTCATAAACGTTGGAAACTCATTAAATTTCAATTCTGCATGCTAAAACCATAGAGGGAAAATTAATACTCGTCTTTTTCTGGGTTTGTTTGTTTACTCAAATATGTGCTCCAATGTAATTAAAACATGCTCAAACCACATAATCCAATTACTGAAAATATATATCATCATGCAATTGAAAACATTTCAGGCATATGTTCATTGACATATTCTTTGAGCTTGTGCAGTTTTAATGGTGGACGTAAGTTTACACCATAAACCAGATCTCTCTGGTAATCATTTGGCTTGAAAATTTCAATTTCATGAACTAATGCATCATTTCTTTCAGGTCTTTTTAAAGGAAGGGGACCGTTTCGCTTTAACTTGTAAACATTCTTTGAATTTTTTGGTATGTACTTATCTTTAAGCTGCTCAAATTCAAATAAATTACATTAGACTTGAGCTTTTTTTTATCTATTTCTAAACCATGATATGTAAGGGAGAAAGTATCTTCATATTAAAAGATCATTTTTTGAAGACGCCAATTTTTTGAATTTGGTATATTTTAAGTAATAATTGTGATATACAGGTTTAGAGAGTAGTCTTGTTTAATGTTTGATATTTGTATTTTTTTTTTATCAATTATTTATTAAAATATAATACACATATTCACACAAAAAAAAGGTAGAAGGACACAAGGTCACTCCCCAGAGTCACATGAGCAGAGACCAGAAAGCAAATACAAAGCAACAAAAACAACCACTAAGTGGCGAGAGCAGTGCCAGTGGGAGGTGAAGGGGGGTCCTGGTCATCTAGTTTGCCCCATACATCAGTGGGGTCTGGAGTGACATCAGAAATAGACCACCCATCTTTAGCCTTATCTTCCTCTTCTTTATTTATGTCTTCATTTCATGTTAGAGAGATAGCCAACGCCAACCGAGGGAGCCACTTAGAAGACTCTGGCTAGCCGCTACCATCACCAGCCACTGGCCCCACCCCTCTCAAAGGCCACCCAAAGGCAACATTCCAAGTGGAGACAAGGTAGAATGTCGTCGGGACGAGCCACCCTTGCCACCAGAGTGGCGACGAGGAGCCTAGGATTTGGGGGACCACAAATGACGAGTAGAGAAGCTTTGGTCGCATTATCGGCCACGAGGCGTTGAACGGTCCCCGAAGCAACAAATTTTGGGGGGGCCTTGGCTACAGTGCACAAAGCATTACCCCAATGATCTAGCAATTCCTGAAGGTGTGCAACCTCCAAGGGCACTTTGTTGGCTTGAACCTGGATCTAAAGCATCGCATTAGAACAAATAGAAGCTTTAGTGGAAAGTGAAACAATAGTATCAATGGACCTATGAGAAAAAATAACAACATTTCTATCTTTTCATAAGGAAAATAAAATCTCCACCCTAAAAGCATGCCAGACTTGGGTATACTTGGAAGGGATGTGAGGCCAATCCCCCAAAAGAACCATATGCCAGGAAAAGAGTTTTGGACGAAAGGGGCAAAAAAAATCATGAACTTAACTCCAAAGTTGTTGAGCATGAAAATAAAACCAAAATAGATGCTTGAAGGACTCTAGTTGTCCACAAAACAGACAATGAGAATCCAGAATGCCCATATGCCAAAGGTGAGAGCCCACAAACAAGACTTGGAAAAGAATACACTAGGCAAAGTGGGCGAGCTTTGGCTCAATAACAGGTAACCAAATGTTATGAAACTGGTGTTGTCAAGCAGATAGAGGTGATTGCAAATGCCACTAAAGGTTCAACATAGACACCATGGGGAGGTGCAGAGAAAGCCAATGGTATCACAAACACGATTTGTAATTGCAAAAAATAATGTTTGGAGACCAACACCAATTTCTCCACCAAGGTTTGACAAAATGAATACCAATCTTGTGAAGCATTTCCAATATAAGAGCAGCTAGGACAGAGTCAAATGTCTATTGATATGGTTGTGAGAGTCGAAATTGAACTTTCATATCTTCCCAAGAGTGAAGATTCATCGTGGCTTTGGAAAATAGATCACAAGGAGTGTGGATGCATTTTTTATGAAACTAAAGGGCATGAACCCAAGGCAAACAAGCTAGAGGGAGCCCTTGAACTTGAATAATTGGAGACCACCAAAGATTTGGTTGGTTGAAAGACAACACATCTCAAAAGCCAGAACCCACCCACTGAAGCCAAGTCAAGTGACGACTTCCTAAGCACGCCAAATGCTTTTGGCAACAAAAGTGCCTTCGATATGAACCACATCTTTCATGACTAGAAGGGTTTGAAAGCCACTCCCATTCCAAGAAGGCAAGTTGGTTGGGAAGCTTAATGAAATGCAATGCTTGAGAAGAATTTTCTAGGCTTCATTCCCAGAAATAGCAAGCACAATCCACTTGACACAAAGAGCCAGCCCTTGCCGTTGAGTGAAAAGAAGCCCAAAACCACCAAAGTCCTATGGGAGACAACAAAATTCCCAAGCAACATGGTGGAAACCCTTGTGGTCTACTGAGGAGGCCCACAAAAAAACACATAGAAGCTTTTCAAGTTTCAAATAAGAATCTTTGGATGGGGCCCAACAAGAAGAATAATAAACATGAGTGGCTGCAAAAGTTTTAGAGCAAATCTGAAATTTACCAGCCAAATAAAGAGGCTTGGTGATCCAATAAGAGAGCTCCTTCTCAATTCTAGCAAGCACTACATTCCAAAGGTCAAACAGAGAAGCTTGAAAGGCAAAGGAAATGCTCAGAAATCAAAATATTTCCCCATGACCAATCCACTTCTAGCCAATGCTAAGAAGTTAGGGAGGCTTAGGAAGAAAAGATTAGTGATAACACTGAGTTTTATGCCACTAAATGGTTGAACTAGAGGCCAATAAAAAAGTGTTGAGGCATTGAAGGGCCTCTCTAACATTTTGATCATCTTCAATGAGAGTGAAAAAGGAATCATCCACAAAATGACCATTAACCAATTGGTTAGATGACTCTAGTAGGGAAATACCACAGACCCTCCCAGAGGAAATAGTGTTTGCCAACAAATATCCAAATCCTTCAACAACAAGCACATATAAAGATAGAACAAAGGGACACCCCTATTGAATGGATCGGTGGATCCCAAAGGCCTAAGACTAGCAGCTATTGATAGTAATGCATGCAGAGGCATCTGTGAAGAGCATTCTAACTGATTGAAGAAAGTGAGGGCCAAACCCCAAAGCATCAAGCACAACCAGGATAAAGTGTTATTCAATGCGATCATAGGCTTTGGTGAAATCAATTTTCAAAAAGATAACTTGTTATTTAGAGTGTTGGGACCATTTCATATCTTCCTAGACAACAATGATGTTATCCAGAATGAATCTAGATTTGATGAAGCCAGTTTGTTCAGGGAAAACTATTTGAGGCAGCATGTGGTGAATCTTCAGAGCTAAGGCTTTGGCAATGATCTTGTAGGAGACATTAAGCAACATGATTGGCTACCAATTACAGATGTCCTCATGGTCTTCTAATTTAGGTATGAATTTGATATTTTCTTTATTGATCAATTTTACTAATGACTGATTATGAAAATATTCCAAATAGACCTTATGGAGGTCAAAACCCACACAAGACCATAAGGCTTTGTAGAATTCATAAGGAAAACCATCACATCCTGGTGCTTTATTATTGGCCATGGAATTAACAACCTCTTTCAAATCCTCCATGGAGAGAAATTTCTCACAAAAAGAGTGTTGAGCTTCAAAAATCCTATGCAGGACATCCTGGAGGAATTCTTGAAGAGCATGATCTCACTCAAGAGAGACTTCCTGAGTAGTGAAAACCTTCTCATAATGGTGAACAAATGCCTAAAGAATATCTGGTAGCTTAGAGAGCACCATTTGGCCTTCCCTGATTTTTTTGATGCCTGGCACAAAGTGACGAGCATGTAGAGCTAGAAAAAATCCTTAGAAGCTTGATCACCCACTTTAAGCTAGTGCATTTGGCCTTGATCTGAGCTCCTCTGGTCACATGATTATCAACAATTTGTTTGTGGTGTTGAAGCTAGGCCACGTAGGATTGCAAATTGGGAGAGAATGGGTTGGTAGAGAGATCCTTCATGGCATGTCAGAGATCTGAGGTGGTGGCCTCATAGGACCGCTAGTGAAAAATGGCCATTGAAGACCATAAATACAGAGAAAGCAAGAAGTGCATTGAATAACATGATTCCACCAATCAATCTACCCAGATTGTTGAGTAGGATGGTAATCCAGATTCCAAACCTTATGAATTTGGGCCAACATGGACTGATGACTCAACAAAGAGGAGTTTAAAATATATGAGTTTTGGAAGGCCATTCTAGACCCACTTGCCGATTAATATCAAACTTGATGGGAAATTTTTTTAACAAGGTGACCTCCAAAAGGGGCATAACCAAAAGATTTTTACAAGAGGAAAAATAGAAAAAAAAAATTATGCCATTATCATGGCACGATCAAGCCGTTTAAGAACTCTATCATTTCTAGTCCAGAAATTGCTCCATGTATGTCAAACAACTTGAGGATGATGGCAGAGAGCATTGGGATAAAAAAAATCAATTTATTGCGCATGCAAAACAAAGCCTCTCATTCATCAATTGTCCATTAAAAGGGAACTACCTCATCTTTATGAAAAATTGCCTCAACCATATTAAATTCTTGGCACAAAACCTAAGTGACTAGGGGCATTGAATCCATAATCCACCGCTAGAGAGCAGATCTCTCAATAACATCATTGGGAGCATAAACATTAATGATCCTAAAAGAATGATTATTGATTGACATGAGGATCTGACAAGCCGATGCATTGGATTAGACCCATAATCAATCACATAAGGGTGCCACCGTGGCACAAGAAGGGTGACAACCCCTCCATGACCAACTTCATGATTGGAAGTAGATACCAAGCCATTTGACCAAAAAACCCCAACATGTTGCAGAAAGCATGAAAGAAACAATCTTAATTTCCTGAAGACACAAAACATCAATACTAGGATAATGTTGTCTTGTATCCCATACGAAATACTTTCTCGCAAGGTCTGTGAGACCTCAAACATTCCATGAAAGAAAGTTCATGAAAAAAATTCTTCCATAGATCATCCTCATCCTCTAAGGAGGAGTAACAATTATGTAAGAACTTTGAAGCCTTTTGAAAACTAGCAAACTATTCCTTTTCTTTTCTTGAATATATTCTTCTGCCTCGATGTGCCCAGAAGGGCTACAAGAGTACTGCAAATTCTGCAACTGAGAAGAGAGAAACAAAGTTGGCTAAGTTGTTCACACAATATTTGATCAAACAAGAACCTTAGAGTCAATAGAGATGGTACCATCTTTCCCCCTCAAATAAGGGTTTGAAATTGTATTTTGCAGCTACATAGCGGCAAGCTTTGAGGGCTTGCTTGGCTCACTGCTAGATGGGACAGACTTCCCCTTGCAATCCACTATGGTCCATTTCTCTTCTAGTTTAGAAGTCTTAGAAACTCACTGAGGGTCAGGAGTCTTTAGAGGGGTCTTGACCCTCGGCACAACCAACAAATAATCCTTAATTTTATACTCTGGGGATTGACACTAAAAGCACGTATTTGGTAAATTCAAATAAAGCACACGCTAAGAGTGACAAATTCCTCCAATTTGAATTTAAATTGTGTCTTTGAGATCACAAGATAAATCCATTTTAGCATAGATTTGTTTCTAGGGCCGAACATGATAAAAAAATGGCCTAGAGAAGAAGCAATAATTGAGAGAAAATACCAACAAGGTAAAGGATGACCTAAGAATTCAAGCCAGACAAGCACACAAAGTTTCTTATCATCAGAGATAAAAAATTCTTGAGACCAAGGTTGAAAAACCCGTAGAGATGACCAGACATACCATGCCCATGCTAGAAAATAACCTGAACATGGTTGACCTCAACAAAATGAAAAAGAAAAAACCCTTTGGTGAAGTTTTGGATCCCATTGAGACAAATTTCATGAGGGACCTATGACTTGGCAACCCAGTCTCATAAGATACTTTTTGGGGGGACCCTCCCAACAAAATAACCTATAAGAGTATGTTTTTCTATCCATTGACATGCAAAATCAAATTTTGGGGTGGGTAAAACCACATCCATGGGAGTCTCAGTAGGCATACCTCATAGAATACTTTCGGCACAAGTTTTTGGAGTTGCTTGTTCAGAGGAGCCATTGTTCATAGATGCCAAACCATCAACACCAACAACAACTATTAGGTTGAAGCTAGTCATATCCATTTTAAATGAAAGCTCCCACAATGAATGTGATATGACGCAAGACCGAATGAAAAAGGAAAGACCAAAGTATGTAGAAAAAACTCAAAACCCTACCCCACATCATTTTTTTAATAATTTTTTGAAGTGGTGATTATGATATATAACTATAGATGGATAGTGGTGATTAACTTCTTATTGATTCAATAATTTTATGTTTAATATATTTTATTTATAATTGTTGTCAACTTTTAGTGATAATTATGATGTATTAGTTTAGATGGATAGCCCTACTTAATATTTTGTGAATTCAATATTGTTCAATTGAATAATATTTTGAGTTTCACTATGATACATAGGCTTAGAAAGATATCCCTACTTAACATTTTTTTGGTTCAATGACCCCCTATATTCAACAAGGAGCACTTACCAATCCATCTATCACCTCATTCACATAAGAAGTGTTAAATTGTCAACTTATTTTAAAATGGGAAAATAATACCTATTAAAGATGAGATGATGCAAAACCCTAAATGCCAGCTGGAATGAACAAGTTTCCAACAACTAGTAGCCTAACATAAACCCACCAATCAACACATAACAATGCATAAAAAATACTTCTTTTCTACAAATCACTTGCAACAAAGGAGAACTATGACAGAGTTCTATGGCAACAAAAACTACACACAATAACACAAAGGGACCTACAACATCAAGACTTGTAGCAAAGGCACTTACAACACCTAGACTTATAGGAAGGGGACTTTTAGCACCTTGAAATGCAATGTGAGTTCTTAAACATGATGTCACCTCAAAGAACAAGTTATTAGTTGAGAAGAATATGTTATGGAATGAGTGCATGAGCCACATAGGTGAGAAAGGTCTTAGGAACTTGAGAAATACAAATCTTGTGGAGACATTAATTGATTGTTATCTTGACTTTCACTTTTGTAAACATTGTATTTATGGTTCAAATAGATTCATGTTCAATTTCACTCGAGCTCACATACATCTCATCAAATCTTAGATATTATTCATAATGATGTGTTTGGTCCTATAGATGTGATTTTATTGGAAAAAACCTTGTATTATGTTTCTTTAATTGATGATTTCTCTAGCAAGACATGGATCTACTTTCTTATGCATTAATCTAATTTCTTTAGTTAATTCACAGAGTTTAAGGCTCTTGTGGAAAACCTAACAAGAAGAAGATCAAGGTTTTGATAATAGATAATGGTAGAGAGAATTGTTTAGTTGAGTTTGATAGATTTTGCAAAGAGAATGTTATTCATGGCATAAGACACCTCCATGCACCTATCAACAAAATGGAGTTGCATAGAGGATGAACATGATGTTGATGTAGAGGGTAAGGAATATGCTCAATGGGACCAATTTAGAATAAAAATTCAGACAATTAGCATTATATGTTACTTGATTAATAGGCGTCCTACAACAATACTTTTTGATAGAACCTTGATGGAGGTTTTTATGGGAAGAAATACCCCATTTCAACATCTTCAAGTTTTTGGTCATGATGCATATGCTCAAGTTCCAAATGAGAAGTGGTCAAAGTTGGATTATAAGGTAGTGAAGTGTGTCTTCATTAGCTATGGTGATGTTGTGAAATGGTATTGTAAGCTTTGGGAACTTGTAACTAGGAAGGAATTGTATAGTTGGAATGTGATGTTTAAGGAGATAAAAAATTCTCCTTCAATTAAGAAATTATATGGGAGTTTAATTTATATAGTGTAATTAAAAACAAATATTGAGATAGTTGCACTTGAAGCTATAGCTAAACTAGAGGTTTAGATTAGATCAAATGAGGAGGATAGTACATAGATCTCAAAGGGTTTGGAGGAGGAAGAACCTTGACCTCAATTTTTTAGGAGGTTCACTCGATGGAGGAGAAAACTAGAGAGGATTTCAGATGTATTTTACCTTGATTGCTAACATTGATGAGCCCAAAACTATGACCAAGGCAATGGAGATGGATGATAGCGAGTCCTAGAAGTTGGTCATGGGTGATGAGATGATTGGATTGAATGACACTTGGGATTTATTTTTGTAATGTCCCCTTTTTCAAACTAAATCAAATAAAAAGACTCAAAGCCTATTTTTATTCCATGTAGGCTAAAGGAGGAATTTAATAGGGGAATAATGTAATAATAATTTATTGATTTATCAAAAAGGTACTTCAATTTATCTTTGGAAAAGGACACTTAATTTATTATTATTAAATGGGGCCAAAGGTAAATATTGGATACATGGCCAAAAAGGCAAATAAAAAATTATAAAGTGAAAAAAAGGTGAATATTCAATTAAAAGAAATATTAATTACCAAAAATGTAATTAATAATTATAAGATGGAAAAAGATGACTATTCAAATAAAAAGTAATTTTTAATTAAGTATTTAAGGTTTGAATGGAAAAGGATTAAAAAAGTGATTATTAGAAAAATATACATCATTCTATTCTTTGTTGATTTTCTAGAAACCCTTGTTTGGAGAGTTTTGGTTCAACTTTAACTTTGAAGATGAGATACCTCATAATTTATCTAGGAACCGAAAGACAAAAACTTCCTAGTTCTCATTGTTGGCTTTATTTAGGGGTCAAAGTTATGCTAATTCAAGAATTTGTGTGAAAAATATATCCATTCATAATTTTTCAAGAATTGCTATTACCAAATTATTTCAATTTTTTTATATTTTTTGCTCAAATAAACCATCCAGTTGTACCATCCTATTAACTCGTATTAATAAAGGAAGGAAACAAATTAAATCTATAGAGCAATGTCAGCTTTTAAGGAGTTGTGGGAGTAATCTTTTCTAACCGTCTCTCATTTTGGAAGGAATACTTCATAGTAAATATAGCCGCAACACTCCCCAAACATCATTGCATCTCTTCTCAAATTTTCAAACCTATGGTATTAATGCAGGAAAGGTGTGGACACCTTTTGAAGATAAATCATGGAATTTGGAAGGAAATTTTATGGACCAACCTAGCCACATCCTATTTGTGGTTGAAAGGTAAAAAAGGACACCATGTCATCCAATTGGATATTGGATGTAAGGTAAGTAGCTTATAAGGCCAACACAACAATCCTAAGAAATGTGTTTGAAGATAAATCGAGAATCATTATCCACCATAGCTCATTTGGTGACCAAGGTAAACAAAAATTTCACCGCAGTCACAAATACTCTAGTTACCACCTATAGAATTGGATGCCAATTAGGAAGAGTTACTTGCAATTAGGTTTCTTAATGTTAATAAAATTTCATTAAAGATTATTTACATTTAAATAATTCTTTGAATGATATTTCACTATTGTCAACATTAATTATTTAAAGTTTGTAATTGGAAATAAAATAATCAAAATCGTCAAAAAAAATAAAAAATATATTCTAAAAATATTGCATAAATTATTAAAAAGGATACTTCAGTTGTATCAGAGCCATTTTCTTACCAACAGTGGTGAAAAATAATTAAAAGATAAATTTAGAATCAAATTCATGCACAAAAGTAATAGAAAAGAGAGATATTATCAAAGGGAAAGGAGAAGAGATTTGAATCATCTAAATATTATTATAGAGCAATAGGGCACATAAATTTCTATTAGACAAAGAGGCAATGGGTCACAATAATAGGGATGCAAATGATGCTCAACTCGAGAGACTAGTTCAAGGATAGGAATGGTTAGCTGACATGATGACTTATCTCTACCATGTAGAATAATAATATAGTGAGGCCACACAATGGTGAAGGTAGTTCATCAAAAGAAAATATACACCAAAACACTCAGAGGATAGTTCTTGGTTATATTGCAAGACCTTTCCAACTTGATTTTATCCACAGGGGAGAAGTATTTATTGATCCATATAGTCATAAATCCATAGTAGATGACATCATAACCAATTATCAAGAGTATAAGATCCTACCAATTCAAATTAGGGAGGCAATATCATTCACTAATTTAATAGATTTAGAGAAAAATAGTGGTAGTCAGAGAGTTGAAATAAATCATAGGGATCTCCAACAACCACTGGGAAAATTGACACTTCCTCCATTATGGATATAATAAATTTACAACACATTGTTGGATACAAAAATTAGATACTTTCTTGTTATTGACGCCTATGAAAAATTATGAAGCCATCAAATCCGCCACCCTTCACCTTGAAGGTGTAGCACATGAGTGGTGGTATCATAGGTTGATCATATGGGGACACAATCACATACAAATCTATGATGAGTTCAGTATTAGGTTAATGGAGATATTTGATAGATTTGATCCAAAAATTCATTTTTGTAAATTAGCTCAACTCAAACAAACCCATATAGTTGATGCATATGTGGTTGATTTTCAAAAGATTTAAATTATGGTGCCTAATGTATTGAAAATAAAGCTTTTGGTATCATTTATTGAGGGCTTAGTTGAACCTCTTAGAGGCTTAGTAAAGACTTTCTAGTGCAGAAGCACCAACTGCAATTTTGGGTCAAAGTTGTCCAATATGGGCATATGCTAGATTTTAAGTTGTTTTTGAGTCTTTTCCTTCAAATAAGGTCTAAATAGACCAAGTAGAATGTAATAGGTCATATTTGTGTGGTTTGGAGTCATTAGGTCTAAATGGTGAAAAGTTGCAAAAATTGACAGAATGTTGTCAATGCAAAAATGCAAAAATGTAATGTTAAGGAATCTCAATGGTCATGATAGTTCAAAGGGCAGTTTAGGTGGTTGGTGAGTTTTTTTTTTTGGTGGGAATTTTTTAAATATGTCAAGGACATCAATGTAAAGCTCTCCAAGGATTTGAAGTGAAATTCAATAAAAAATAGCCCTATTTTCTGTAAATTCTCTGTATTTTCATTTTTTCTTAGACCTGTACGACCTCGTACAGAAGTAGTATGCTCCAAAAGTTGTTGAAATAGTTGAAGATATATGTTGACTACATTTTCCCTTCTAATTTGAGAGTTTAGCATTGAAGTTGGTGTAAATTTTGAACAATTTTCTATAGCAGTCTGTATACACCTTGTTAAGGGTTTGAAAGTCTCCAAAATGAATTGAAGGGCCATTCCATGAACTGTATCCACTATATCTAAGTGGAATGGACCCTATGTAGTAGTAATTAGGCTTGTGCATGGTTGTGATGGCAGGGGAGAACTTTTGAGAGTCCAGGCTTGAAGCCCTAGTTAATAATTCTAAGAATTTTGGGTTGAAAATTGGTGATTTAGGGTGAGTACTTGATGAAACAAGGTTTCCAAGGCTAGGTGATGGAATTTTGAGCAAGTGCATATATACTCTAGTTTGATTGAACTGGTGGTAGGTTGGGAGAAGTTCAGGAGTATTAGTTTTCAATAACCCTCCTTGTTCCTAGCATAAAATGCCTAAAACCTAGGGTTTGGTGGATCAGAGTGGTAAAGGGTGATCTAATTATGAGACGTTGGAGATTTGGTGGTTTTGAGACCAAACAAAGGTATATCAATGGTTATTTGGGCTTGCTAGAAGTTTTAGATGGGACTCCCTTTGGAAAAGAGACCTAATTTGAGGTCTAGGAAATGTAGAAACCTAATTTTTGTGGAGTTGGACTAAAGAGACCTATTGAGGTTTTGAGTTATGTTTTGTGGGAGAATAATGGGGGACTAAAATGGTGTGGATTTTGTTGACTGAATTCCTTCTCTAAAAGATATTTGTGAAAACATCAAGTTGGAGACCTACAAGGAAACTAGGTTGAATAGTGAAGAGTTGATGAAGTAGAGTTGTATGGGAAAAAGATTGGTTTGAGTTGCATCAAATTGTGTTTGTAATCTGGTTTACCAACCTTTCATTGCATCAGTTGGTATCAGATCACAATTAGTAGATCTTTTGAAGGTGTTTGGTTGAGGTTTGCATAGAAGAAGGTTGGAAGTTGTAAAGACAAGATGCCTCCTAAGAATGTTGGTGTTGCTAGAGATTTGTAGGAGTTAAAAGAGAAGCATGCCAAGCTATTGGAGTTTCATAATGTTGTTTTAGCAAGGCTTGCAGCCTTGGAGTTAAATCAAAGAAGAGGTGTAGAGTTGGGTGATGTGAGTGAAACAAAAGAAGAGGAAGAAGAAGAGTATGAAGATGTAGATGAAGAATTAGACCCTAAAGATCAAAGGATGGCTAAATTGCTTAAGGAAATCAAAGGTGATTCACATAAGGTAAAAGTTTATTTTCCCATGTATGGTGGAAAATTGAATGATGAAGAGTTACTTGATTGGATTGTAGCCATGGATAATCACTTTGAGAGTGAAGATGTACCTGATGATCAGAAGGTAAAGATAGCGAAGAAAAAACTCAAGGGACATGCATTGTTATGGTGGGACTATGAGTAGGATGAGAGGAGAAAGTAAGGAAAGGAAAATATAGTTTCATGGGACTGGATGGTTGCAAAACTTAAAGGTAAGTTTCTTCCTAAAGATTTTGAAGTGCAATTGTATAAGAAAGTTCAAAATCTGAAACAAAAGGAATTGGATATTAAAACTTACACTGATTAATTCTATAAGTTGAGCATAAGGTCAGGTAGACAAGAGGATGAGGTTGAGAAAGTTTCTAGGTATCTTGGTGGTCTTAGGTTTAACATTAAAGATGAATTGGTTGTGGCAAATCCAAAATTTGTGGAAGAATTTTTTTAGTTAGCCATTAGATCTAGAGTGGAAGAAAAGATAAAAAGGTGACAAGATAAGTCCATTAGAGGAAGAGGAGACAATCAAAGAGGTAGAGGAAACTTTCATGCTTCAAAGCAATCAAATGAAGAACAAGAAGTTGAAGGAAAAGGTAAAGAGCAAAGTTATGATTTCAGAGGTGGATTTAGGGGTACTAGAGGAAGATTTGGTGGTGGAAGAAGGGAAAATACATTTACAGGAAGATGCTACAATTGCAATGAGTTTGGTCATCCATCCTACAAGTGCCCTAAGAATTTTTGAGCTACATCAAGTGGTGGAGAAAGGAGAAGTGAAACAAGAGCACAAATTGTCCAAGAAGATGAATGTGAGAATTCAAATTCCAATAGTTGTGTTGCTGCTCCAAAAGTTGGGGAAAGTTTGATGCTAAGAAGAACACTTTTCAAGGAAACCAAGGAAGAGGAGATGAGTCAAAGAAGAAGCTTGTTCAAGACCACATACAAGTGTAGAGGTAGAGTATGCAAGGTTGGCATAGATTCAAGTTCAACTAATAATATGGTATCTAAAGAGATGGTAGAAAAACTGAAAATAGATAGAGTTCCTCATAAAACACCACATAGGGCATCTTGGTTAAATGGTAATCAGTCATTGTTGGTAAATGAGCAAGAAAATGTTGAGTTTCAGATTGGAGGGTATACATATAGGGTGCTTTGTGACATTGTACCTATGGATTGTTGCCATCTACTTCTTGGTAGGCCATTCCAATTTGATAGGCAAGCATTATATGATGGTAGGGCTAACACCTATACTATTGATAAGGATGGAAAGTCTTTCATACTTACACCATTGTAGGAGAATGAAGAAGCAAAGGGAAAGGCAGCTAAGATCATCATAGTTGGCAAGAAGGAGCCTACAAGGCTTGAAGAAAACAAAAACACACAATATGCAGCCATTGCAGGAGTTACATATGCTAGAACAACAAGAGAAAGGAGAGAAGGGAATTTGAAGACAGTAAGTAATATGATTTTGCAAAAAAAAGAAGACAAAATGATGATAGAGGCAATTCCAAGGAAGGATAAGAAATAGTTAGTTGAAGGAGTAAAAAATGAACTGATGAAGCATGAGGAAATACTAGTTGGGACAGTAATATGTCCTGTGACAACAAAGGTGGACGGTAGGTAGTCATTTGTGGTCAAAACAGAGACTAGTAGGTCTAGTAACATAGTAGCCTTTGGGGCAGAGAATTCAAGGATAGGGATAAAGGAAAATGATGCAGTCAATAAGAATGTTTGGCATGGGTTTGAGCATGTTGCAAGGTTGGAAAAGAGGATCATTCAGGAGATGGTTGGTAAGGGCATGTGTTCAGATGTTAGGACAAGGACAACACTAATGCATGATGGTGAAAAGGTTAAAGGACATTCAACTAATCAGTTTGTATAGATGGAGAACTATCCCAAGCACAAAGCATGGTAGGAAAATTTGAGTCAATGGAAAGGTGTACCAAGTGGATAGAGGCATGTAATATTGAGTGGTGGACAGGTTGCAATACCATTTCCAAGAGACTTGGGAAATTTAAAAGGCTGGTTGTATGGTGCAGGAGCACCAATTGCAACTTTGTGTCAAAGTTGTCCAATATGGGAATATGCTAGATTTTAAGTTTGTTTTTGAGTCTTTTCCTTCAAATAAGGTCTAAATAGACCAAGTAGAATGTAATAGGTCATATTTGTGTGGTTTGGAGTCATTAGGTCTAAATGATGAAAAGTTGTAAAAATTGACAAAATGTTGTCAATGCAAAAATGCAAAAATGTAATGTTAAGGAATCTCAACGGTCATGATAGTTCAAAGGGTAGTTTAGGAAGTTGGTCAATTTGGTTTTTGGTGGGAAATGTTTAAATATATCAAGGACATCGATGTAAGGCTCTCCAAGGATTTGAAGTGAAATTCAATAAAAAATAGCCCTGTTTTCTATAAATTCTCTGTATTTTCATTGTATCTTAGACCTATACGGCCCCATACAGAAGTAGTATGCTCCAAAATTTGTTGAAATAGTTGAAGATAGATGTTAACTACATTTTCCCTTCTGATTTGAGAGTTTAGCATTGAAGTTGGTGTAAATTTTGAACAATTTTTTGTAATAGTTTGTATACACCCTATTAAGGGTTTGAAAGTCTCCAAAATGAATCGAAGGGCCATTCCATGAATTGTATCCATTATATCTGAGTGGAATGGACCCTATTCAATAGTAATTAGGCTTGTGCATGGTTTTGAGGGTAGGGGAGAACTTTTGAGAGTCTGAGCTTGAAGCCCTAGTTAATAATTCTAAGAATTTCGGGTTAAAATTGGTGATTTAGGGTGAGTACTTGATGAAACAGGGTTGCCAAGGCTAGGTGATGGATTTTTTAGCAAGTGAAAACATATTCTAGTGTGATTTAAGTAGTGGAAGGTTGGGAGTGTTGAAAAATGAGGTGTTTTCTTAGCTTAATACTCTGTAAAACTTTAATATTGTTGTTCTAAGTAAGTCTTTTCTTTGTTACATAAATTCTTTGTGGATGATTATCTTGATTAATCCATTTTAATATTGTAGAATGTAGAGAGAATTATTTAGAAGAACTAGACAGGATAATAGAAGTTTCACACAAGATATACCATGGAGAAACCCTTTCGGGAAAAAACTCCACCAAGAATTATTCTATTATTCAAACTCTGAATTACAATAGCTCCAATTCTTGCTTGAGAATGCTTCTTCTATCTTTACCAATCTTCTTCACACCTGCAATAACCAATCTAAAACTCTATTCAACTTGAATGAGATATATAGACAATATGCAACCTTGTAATCTCAAAATGGTGATAATTACAATGCATAAGCTCAAGCCCTTGAAAAGGTACGCCATATTCCTTCAAGTAGAGTTCTTCAGTGAAGACTAAAGCTTACAACATGTGCATCATGCATTTGGGTGTCCCAAACT
The DNA here is from genome assembly GCA_007258455.2 of Sequoia sempervirens. Taxonomy (NCBI): domain Eukaryota; kingdom Viridiplantae; phylum Streptophyta; class Pinopsida; order Cupressales; family Cupressaceae; genus Sequoia; species Sequoia sempervirens. The sequence continues at coordinate 225,004,589 of VDFB02193867.1, forward strand.
GAAGCTACAACTTCTCCTTCACTTCGGTGATAATTCCAAAGCTATTCCTCAAAGATGGCACAATTAAAGCTACTTAACTGAGCCATCAGAAATATCTTATCATGCATTGGAGTTAATTCCAATAAAGCATCTTGGGCGCCCAAGTTTGCTTCAAGTGCTTTATTGTTAACTGAAACATTTACTCAACACCATTCCCAAAGAATGGTCATCCCTTGTTAACTAGAGGTAGTCCCTGTTATCTGTCATACAACTCAATGTTATTAGCCATGCATTCCAAGTTAACTGAATTAACTACATGCAACTCAAAATAACTAACATGCATGCAACATGCACTTGCATGCAACTAAGATAAAAATAAAACCGAACTGAATTAAATCAACTAAAAGAAACCTAATGAACTGAATGAATCCATCTTAACTAACTTCAAGCATGCAAACATCAAATCCTAACTCCTAGGATCTTTACATGCATTCAGAAGTGTTAACTATTACTCCGTATAGTTAACTGGACACAAGGTGAGTTTCACCTTACCATGTGTGCACCCACATGCTCCTATTATTTAGGAATAAATACAAATGTCAATTTCATGATTTATTTCATCCAAATATTAATCTCATCCTAATCTTAGTGTTGTTGAACACATCCCAAGAATCTAGGAGATACATGAAATAATTAATGTTTAGGATTTGCAATTAAATGGCATCCTATTTCCAACAGGGAGGAGTCCTAGAGTATTAGTTTTCAATAACCCTCCTTGTTCCTAGCATAAAAAGCCTAAAACCTAGGGTTTGGTGGATTAGAGTGTTAAAGGGTGATCTAATTTTGAGAGGTTGAAGATTTGGTGGTTTTGAGACCAGAAAAAGGTATGTCAATGGTTATTTGGGCTTTCTAGAAGGTTTAGAGGGGACTCCCTTTGGAAAAGAGACCTAATTTGGGGTCTAGTCAGTGTAGAAACCTAATTTTTGTGGAGTTGGACTAAAGAGACCTATTGAGGTTTTGAGTTATGTTTTTTGGGAGCATAATGGAGGCCTGAAATGGTGTGGAGTTTTTTGATGAAGGCCTTCTCTAAAATATATTTGTGAAAACATCAAGCTGGAGACCCATAAGGAAACTAGGTTGAATAGTGAAGAGTTGATGAAGTAGAGTTGTATGGGAAAAAGATTGGTTTGAGATGCATCAAATTGTGTTTGTATTCTGGTTTACCAACCTGTCATTGCATCACTTTCAAACCTACCTCTTTACAGGAAGATATTAAAAGGGCTTGGATCTTGAAACTTTAACACCTAGACGTAGATTCTAACCTATAGGATAGTAAAGGTCAACACCCTATGTGCAATCTAGATAAAATCATTATGGACAATCAATGATAAATAATTATAGACAACCAAAAAACATTACTTATGGGCACCAAAAGAAACTATTTTAGTACATTCATCAAAATAAAGAATTAACAAAATCCATTAAGGAAATAGAAACAAGGAATGAACTCTGAAGGAAGAAAATTTGCTTCTAATACAAAAAGCATTAGAAATGAGGACATTAGTGTCTTCCAAAAGGATAGGTGCATTACATAGAGGTAATTTCTGAGGATGGGGAAGAAGTAGAAGATCTAGAAGTAGTAATAGAAGAGGAAGAACCCAAAGTAGAAGAAGAAGTGACTAAGGGAGAGAATACTTCTAGTAGAAACTTAGTTTCACTTTCAAGTACACCCAGGTATTACCCATTTAGATTTCATGAAGTGTTGAAAGGATATAAGATGGTATTATTGATTGATAGTGGGGCAACCCATAATTTTATTCATGAGAGATTGATAAAACAAAGGAGACCACTAATAGAATAATTTTCTAGATTTAATGTTACTATGGCTAATGGATTTACTATACCATGCACTAGGAGGGTCAAAGGATTGGACATCACACTTGGTAATGAAAAAATTAATGATTATTTCTATGTAGTTTGCATAGGAGAAACAAATATGGTGTTAAGGATACAATGGTTCCATTAACTTGGGAAAACCTCAAAAATTTACAAAACCATGGAGTTGAAATTCCAACATGAAGGTAAAGAGGTTGTACTTCATGGTATGGCTTATGGTGCTCCTACATTGATTTCAACTAGGATGATAGAGAGATCTTTTCATAAGGGATCAATGGAGTGGGAAGCTCAATACTATGTGAGAGATACATCCACATCTAAGGGTAAGAGATATTATCATGTTGATATTCATCCTATTTTAGATAGGCATGGTATAATATTTAGTGATTTACTTCTAGGATTGCCTCATGATAGAGGATTTCAACATATCATATAGTTGGAGACATGTTCTAAGCTTGTTATGATTACTCCATAATACCATATAAGAGAATTAAAAGAGGAAATAGAAAAATAAATTAAGGATTTTCTAGAGATGGGACGCATATGTCCTAGTTCTAGTCCTTTTGCCTCTATAGTAGTAATAATAAAAAAGAAAGATGGTACTATGATAATGTGTCTATAAAAAGGGATATCATGCATTGAAGAAGAAGACTATAAAAAATAGGTGCCCAATACATATGATTGATGAGTTGATCAATGAATTACATGGACCAATCTATTTTTCAAAAATTGACTTGAGATTCAGTTATCACCAAATCAAGGTAAGAGGTGAAGATGTACAAAAATAACCTCATATGTCATTATGGACATTTTCAATTTCAATTCTTGGTTTTTCCTTTTGATTTAACCAATGCTCTAGCTACATTTGAATCATGTATGGATCGTATTTTTAGGGAGTAGTTGAGGAATTTTATTTTAGTGTTCTTTGATGATATTTTGGTATATAGAAACGTTTGGAAAGAACATCTGAAACACTTGGATATAGTATTGAGAATTCTTGAGTAGAAAACTCTTTTTTGTAAAAGAGTCCAAGTATGAATTTGGTATGACTAAAATTTTATACTTGGGACATATTATCAATTCACATGGAGTACAAGCAAATCAAGAGAATATTTACACAATAAAATATTGGCCACCATACACTTCTTTGACACTATTGAGAGCTTTTTTGGGACTTTATAGTTATCATAGGATATTTTTGAAAGGATTTTCACAAATTTTTCCATTCACTAAATTGACAAACAAAGGAGCTTTTAGATGGCCTAAAACAACCCAAGCTACATTTAAACAACTCAAAGAAGTAATGAGTTCTTGTCTAGTACTTGTCTTAGATTTCTCTATTTCATTTGTTCTTTAATGTGATGTATCAGGGAAAGCAATAGGGGATATTTTAATGCAAAAGGGGCGTCCCATTTCCTTTGAGAGTTAAAAATAAAAATATGTATAAATAAATTTTTTTATTTATGACAAAGAGATGTTAGCTTCATGCATGTCTTAACCAAATTCCAACAATACTTAGTATGTGGCAAATTTGTTGTCAAGACTAAGAACAACAGTTTGAGGTTTTTTCTCAACCAAAAGGACTTGAATGATAGGAAATAAAAGTGGCTATGCAAGCTTCAAAATTATAGCTTTGATATAGAATATGCAAAAGGAAAATTAATGTGGTTGTTGATGCTTTATCTAGAAAATATTATTTATGTTCTATGTATGAGATTATTGTTAATTAGAAAGTGTTGATAATAGCAAGGTATCCCAAAAAATGGATTTACTAATAAGATAATTGAATTAAAAATACAAGATAAAAAGTATAGGGTGGGTGATCTCATCCTCTACAAGGATAGGATCTATTTAGTCCTAGAATAAAAAATTAAAAGCAAGGTCTTGAGGGTTGTCGATGATACACCCTTGGCTAGTCACCCAAGGTATTTAAAAACTTTTAAGAAGGTTAGGGATAGATTCTATTGAAGATGGATCAATGGAGAAGTCCTTGAATACATAAAAGTGTGTCACTTTGTAGAAGAATAAAGTAGAGCATTTTTTTCTAGTGGGTTGATTGTAGATTTTGCTTATACCAAATCAAAAATGAGATCATTAGCATGGATTTCATCATAATACTACCCAAGGTTTTTGGTAAGAGTTATATTTATGTTGTGATGGATAAGCTAAAAAAATATGTAGATTTAATTTTTATTCATACTTAGTTTAAGTCTCCTTAGATTGTTGATTTATTTTTTAGAAAATTTCTTACGCTACATGGGCTGCATGAAATAATTATGAGTGATAGGGATATCGATTCCTTAGTTTGTTTTGGAAAGATATTTTCCACTTGGTAGGTATAGAATTTATTATAAGTGACATTTATCATCATGAAATGGATGGGTAAATGGGAATTATTAATAAATGCATTGAAGGGTACTTGAGAAACTACATGGTAGGACAACAATCAACTTAGGTTAAATGGATTTACATGGAAGATCACTGCTACAACACTACATACCATATTTCCATTTGTAAGTCACCTTTTAGGTAATTATATGGATATGATACCCTTTACTTTATGGATTTAGTTATTGCTGAAAATAGGGTGCTAGGGGCATGAGACTTGATTACAAAAATCCAAGACATATTGCGTGACTTAAAAGAAAACCTCGAGTATGCTAAAAGCTAATAGAAACTATATTTAGATCAACATTGTAAAATAGATGAGTTTTGAAGTGGGTAACATGGTATTCTTGAGGCTACAACCATATAGATAATATTCTATCAAGAGGAATGGAGCTCAGAAGCTCAAGTCCCATTTCAATGTGCCATACAGGGTCATGAGGATAATTGGTGAGGTAGCTTATGAGCTTGAGTTATCAGAGAATAATAAAATACACGTGTTTCATGCATCATGCCTCAAAAAGGTATTGGAGTAATATGATATTCCTTATATTGAGTTCCCTCATTTGGATTATGAAGGAAAGCTCATATTGGCTCCTAAAGCTATCCTAAATATCAAAGAAATCAAATTAAGAAAAAAAATTATAGAGTATTTGGTATGATGGAAGGATATTCCCAAAAAAGATGCTACTTGGGAGGGTGCAAAGATTCCTGAGAATCTTATCTTGCAATTGCTTGAGGGAAAGCAATTTTGGGATGAACATATTGTAATGATCCTTTTTTGAACTAAATCAGGTCAAAGGACTTGAAACCTATTTATATTCTCTATAGGCTAAAGGGTAGATTTAATAGGGGAATAATATTATAATAACTTATTAATTTATCTCAAAGGTACTTTAATTTATTATAATGTCAAAAATTGTATACCCTTACAATTTCACACTTTGTTTTATGACTAGTTTGATGTACATTCCCTTTGTTTTTTTGTAGGTTCATTTTAGCTCTTGCATTAGCCTTTTTAATTCTCAAGGTGCTTAGGCCTCCTTTCTTGTAGTCACTTTTTTATGTCACCTTTGTATTATCCTTATGTTTTTCTAGTCTCTCATCATTTTTTAGCATAAATTGTTTGAACACTAGAAAATAACATGGATTTCCACATGTCATGCTAGCATCCCATGATATTTTTTTCATTTGGTGGCTATCTCCAAGAATTTTTCCACTTGTCACCTTTCCAAGTCAATGGAAATGATTCTAAATGAATCTAAATGACTCATCAAGCTCTTCCTCTTCCCTCCTCTCTTTTTGAATCAATAATTTTCACTCTTAGCTCTCTCTTGATCTCTATGTTGGCTCTCTTGGAACTCTCTTGCACTTTATAGCTTTTCATAACTCTCTCTCAAGTTATCTTACAAAAAAATAAAATATTTTCTTCTTCTTGTTTTTCTCAAGCCTTTGCAGGTAATATTGTTCCTTTTTATTTGTATTGCAAGCATTTCCTTTATTGTACCATTGAGCATCTTGGGATTCTCACATCCATTTCTCTTTCATTCTAATTTATCACTATTCTTATCTCTAGATGCACTTAGATTAAGAACACACTATTTTTCTATTTATCAATCTTGACTATTGTGAAGGTAGAATTACCAAAGAAGGAATTTGACTAAGGAAAATCCCCAAATAGCCCCATTTTTTTTCATTTTCTTTGTACTTGCAAAAAAATTTAAAGCACTCAATGGCACGAAATTTTGCAAGTGATTTATTTTTTATTGTTCATTTCTTTCTTTCATTAAAACCCATGTAAATCTTCTTTTTTTATTTCTCTATCATTATTTAGGATTTACTAGTATGTTTCTTATTTCTAGTTTTGTAGGTTAGATGAACAACAAGATTGGATTTTTATACTTTTTCAGATTATTTTTTGTATCTTGTTCATACAAGTGAAAATGCAAAATGTGGGTGTTTGTGTGACACACTGGCATCCTAGGTAGATACCTTCAAATTTCAATATTAGTTTTCTCATTGTTTATAATCCTCATTTCTATAGTCCACAAGTATTTTATTTTTTGTTATAAGATATTTTCACCAATTTACTTTCTTCAAGTGTCTTAGTTAGTTACTTTTATCTTTTCCATTTAAAATCAATTTTGCAGAAAAGGATAATCAATATAGGTTTAGATGCGATTAAAACTATTGATTCATCCTAGTGTAATTGGTGGAATTCCTCTTGAATAAAATTATCTTTCCTTTTGTTATAGTCAATTTTCATTTATACCTATTTTTCAAAATGAATTCATTATTATATTTCCTTCTATCACTTTCCATCCTTTTTAAGAAACTTGAAGAGGTCTATTACAAGCATGTGAAAGTGATTCACCTTTTCCTCTTTCACTCTTATTTCTTGATCACTCTCTTTAAATTCCTCCTACTTTTGAGGATATTTTGGTGCAAGAGGATGAAATCATTTATAATTTTCTTAATATTAATTTACCTTCTTTTCAAGATGATTCTTTCTCTTCTAGATATGAAACATTGTTAGATAAGTATCATCACCTCACATTGGAATCCTCCATGGAAAGATGTTAAACACAATTATTTTTTTCCTTCTCTTACACCTCCTATTCCTTGAGAATAAAATAATGTTAATTCTATCATTGTTAATTGATTTATACCACATGTTAAGAGGATGTTGGATAAATCCATTAATATTCAAAATACTTCCTCTATTCCTAAAATCTTTGTGCATGCAACACCCAATTCACCTCCATCTTCTCATCCTACAATAATAATTCATGGTGTTTCTAATACCCTATAACCTCCAAGTTATTATGTCCAAAAATATAATTATTATTTATAATGTGCTTCACACATATAATACTAGGAGAAAAATAGGTACATCCTGACCTTACTTCCCTTCACCAAATACTATTCTTTCACCACATCCTCATCCTTTTATTGATATTTCCACATAGTATGATCTAGGTAAATAACTCTAGGTTAAAAAAACTAAGATCTCTCTTTAGGACTTGATGCAAACTTCATATTCCTATCATAGTTCCCTTCAACAAGCCTTGCAAAAGATACCTTTACAATATTTTGTGAATCCCATGGATGTGGCATCTATTATTGAATTGTTTTATTCTAATTTTATTGATATCACTATTCAACTATCTAAACTTCCTCCACTTGAATTTTGGAATCAATTTGATCCCCTTTTAACAATTGTTAAAAAATTTGGTATCAGACATGCCCTCATGGATTCTAGATTAGGACTCAACATTTGTGGTATCAATTTGTTAAACCTCACATTAAAGTCTTCCCTTCTCTCTCCCCTACAACTTTATCTATTCATGACTTTGATAATGTTGGTCACCAAGCTCTTGGTACAATTATGTTACCTATTGAGTTTGGCCTTGTTACTCTACCCAACCTAGTATATGTAATGTTAAGTTCCTTATCATATTACCTTCTTCTTGGTAGACCGTGGATCTATGTCATGGGTGTGGTTTTGTATAATTTACATTAATTTATTAAAATTTGTACATAATAATAAATCATATACAATACAACCTGATGCTAACCCTTTCAATACCGTCAATAGGATAAATTGGGTAATGTGAAAATTTATCTTCATTATCTTCATAACTTTGCACCCTCTTCTACAAAAAAACTCTCAAACGCCATCATCGATCTCTATTGATAATCATGTTCCTTCTTTAGAAAATTCATGTCTTGGTAATGAATGGGGCTCCTTAAACTTCACCTCAATGGACCTAGTGAGTATATAAGGTTTACCCTTATAATTTTGGAATTCCTTCATTTAACAATGATCCACTTTCTCATTGTAGAATTAATACTTTTCTTCTATGAATTCAATTAGTTCTTCTTCTCCTACATGAAATTATACTTCTCATTGTTCCAAGGCTGGTGATGTTGACTCTCCTTCTCTTTGATTTGAAGACACATTATGGGCCTAGCTTGAAAATAATTTCTAAGCAAGGACATAAAGGAAATGGCCTCGAACACATGGAATAAGGAGTTAAGGTCCCTATGAAACCAACACCACACTTTTCTATAATGGATTTAGGTTACCAAACTTATCCTCTCTCTACATACCCTTCTCCATTGTCTAATGTCTCTATGACTTCTTCTTTCCAAAAATTTCATTTTTCTCCACAAGAGAAAATATTGTTTCCTACTCCTTTATCTAAATAAGGCCATCTCTTTTTTAGGCTTCTCAAATCCCAATTGATCACTCTTAACTCTCCTACATGTAAGATATTTCATCAAAATTTTCAACCAATACTTCCTTTCTATGCATGTCATCAAGCACTCGGTCATTCCACCTATGAATTTTGAGCCTTTTAAGATAAATACAATAACTTCTTGACTCTAGTGTTATCACTCTTCCATATATTGATTCACCTATCTCTTTGCACGACAATTGGCTTTAATTTTCACCTTTGTTTGGTTCATTATACATGATAAACATTCTTATTCCTCTATTATGACATAATATTTCCTCTATCATAAAATGAACAAACTTATACATCATTATATGGAGTTTTCCTTTGTTATGACATGAGATCGCCTCTATCATCATATTGTGATTACTTTTATATTTCTTATAGAATGATAGTATGGAGTTCACCTCTAATTTTATTTCTTATATTCTCTCATGAGGTATTTATACCTCCTTTCTCCTATTTTTTGCTACCCACTATGTGGAACACATAGCATTATTTGTTTACTTATATGTCATTCATGGCGGTACAATGTCATGTGCAACCATACTTTCTCTTGGTAACAAAACAATATTATTTATCATGGTTGTCCTCACCTATATTATTGGGGGAAAGGACAACTTATTTTGGAGGTTTTTGATAGGCTTCCTAATGATTATTTGTCTTCATTCTTCCCCTTTTATTTACCTTAAAATATTAGCATACTATACATGCCAATATTTTAAGGGGGGGCACATATATTCTACTTAATCATGCATCCTTACATGAACCTTGTCTACTTTCACCCCTGTGGTGCTTCTTTATCTTATCACCCTATGATATTTTTTATTTTTACACTCCCTATAGTGTTGGTAACATATGAACCACCTATCATATTACAACTTGCTAGCTTGTGGGTCTTCATATGTCCTACCCTAGTAGTCTATGAGCCACCTAGCATAATACAATTGTCTATTGTGTGCACTTCATATGGCTTACCTTTTACATCCATGGTCACCTAGCATAACACAACTTGCTAACCCATGATCCATTTTTATATTATGATTTTCATGACCCCTAGTGATAGAGCAAGCTAGTACCCTATTCGTGTACTATTTTCTATATTAATTACTTCCCTATCTATCTGTATGCATTTTATTTTTAAATCAATTAATCATCTCATGGAATTATTCTCATTGTTAATAATTATTCTATGTCTTGTTTCTTTTATTTCTATTATATTTATGGGATGATGCATAGTTTGAGACAACCTCCCACATTGAGGTCTCTTTTACTTTGCTAACTCAAAATTTTAGTTTGTTTTCTATTTTTTCTTCTCCTTTGTGTGTGTGTGCATATATATATATTGAACCGATGATTTTTGGCTCATATGGACAACTCTTGCTCTTGTAGGGTTTTTCACCTAAAAGGAGAGAAGGTAGGGCCAAAAATGCTAACTAGTTCATTCAAATAATGTTATGTGTGATGTTGTCTAACCCAAATTAAGTTAACTAAATGCAATTGACTAATCTTAATGGATGAAAATGAATGCAAAAGTGAAATTAAAGCTATGTTTGAAAACACACTATGATATGCAAACAACTAAGTAAATGAAGAAATTATGCAAAACAGAAAGGAAAGGGATGAATATGAGTGCATCTGGATGAAGTGCGATGAATCTGGAGTGTTCTAGATGTTGGTGGAAATTATTGATTTTTCAAAGTGGGACTCATTCGCCCAGGGTGGCAAATTAGTCCTCCTCTTGGTGAAAAACTATCAGAAGCAAGTTTTTGTCTATTGGGATCTGGAATTTGAAAAAAATCAGATTTTTAGTCCTAAGGTGGGACTCATTCACCATAGGTGGTGAATTAGTCCTCTCCAATTTTTTGAAAAATCAGGACACAACTTTGCAACACTAGATCTGGAAAAGTCTGCTTGTCGAGTTGTCGAAATCAATTATGTAGAAAATGGACAGAAAACCTTCTCCAAGCTTGAAATAGACTTAAGTTGACTTGAAGCGCCTAGTTGACTTGTAAACCAATCCTCAACACCAAAAATCTTGGTTTGCAAACAAACATGCGATAGGGGAAAAATGGTTTAAGGTTAGTGAATAGGGGTTTGCCTTGGTCAAACCCTGTTTTTGGTAATCAAACCTTTAATAAAATAATGAAATGCAAAGGAATGATAAACTAACAACATGCAATTGCTATTAACTTACCAAACCCTTGATGATGCAAGTCTGAAGTAATGTCAATGGCTGCTTCAAAGTACTTAATAGTGCTTGAAAAGATATTGTAAAAAATGCTTGAATGCTTGAGTGACTAGATGAATAAGTGAATTTGATGAATGGGGGTTAGAATGAGATGAAAATCACTTATTTATACACACTTGTGCCTTAGTTACCCATTCATACCTCATCACAGGCCAACATCAAGTGATTTTGAATAGAATCCTAAAAGGAAATTTAAAATATTTTGAATTTGGGGCCAAGGGGGGCTCATTCACCACCCATGGCGAATGGGTCCCACCTAGGACCTAAAAACATGTGTCGGGAAATATATTGTATTTAATATTGTTTTTCAGGATAATACTAAAAAATACACTTAATTAAGCATATGAGAGCATAAAAGGGGCCAAATAAAGTATGAGAAAGGGATAAATAGTGAAGATATGCCTAGAAAAGCATGAAAGCTTGTTACAAGACTTTACAACACTTCAAAATAGGACATGTTGATGAATAAAAAGGTGATTTTTAGGTGAATTGTAATTAATAGAGTCTAGAAGAATGTAGAAATGTCTTACAACACCTCACAACACCTTCACAAGATGTCGTTATTTGAGTCTTAGTACCTAAATAAGCATGTTCAAGCCATGTTACAACATAAAATCAAAGCAACATAGTTCCAACACCATGAAACAAGACCTGAAAGGCCATGAAAATGACAAGGGGCCATTTTTCTACGGCACATATATATATTTCTGATGTTCTAACCTAGTGGTTTCCTAGTGGTTTTATAGGTTTTTGTTTTCTAACTATGTTTTCTTGTGTAATGTATTTTTTTAGGTTCTCAACATGGGGGAATGGTTCCTCTACTTGAAGAAATTTCATCAATATGTATTGTATTGTTTTTGTGTTATAATTTTATTTTTTCAATACTTTCCCTTTTAATTTAGCATCATATTCACATAGGTCTATAAGCCCACCAAAGTAGGGGACAATGTAACATAAAAAATTATCTACCTTTGCAATTTCATGCTATTTTTTTTTTCCACTTTGGTGTCCATTTCCTTAGTATTTTTGTAGGTGCATTTTAAACCTTGTGTTAGCCTTTTTCCTTCTCAAGGTGCTCAAGCCTACTTTCTTCTGGTCACTTTTTCATGCCACCTTTCAGTTATCCTTATTTTTTCTAGTCTCTCATCATTTTTTAGTGTAAATTTTTTGGACACTAGTGCATCACACAAATGTCTACACATCACACTAGTGTCTCATAATATTTTTTCATTTTTATGGATGTCTCTAATATTTTTTTCACTTTTCACCTTGTGGGTTAGTGGAAAGCCCTAGAAAGAATCTAAATGGCTTGTCAACCTCTTCCTCTTCCCTTCTCTCTTTTTGAATCAGTACTTTTCATTATTGACTCTCTTGGCACTCTACACCTTACTAGTAGGGTGTTATCATAATAGTGTGTCCCACTTCTAGGGCATCCTAATTTTTTCTTAAATCACATATTTTTTAGAAAATTTAATGGTTTAAGCCTTGATGGTGTTGGAAGTTTGGAAGCTTTAGTTTTGTGTGAGTTGCTTGGTTTTTTTCATTGATGTCAGCCCTTGTATAAATAGAATGTTGGAATTGTTGGTATTGATGTCAACACATACTGGTGTTGTCATTAATAGTTGCAGAGGTTGTTGGCCTAACTTGTGTTTGGGAAGATTTTTGTAGTTGGAAAGTGTTGCATGTTGTAGATTCTATAAATGTGTTACAAAGATGATAGTAATGTTGTTAAAGTTGGTTCACTTGGTTTCCAAGTGCTTTTGAGAAAATTTGAATAAAAGAGAGTTTAGTGTGACAAAGTAGTGTTCAATGTTTTGATTCACATTTCTTCATGATTGACAATATGATTGTAGACACACAAAATTAGCATTGTGCACTTAATTAGCATCACATTCATCCATTCATCAAATAAATCAAGTTTATTTGGTCAGTCTCCTAAAGTCATCAATTTAAATTAAATAAATCAACTTGATCCTAACATCACCCTCCTTGATTAAATAAATCAAACCTTTATTTAATTAAATATGAAATCACCTTCCATCCCTTTTGATTTAAATAAATCAAAGTATTTAAATCAAATAAGTCAAAATAACCTAAACATCATCTAAGCTAATCTAATCCTGATTAAACTAATCTAACCACCCATCACATCCTCTAGCTTTTCCCACTTGCACCAATAAATCAATTTATTGATTTATTATAATCAACATTTTCCATCAACATGGCATCTTTGAGGAATATTCCCTCAAGTTTGAATTCAAAAACAAGTGGACATGTACATCCAACAAAACATTTATGAGTTCTTACAAGGCTCTTACATGTCCCTTTGCAAAGGTCAAACTAAGCATTAACTCTCAATTTCAAATTTGAATCTCTTCCTCTTTGGCACATTGACCAAAATGTGATCATCCTCAAGCCTATCACAATTTGACAAGTGGCCTCTTCTCATTGGCTAAATCTTTGTCCCACATTCATCCATTTGGCTATTTCTCTCATCAAAATAATCTATAAATGAAAGGCTTTATTCTTGATCAAATCCTCCACAATCTCCACAAATTTATCCACAACTCATGCAAGGTTACTCTCTTCAATTGAGAGCTAATTTTTCCCATCTTCATAATATCTTCATATCAATTTTATCATTGAGCTTAGCAAAGGATTGGGAAAGGGCTATTTTCCACAATAGCACCAATCCACTATAGGATAGGATTCATTTCATGTTCTATATGCCTTAATTTGTCTTGTAATTTGTTTGCATTTTGAAACATGATTTATTATTTCATAGGGATGCCTTATTCGATTTGCTTAAAGTTTACTAATAGTTGTTTGTTTTGAGCAAATGCAGATTTTGACATCTACATTATGGCACTAGGAGGGAAAAACTTGATAATGTGCTTATTCTTGATATCTACATCTATTTACCTTTCTACAATATGTTGTTTTTCTAATATGTGCAGCTGTGAAGATGAGGTTACTGTTGTTTTGTCTTTCCAATAAATCTTCCTTTTTCTTTTTTTTCTGCGCATATTATTATTATCTCTTCACATTCACTGTTGTTTCATAAATAAATCTGTATTATTTGGTATTTTGTGGAGCTTTACATATCACCACACACATTCATGAGTCAATGTGTTCCATGGGATAACATTTCTTCCTTTGTTATAGAATCAATGTGTTCCATGGGGTAGTGTTTCTTTTAGGAACATTTGTTACATAGTCTGTGCGCCTTCTCCATGTTCCCATCTGTTCATTGGCTTTACACTACCAAAAGCATTTGATGTGTTTCTTACACTTGCCATTCGCATTAGCCTGAAAGTTCCTAAATATCACCTATTCCTGAGTTGCATATAGTTCCTCATACCACGCATATGACCTTTATTTTTGCATAGTCATACCAATCAGGTTGTAGTTATTTTCGTTTATGATTTTGGCCTAGGTAATTAATTCATGGTGCAGCTGATCTCAACGTCCAGGAATTTAATCCAAGATTACTAACAGTTGTCTTGGCAGTACCTTTAGATCTACTTTTATCTGTTTAGAGCTCCATATGGCACGACTCACTTATCGCTTGGTCTGCACATAAGCTCCTATGCCTCCCCTGTCAAAGCTCTAGCACCAATGCATCCTTCATATTCCACCATCTACTGATGAGGGTGCTATAAGAAAAGTAGGTGCTTATAAATGATTTTATCAACCTTCGCACCAACTTTATCATGTAATGTCTTGGGCGCAACTTTTGTCTGCATTCACTCACAATGCCCAGCCAATAGATGCACATACATTTTACCTGCTTTAATAAGGTAACCGTGAGCTTGCTTGCCATCTTCCAAGTTTCCTAAACTGGAATACACACTTAACAAAATAGAAGTCATAATGTAGTCTGGCATTGCACCCGTGAGCTTCATTTTCCTTGAATACTTCAACAGCTTCATCCTACTTTTTGTGCAACATATACCTTGCTATTATTGTAGTCAAATGACCACCATATAGTGAGATATTTCATTAGAAATCTGACTGTCACTGAACCTTTTAGGTTGTACGCTGAGATATTTCATCAAAAATCTAACTGTCACTAAACCTTTTAGGTTGTACGCCGAGATATTTCATGAGATAACATCCTTTTGAGACATCATGTCAAAACAAGAAAGCCACATCATTCACTGAATTCACAGATTTTCTCTCAGACAACGTTAGTTCATTTTATAATGTTTCTTTGAAAGCAAATTAAGTGCAGATCAAAAGCGTTATGTCTATGTGTACTCATTCCTTTTGCAGATTTATTCCAGCATACGTGCTATGCACTCAAACTGTCCAGCGCATAAGTTCTAAGCCGCGCAAGGAAAAAAATTTTTGTTAAATGTGGTGATCTTGTTGGTCATCACTATCTTTCATGTCAAAGTAATGAATGGGAATTATCTTCCAGTTTGAAAGTTTAAGCGGGAAAGTAAATGTTAGGTAATGCAATGATCTGGTAGGTCGCTTTGTTTGCAAATAGAAAGAGAAAAGGTATAATCTTCCAGAGAAAAGGTACACACACTTATCAGTTATTGCCTATAGTCTGTGTTTATCACCTATTGCTTGGAGTCTGCATTTATCACCTTGCTTATGCGTCCTTCAAAATACACACACCTATTGTTTGAAAATCTGCATACACTTATTGTCTAGAGTTTGCATTTATCAGTTGTGGCTTGAAGTCTGTGTTCAATGAATGACGCTACCAACTCATGTATCATCTCAAAAGAAAAGTCTTTGGAGATTTAATAAACACATTAACTAGAAAGCACACTAGTCGCCTATTCTACTACAGTTGTTTGGGCCATTCTTCATTGCCATCAGTAGCCACTTTAATTACAGTATCTCTTTATTTAGTGTGTATCCTGCATTTCATTGCACTCTGTTAGACCACGTCTCTCTGAGGCAGTCTGAAAAAAAAAATCATGTGACTTGTCTCATTTCTTTGAGGCATTAGGTCGAAAGGAGCTCGTACCTTGGCTATGTTTCCATATTTTTGCATATTTTTCTATCAAAGAATTGTGCCATACTATCTGCCAGAAATCTATCCGGTGCATATCGTTGCAATCATTGCAAGCCATGAGACCGTATTGCTTTGAAGCATTCTATCAAATAGTTCACATTCCTTGTCTACGCTTCACATGCTCACATTTTACACATTTTTTTGTCTCTTTTTGTGATAAATTAAATGCTTAAGCAGAAAGAAGTGGGTTCTTTGGAATATAATATTCTTAATAACTTCTAGTGCTTTGGTTAAATGCAGTTTCCGACAAAGCAAGAATTGATGAGAAGTTGAAAGAGACAAAACCATGTCTGCATTTAAATTTTTGACAAGAGAAGGGAGGCACACTTATCTGCATTTAAATTTTTGACAGGAAAGCTGAAATGGTGGCAAGTGGAGACAAAACTAAAATTTAAAATTTGCTTCTTTCCATCATGAAGATTTGGTCATCTCTTCAGCTGCACACATTAAATATCTGATACAAATGCTTTGGTGTTACATTTTGATCATTATTGCAGCCTTTTTATCATTTTATCCTTGTCAAAAATGAGTATCAAGTGTCAAATTTTCTAATGCTTTTTTCAATTATTTTGCAATATGAGTATCAAAGCGTCAAATTTTCTTCTCTTCTAACATTAAAATAAATCTCATTTTTGATAGGAAAAGGAAAAGCAAAGAGCGTTTCATTGCACAAGGAGCTTGCAAGAGATCTTCAAAGGAACATGGCGATAAATTGATCATTAAACTTGAAAATTAAAAAAAAGCATTTTTTAATGCTTGGAGAGTTCGTCACATGCCTTAATTTTATGTTTTAGGCTAACTCATCTTTGGTCTTGGGCTCTAAAACCAACATTACCTAGGCTTTCAATTTTCATTGCGAAAGGGTTAAAATGAACTTTAGGCAACATTGACTAGATTCTATTTAATGTTAACGAATTGAACAAATCAAATCTTCATCTTTCCTTTGGTGCTTAAAACGAATCAAATCATTGATTTGAAGGATAAAATGAATGTGTCTTTATTGTTTTGTAATTATTTACACAAAGTAATATCATCAAAAGACATATGTGCTTCTCTTGCGCCTCACGGTGATCTTGAGAATCAAAAGGCTTTTGGTGACATTAAGTTGCGTAAATAATTTCCCATACACACTTCGATTTGGGTTTAAAATTGAACAAGATCTTTTGCAAGTGTGAGTGGGGGCATTATCTCGTATATTCTCTGTCTTTGTTGCCATCAAAGATTGATCAAGTTACGGATTTTGTCTTTACTCGCTTTTGTTTATCCTAGAGGGCCTGCCTTGGGGAAAAAGTACTCACCCAAGGGAATGACTCAACCGGTAACACTCTAAAGCCAAGAGTATTTCCAACCAGTATATAAATGTGGGTATTGGAGTAAACGCCAGTATCACGTGGTTGGCTCCGACGAGATGGATCTGAAAGGGGACTCTCGCCATATGGGTCAATCTCCACGAATGAAAAGTCTAAAATAGAACCCTTGTTTTGTATTGGCCTATTAACCCATTCACTGAGTTTATCAAAGTGGTGCATTGGAACTTAGATTCCAAGAAGTTACTTGCCATGTTCGATCTTGGTTAAAGTATAGAGGTTAAGACTTCATTCTTAACATACCTTTATACTCTTTCCTTGGTTGCATGTAAAATCATCTCTTCTTCTACGAAGGGCATGAGGCAAGCCCACCAAGAAAAACGTACCAATTGAGCTAGGATGTTATATTGCTTGTGAGTCAGTTTGAAAAACACAGTGCTTATATCCAAAACATCGAAACCAACACTCAACGAATCATCAAAATTGCAAACCCTTTAGGAGAAGCAAATATCCTTGAAAAATTCACATGTTATTGCTTTCCCTTTGGATTCGTATCCTTAGAGGCTTCTAAGAATTTGGATTTCATCTTAATTTTCTCCTACTAAGGTCAACAATAGGTAACTCTTGCCTCAAATTTCCTTGGTTTTTGCATAATACACTTTGTGGGATAAGGGGAAAGTTGAGACATTAGACATCTAGATTCAAAATCTAATCAAGAGCGTGTTTTTGGTAAAAAGAATCCATTAAGCAAATATTGAATCAATTGGACCCCACATATGTGCTTGGCATCTTTTTGGTCATATGGTTTTCATGCAAACATTGGTCTTTTGATTTTGAATTACTCTTAGAGAAAGGCATGTTCTTCACTATCTTGGTCTAGTAAACAAGTCCTTCTTAGATTCATTTAGGATCAAATCAAACACTTCATTCATCCAAACATTTATCATCCCATCCCACCAAACAACTTTAGAGCTTTGGAAACATCATTCTAGACTTGGGTAAATCATCAAAATCAAAATCACCTTGTTTAGTTAGGTGTATGGGAATGCATCCTTTCTCATACATTTAATTAAATCAGTAATCCTTTGAACAAGTTCATCCTAAGATAACATCTACATATTAGGGTTTACAAGTTCATTATCCAAATCCAATCAATCAAAATCAAGCCCTAAGTCAAGCATTGATCAAAGTCCCTAAACGTTCGACACTCATATCATTTCCCCTTTCATCCTTCATCTTGTCATTGGTCCTAAGAACCTTAGAGGTCACTTTTGAAACAAGGTCAAAACACAAGGAGAACATGGAATACAAATTTTATCCATACATCATGAGTAATCCAAGTCAACCAAACTATCAAATCCTTACAAAGCCAATTGATTTTCAAAACTCTCACTTATACAATCCATACATGGGATCATTACCTTCGACAAATGTCAATAGTACAACAAATGTGAGTATGCCCAAATCAAAGTTTGGGACACCTTTCTCAATGGTAGATTTAAATCTAAGTCCAAACCTACAAATCCACCAACCGAACAATCAATGCATGAGCCTTCAAATGAACAACGTCATCCCACCAAATCCCTACATGCCAAATGAGAATGTACCAAGTACAAGTTTTCCAAACATGAATCTAGAAAACTTTGGGATAAATATGTTTGCAAATCATACTTAATATTGTTCAAAATCTAAACAAGATGTTAACAACTCCAAGTCAAGGTAACACCATGCAAAATCAAAGTTACCTAAAAAGGCAATGTGATTCCCAACATCAACAATGTTCAATTTCAACCTATCATGCCAAATCGAGTCAATGTCCAAAATCAATTTGTCCATGATCCCATTCAAAACCACAAGTATGCATCCCAAATTTTCTTGAACAAAAACCAAATCAACTATATCAAGGGAGTCAAGATCGAAATCATGATCAAATTTGGCGAGATCAAATTGCTACACTTACCAAAATAGTTGAGTCATTGCGCCAAGAGACATCTCCACCACCATTACCCATATCAACATCATTCCTTGGTTTAGGGCTTCCCCCTTTACCTAGCACCAATCACTTCATCCAAATCAATCCACCTAACACCAATCAAGCCATCACATCAAATCCTTTGAATATACCATCAACATTGCACCAACAGATGGTATCTAATCAAATGACAACATCAATCCTGACAAATCAAAATGTGCTCTCCCAAGGGCCTATCACCTCGGTCATTCCAACCAATCCTATCACCTCGATCACTCCAACCACCCCTATCACACCCATCATACCTCAAACCCTCATGATCACTCCAAACGTATCTCAACCACCCATCACTACATCCAACACAATTCTAAATCCACCACCACTACCACCTAAACCAAACGCAACAAGACAATATAACATTGCGTTAAAAGCTCACCAGGCCTACCAAAAGGCCATCCAACAATATCTATCCACGCAACAAGCAAGACAAGCTCAACAAGTGCAACAATCCTCTCAAGCTGCCCAAGCCTCTCAAGCTGACCAAGCCTCTCAAGCAGCCCAACAAGAACAAGCACAAACACAAAGAATGATAACCATTGGGGATAACAATGAACATTCAACCACTGGTGATAGCATTGACAATCTCCCCACCACAATTGCTAAAAGAAATGATCAAGATCTATCCATCAATGAACACATGGAAGATGTTTCTACTTCATCCAAAGATCAAACCAACATACATCAAGAGTTACTTTTTGATCATTATAAGAATCCTTCAACAATACCCAATGATGATCCAATTCAAGAAATGTCAACATCACTTGACTCTATGGTTGAAGACATTCACAATCTCTCCACCACAATTTTTGAGAACAATGATCAAGATCTCTCCATCGATGAGCACATGGAGGATGTTTCTACTCCATCCGATGATCAACTCACCATACATCAAGAGCCACTTTTTAGGGATTTATTTCAAGGAGTGTTAGGATTATTCGATCCTATCGACATAATGCACAATCCATCGACCAATGATCATATTGAAAATGTCTCTACATCACCTAAGGAGTTAGAGGACCTATCTCAAGAATTTATTCCAAAGCAAGATCAAAATCTTCTAGTAAGGTCTAGCAATGGTCCTTTCCAAGACATGTTGACCCCCTTTGACCTCATGGTTACAGATACTGAAGGAACCCTAAACTCGGCACTTGATCTAAGTACACTCAAAGATCAATAGGATATTGAGCCACTTCCCATTCCTAATGATGACATCCAAGAACCCTTTGTAAGAAATCCATCCTTTGAAATTGACCCATGTCAAGAAATTGATCCAAAGCGTGTCAAAAGCAATCCCAAAATAAATCAAGATCAAGAATTTGTATCTCAAAGATACTATAATGATCTAATGGAAACTCTCTTATCTATACAAGATGTCGCAAATGATGATCATATCCCCATAACACATATTCCTCCATCTACCCATGAGATGATTTCTGCAGATGGACACGTAGATGATCTTCATTCAGAACATGATTCATTTACTCCTAATATTATTACACAAAAAGAGCAGGTTATTAATTCCTACAATCAAACAAAGTTGTCAACAACAGTATCAGATATATCGCAAATTCAGACTAAGGACATCATGAATAAAGATATTCAGTATTATCCACTCAAGGAAACAAGTCAGACAGAACAGTATAATCCAGAGTTAGCAAAGCATCGAATTCCAATAACATCATCTACAATGGTCATTTATCAGAGAATGCATTCTAAACAAGAGCTCTTGGGACAGATGAAATCAAAGCATGAAAGCACTACTACCACTATACTAGGGGCAACTTCATCTCAAGCAAATGTCAACATAGGGAGCACGAAGAATCCTTATGATGAAACCGATGCCAATACTACAACTAGCCACGTCATGAATCTTCATCCACCCATCATCCCATCCATGAATTGGAACCAACGTCAAAAGAAAGATTTGAATCAAATCACAAAGAATGTTATCAAATCAAAAGAATCAGAAAAGCATAATGGACAAATCAAATACATATGGATACCAAAGAATACAAAGAAAGAGTATCCCTATCAAACTCCATCAGTCAAAGAAACTATGGGGAAAAATAAAAAAGGGAAAAATATCCATCAAAGATGTCCACAGAAGCAAAAGCAAGCTTTTCAAGTGACATACAAGGTATATCAAGCAGTTGGTCCTAATTCCATGCACACTTTCGTATCCACCCATCATTGCTCATCTTCCCAAGTTTGGAGAGTCAAAGGTTCCAAATTGTCAACCAATCCATCTCTTATCCCTAAACACACTCTATCCACGCCTCCACACATGATATCCAATTCTTACATTGACCATGTATTAGAAATGACCCTTCATCATAAGGATTTAGAATGCACCCTATCACGATGTGCGCACAGAGACAGAGTTAACTTTAGTATCAATAAAGTAGATCAAAAATCCCAAAAGTTGCATTCAAGTGCACGTATCTTAGCAAAGCAACTTCTTTAGGTAGGATATCGATGGCACATTATGATAGAAGCATCTACATCAACACCACTAGGTGGGTCAGCATGAATCTTTCTGAAAACCAAAAATTAGAAAATTCTTTGAAAATCCAAAAAATCAAAAAGGATTGGAAAATAGTAAAGAGAAAAATTGTCCTTTAGTGAAAAATGCATACGGCGCTTTGGGCAGGTACCATGATGAAAACCTAGCAAATAGGCATCATGTGTAGAATTGAGCATCTATGTGCGCTAGTTCAGATGAAAGCATCTCATCCCATCCATAATAAAGCCAACATTCCATTAGTCTTATCCATAATAAATCCATTCATCCATGAACCATTTATCCAATCCATCATCATCCATTTGCATCCATCATCCAAGTTATCTTGATCTTGATGAAATTTTGGGGTACACTTTACACTTGCTTATGGTAAAAATCTTGACATAGGTCATTTTCATTGATCCTGTCCTACCTAGCATTATATGAGCCATGAGGAACTATCCAAATGAAGCATTCTTTATCTGAACACCTTATCTTATCACAAGATAATCCTTGGAATCCTTTGCATACTTACCATATCCATCCATCCATACACCTATCTGAGCATCCACCCATCGCACTCCATACATTGCTAGACATTGGGGGCAGTTATGTACATCTTGCTTCGAGAATAAATCTTGATCTATATCTTCCAACTTATGTGGCGATACGAACATTGACAAACATGAAATCAAATTGGTCAAGCATTTGTAATCCAAAATTTGAATCACTAGCCCATGGCATATTTTGATGAACAAACATTCCTTATCAAGCTTCATCTTTCATCGAACATTAATCCAAACAATCACTGTCAGTCACATCTAATTTACACTTCAAACATCATGTCAAATCATTTGAACAACTTTTGTTCCAAACCAAACTTCAACAATCCTGATCATTCGAATCCAATCAATCCATAATCTTGGGGTATCCTTCCTGATCATTGTGTTGCTTAACCCTATCCTGCATCCTCACAATATATCGGCCATCAATCTTAATCATCTCGTCCTTGCATTGTTTTGCATCCTCAACAATGTTATCATCATCAATCTTATCAATCAATCCTTGCATTGTTGTGCATCCTCGAACAATGTTATCATCATCAATCTTGATCAATCAAATCATTGCATTGTTGTGTATCTTCAACAATGTTTCATTATCATCAATCCATCGATTCAATCAGTCAACCTTAGCTTGGTCTTCAACAAAAAAACCAAAACAGAGCACTGATATTGTCACACATATCCATATCCAAATCGTCAAAATCATGCAAAAAATCCAAAACATAAGAAATCAAACCAAAACATCCAAAACATATCAAAATCCAAAAACTTTCTAAAAAGTCGAAAATATAAAACATGGTATCCTCGGAAATCACACGCCTCGAGTTTAACGAGGATGTGCTCTTAACTGACTCGACATCAAAATCCAAAACATCCAAAATCACATCAAAATCCAAAACATTCATAAAATCAGAAAACCCCAAACATTCAAAAAATAAAAACTAAAACATTTGTAAAATCTCAAAACAGCCTCAAAACATTTCAAAACATCAAAAACATCCAAATATTTGAAAAATCCATCCTGCCTCTAATTTTCTACCCGCAATAATCACCATCTATAATAAATTGATCACAATTTCATCCTTTGGAATAACAAAATGTAAAACAATCACAATAATCATCAAAAGCAAGCTTCAATCATAAAATCAAAAGCAAACACCAAATTCCAAACGAAATCAAACTTGATCATTTTCAAACATAATAATCAACCTTATATCAACAAAATTACCAATCAACTTATCAAACCATCATCATCCTCCACAATGCATGTCCTAGGATATATCGTTCTGACAATGGGCATCATTTTGGATATCACTTTTGGATTCTTATCCTATCAAAACAAAATCCCTTTGGCTAGAGGTATGAAGAACATTGGCTTGTTTGTGTACTTGATCTCTTCTTTAGAATTATCTTATTGCGCTCATTCCAACGACCTCTCAATGATATCCAAATGAAGGATTTAGAGAGATAAAAATGGGGTAACGATCATTATCTTTTGTCTGTTGTGCTTGTTGGACGCTCTTGTAATATTACTTGGCGAGTACTTGCTTTTTAGGTACGCCCTAGCATGGTTTTCTGATGTCAAGTGTGAACAAGAATACTCCTATCCGCTTTCCACTCAAATTCCATCTCACTAGGTACAATGCCACCCTGGTTCTTTATACCTTGATGCATCGTATCTATGTGTGTTATCAAACATAAGGTAAGTAGCCCTTTTAAAATCCCAATCCTTGATAAGAAAATCATCCATCTATCATCATCATTTCTCGTCATTATCTCTCATAAAGTGGCCTATTGGATCCTCTTGTCATCATCTAATGTCTTTTTTTTCGCACTAACATCACGTCATGAATAGTTAATCATCATCATCAATGCATCCATCCTGCATCCACAAAACCGTCAGCATACCATATATCATTCATATCATACATAATAGGAAACACCAATCATTTCACATGCATTGCATGTTCATCATCATAATATAGATCTGTTAGTCTAAGCATCTCATAAATCACATATTTGCATAAAACATCCATTGCATAATCACAGCATATCAAATCATCAATCTCATTCATCATCACATCATATCATCATTTAAGTTGTTTAAGATAATATAGATTTGTTATTCTAAGCATCTTAAAACTATCTCATTTGCATCATCATCCATAACCATCCATCTTGAACCTCTTTATCACGAGATCGACCCTCAAATCGAATCTTTTCACCCGATCTCTCAAGGGGCAATGTACTAGTGTACTTCTTTCCGCTGGGGCATCCGAAAAATCATAAAAATTTTGAATTTTGATTGCGGAAACTTTATTCTTTGAACCAACGCATCAAGTACATTGCTTCAAAGAGGGGCAAAATGTAGACATGCAAAATTAGCATTGTGCACTTAATTAGCATCGCATTCATCCATTCATCAAATAAATCAAGTTTATTTGGTCAATATCCTAAAGTCATCAATTTAAATTAAATAAATCAACTTGATCCTAACATCACCCTCCTTGATTAAATAAATCAAACCTTTATTTAATTAAATTTGAAATCACCTTCCATCCCTTTTAATTTAAATAAATCAAAGTATTTAAATCAAATAAGTCAAAATCACCTAAATATCATCTAAGCTAATCTAATCTCGATTAAACTAATCTAACCACCCATCACATCCTCTAGCTTTTCCCACTTGCACCAATAAATCAATTTATTGATTTATTAAAATCAGCATTTTCCATCAACATGGCATCTTTGAGGAATATTCCCTCAAGTTTGAATTCAAAAACAAGTGGACATGTACATCCAACAAAACATTTATGAGCTCTTACATGGCTCTTACATGTCCCTTTGCAAAGGTCAAACTAAGCATTAACTTTCAATTTCAAATTTGAATCTCCCCCTCTTTGGCACATTGACCAAAATGTGATCATCCTCAAGCCTATCACAATTTGACAAGTGGCCTCTTCTCATTGGCTAAATCTTTGTCCCACATTCATCCATTTGGCTATTTCTCTCATCAAAATAATCTATAAATGAAAGGCTTCATTCTTGATCAAATCCTCCACAATCTCCACAACTCATGCAAGGTTACTCTCTTCAATTGAGAGCTAATTTTTCCCATCTTCATAATATCTTCATATCAATTTTATCACTGAGCTTAGCAAAGGATTGGGAAAGGGCTATTTTCCACAATAGCACCAATCCACTATGGGATAGGATTCATTTCATGTTTTGTATGCCTTAATTTGTCTTGTAATTTGTTTGCATTTTGAAACATGATTTATTATTTCATAGGGATGCCTTATTCGATTTGCTTAAAGTTTACTAATAGTTGTTTGTTTTGAGAAAATTCATATTTTGACATCTACAATGATTATATAGTTTTTACATGATGATCAGAGGTTTTCAGAGGTGTCATATCCATACTTTTAGGTTCTAGATCATACTATAGTGGAAGATGTGTTTGACTAGTGAAACAAAATGTCTGGGAGAAATAATATTGCTTTGTATTTCTTTAGCAAAGGTTATAGTGTTGTGGACCCGGGAACATGCTTATGATTTTTGTATCTACCTTCCCTTGAAGTTTCAGGTGTTGAGTTGTTCCACAAAGTTTTCTAATGTATTGGATATTTGTGTTGGTTTGTCTGGTTGCACAAAATGAAGGTGTTCTTGAGTTTCAGATGGTTGTAGTAGTTGTGGTAAATATTTTGATGATGTGGAATATTCTAAAATGTTTTGGAATATTGTTATGTGTTTCATGAGATGTTTTTGGACTTGGAGAGGTGTGTTTGGAGTCGCTTGTTAGTGTTAGTGTAGGTTTGGCTGACCTGGCATACTAGCACTAATTGTGAAGGATAAGTATTGTTTGAGGGAGTGTTGAGAAGTGTGTTAGTGTAGATTTGGGTCCTTGTTAAGTAGTGTGATTTTTCTTTACTTCTTTATATTCTAGAAGTGTTTGGTTCCAACCTATTTGATGTTGCACGGTTGAGGTGCATACATTTCCTTAAGGCCGACCTAATTGAGATTGTTTTAGGTCATGAAGGATATAAATGCAAGGAGAAATATTGTGTGGATTAAGAGAAGAGTGAGTGATGTAAAATATGTGAATGTGATCAAGTGTGATGATCTAAGTGCAAGCCTTAATGCTTATGACTTCCTAATGTAGTGAGAAAAATGTGTCTATATTTTAGTTTGTTTGATGAGTTGTTTGTGCTTCAGTGGAACTGTACCTTCAGCATATAAGAGATGCATTGTTAGCAATTCAAATTGGTAGTGAGCCACCCCTTCTATTTTTCTTTCTTCTAGATAGTGAGTTCTTTGGTAGTGAGCCACTAGTAGTCAGTATTTATTTACCTTTCTGGGCAGTGGGCCCTTAGCAGTGAGCCTTATTGTATTTGATGTTGCAATTTCATATATTAGTGACCTAATCCTCACCGTGGTTTTTCCCTTCTTGGATTTTCCACATAAATCTAGTATTCTTGTGTATAATTTGGATGCGATTGCATTACTTCTTTACATATTTACTTTTTGTTAATGCATGATAAGGGTTTAATGGTTCTTAAGGGTTTACGGGCTAATGCAAATTTGAATGTTAAAGAGGGTTTTTGAAGTTTTAAAGTATACAACTGATTCATCCCCCTCTTAGTTGTCTTGTGTATCTAATAATTGGTATCAAAGTTATGGTTCCCATGAAGAAGCTTAACCACATGAGGTAGATTTGGATGGCACACAAGAAAGGTTTCAAATCCCCTTTGTTTGATGGAACAAATTTTACCTACTGGAAAGCTAGGATGGAGTCCTTTTTGGTTTCTCTTGGATTTGGAGTTTGGAAGTCTATTGAAAAAGGTTATACTATGCCTGCAAATGGTCCAAAAAGTGGTGATGAGATCAAGGATTATGAAAATAATGGAAAAGCAAGGAATGCAAACTTGAGTGGTCTTTCTGATTCTAAACTTGGAAAAGGGATAAGTTTGAAGTCTGCTAAAAGGATTTGGACAAAGCTAGAAGGAATCTATGAAGGCGATGATAAGATCAAACAAGAAAAAATTTCAAAACTATAAGGCTAGATTTGAAACCCTAAGGATGTTTGAAAGTGAAGATATTATTGCCTACGTGCTCAGAGTTGATGAAGTTTTCAATGCCATCAATGGTCTTGGTGGAAAGCTAGATGAAAGAAAAGTTGTGAAAAAGGTATTAAGAACTCTTCCTAAAGCTTATAGTTCTAAAGTTTCTGCTATTGAGGAAGCTCAAAATTTGGATAATTATTCTAAATTGGTGATTTAACTTCTTTTGAAATGAGATAGTTTGGTCAAGATGCTCTAAACAAAGAAACTTATTTTAAAGTCTGCAAAGTGGAAAAGGATGATGGATCAGATCCAAATGATCTTGATGAGGTGGACGTAAACTTTGTGATAAGATTAAAAAAGGGTACTAGAAAATACAAAGGTAAGCTACCTTTCAAATATTTTAATTGTTGAAAGATAGGTCATTATGCATCTAAATGTCTAATAAAAGTTACTAATGACAAACAAAAGGATCATAAGGGTAAATTTGTTAAAAAGAGTTATTATGTTGAAAAGGACAATGGTGTATTTGATGATGAAGAATCAGATTATCTGGATGAAGGGAGTTATGAATGCTTGTTCATGGCTTTAAATGTTGGAACTAATTCTACTAATATTGAAATATGTGTGAAGGAAAGTGCTTCAAAAATAGGTCATAACAATAAAGGAACTATGTTGACTGCTTTTCATGCTAGAGAAGAGAAGAATTACTGGATTATTGATAGTAGATGCTCAAATCATATGACAGGTGATAAGAATAAGTTTGTTAAGCTTGAAAATTATAATGTTGGTCTTGTTAATTTTGGTGATGATACATCTACTAAAATCTATGGAAAAGGTTCAATTATTTTTGATGGAAAGCTTAATAGAGATGTTGTTCTTTATGTCAAGGGTCTCCAACATAATCTTCTAAGTGTAGGAAAAATGTGTAGCAAAGGATATAATCTTGTATTTCAGAATGGTGGTTGTGAAATCAGAAAAGGAAGCTCCAATATTTTGGTTGTTTCTAGAACAAGGATAGGAAGTAATGTCTATCAACTCCAAGATAGTGGTGTAAAGTGCTTTATGTCTCAAACTAATGAAATTTTGCTATGGCATAGAATAATGGGTCACATTAATTTTGATAGCCTAGTGAGGATAACTTCTACTGATGTTGTGAGATATTTTCCAATGATTACAAAGCCTATAAATGCAATCTGCAAAGAATGTTAAGTGGGAAAAGAAACAAAGACAAGATTCAAGAAAATAGAATATTCTACCATAGGTCCCTTGGATTTAATGCATATAGATCTATGTGGACCTACCAGAATTAGAAGATCATGTGGTGACAGGTACTTCATTTTATTAATTGATGAATATTTTAGAATGGCTTGGGTTACATTTCTTAAAGAAAAATTAGAATCTCTAGATAAGTTCATTTAAGGCTATGGTTGAGAATGAAATAAATCTAAAAATAAAATGTTTGAGATCTGATAGAGGTGGTGAGTTTACTTCAAATGAGTTTAATGGTTTTTGTGAAGATCATAGAATAAGAAGGCATTTATCAGCCCCTAAAACTCCTCGGTAGAATGGAGTTGTGGAAAGGAAAAATAGAATAGTTCAAGAAGCGGCTAGGAAAATGATGAAGGAAGCTAATCTTTTGGATTTCTATTGGAGAGAAGAAATTCATACTATAGTCTACATTCTTAACAGAGGTCAAGCAAGAGAAAATAGTTCAAAGACTCCCTATGAGTTATGGTATGGTAAACCTCGTACTATGAAATATTTCAGAGTTTTTGGAAGAAAATGTTATATCAGAAGAGATGAAGAAAACTTAGGAAAATTTTATGCAAGATCTAATGAAGGAATATTCCTTGGATACACTACAAGAAGCAAGGCCTATCAGTTCTACAATAAAAGGTTGAAGAATATTCTTGAGAGTGCAAGCGTCAAAGTGGATGAAGAGCCACATGAAATTTCAATACTGATAGAAGAATATGAATCTGATGAATCCCCCTTGTAGTGAAGAAGAAAAGGCTAAATATAAAGGAAGAGAGTTGACATTTGAAGAGGAAGAAGCTCCAGAAAAGAATCTTAGGACTCCTAAGTATGTCCAAAAGAATCATTCAAAAGATCAGATAATTGGAGATAAGAGAAATGTGTGTTGATAAGAAGGAAATTTTCTATAACAGAAGAACAAGTAAATTTATGTTTACTCTCTGAGGTAGAACCAAAAATAATGACTAAGGCATGCAAGGATGAGAATTGGATCAAAGAAATAAAGGAAGAGTTAGAATAGATAGAGAAGAATCTGACTTGGGAATTGGTCCCATGACTAAAGAATAAGAATGTGATTCATACTAAGTGGTCATTTTGGAATAGGGTAAATGAGGATGGAGAAGTTGTCAAGAACAATGCTAGACTTTTGTGTAAGGGTTACTCACAGGTTGAAGGTATAGAATTTGAGAAAAATTTTGCTCTAGTTGCAAGAATGGAAGCTATCGGGATGTTTTTAGCTTTTGCAGCACTTAAAGATTTTAAATTATATTAGATGGATGTGAAGTCAACATTCTTGAATGGTGTATTGGAAGAAAAAGTATACATTGAACAACTAGAAGGTTTTCAGTCATTAGAAGATACAAATATGGTCTACAAATTGAAGAAAGAATTGTATGGACTAGCGCAAGCTCCCAAAGCTTGGTATGCAAGGTTAGATAAATATTTGTTGAAGCAAGGATATAGAAAAGGTACACGGATGGGAATTTGTATTTCAAAGTTGAAGGAGAACAAATCCTAATTGTGGTAGTTTATGTTGATGACATAATTTTTGGAGGAAATGAAGGTATGTGCAAAATTTTTGCAGAGGAAATGCAAAAAGAATTTGAGATGTCAATGTGTGGGGAGATGAATTTCTTCCTTGGTTTGCATATTCGCCAATCAAAGAAAGATATATTCATATCACAATCAAAGTATGTTAAGGAAATGTTGAATAAGTTTGGAATGGACGACTCTAAATCGGTATGTACTCCTATGGTTACTGTTTGTAAATTGAGAAAGAATGATGAATCTCTTAAGATAGATCAGAGTAAGTATAGATCAATGATTGGTGGTCTGTTGTACCTTACTTCTACTAGACCAAATATTGTGTATTTAGTTTGTCTTGTGGCTAGATTTCAATAAGATCCCAAAGAATCTCATGTAGTAGTGAAAAGGATATTCAGATGTTTGAGGGGAACTCTGGATTATGGTTTATGGTATCCTAACGATACTGACTTCTCCTTGAGTGCATATACAATTGAAAATTGGGCTAGATGTGTAGATGATAAGAAAATTACAAGTGGTGGTGCTTTCATTCTTGGAAGCAAGTTGGTTTCATGGCTAAGTAAGAAGTAGGATTTAGTGTAATTATCTACTGTAGAAGTAGAATATATTGCAGTAGCATAATGTTGTACATAGGTGTTGTGGATGAAGTAAACATTGAAGGATATCATAGTTTCATATGATGAACCTATTTCTATCATGTGTGAAAATACAAGTGCAATAAATATTTCAAAGAATCTCATAATGCATTCAAGAACAAAAAATTTCTCAATCTGGTATCACTTCTTGAGAGAGAAAGTTGTAAAGAATGAGGTGAAGTTGGAGTATGTACCTAATAAGGATCAAGTTGTTGATATTTTTACAAAGGCTCTTCCAAAAGATACTTTTGAGTATCTCCAGGAGAAATTAGGGGTTATTGCCCCTCCTTTCAACTAGATGCATAAGTGTGTGCATCTATCTGGTAAGCATTTCAAAGATACATTCTTGGTCCTGGATTGATGTTGAGGGTTGCCTCTCAAAGGGAGTAGGTAGTAGTGGTTGCTAGAGTGTGCAATAAAGAGTGAGTGCAGTTGCTTGATGGTGTTGCAAGCAGTGTGTGGTGTATGCAAGTGTTTTCCTTTGGATGTTGTTAAAGAGGGAGAGAAAAAGAGTTCAAAATAGAGAAGAAAGTGCAAAGGAGAGAAAATGATGATTTGGGCCTTTTCCATTGATTTCAAAGGGGGAGAGGGTTAAAGTGGTTGAAAAACCATAAGGAGAGAGAATTTGAAAAGCATGGAGAGAGTTAAAGTGGTTGAAAAACCATAAGGAGAGAGAATTTGAAAAACATGGAGAGAGTTGCAGAAGTGAATATGTTTTGAAGACCATAGGGGGAGAGAGTACGAAAAAGTATTATCTGAGGAGCAAAGGAGGAGAGTGATCTAGAGTGCAGGTGTTGCTAGTGTTATAGGTGAATAAATTTTTGAAGAGAGAGGATGAAGAGCAAAGAGTTGTCCCAATCAAGGGGAATACTACTTATTGCAGTATTACTGTTGGTTGCTTTTGTTTTTTATGGTTTTTCAAAAATTAGGTGTTGCCATCAATGATGTTGGTCGTGACTAGAATGTCCAACTCAATCCTCCATTATGGGCCTATCACACTAGCATTTGTATACCCACAACTACCATCCATATTCCCTCATCTTTGGGTTTGAATACATTCTTCCCATTGAGGTCGAGTTACCATCCTTCAGGGTGTCCATGCATAAGTTTATTGATGAAGAAGAGTACCGTATATCCCGTTTACATGAGTGTGAGTTATTGGATGAGACAAGACATAATGCCTTAACTCATTTACAAGCATATTAGAACCATATTCGGTGTAATTATAATAAGAAATTTTGAGCTATATACTTTTACACTAGTGACTTGGTTTTGAAAGAAAATCCTAAGAATCAGATGGATCGAGAAAAGCCCAAAAATTTTGAACCCAATTGGTTGGGTCCCTACATCATCACAACAACATATGGGTCTGATGCTTATCAACTTTCTATTCCTGAAGGTGAACCAATAATTGATCCCATCAACTGCATGCACCTTCACAAATATTACACATAGTCTCTAGAGAATCTCGTCAAAAATACAAAAAAAATCAAAAAATTGTCACCCTGATGAAAACCTGGCAATCAAGCATCTTGGTGACACAAAAAAAAATAGAAAAAATCAAAAAAATGAAAAAAAAGAAAAAAGAAAAAAAATAGTAAAGAGAAATAATTTGTCCAATAGTGAAAACCACTTAGGTGGCACTTTGGATAAGTACCATAGTGAAAACCTGGCAAGTAGGCACCATGTGTAGTCAGTCTTTACTCTATCATCTACCATCATTCTATCTAGTTTTTCACCTCCATTCCACCCATCCTTCACTTATCATAATAAAGCTTTTTCATCCACCTCATGGCCTCAGAATCATTGTCATTTAGAGTCCTTCACCTTTCAGGACCATCCTTGGCATCCATCAATCCCCTCACACATAATAACTTGGTCCTTTACTTGACTGGGGGCAATTCCTTGGCCTATGTCTTTATGGGATCCTACACATGGTATCGACTTTTAAAACCTTCAAAAAGCAAAAAAAAATCATAATACATGAAAATCAAAAAAATCAAAAAACCTTCAAAAATCTAAAAAAGTAATGAAACATCAAAATCCAAAAAAAAATCATAAAACCTTCAAAAATCCAAAAAAATCATAAAACCTTCAAAATTCAAAAAAATCATAAAACATCGAAATCCAAAAAAAATCATAAAACATCAAAAACTCCAAAAATATAGTCAGATTTTGTGTCAATCCAAGTCCAGTCGAACTACGTTGTCTCTATGCATTGCTACATAGGCAAGGCCATCTTTCAATGAGTCCCTGAGACACTAGGTCAATCCCTTAGGGTTTTTTTTATTCAAATCAATCATGATTCACATCATAATAATGAGTCATTTCTATTCTAAGTCGGTTGAACTACATCTCTGTGTGTATAATGTAGGCGAGGCCATCTTTTGATGATCCCCCGAGGAACTAGGTCAGTCCTTTAGGGTTTGTCAAGTCTAACTTGGTCTATTATCATTGGTCCTATAATAAGTTGTCCCTTGCTAAGGTCAACACTTTAGACACAAGCAAACAAATATCTATACCAAATCTCAAATCAATAAATCAACTATCCAACTAGTCTTCAATCCAAACCGATCAATTTCCTAATCATCAATACTTGTCAAGCCTGTGGTCTTATCATTTTTTCTTATTTAGGATGTGTCCTTCCTGAATTTGGACATTATCATTTGTCAACCTTATCATTTTCCTTATATAGGATATGTCTTTCCTAAAACTAGGCATGGTCAATCTTGTCAATTGGCCAATCCTATCAATCAATCAATCAATCAATTTGGTCAATTAATCAATCAATCTTGTCAATTGGTCAAATCCTATCAATTAATCAGTCAAAATTATCAATCAATAACATTGTCACTCAATCAATTTGGTCAATCTATCTTTCAAATTTTTCAATCAATCAGTCAATCAACCTCATCAATCCTATCAACAAATAAATTATGGCAACTAATCTAAATGGATGTTGATTTTGTTGGTCTAGTTGGTCTTATCTTTTATATTTATCTTTGGTCATGTTACTAGCCACCTCGAGGATGTCCCAAGAAGGATTTAGATGGGTGATGATGGATCATGACCTCTTTTATTTTTATTGATGCTTGTGGCTTGTCTTGACAAAAATATGGGCAACTTTGGTCCTTAGTATGAGTCGTGACATTCCTTGTCTATTGAGTGTCTATTTTCGCAAAGGGATAACATTCCACACCTTGGACTATGTCATACCGTGGTGTTTATTGTCCATTTTCTATAATTTTGTTTCCCAATGATGATAAACATGGAAGTTGACATATATTAAGCAAGACTATCAATCCCTTTTCATTTAACTAACTTTGTGCTAACATCCATCTTCTCCATGCTAACATCCATCTTCTTCACACTCTCACCTTTCCTATCCACAATTATCCTGATGGTGTTTTGTGACACACGAAAATATCCTACATACATAATCATGTTAGAAGCATCAAAGGCATCATCATGAACATGTTAGGTCATCCATATTGCATCTGAAAATACAAAAAATATATATAGCATCATCCTACATATATACATGCATGCATCCATATAAGTATTATATGTCATAATCGCATAGTGTCATCTTGCATTCATAAACCACTAGCATATATCTCATTTTATACATTTTATCACATACATATCACATTTGCATCATACATAGTCATCACATTTCATCGTTCATAATCATGAAGCATTTATAACATCATAAAATCATATAAGCATCACATGTGTATCTACATAAGAATCATAATCATATAAAACCATCACACATACAACAATATAAATTAAGTGCATCCATCCATACATCATAAGATAGAGATGAAAATATAAGCATAAACCATAAACCATCACCCATAATCCATCATAACATATAGAATCATCTCATAAATGCATAACATCAACATAGCATCATAATCCATCATATCATAAAAACATACATAATAAATCACACATCACGTAGTCAAATCATGCATCTTGCATATATATATCAAAAATAATAATTTTCAT
The DNA here is from genome assembly GCA_007258455.2 of Sequoia sempervirens. Lineage (NCBI taxonomy): Eukaryota > Viridiplantae > Streptophyta > Pinopsida > Cupressales > Cupressaceae > Sequoia > Sequoia sempervirens. Next base: position 225,039,289 of record VDFB02193867.1, read on the forward strand.
AGTTTAACATCAGAATGATCTCAAAAATGGAGCTCACTGGCTCAGTCAAAATATACATATGTATCAATGTCCAAAATCATAATAAAAAGAAATCTCTACCCAATGCTCTCTATATCTCCTGATGGAGATGGTCTAGTGGAGGGAAGTCATCTATCCTCTAGCTATTGTAACCCTGAAGCTTTGTGCCTTGATGATTGGTGGTAAGGAGAATGCCTAGGCTGGGAAACCCCTCCACTGCTTTGACTTCGTCGAGAGTGAGTTGATGTAGAGTAGGTATTTTTTCAATTACTAATCACAATTCAAGCCTTTTGACACAATCTTGCAACCCTTAAAACCCAATCTCATTAGCTTTCCAAAATTTCAACTAGCTTGCCTTGTAGGTCTATAGATCTATTCCTCTGGACTTATCTCACAAATTCCACCTTTAACCCTCAAACCACTTATGTATTTAGGCACCCATTAAATTCTACCAAACATATCACAAAATCTCACAACTCCTTTGAAACAAAACCCACAAACAAGTGCTTCTACATTGTCCAAGACCTTCAATTAGGTCACTTTTACAAAGGAAGTACCCTCAAAACTTCTTTCCAACCCCAAAAACCTATGGGAAGTCAATTACAAGCCTCCAAAACCTCCAAATCCATCACACTTTGTTTGAGAAACGCCTTCTAACACTAGTAACCACAAAACCCTCAAACAAGATTGGTTAAGGGAGGGTTTATTGAAAATAGTTCTTCCACAACTTATCTTTCCTTTCCAATGCCTCCAACATGCCTTATATGACCTAAACAAACTTAAAACACCTTCAGAAACTGCTTCCCACAAATTTTACAACATTAACCAACCTGAAACCTCCCAAATTCACTCAAATTTTATACTTTTTACTCTAGGGCATCATGCCCAAGCACTCAAAAGTCCTTCCCTGCTCCAAAACTCAACTCCTACACCTATTTATATCCTAATGGACTCATTCCACTGAGCCACAAAGTACACAATAGATGGAATGAGTCAAATTTACATTTTTATGTCTTCAAAACCCCAACTTATGGGTTCACAGGCTGCCTGTAGTAAATTGGCTACCAAATCCTTCAAGTTTGATGAAAACTTATCAAACCTACTTTAGAATGTTTCTAACACATGGGACTATCAATTCAAATGAAAATTATTCACAAGGAAATCCATACGAAACCATACAAATGCAAAGAACAACAAATTTTCTGGAAAATTATAGAGTTTCAAGAGCTTTTCTATTTGTTTCACCAATCAAAACTTGTTCAACAACCTTGCCTCAAGTTCTAGAGGCTTATTTAATATTTTTCTCCCTAAAACCAACCAACTCAACCTCCACAACTTCCATTTGAACTAACTTGAATGTTGGTATTCCTTTTAATGCATTTTTGCAACTTTGTCACATTGACAACTTTTGCAATTTTTACAACTTTTGACAAATACAGGAACATGAACTCTTAAAGACCTCTAAAAAAAACTAATATGACTCATTACATAATAAAATGGTCTAACATGACTTCATTTAAATTTCAAAACTCAAAAACACCTAAAAACTTAACTAGGACCTCATTTACACAAATTTGAGTTTGGGTGCCCCTGCACCATACAACGGACCTTGAAACCTTTCCAAGTCTCTTGGAAACTATCTTTTAGCATATCCACCCCTGAAAAATTCACCTCTTTGATCTGCAAAAAACTCCTTTGACTAGTAAACTCTGAAAACTTGCACTGTGCTTGATATTCTTGAACTTGTTTCCAACTTGGCAATGCTTCACCCTTGCAAACTGTCTTGATTCATGTTCCCTAGCCTTTCTACCATCATGGACTAATGTTGTACATGCCTTGTCACCTACACACTATCCTCTATCAACCTTTCCTTTGACTTTCCTCCCTTGGACTCTTAAAACACACTCAAACTCACTCTCTTTCCTTTGCTTAGCAACTTGTCTCATTCCACTGTTTGTCTTTATCACTGTCTTCCAGTTTTCTGCCTTATCAACCTTACAAGAATTTTTCTTCTTGGACTTAGGAACCTCTATACTAACATTATTTATATTCCCACTATCCTCTTTAAAAACCACAGGACAAAGCATTGTCCCAACTAGGATTGTATCATCCTTTCTCCATCCAACTTGTGGTTACTTAAGTTGTTCTCTAGCCTTCTCTTGGTCTGCTTTAGGCATCAACACTTTTCCTTTATCCTTCAACCCTGAAGCACTCTTCAAATTCTCTATTTTGATTTTTTCAAACCTGGAAGTGGCTGCAAACTCCTTGGACTTCTCTTCCTTTTCCTTCACAAACTCTTTCTTACCAAACATTATCACCTTTGCTGCCTTAAACTGATCCTCAAAACCTCCTTGCAATGGAGTTAGTGTAAAACCATTCCCCTCATTCTTAATCTGATAACTATTGTCTCTACAGTCATATATGGCATGCTTTCCATATTGCCATGGTCTCCCAAGCAAAACATGACAACAATCCATTAGTACAACATCACAAACAACTTTATCCTTATAACTTCCAATATTGAATTCAATCAAAGCTTGTTCACTAACCAAGATGGATTGGTTATCATTCAACCATGATATCTTATATGGATTTTCATTAGGAAATTTTTGTAACTTCAACTTATCTATCATATCATTAGATACCATATTCTCAGTGCTACCTGAATCTATGACTACCTTCCATACCTTATCCTTACATTTGCATGTAGTTTTGAATAGAGCTCTCCTTTGCATTGGTTCTTTCTCTTTTTTTTCCTTGAGGAGTTTTCTTCTAACCATCAAAGGGTCCCCAACTTCTAGAGCAGCAACTACATTTGAATAATTTGAACTTTCACATTCATCTTCTTGCACAATTTGAGCCCTTCTTTTGCTTCTCATTTCCCACCACTTGATGTTGAACCTTGCTTCTCAGGTAGCTTGTATGTTGGATGCCCAAACTCATTACAATTATAACACCTACTTGAAAACATGTTTGAATTCCTACCTCCACCAAATCAGCCTCTTGTACCTCTAAATCGACCACGTTGATCAGCAAACTATCCTTGTTCTTTATGTGCATCTCCTTGTCTTTCACTTAATGATCTTGAAGAAGAAAATGGACCTCTGCCCCTTGAAGTGTTGCCTCTACCTCTACTTGTCTTGTCTTGTCTTCTTTTCACTTTTTCATCTACACTTATAGCCATCTGGTAGCATTCTTCAATTATCCTTGGATTTTGCAAACTCAATTAATCTTGGATGTTAAATCTTAGTCCATTAAGATAAGTTTAGCCACATTTTCTACATCATCAACCATATGTCATGCTCTTATGCTCAACTTATAAAACTCATTGGTGTAAGTCTTAACATCCATTTCCCTTTGCTTTAAATCTTGAAGCTTCTTAGGCATCTAAATAGCATAATCACTTGGAAAAAATTTACCTTTTAATTTTGGCCACCATTCTGTCCCATGAAACAATTTTGGCCTTACCTTTTCTTCTCCTTTCAGCTTGTTCATAATCCCACCAAACTAATGCATTCCCCTTCAATTTAGTCTTTGCTATCTTCACCTTCTCTTCATCAGGTAGATCCTCGCATTCAAAGAAGTTATCTAATGTTGCAATCCAATCTAGCAGTGCTTCATCATCAAGATTACCATCATACATAGGAAAATCAACTTTTACCTTGTGTTTGTTTCCTTTTACTTCCTTCAAGAGTCTTGCCATCTTTTGCTCTTTTAGATCCAACTCTTCTTCCACATCTTCATACTCTTCATCTTTAGTGTCACTTTCATCCCCTACAACCACACCTCTTTTCTAACCTGTTTCAACACTTTGCAGTCTTGTTACCAACCTATTTTGTAGTTCTCTCAACTTTCTAATCTCTCTCTTAGTATCTCTTGCATTTTCCTAGCCACATTATTACCCTTTGGAGGCATCTTGACTCTTTACCTTTTAATCTTTCACTGCAACTCTTCAACTTCTCCTTCAAAAGATCTACTTCCTAAGCTCTGATACCAATTGATGCAGAGCATGGATTTTTTTAATTACTAATCACAATTCAAACCTTTTGACACAATCTTGCAACCCTTAAAACCCAATCTCATCAACTTTCCAAATTTTCAACTAGCTTGCCTTGTAGGTCTACAAACCTATTCCTCTAGACTTATCTCACAAATTCCACCTTTAACCCTTAAACCACTTATGTATTCAAGCACCCACTAAGGTCTACCAAACATATCACAAAATCTCTCACAACTCCTTTGAAACAAAACACACAAACAAGTGCTTCTACGTTGTCCAAGACCTTCAATTAGGTCACTTTTACAAATGAAGTACCCTCAAAACTTCTTTCCAACCCAAAGAACCTATGGGCAGTCAATTACCATCCTTAAAAACCTCCAAATCCATCACACTTTGTCTGAGAAACACCTTCTAACACTAGTAACCATAATACCCTCAAACAAGCTTGTTAAGGGAGGGTTTATTGAAAACAATTCTTCCACAACTTATCTTTCCTTGTCAATACCTAAAAAATGCCTCATATGACCTAAACAAACTTAAAACACCTTTAGAAACTGCTGCCCCCAAAGTTTACAACATTAACCAACCTGAAACCTCCCAAATTCACTCAAATTTCATACTTTTCACTCTAGGGTATCATGCCCAAGCACTCAAAATTCCTTCCCTGCTCCAAAAATCAACTCCTACACCTATTTATATTCTAATGGACTCATTCCACTGAGCCACATAGTACACAATAGGTGGAATGAGTCAAAGTTTCATTTTTATGTCTTCAAAACACTAATTTCTGAGTTCACAGGATGCCTGTAGCAAATTGGCTACCAAATCCTTCAAGTTTGATGAAAACCTATCAAACCTACTTTAGAATGTTTCTAACACATGGTACTATCAATTCAAATGAAAATTAGTCACAAGGAAAGTTGTATGAAACCGCACAGATGCAAAGAACAACAATTTTTTGGAAAATTACAGAGTTTCAAGAGCTTTTCTATTTGTTTCACCAATCAAAACTTGTTCAACAACCTTGCCTCGAGTTATAGAGGATTATTTAAGCTTTTTCTCCCTAAAACAAACTGAATCAACCTCCACAACTTCCATTTGAACCAACTTGACCGTTGGTATTCCTTTTAATGCATTTTTGCAACTTTGTCACATTGACAACTTTTGTAATTTTTACACCTTTTGACAAATACAACATGAACTCTTAAAGACCTCTAAAACCAACTAACATGACTCATTACATAATAAAATTGTCTAACATGACCTTATTTAAATGTAAAAACTCAAGAAAACTAAAAACTTAACTAGCACCTCATTTACACAAATTTAAGTTTGGGTGCCCCTACACCATGAGTCATGATTTGTGATAAGCTCATGGCTACTGAAAAACTAGGCTCTTTGCACTTCAGAGGCACCTCTCTCTCATATAGGTCTTTGTAGTACTGCTCATTCTGAATAGCTCTCCTAAGTTCTCATGCAAAATCCATCGATGGACCACTAATCTTGGTAATGAAATCAATAGAGCTCTGCTCAACCCGTTGTGCCCTAATGATAGCCATATCCCTCTCCACCCTCAACTATTGTACCTCAGACTACGCTACCTGTAGTTTTTCTTGCAACCTTACAATTTGGGCATCCATTGGTTAGTCCTCCCTTTCTACCTCCATCACCTCGACAATGGGGATCTCCTCCAGTGCCTCCTCCATAACCACCCTCTCTCTCTCCTCCTCCTCCAAGTCTTCCATCTCCTCATCTCAACCCACCTCCTCAACCTCAAAATATACACTAATGTCAATCTTCAACTACTCCTTCATTTGTCTCTCCTCTTGATGAGAAGGTGCATCTTCCTACCTTGCAACCTCTACCACTGCCACTCTGAGGGGCCTCCTCTACCTATTTTCCTTTGTCTCACCTCAGTGGACGAGGTGGTCATCTATCTTTGACCCTTCCCCTCCCATCTTGACCTCCCCTATCCCCTCTATCTCCTCCCCCTCCATATTTTCCATCTCCATCCTCCCCTCTATCCCCTCATCCTCCATCATCCCCCAACCTTGACCTTGGCCCCGCGGTCCTCTCCTTAGCCCTCTCATGCACCTCTCAATTGGCACAGGATGATATGGATCTATCAATGGTATGGGCTTGTGTTGTGTCCACCAAGCATCATAATCAAGTGTGGTCCTTGCATCTGCGAGCTCTAGCCTTTCCCCCCACTAGAATGGCTTATGATCATCAATATCTTATTCTTCTGTGGTCACAGGAATCAGAGCACCCCATGGGTGGATCTATTGGTTGGACTAAGAAAACTCTACAGTGCCTACTAGTAACCCCTATTACTCACCAAAATTTTGGTAAACCCACTCTAGAAAATATCTCTCTACAATATGCTGCGATTGGACTATGCGTCCAATTAGATACTGATCTAAGCAGAAATATAGCAAGTGGTCATCGTTCTCAAAAAATGGGTCCCATCCCTGTAAGGCCTCCAGGTGAATATATCCAATATATCAATGGCATGTCTCCAGTAACCAACATCACCAACATGGATCTGTGTAACCTTGCCTCCATAAATGAAAACATATGGAAAACCTGCTCCAAGCTGAATTTGAACTAGCGTTCAAAACATTGTGATGTGCTCCCAAGCCCAAACCATCAAGAGAGTAGTATCACAACTAATTATCTATGCACCCCAATATTCCACATCATGTAGATGAAAGTATAACATCACCAACATACATGCCCCCCAAGCATAAACCACATCTCAAGTAAGCATGCCAACAAGCATCTCCCCCCAACTGATCAGAAACCCATGTCCCCACCGATAAGGGCACACAACTCCACCAATAACGTTGCATAGGACAATGATGAAGAGGTCATATCTCTCTATGAGTACATCCTAGCAGATCTCATACTCCTCTTCACCTAGCTCTGCAACTTCCTCATGATCGAAATTTTCCACAATTGCAACATACCCTCGATGTGGGTCATAGGACACGCGTTTCCCATAGATTGAAAGTCTGAGGATGCACCACACATCCTCCAGAGTCATTATAGCCTCTCCCATCAAAAAATGGAAAGAGCTAATCTCTAAGTGCCATCCCTCGACCAATGTAGTTAGTAGGCCCTTTTATCCCAAATCACGGGCACACAAGTGATGTAGTATGATCCTAGGGATAGCAATCAATCCATCTAGTCATCATCTAGTTGTTGACACAATCTGAAACTCGATGGCTAGGTCTCTTGTGTGTAAATAGGGTCTAGTGGAATTTTTGATCACAAATGAACACATTATGTCAATCATAAACCATAATTCAACCTATTTGACCTTGGTCATACTTTTTTTTACCTAAATTGGGGAAAAATTTTATATAGGAAAATGCATCACATTGCCTAGTATATGTGTTTCAACAATCAAATGTGTTGCTTTCTATCCAAATGCGGTTTATTTTTGTAAATGCATCATTCAATCCCGCAATTACATCTCAAAATCAAACATGAGGCTCAAAACCACACATGCATTGTTAAATCCTATACTTGTGTCATAAATTTTAATTGCATCATGAAAAATCAATTGTGGCTTAATCCTCATCACTTGCGTCACACTGAGCAAATGCAATGAACCACATTCACTTGCAATGTGTGTGATAAAAAATGTGGCAAATGGGGTTCGCTGCATCTATTTTCCCCCTTTTGGAGCCCTAAACCTACCAAAAATTGAAAAAATTACAAGGAAAGGTTGGCGTACTTACCACATCCCCTAAGCCCTTTGGTCATTTGTATGTCCAGACTCAATATTCTTGGTGTGCAACGTGTGGTACTAGTGACATCTTGGTAGCACCTCTGCAGCAAGTTTACTCTCTCTCACTATTCGCTCAAGGTTAAAATGCACAAATGACTATTTTTAGCAACCTAATCACACTTATACCTTTCCAAAATAGGATTTTTACCTCCTTTTTTCACTAGTTGTGCTAAACGTTGAACCCAAACCCTACTATGAGCTTCTTGGAGGCCTAAAAATGAAACCTTTTGCTATCTATGCACGAAATTTTCTTGTCAGAAAACCTTTTCACATTTTTTCAAAAAAATCCTGAGGGGGCATAGGTCTATCCCACCTTTGTTGGGGCACATTGGGGTAGGATCTAAACCTAATTTTCTTATCTATTCTTTGACACAATGCTCAAAATCACATTATGTCAAAGAGGGAAAAAATGTAGACACTGAAAAATGTCTTAGTCTATGAACACCATTTTTCTACATTGATTTCCTCCTTCCCTGTATAATCAAATAATTTTAATTATTTTATTATTTTATTTGGTCGCATTCTTCTATTAATAAAATAATTTTAATTATTTAATTAATTTGTTTCCTTGTCTTTATTCTTCTTTGATTAATTAAATAAATTAAATATTTATTTAATTATTCACCTTTCACCTTTTTTGTCTATGGTTAAATAATTATTTTTGATTATTTGGCTATTCATTAATCTTTTCATCCTTCTATAGTTAAATAATTATTTTAATTATTAAACTATTCCTTACCAATCTTCCAATATTAAATAATTAATCTAATTTAATTATTTAATTCCTCTCCCCCATTTCCTTCAAATTTAATTAAATGGTTACACAATCATTTTAATTAAATACCCATTTCCCTCTTCTTCCACAAATAAATAATCTAAATGATTATTTAATCCCTCACACGCTTCTCCATGAATTAAATAATCTTATTATTTAATTCCTCCACTTTCCCTCCACTTCTTCTTTTGAAGATTTATCGTTGATTCCTTCTAGTCTTATTCCAATCTTGACCATCTATCCTTAGCCATCCCTAGCCCACTACTCTGTGGTGCATGAAACCTCAATTGTTGATATTGGCATCTTCTAGACTTTTGATCTTGTATGTCCATTTGAGAAGCTTTTATATAAAAGAAGGTTGTCTCATTCATTTTGGATTTACAACCACATTTCTTTGAAATTCTTGCTATCATTCATTGTCATTTGCAGGTACTTGGACACACCAAAATCTAAGGGAAATCTTGCAACTTGAAAAGAATGGAGAAGCAAGGAAGATAATCAACTTCAAATGGGGAGCTTAGATTCATTTTGATATTCATTTTCTTTTCATGTTGATTGTGCTTTCTTGTTTTGGATTTTGGATTTGGGCAAAGATTTTAGGTAGACTGGTTGCTACTTGATCTTAGCCATCTTTATTCATGAATTTTCCCCTTCCTTACAAATACATCAGTCTTCTAGTTGATAACAGTCCATTCAAAGTGCGATGGAAAAGGTGGAGATGGTAGTACAGATGGGCATTCAAATCTCGGTTGCAAAATTTTTATAATCTCCAATATCCTATACATATCCCTTTTTGTTTCAAGCAATGCAATGTTAAAATTGGCTATGGATATAGCCTACCAAGATCTAGAGGCCAAATGGAAAGCATAAAGAGAGAAGATCTAAATATGACAAGAATAAATTATATTCTTATCAATTATGATTCAATGTTGGATGTGTGTACAATGTAGTAGAGAACCCTTGGTTATATAGTCAAGGTGAGATACAAGGTGTCATAAGATTATGACAAGTGTCTTAATCATATGACATGAGACAACTTATCACAACTAACTAGGTTCACATGTACTACAAGTCAAAAGATAAGATAACAACTAATGACAACTAACACCTTCTAGAAATATTCCTAAGACCTAAGTAAACTTAACATGTAAATAAGTCCCCTAGTAATGAATTAACTAGGTACAAGACTTTATTTACACCAACACCCCCCCCTTAAGTGCAACTTAGGGAGTAGCAGATTATTATGCAAATGAAACAAAGATAGGTCTTGACTACAAGGTCATGTTAGGTACCCATGTACATATGCAAAATAAATCTCTCACAAATAGAGAAAATGAGAAAACCTAGCGAGACAAAACTCCTCCCCAAAAGAGAGATGAAATACAAAAAATGAAATTCTCTCAATGAAGAATGAGAAGGCCAAAACCGCATGTGAGGAAAAAGACCCCCCATAAGAGAGAAGTAGAAGAGAGATGATGTAGCCCCCCGTCAATGTTGAGTCTCCTACAATGATGGTAGAAGCTCAACATTGAATGTTGAAGATGATCCAATCTCGTCAAACAACGTTCCTCCCCTTAGGAAGAAACAAAACCATGATGGTATGCAGGATATCAGGAATATGTATGATATGTGATGATATCTCTGAAGCATGCTCAAGTGTGATCTCCATGTCGATGTCAAAATATCATACACTCCAAACAGACGTTCTAGGACACACTGTTGAAGAGGACAATCCAAAATCTAGTAGAGATGTAGAACACAATCCAAAGACAATGATATCCCCTTTGAAGACAAAGAAGCCTCCTCCAAATGTTTTCCAAAAGTATCCACAGTCATGTCAAACTATGAAGAATGATCATGTAGATATTGAACAAGAGTTTCAAAGTGTTCCCTCGCAATAACTATAGAAGGAACATCTCCATCAAAGAGAAGATGAATGTCGTCAATGATGTCTCCCAAATCTGCAATATGAGACTCCACAAACAAGTCTAAAATACCTGTCAAGAAGTCATTCAAAGTAGCCAAATCTGAAAGACAATATATGTCATGTTGCACTGAATCACAAGGAACTAAAACTGTTGAATCACAAGTGTCCTCATGTACAATAGTATATGATTCTTCCAATGTTGGATTAGAAGAGTTCTCAGCCTCAAGATGTTGACTCAAATATGAAGAAGATGAACCCTCTAAATCTAGATTAGGAGCCATAGAAACTAAAGTCTCAATAGATGTCTCTATAGGAGGAGAAGGAGAAGGTTTGGTTCCATCAAGACTACCATAACTTTCCCAATCAACAAGTGTTTCAGTTGTTTTATCATCAATAGGTTGAAACTCTATAAGTTGAACAATACAATCCGCAATAGGATCCTTTGGGAATGGAGGTTCATTCGAGTCTCCATACATCTCCCAAAGTTTGTTCATAAGGTCACGAGGGATCTCAATACCATCAATGGTCATTTGTGTATCAATATCACAACTACAACCAATTACTCCCAGAATATTTTCTATTTTTATGTCCCACATAACTCTCTTCCATTTTGATGAAGGTTTAGGAACTAGTCCATAGAGATATGGAAAAATATTAAGCCACCTACAATGTGTTAAGATTCCATCTCTCCAAGACTTAAAGTTCCATCGATTTAACCTTATTATAGTAGGATGTATTTTGATTCCCATATTAAACTCCTCAATTTAGTCACACAATAGACTAATCAAGAGGTCCATAAGCCATAAAAGGCAAAAGATTACCCCCAAAATTACTCAATCATAAAATCCCCAAGAAATATATGATTTGGAACTTTATATTTTGTGTGTTTACAGCTGCTAGATGCTAAAAAAAACAAGCTAGACTTGATATTAGTGCTTACAAATGTCAAAATAGGTCATAGGATCAAAGTAAAAATTTTACAGCAAATGACATCAAACTGATTACACCACTAGAAAGTACACAAAAAAATATGTACTTTAAAAACAAATTCACCCAAAAATGTTACCGTAGGAGCAAGATATGAGCTCCTGAAGTCCTAAAATGAGGATGAAGCAACAACACCTATGAGAATCTACAATTTTTGGAAAAGAAAAACCAAAATTTTATTACACCACTATGAAGAGCGTGAAAAACTAACCCAAATAAAAAAAAAATTGAAAAAAGGATTCAAAATGAGCAAGTTATGAGCCTCTGAAGTTGAACTATAAAATCAAAAAGCTCATCCATGAGGGGGGAAAAAAAATTTAAGCAGTGCTGGTGTGGCGTTGGCGCTAGCAAAATGCAGGTTTAAATTTGATGTTTCATTGGCCGTCAAAGTGGAATATGCCCTCCCTTGCCAGAATATTCTTCTGAGCGACCGACAATCGAAACATTCTTCAAAAATATTTTCTATGGCAAAATATTCATGAGAATCTAGAATATACCCTGCAATAAATACAGAATCTTCGATTTGACCAATGATTATTTAATTGTTGCCCTTTTGTTTCATGCCAGCCGAATTTATATGGGACCATCAGTTTGTGGGGGTTGTGGCCTTGCACCACGTGGCCTCTGCCGACTAGCAGAGTGTCTTCCTCTATGCAGGTACTGTGTATGCAATACCTGCATATGCAAGCTTTAAATAAAACTTTTACAAATGAATTTTTCGAATATATATTTTAAATCTAAAAAATATTTTAAAAAACCAAATTTTTAAATAAAAATTTTTGCAAGACAATTTCATATTTTTTCAAGCCAATTTTTTTGCAGCGATGGTACAACTGTATTAATGGCACGACCTGCAAGGCCATACAACCCCCTAGGCAAAAAAAATTGCGTCAACGAACAAATGCTCCAAATTCAATGAATTCACAGTCGATCTTAAGGTTTTTGGCCTTTTTGGACACAATGGTAGGGTCAGATTTGACCCAAAATGCTCCAAAAATGTAGCTACCTTCTGGATCTAGCAACCACTCTTCAGCTTCAAACCCTCATAGATTTGGCCTCATATGTCCGATTTGGATGAAACAAAAGGAAAAATCAACTATCTCAAACCTCCTAAACTCAATGGTGAGCTCAGATTTGCATCAACAAGCTCCAATATGAACCTGCAATAAAGAGCCAAAAATGGAACCTTGCAAATTTGGTATTTCTATCAAGCTTTTTTTATTCTCTAGATCATCATACGATGCAAGAGAAGAGCATACTCAACTATTCAAGATTTACCATCTCTCTTCAGAAAAATACTATCCAATGGCACCCAACTTGCTCTGATACCATGTTAGAATTGGCTATGGATATAGCCTACCAAGATCTAGAGGCCAAACGGAAAGAACAAAGAGAGAATATCTAAATATGACAAGAATAAGTTGTATTCTTATCAACTATGATTCAATGTTGGATATGTGTACAATATAGTAGAGACCCCTTGGCTATATAGCCAAGGTGAGATACAAGATGTCATAAGATTATGACAAGTTTCTTAATCATATGACATGAGACAACTTATCACAACTACCTAGGTTCACATGTGTTACAAGTCAAAAGATAAGCTAACTAATGACAACTAACACCTTCTAGAAAGATTAATCATAAGACCTAAGTAAACTTAACATGTAAATAAGTCCCCTAGTAATGAAAAAACTAGGTACAAGACTTTATTTACACCAACATGCAAGAGTGAAGGAAAGATAATTGAAGAGGTATATTATGTTGGACTCAAGGAACACTGAGAGGGGGGATGAATCAATGTTCAGAAATATTCTAAACTTCAGCTCAGATTATAAACCATCTACAACATTTAAACAGAAGTAAAGATGCAAGCACATGAAAGAAACAATTAGAACACCATAACACCAATATTTTTATGTGGAAACCCTAATAGGGGAAAAACCAATGTGGAGATTAATCCACAATTTATATACTCTGTTAAAAGTATGAAGAAAAGGGAATGCACATGCATTCAGGCACACTACCTAGAGCTCACTACTCAAAATAAGGAAGGCTCACTGCCTTACAAAATGTTTGTGATTACAAAAAAATGTTGAAATGAGAAGATAGCATCTACAAATGTCTCGTTTCAGTTCTGGTGAAGCACATGAATCAAATTCTGAAGCTTCTATCAGACTCTGCACTCAGCTCTGCTCTGCCTTAATTCGCTTCACAAAATATTCTTCTGCACAAGAAAAATTCACTCAACTGCCCTTCTGATATTCATGCATGCATCTTCTCTGCTCTATTCACCCACTCACACACTAAAATGAATTTCCCGAACTCGCATATATATATGCCAGCAAGAATTCAATAGCTAAATGTCGGCTTCAAATAAAATACAAAATATTCTCCACATGTCGGCTCAAATCATGAGCAATCTTTAATGCACACCCACACAAGTCAACTACACTATATATATGACCCAAAGCAAAATAACCAACACAAGAAACAATTACTCCTTATACATATGTGACATGTGACATTCACTAGGTCGGCCATAAAGAGCAAATAAACAGAAAAACATCCTGTCAGATCTTCAAGTTCATACACCAATTAATGAAACATCACAAAACTTAACAATAAGATAACATATATGTTCAAAAATATTGATGATCCGGTGAAGCATACAAATCGACTAACTGACCGAATACCCTATTCTTTCTGCTTTCTACTGGTACAACACTATTCTCTATTTTTCTTGCCAGTATGAGAAAATCTTGATTTGTGGACCAAAATAATGACTTCAATTTCCATCAATGACAACACTAGAAGCCATATTCCAACAATCTCCCCCTTTGGCATTGATGGCAACACTTAGTGAAAAATGACTAAGTGTTGAAACCAAGAGATTATGTTGTCAAAGCTCAAAATTTCAAATCAAAACTTTCTTTCAAAACACTGCTCCCCCTTAGAATGTCAAAGTATTTTTCACTGCACTCTCTCCCCCTTTGACATCAATGACAAAAAATTTACTACTCTCTCTCTCTCCCTTCGCTAATTTACAAAATTTGAAGAGCTACAATTGCTACACAAGTCAGAAAATTATTTTATACTTGTCTTTCATTTTCGGAAGAAATTTCTTCCAAGCATCTACTACAATACCAATGATCATGATCAAGTTATTCTTTTTTAATGTCCGTTTGATGATTTGGATGAGGGATTCTAGAATTGTGATTGTTCCTTCTAATTTCTCTCCTTTCTTTAGCACTTCAATTAGCTGCTCCAATCTACATTCAGTTAAATCCTTCACTTTCCAAAAAGTGTCCACAAGAATGTTTCTGGAAAAGTGAACTTTTGCATGCTCATTCTACAACTCATGAATCCTTTTCTTTACTGTACCTTCCTGGTCCTGAAACATGTTATAATCTTGACCAATTTTGTTCATCTCACTTTCAATTTGCTTCAGCTTGACCTTGTATTTCCCAACTTCATGAGGCCAATGAAGACAAGAATTGTAGATGTTATTTGTTCAGTTTATTCATTTCCTCAACACATTCATTTTCCTTTTTAATTTGGTAAGGGATAGCCCAAACTACTCCTTCAAATGTAAAATTATTTCTTCCTCTTTCTTATCCTGAGACTCAGAGGCCATAGTTTCCCTAATACATTCAATCAACTCTTCAGGAAGTACATTCTACAAACTTTCCAACTCAATGTTATTATGCACAAAGTAACGGCCTAGAGTGCTCTCAATCAAGTCCTGCTCATATGTGGGTTTGTCTAACCATATATCAGCAATCTTCTGCATCCCATCTTTTTCTTGAACAATCTGTAGTATCTTTGTTTTGCCTAAAGCACCTTCTTCTTTGCTTCCTTCTGCTATTATCACATCCGGTTCAACTAATTTTGGTTCATCCCTTGGAGTGTACTCATCAAAATCTTCATTTGGTATATCCAAAATTACTTGCTCTTTGTATTTTCCTTCAAGTTTAGGAGACTTGTGTGCTGGAGGAGTGTTGTCAGCAAATTCTACGACTCTTTTTTGCTTCCTTTCTATTTTACTAGAAGATAATCCAATTTCAAGTGCTTTTTCTACAAAGGAAATGCTAGTTTCTCCAAACTTTCCTAGCAACTCTCTAAAGAAATTTGCATAAACTTGTTCACAAGTTTCCAGAGTATTGAAATGTTCAAAAATTTGCTTACAAACCAGTTCATTTTCCCTCCATACCACATTATCGATATGAGGCAGACAATTCAGAAAATAAATCATGATACATATGATCAAAGTACCAAACCTAAAGGGGCAATCTGCATCCTTTGTTAATTGCACATTCACCATCAATTGATCTTTTAGTAAACTACATAGGTCAAAGTCTTGATCCTCCATTATCATTTTATGAGATATGTAAATTGTGCCTGTCGAGGTTGTGCCTTCCCTGTTTATGAAGAAAATTTTGTATGAAATCCCATGTGCAATGTACCTTGTTATCGCATCTTTGATTGTTGAATTTACCAGCACCCTTTGATCTCCTATTAATCCAGTTAGGGTTTCGACTTCCTTGTTTTTAATCGACTTCTTTTTCAGAATATCCCCATCATTGCATAGACCAGTTAGATTTCTAATCATATCCTTTGAAATAACATAGGGTTTATCCAAGGTTAGAATGTCCTCATCCAATCTGTTCAGGATAAACCTAACAACTTTCGCGTTGTCAAAATAAGGAAACTCATTCCAAATTTCCAAACTTCTATGTTTCACACCTTTAAGCCACTTCAATTCATCAGCCGGCAACAAATTTCTCACATCCCTGATTTTTCTCTCTATTGCATTCTTCTGATTTTTCTCTAAAAGACTGGGCCAGATTTTCCTCATTCTTCTTTCTTTCTTCAATCTCCTTAGTTAACTTCATCGCCACAGATTCCATCTCAAGATTTAGAGTAGCATTGTTCCTAGCAAGTTTTTCACATTCTTCAGTTATCTCTTTTAGGGTCTAATTCAGGTGAACATCTTCCAAGCTTTTTTTTTTCTTTTTGCTTCAATTGATCACAAAGTTCCTTCCTCTTTTCTCTTGACTCATTGATTTTATCCTTTAATGATTGAATGAATTCTTTGGCATCCACAAGATTTGCTTTTAATTCCATGACTTTTTCTTTAGATTGATCAAGATCATCAAGTGCCACCATAAGTTGTTGTTGAAGACCACCAAAGTCCATTGCAATCCAAGATCCACCTCAAGTTGTTAAACATCCTGTAGAGGAACCCAATTTGATACCAATTGCTGGACTCAAGGAACACTAAGAGGGGGGGGTGAATCAGTGTTCAACAATATTCTAAACTTCAGCTCAGATTATAAACCATCTACAACATTTAAACAGAAGTAAAGATGCAAGCACATGAAAGAAACAATCAGAACACTATAACACCAATATTTTTACATGGAAACCCTATTAGGGGAAAAACCACGGTGGAGATTAATCCACAATTTATATACTCTGTTAAAAGTATGAAGAAAGGGAATGCACATGCATTCAAGCACACTACCTAGAGCTCACTATTGAAAATAAGGAAGGCTCACTGCCTGAAAAAATGTTTGTGATTACAAAAAAAATTGAAATGAGAAGATAGCATCTACAAATGCCTGGTTTCAGTTTCAGTGAAGCACATGAATCAAATTCTGAAGCTTCTGTCAGACTCTGCTCTACCTTAATTCACTTCACAAAATCTTCTTATGCACAAGAAAAATTCACTCAACTACCCTTCTGATATTCGCACATGCATCTGCTCTACTCTATTCACCCACTCACACACCAAAATGAATTGACCGAACTCACATATATATCCGCTAGCAAGAATTTAATTGATATATGTTGGCTTCAAATAAAATACAAAATATTCTCCACATGTCAGCTCAAATCATGAGAAATGTTTAATGCATACCCACACAAGTCGACTAGAGTATAGCTATGACCCAAAACAAAATAACCAACACAAGAAACAATTAAACAATTACTCCTTATACATCCGCGACATGTGACATTCACTAGGTCGGCCATAAAGAGCAAATAAATAGAAAATCATCCTGTCAGATCTTCAAGCTCGTACACCAATTAATGAAACATCACAAAACTTAACAGTAAGATAACATATATGCTCAACAATCTATCCCAAGGATCCACAACATGATGATCCGGTGAAGCATACAAATCGGCTAACTGACCAGATACCCTGTTCTTTCTGCTTTCTACCAGTAGAACACTATTCTCTACTTTTCCTACCGGTATGAGAAAATCCTGAACTGTGGACCAAAATAATGAATTCAGTTGCCATCAATGACAACACTAGAAGCCATATGCCAACATATCATGAAAATCATTTGGCTCTTTAGGAAATTTATTTATCTTCAAGCTTTTAATTTTGAACTATAATATAACTTCCCTCTCATAACTATCATTCAAACCTTAATACTTTTATCCTTATAAATCTACTACTAATTCCTTCCTTATGATGCCCTACTCTGTTATATTAACCTTTTGGTTATATAGTGGCATATGTAGGTTATATTTTTTTTAGTCCTTTTGGCTATCTCATTGTCATGACATTTGTCTCCGTTGTAACCCTTATACTATGTTTTCCAAACTAAATTGTATGAAGAGTTTCAATAGGGGTATTGATAGTTCATTTTGGTCTCATTTTGACTTGATAGTGAAACACAACAAAAGATAGAAAATATAATTTTTATCAAAACAAAGTCCATTATGTACCATTTTAAATAGACCTACCATAAATATGCATATAATTTTCCCAATATTCACTGTATATGTGTAAAAATGTAGCAGTGAGAAAATGAGAAACTTTAAGTTAAAGAGGGGCAGTAATTCCTTCCTATGCCATATGAAATTTGGAACCAAAACATAAGTAAAGTTGAAATGTGGCAGCAAAAGGTCTAACTATCAACTATAATACATTAATATCAAAAGAAATATTGAAAACATAGAAACACAAATAGTTTTATATTTTATTCATGAGAGGCATAAATGAAACATATGGATTGTGTTAAATCTATGAAAGAATGTCTCAAAAAAAGTGATCAATAAAATGACTTTAAAAATTCAATGTACATACTTATAAATTAATCCAATGAACCATTTGAGTCTACTCTACTCTTTATTATGTCAAATACTGCCTCATTGTTAAACTCACACACCTTCCACAAGTTCTTATTCAAAGGTCTACCCCCATATTTGATCAAATGAACATTGTATGCCACAATAAGGTTTTATTAATGAAGAATCTTTAGATGTGTGTCAAAGTCATGAAACAACCAAATATTAACACTCTTAATTGGGGACCTTCTAATCCATGTTTCAGTAACAACCATCGAGCTTGTAGGGTATTTAGTGTTTTCTCCATCTATAACTGGGGCCTCCAATTTCCTTTGGCCTCAACACAACAAAAAAAGTAATAATTCATTCCCTTTTCATTCTCTTCATCTTCAATAACTACATAAACATGCCCTGCATTGATATATGCATCAAATTAGATGAATTTAGTCAGCATTACAAAAACACTACAAAGTAAGATAACATTAGGAATTTCAAAAAGTATGCAAGTAGATATATTACCTGGATGAATTAGATCTTATATGTGATCAAATTCAATTGATGATTCCATCTGTGTTAGTTGTAGTGTCATCAGGAGTCGATAAATGTCAAGTGGGATTAGACAACTTAACTACCATTCATCCACCCACTCCTTTGACTCGCACTCATTCCAAGCTTGAACTATATATGGAGAAAAAATCATGTCATCTTGCATGTATGAATACTCCATGAACCTACATTAGAGCTTATGAAAGAGTGTAGCTCACTTGATTCTATCGATGTATAACAATCCTCATATTATGCAATGTTAGTATCATCTATCAACCAAAAAAATCTACGAACTGCAAACTTACCTTCATTACCTAGACCCATAAAAGCATTACACCACTCAATGATTGATTTCAAATCTGTCAACTTTGCATTGTCTTTATACTATAAGTATTTTCATTCTATGGCTCTTTTGATACATGCTCCTACATTATCATGCTCCCTCTTTCCATTCCTGGCCTCACAAAAGTTCCACATATGTTGAACACCTATAATATTATGCATCCTACTCAACCAATAGAACATCCACAATTCCTTGAATTGTGATACACAATTATCTAACCATATGATATGTTGATGGAATGATATACCCCTTCTAGCCAAATCATGGTAGAACACTTGAAAGCAACCTTGCATGAACTCTATAGAATGTCTGTGGTCATCAATGATATTAAAATGATAATCCCTTATGATCTTTCTATCATCCTTTGTACTATCACTATATTGTCACTGGCATGAATGAATGTTATGTGTACAGATATAGCAACCTATGTGGAGTTGTAATACGGTGCTTTCACCTCGCATTGTGACTATAGATTGTAGTACTCTGCAAAATTGATGACTAAAATAATGCTACCAAGTGGACACATTTCCTTTCATAACTTGAATTTATATTCCAACCATCAAGCTCTATGGGTATGCCTTTCATACTCATACACTATACTGTCATGAAATATAGACATAAACTGATACACTGGAATCTTTTGAATAACCAAATCACACATTTTTGCTTCTTTACCATATTTTTTATTATAGGCCACTGTCTTATACTTCCCAAATTCTACTAGTTCATTTCCAACCACATGTGTACTTTCCATATGTTCAAATATCGGCATATGTTGCAAGCCACAACAATGCTGACATGTGTCATCCAAGCATAATTTCTTGTAGAATAATTGACCTTCCTCTCTTTCACATAATTTTTTTATATGAAATATCTTGAAGATGTAGGTGGGGCATGTATGCCACAGTCCTGCAAAACATTTTTAGTATGTAAATCTAATATATACATTGATAAACATCAAAATGGTTAGAAAACTCAATATGTACTCTACAACAAAAAGTAGTACATGTGTGATTTATTTTGACATAGAAAGGCTTTAGCATTTTAAAAAATCTTTGACAAATTTTAACATGAGGATACATCTCTAGAAATTTACCAAAAAATTGTGTTTGAGTCATATCCAAAAAATGCTTTGGATGTGGCTCACGATTTCAACTACTAATTCTCCTTACCATATCTATTTATTTCAGAGATACCCTTGTGTTATTCTTCCAAAACTCATCAATTAGGGATCACAATGATTCAACAATTGGTTTATCTTTTCTTGGTAGTCTCCTCAAGAATTCCCATAATTCATTGTCATCATTGTCCTCAATTCTTTGGCACCTTACAACGTGTCTCAATAATTTTTTTCTATTTATTCTCAATGCTTCACTTGTCTTTCTAATGAGATGAGTTTTCTTTATTTGATTACTTACTATTTTTTTTAAATACATGTCATGTGACATTAATATCTTTGGTGTGTGAGGTTCTACCCACACTCTCATATGCACTCATTAGATTCTTCACAATAGATTTGTCAGTTGAAGCTTCTAATGTTCTCAATCCAAGAATATTCATAATTGACCTATACTTTATATTTCTCATCATTTCAACAAGTAGTTGACATCTTGAGGTTTCATTTAATTTTTCAAAGAACAATCTCTAAATATTATTAACATATTTCTACAAGTACGTTTTGGAATTTTATCATCCATCGACTACAAAATATTCTCATCAATATCTGGATCCAAAAGTTGGGATTTCTATGCAAAATTCTAGGTCTTCTCAAAGGTAAATTTTCCTCAATATTAGGAATTTCATCAATGTTTAAATGAGATGGGATAGATGACGTACCTTGAAGTTGAGATTGGAAAAATGGTGTACCTCCTTCACATGTGAGTGATGATGTATTTTCAAGTTGAGATGTGGTAGATGGTGTCCCTCCATCTTGACTTGTGGTAGAGAACATTTCTCCAACTATGGGATTAAAATATCTCATTGCACAAAGTTTTTGCATTTGTTTCCTTTGTGCCATCAATACCATATCTCTCGTTGATGGTACATGTTCCTCTTCAATTGGCATGTCTTCTTCTATCATGTTCAATTTCCTCATTTCACGAAATTGCCTCATTTGTTTTCATTTCTCTACATTCTTAGCTTCTTGCTCATCCTATGTTAGAGGAATCCTTGATCATTTCCTTAGCATGATGAAGAATTGTATTTGTAGTATAAAAAAGAGATAGAGATTAGTTCCACCATTGTACTATAGAGTAAAGAAATATCTTACCCAAATATGAAATTAGTCATGAAATTACAATACACATAATATATGACAATCAAAGAAATGCATGAGGAGGGGCAGAAAAGCGCATGAAGAGGGCAGAAAAGGGCATGAGGAGGGGCAGGAAGGTATATGAAACCAAGACAATTTTTTTTATTCTCAATTTTGTGCATGAAGAGTGAAGCAAAGGGCATGAGGAGGGGTAGCAAGGAATATGAAACTAAGGAATTTTTTATTGATTCTCAAGTTTGTGCATGAAGAGGGCAGAAAAGAGCATGAGGATAAAGATGACAATAGATGAGTTGATGGCTTCACTTCAAACCCACAAGTAATTCTTAAATAGGGTTAGCTCTTCTTCCCCAAAGATCAAACCAACATAAGAGGTGTGGAAAAAAGATAAAGTTTGGTACCTAGATAGTGGATGTTGCAATCATATGAGTGGAAATGAAACTTATTTGCATTCATTATAAAATTATTTAGTTTGATCAAAATAGGGAACAATAATATTATTCTCTATACATAAAACATAATTTCTTAAGTGTTGGACTACTAGTCTGAAAAGGTTAGAAAGTGTTGACAAAACCAAAAAAGTGCATTATCTTTGAAAATTTGGAGGAAAAAAGTGCATTCTAGGCTCTGACATTTATGGTATTCACATTTAAGTTATTTTGGGCTTATTCTTTTATCCAAGAAGTATATGGTTATGGGTTCCAACTATAGCAGTCTAAGAGAAAATATAAAGTTTGTATTTTAGGTAAGCAACGTAGATAACCCTTTCGATGAAGGAATTATACAAGAAAAAAAGTAGCATTGGAGTTGATGCATTTAGACTTGTGATACCCCAAGAAAACTCACCCTAAACAAAAATCAATATCGTATGACCTACATTGATGATTATAGCTAAAATACATGGGTCTTCTTCTTGAAGCATAAATTTGAAACTTTTAATAAGTTCAAAGAATTCAAGGCCTTAGTTGAGAAGGAATATAGAAACTCTTTAAGTTCAAGTTAGATTAGATAGAAGATGTGAGTAATCCTCCAAATAATTTCTACTTTTTTGCAAAAATGAAAGCACTAATAGAAAGTTTACAACTAGTCATACTTAACAAAAAGATATTGTAGCAAAGACAAAGAATAGGACCATTGTTACACCCCATTTTTGAGCTACTAGAATACTTTTCTCTTTATGAGCAAATATAATTTTAAATGCAAGATTATGACTTTAATATGTTCAATGGATGAATGAAATACATGATTATGCATTATGATGAGAATGCTATTTAATTATTTAATGATGTAAATGGTATATAATGAATATAATTTTCATGTTATCAGTTAACTTTGTTCTTGTTGCACTAAGTTGGATGTAGGACAGGTTCAAACCCTCCAGAGGGGGAGGGAGAGTATCATCCAAGAGAAGAAGTTCAGTATGGAGACCATTTTCAAGATCATCTAAGTATTTGCACACGCGTACTACACCCATTAGAGTAACCTTGATGAGTTAATGTCATTATGTGTTGAACAATGTTGTTATCCTATTGGGTTGATAGATATGTTAGGGTTATTGTCTTTGAATCCTTTTGATGAGACTAAGATAAATTTTTGTATTAGATATATATGGGTATGTATATCAAATTAAATGGGACAATTAAGACAAATTAACCTCAATCAATTAATAAAGCCCTAGATAAGTGTGAAAGTGTAAAGGTACACTTTGCAACACCAAAAATAAGGCACAATTAAGTCCATTTTATTTAATAGGGCCCTAAACTTAATGTAAATATGTAAAATACATATTACAACACTAAACTAAGGCATAATTAAGTGTGAAAAAGAGATACTTTTTCCTACACTACAGAACTGAACGCATTTTGGACTGTTATGTGTCAACCAACTGACTTATTCTACTACCAAAAGAGACGCCCAACTTGCCATTCGACCTACATAGTGATAGAATTGGAATTGAGTTTGTAATTTTTGTTTGAGAGGTGGAAATGGGATTCGAAAGGTGGCGAATATAGTAGCTAATCTATAGCATTATTTTTTATATATAGAGGGGTACATTTTACCATTTCTTTATTCATTCGGATGGAGAATTTTTTTTTTGAGTTATTTTGTTGTGTTTTTTAGTGCATTCTAAAGATTATTTTGTGAGAGAGAAATCATTGAGCTAGTGAGAACATTATAGCAATGTGATTTTGTGAGTAAGAAGAAGTTGATAGTGGATTTGAGTACATGGAAATAGCAAGGAGAACCATTGTACTAAGCATAATATTGAAAGTTTTTTATTGGAATCTTTTTTTTAGGCATGATTGTTATTCTTCTTCCATTTCTCTCTTTTATATTCTAAAATTGAGTGAGTGTTGTTTGTAAATTGTTGTTCTATCATTATTGGCATCCTCTTGCTAATAGATAGATATGAATGATTGAGTTTTCATTAATTTGCATGAAGCTGGATTAGAGAATCTATATAGAGTGTGATATGAGTTTATCATAACTATATACGTTGAAAAGTGAAGTTATCAAAGAATTATTGATAATTATAATATTATAATAATGAGTATATATTCCTTGAATGACTATGTTGTTTGCAACAAAATAGATTAGAGTCATAATAGGATTGTTATATGATATTATGATGTGACTACCTATGTGTTGGATAGATTTCTTTGAGTGGAGAACTTACGTTCTTGAATGGCTATATTCCTTATGTAAACATGGTAAGATATTCCCTAGGGTTAGGTATGCACTTAAATAAGAGTTTATATCATTTTTCAACAAAAGAGTTGTTGGTGTTTCCAATTGATTATCTATATTATCCTAAAGACTAACTACTTCTTATACTCAAAAAACCTAGGTCAGTGGCCAACGAACAGGAGACTGATTGGAAAATTATCCTCAACACTTTAGGCTCTGCAAAACCAAGGTGCCTTTGATAACAGATCATCATACTACTATGGTGGAAGGAATTTGATGGGCTAAATAATCCAAGTGAAACCTTCTATATTCTTAATAATTCTTGGTAATATGGAAATGGGCGTAAAAGGTAAAATACATAAAGTAAAGGTTTTTTTATTTTAGAAATTGGTTCAGACTCGAACTTAGGCTATGAGAATCATAGTGACCAGTGCCTTATCCACACAGAGTCCAGAAATGAAGTAAAACTCCTACAATAGTTCAACCCTTGGCTTCTGATAAACTTACTACCTTATAGCAAAAAACCAACAAATAATCAATACTATCAAACTTCTTATAAATCCTTATTGTAACAACACAACCTCAATACTTGAATTGAAAGGAAATTACTCTATTCCTTGAACTTAAACTAACAATTCATACATGTTCATAACATAAAATATAAAATAAGAACCAGAAGACAATCCTTCATTATATTGATTCAAAGGTAGTGAATACAATAATGGAGAGGATGATAAAACTGATACACACCATTAAGTGCAATGCAATGAGCATTTAGGTCATCTATTGTTATTATAGAGAAACACTTTTACGACATTCCTTTTCTAAGTGCAAAAGAAAAGAAAAATTTCCACCTAAAGCAAAGACTGACAAAGACTAGAGAATTGAACCCTTCAAATGACAACAAAATTTTCCTTTATAGTGTAGGCATAATTGAGATTTGAATTCAAAAACCTAACCCTAACCTAACTAGGGTGTGCAGGAAGATGAACTCTAATCAAATTCAAACATCCAAATTGCCCCCAGAATTGAGTAATAACCAAGTCATCAAGGCTCTGACACCTCGAGCACACTCTAGAATGAATATCTCATGAATGCATGTATGGATCACCCACGAAATCTACAACAAAACTTGGACAAACATACCTTGACAAGAGAATTTTAGCCTCTGCAACACATTAGGGAGTAATGGCACCATCCATCAATGAATGCAACATGAGAATGGTGTGAAAATTTGATACAAAGTTGATCCAATTCAATCTGGTAGCTAAGAATGTCATTGAGCCATCACTTGATCTACATCTCTTCCCATGAACTGAAGCAACAAACCATTGGAGTTTGAATATTGGCCATTAGATCGAAGACGAATGGTTGAGATGCAACCCCCAATGAAACTTTAAAACATGACCATTGATCAACATGAGAAGCATGATCAATGGCTATCGTGTGGCCTCCTTGTATCGTGACCTTCATTCAGCAATTGAGACCCAAAATCATGATGTCTTAAGCCCATGCAATGCAATAGTTAATCGACATTTGGCCTCTAAATATTCCTTCATGATCCTTTCGCATATCACAAATGAACATTGGCCTCACAACACAAAAACACAATTCAAAGGTTGCATGTGATAGTTGCTCAGTCCTTGTCTTCAAATTAGAGTTGTTGAAGTCCTCATCGCACCATATATGATTATTGCATCTTTCCCCATCACAACATCATTCAGAACTGTGAGGTGAATGACCCGCACGATGATTGTTGGCTCGCCCCTCATTCATCGAATCCATTGATTTTTGAACATCACACATCGCAAACAAGCATAAGCCCAATGAACAAGAATTCATGATGCACTAGAGTGTGATGTAATATATTTCTTCCACGTGTTCATGTCGTCATCACATTCCACCCAATCATAGAATGGATTTAGTCTCCATGAAACACAAACGCGATGTATTAGACCCTTGTGATGGAACATGATCTCACCACATGGAACAATCGTGACCTTCAAAGCATATTACACCAAGAAACAAGATCATAAGAGTTGAATTTGTGATGCGAAGAATCATTGCGATGGAAAACTACAATTGCACATCACAAATTGGAGACCAATAGCATGGGAACATAATGCAATGCATGAAGAGCACACGATGGAACAACCAAAGTGAAAAAAAATTGCATGTGTTGAATAACGTTGTTCTTAAAAGATGGTCATGCCTAGGTGAATGAACATTTGGGACATAACAAAAACCAAGGAATAATTAAGATATTTGATTAAATATTTCAATGAAGTAAAATAATCTTGAAAAAGGGATACTTCAAAGGTTTTGCAAGGCAACGGGGCAAAAAGGTAACACTAGGAGAAAGGGGTTGGTCACAACACAAAAAATGATTACATAAGTTATTATAACTAACCATCCAACAACCAACCAACCAAGTCAATGAAGGAATAGACCAAAAGTGACAAGGTAAAGAGATGATAGGGTTTTAGAAGGGTTTAAGCCCTATCTTGTAGTTTTGAACCCTAATTTGATACAATTGAGGAATCTCAAAACCTCAAAGACCTCATCAATTCAAAATGACCATGGAATTTGCAAGCTCCACCAGTGGCTCTAGTTGGGGATGTCTATTTTGCACAAACAGAGTGAGGATTTAGAAATTTCTAGGAGAGTAGACCACCAAAAACCCCAAAAAACCAACCATGACCAAAAATACAAATACAATATAGTACAATGTGCATGGATATGTCCTACTTATCAAAAGTAGGGCTTGAGGAATTTTCCATGCACTAGAAATTCCAACAATTCTCCATTCATAGTCAACAAACAATATGAATTTTTACCATGATTATGACAAATGACATAAGGGCCAATCCAAAGGGCCTCACGTTTGCCATGTTTTCCCTTACCCTAGATCCTAGCATTCCACATTAAAACAAGGTCTCCTGCAGCAAATTTTTTGTCTATAGTTTTCTTGTCAAATAAATATTTGACCTACAACTGCTTCTTCAAGTTGACACTCTATGTTTCCTTTCTTGACTCAACCAACTCTGTCAGTTGGTTAATCATGCTAGTCATGCTATCATTGATTTCATCTCCATATTCATGTATGAACTTATATACTGGTAAAAAAAAATCATTGGTATTCTTGCATCCAGTCCATATACAAGTTCATAAGGGGACTTTTTTGTAGCCTTTTTTATGGTTGTCTTGTTAACCCATAGTGCTAACTTTAACTTTGAATCCCATGCTTTTTTATTCTTTTCCATAACTCTTTTCATGACATTCATGAGACTTTTGTTATTGGAATCAGCTTGTCCATTTCCCTATGGATGGTAAGGGGATGAATATGATATGGAAATTCCACAACTACTAAAAAAATCAATAAACTCTTTAGATCTAAAACATATTGCATTGTCCATGATTAACTTTGTAGGCGTTTCAAATCTGATCAATATGTTATCCTTAATGAAATTTATGACAACTTTACTAGTTTCCCTCCTTGTAGGAATTTCCTCCACCCATTTAGTGAAGTATTATGTGGCAACAAGTATCCAACTATGACCACCAATAGATTTCTCAATAAATTCACCAATAAAATATGTGCCCCTTTGTTGAAAAGGAGCCTCTTCATTTTGTGTTCTAAGAGGTAAGGCGCCAAAAAAAACTCACTTACTAGAGAATTTCTGGCAAGCATCACATGTTTTTACCATTTTATGTGTATCAGAAAAGAGATAAGAACACCAATAACCATATCTTAATATCTTGTGAGTAGTTTTCTTGGTTGTGTAATGGCCTCCACAAACACCACTATGCATTTCTTCAAGAATTTTCCCTACTTTCTTCTCATCAACACACCTCAACATTACACCATCTACATCCCTCCAATACAAGAAACACTCAATCATAACATAGTTGATTTCTTGTAACTTTAGGGTCCTTTTCTGGTTATCATTCATGTAGTTAGGGCAATACAAGCTTCTTATATAACATAGAATCTTTATACCAAGGGAATCCATGAACAATAATTCCTTTATTGGAACACTTTCATCAGTTTGATTGATCTGATTGGCCTCAAGATTTGATTCAACCATCAACTTGGCTAAACCCTACCCTCTCACAAGTTTAGTGATATAAATATTAATATTAAATTCTTGGATCTTATTGATCCATCTACACCTTCCAATGACTTCCTCTTGCGTAAATATGTCTTTGACTACAACATTAGGAACATAAGACACTATTTTTGCACCCATCAAGTAGGTCCTAAAGTTCTTCACAACCTTGACCAAAGCATAGGCTTTCTTTTCCATGATGTCATACTTCAATTCTACTGCTTGTAGTGATATGCTAAAGAAAGCAATGGGTTGTTCATAACCCTCATCATTTTTTGTAGGAGAATGACAACAATAGTATGGAATGATGCAAAAGAAAATAATTGAAAAGGCTTAGCAAAATCAAGTGACTTGAGCTCCGGTGCTTCTTTGTGTGTAAGTGGGAAAGTGATATGCGTTAAGAGATCAAAACATGCTTGAATTGAAACTAATCTAATCCAAAAAAAATCTAAGATTCATACCCATTACTCATGAAATGAAACTACGAAGAACAATGAATTCACGAAAGCAATTGAAAAAAAAACAATAACAGTGAATTCAATACAATGTAGCTTTACCATCCCATGTCGAAGCGTGTTCGCAAAGATGTTGGATTGTTCGTTGTATCAATGTGAAGCCTCCATTTGTGTGTAGCAAAAATCTTGAAAGTCATGTGTGTGTTGATCAAAGATGTGTGTAAAGTTTTTCAAAAGATCAATTATGATTTTGGCATTACTTCGTTGTGCAAAATATGTTGATTCTTCGATCGTTTTTGATGAGGAAGATGTTTGTTATATATTTTTTGTGTTTCGAAATGAACGCTCAAGATCATGTAATAGAATATCCTGATCAATGGTTCAAAAGCGTTGAGAGGATTTAGATGGGAATAATCAATGTATTTTGATTACTTAATCAATGTGATTGAAGAAATCAATTTAAGCGTTCAATGGGATTGAGGGAATATATTGAATAATTTGTGGTATTGAGGAAATCATATTGAGCCTTCAGTGGGATTGAAGAACTAATGAATCGATCAGGAATAGAGTGAGCAATCGAGGGACCATAATTTGCTCAATAATGAAAATGGGTGAGGATAATTAATTAATTGATTTAATTAATTAATCTTTTTGAGTTGAACATGAAAATCATGTTTGACTTTTGTAAACAAAGTTGTATTTGTTTGATTTGACCTTTTAGATGACGTTTTGAATAATTTATTTAATTATTCAAATTTAGGTGAAAGTGATTTAATTAAACTATTAAGCTTAAATAATTTAATTTACTTAGAGGAATAGGGTAAATTAGTGACATAATTAAATAATTGACGTTATTTAATTAATCAAGAGGAATAAAGTTAGATTAGGACTTTATTAAATAAATGAAATTTATTTAATTAGTCAAAAATGATGAAAAAGTGAATTAATTAAATATTGTACATTATTATTTAATTAATAAAGGAAATTAGGGTTTTTGATGCAATTGATTTGAAATGTAGTGATATTAAGTGATAATGATGTCGATAATGAGAAAATATCATTTAGGATGTGCGATAAGTGTTAAGTCAATTTTACATGTCTACACTTTGATGGCCTTTTGAATGTCATTGAATGCTTTTATAGGCTCATCTCCCCATTCAGTTGTTTCTTGTTTTCTCAACATCTTGGAGATGGACTTTGTAGTTTTAGCAAAGCTTGTAACAAATCTCTTGACAAAATTGATCTGGCCAAAGAATAATTGAATCCCCTTCACTATTTTAGGAATTGGGATTCTATCAATTGTTTTAACCCTTTCTAGATCAATTCTTATTCCTTTATTTAAGACAATATGCCCCAAAAAATTTCCTTTTGTAACCCCAAATGTACACTTCTTAGGGTTTAGTGAAATGCCATATTCCAAAGTTCTTATGAATATCTTCTCTAGGTGCATACAATGCTCCTCTTCTATCTTGGAATATGTTGTGAGGTCATCTTGATATATAGCCATGAATATATCTATGAAATCTGAAAAAGCAACATCCATGGCTCTTTGGAATGTAGTTGCAACGTTAGTTAAGTCAAAATGAATTCTTACATAGATATATGTGCCCCATAGTGTGGTGAAAGTAGTCTTGTACTACTTTGATTTCTTTACCTTCACTTGATTGTAGCTTGAAAACCCATCCATCATGGACAAGAGCCCACAAACAGTAATCTTGTGCAACATTGCCTCCATATTTGGCAATGGGTGATTATCTTTTAATGAAGATATGTTCAGATTTTTGAAGTCTACACATAACCTAATAGCCCCATTCTATTTTTTTACTAGTACCAAATTTGACACCCAGGTGGAATGCCTAATAGGCTTTATAATTCCACCATCTCTAAGTTTCATGAGCTCTTGTTGGATTTTGGGTGCTAATGTAGGATTTATTGGTCTCTACTTCTTCCTAAAATGCTTTGCACCAAACTTCAAAGGGATTTCATGCTGAAACAATTCCTCTCTATAATTCTTTAGGTCATCATATGACCATGCAAACACATGCTTGTAATTTCTAAGCGGAGAAATAAGCATTGTTCTAATCTTGGGGTTGATATTCTTACCAATATACACCTTCTTTGGTGCATAATTAGTTCCCAATTTGATTTTCTCTAAGTCTTGCCCATGCATAGAATTATGCTTCACATTACATTTATTAGAATTATCAAAAATTATTTCTAGGGCTACCAACCCTTTAGGGATATTATTGGTCTTGAGTTGGATTGCCTCATTTCCAAAAATGGTATCCCTTCCATCAATTTTTTCCACAAAATTCTAAAAATCAATTTCCTAGCTGTGATACTCATCTATACAATGTAGAAATTTCAATAAATCAATATCATCATTAAATACTTCTCAATTCTAGATGTTTTCTGGAACAAAAGGCCTCACTTGAACTTCACCCTTTGATATACCAACAAAAGTTATATCATTTGGTCTCAAAGAAATTTTGGCAAGATCTGCCATGACAATTTTTGACCTTTCTATCCACTCAATAGAAAATGCATCAAACATTTTAATTATGTCGAAAACAACATTTCTATATTGTTTCAGTCTCTTGCTCTTTGACACATATTTAGCTCTTATTTGAGACACCACTAACTCAGAATCAACAAAAACCCTAAGCTCTTTGATTGTATGCTTACTTGCCATATTCAATCCTAATAGTAGAGCTTAATACTCAGCAACATTATTTGTGCATTCAAACTTGAGCGATAATGAGTATTTATAGGACTTACATCTTGGCGATATGAGAATCACTCCTACTCCAAATCATTCTTTTGAGCAGGCTCCATCAAAATACATAGCCCATAGGCTATCCTCTTGAACCTCTTGCTTTATTTCTTCAACTGCATGTGCATCTTTGTCCTTCATTGGCTCAACATCTGCAACTTTGAAGTTTTCCATGTCTATGTCAATGAAATGCACACTTCCATGTGGGTAGACATCTTCAATTATATTTTGAGCTCTTTTCTCCCTAATTAACTTGACCTCTCTGTCATTCACAGGTATGGTAGCATAAGCGATATCTAACTTCATGCTTCCCCCAACTTCTATTGCCCACCCTCTTAACAAGAGCATTCCATACTGAGCTTGAATGTCAACAATAGTTACACTCATGGCATAATCCTTTTCAGGAAAAGATTCTAATTTGAAAGGGACCTCATTTACTACCCCAACCATAGGAACCTCCCTTGAATTCATCGCAAAAAAAATTCCATATATTTAACTTGCATGTAACCCTATCTCTTTCATGATTGCCAAAGGCATGATATTGGTGGAGGCTCTAGAATCTATCATGCAATTTATGATCAACTTATCACTCACTTGCAAGGTTACATAAAATGGATCAATTTGATTAGGGAAAGTAGTTAAACTAGTACCTAAAACTACTTCAGGAAACTCAATGTGAGTTCCTTCAGTTTCAACTTCATTCACCTTTCCTTTACCTTTCTTAGCAGAGGTACCTAGTTACTTTATCTCCACTACTAGTAATGGATGCACCAACAATGAGGGCAAGTGTTTTTTATTTGTGCTCCTTTATTCTCATCATTTCCAATAAAGGAACTATTGTTTTGATTTGTGAAAATATTTGATTCCTATCCACAACATTGTACTTTGGAATGTCATAACCTAAAGAAATTTCCTCATTTACTTTTCTCTACTTAATTTTAGGTTTATTTTTATAAGCAATCTTAGCTTCCTTGCTTTCTTGATCATTATTTTCCTTTTGGTACTTGGACTTAATAGGGGGAGACATGGTCTGGTTCTCAGGCTTCTTAACCTCCTTTGAATTGATTTCCTTGTTCTTTATAAGGGTTTCCCCTTTAGTATCATAATTTTTCTCCTTTATAAAAAGGTTGTTAGGGTTCCCTTGATCCGTGTTGATTGTTTTGTTCCTCAAATTATAAGTACCTCTAGCCTATGCAACAACAACAGTTAATAATCTGATCTCTTTATCTGAAGGTCTTCTCACTGTAACCTTTGTTTCTAATTCTAGGTTATTAACCCTAGAAATATTGTCATTTTCATCATCAAAGAAAATGTGTTGATGATAAGAATGATTTTCTTGTCCTCTATCTTAAACATCAACCTCTGAACATTCCTCCTCTAAAGAATATTCATCAGCAGTTGGGCCCATTCCAAATAGCATGTTTGTTCCTTTATCCTCCATATGTGAATCATCACAATCATTGTATGATTCATGATTACACTCCAAGGACTGAGAAACCCTACATTGTTAAGAAGAATGCAGAAATTGGAAAGGGTCACACCAAGGAGTCTCTTCCACAAATTTTGCATTACTTCTTTTAAGAGGATCTGGGGTTTATTTGTTCTACACATTCCTCTGATTGTTCTAAAAAAGTATACCATTTTTCAAATTATACGGCTGGTCTAAAAGCCTTGGCATTCTCTCTTCCCTTTGGTAATTTGGTTTAACATAAGATGAACCTCTGTTATTTCTTGCAACCTTGTGACTGAGATCCTTCAAGGTGCTTATTACTATGTCAACATTATCCTCAGAAGATGTTATTTTTTTTTGGTGACCTTTAGGATTTTATAAGAGCTTGACCTCATCTCTTTTGTTGACCCTTCTCGAGGCTTTCGTAGTGTTTTCAATATGAACTAAAATTTTGAATGCATCTCTCAAGGATTGAGGATTCTCATCTCTCAATTCATAACTCATTTTAGGATCATAATCCTTGCAATACAAAACTAAACATAGAATCAAGGGGCCTCATGTCATTAGGGACCTTGTTGAAGATCATATTAAACCTTGCATTGAACTTTGCAACAGATTTAGTATACCCCTTATTGATGCTTGTGAACTCATTAATTGAAAATCTAGGGTCAAATATTATTTCCATAATGTTCTATGGATACCCTCTTAAATTCTTCCCAAGATACAATACCACCATTAGGAAAATTTCTATACCAATCCCTAGCCTCACCAGTCAAAGATTGCATATATAACTTCATGACAACATCTTCATGTTCTACCTCAAAGTCATCTAGCAAGTTCAGAAAAGTAATTCACCAGTCACTGCATCACTTCCTAAAATCTAGACATTTCCTTCATTAGGAACTTGATTAGGGTATCCAAGGATTCCTCCAAAATCAAGTTGTCTATACCTATCCATCTGCAATGGTCTTCTTCCTACATGAGCATTTCCTCCTCCAAAGTTCAAATAACTACCCTGGTTTTGAGTAATATTTTGTTGTACATGTGGTTATTGTGGTGTGGGGGTATATTGATTTCCCACATATGGTGGAATACCACTTTTCACTTGAGGAATAGTCTAATACTATCCTTGGGCATTGGGTACATAATTTCCAACTCCTAGATTTTGTCCTATATATGGGGGTTGAGACTTACTTCCCATATTTGTATTTTGTTGGAACTTTTGGCCTTGGGTGGGGATTATTTGAGGGCCCACTGAGACACCAAAACCCATAGGCATAAAACTCATGCCCAGATTACTTTGTGAATTAGAAGGGCCTACACCTCCTGATGAGGTATTTCTCACATAGGCTACACTAGACAGATCTTGTGAAGTAGTATTTGGCTGAGGATTACTCTATGTGCTTACATGGAGAGGTACTCAAAGGCATACTTATTTGATGGCTAGTTCTAGATTGGATTTGAGGTGTAGGTATGGAGGTTCTAACACAATTTTGTGTAGATTTTAGACTATCAAGCTCTCTCCTCAAACCATCTCTATGTTTTGCACCTTCTATGATTCTTTCTTGTTTCACTCTTTCAATTTATAACTACAAATCATGGGTATCTTTTAGTATTTCCTCCTCAGTTTGGATTGCATTACTAGTAGGGGCTTGTGATATAGTTGGAGAGGCTTGAGAAAACATTCCAGAAGTCATACCAGTAGTAGATGGGGGATTAACAGGGTTTTTAAAAGAAAAGGTATGTCCTTTTGAAACAACAAGATAACCATGTAATTATTGTATCACAGAAGGTCCAAGGGGAGGATTTTGATGTAAAATCTCTTGTGTAGGATCAACCCTAATTCAGTTTAATTTTGTGTTATTTTCTTACATTTCTCTTCTCTAAGAGTTTGTAGGCCTTATCAATGGTGTGGTCAATCCCTCTTCCTCATTTAAGAGATGATATCTTTCTTGAGAAAAATCAGAACTATCCTCACTATGCAAAATATAACTAGTATTTTTTCCAAAGGTAGGATCGGACTAACTTGCATCTTTGTTCCTTTGAATTTGGTCTTTTTTCCTCCAAGATGTGTGGACCCTTGTGAGATATCCTTCTAATCATCTTGAAGGATCAGCATTGTGAAGGGATCTTCTACCATTCATGATGACAATCTTATTCTTTTCAACTAGTCTCCAGAGTGTAGAGTCATTACCCAACTTAATGGGAGTAATATTCCTTTCTTCAATGCACCTTGAGAAAATTTTCACACTTGACAACTTTCTTAGGACTATTTTGAACAAATGGATTTGAATAAAACTTTTAACTCAATCCAC
This sequence comes from Sequoia sempervirens, assembly GCA_007258455.2. NCBI lineage: Eukaryota > Viridiplantae > Streptophyta > Pinopsida > Cupressales > Cupressaceae > Sequoia > Sequoia sempervirens. Next base: position 225,074,832 of record VDFB02193867.1, read on the forward strand.
TAGGACATAGACAACTATCTGAATTCCATCTATCCTCAATAGAGTCGCCAATATGTTGGTGTTTCTAACTAATTGTCCAGATTCTCCTAGAGACTAGCTACTTATTATACTCAAAGACCCTAGATTAGTGGCCAACAAATAGGAGACAAATTGGAAAATTCTCCTTTGCACTTTAGGATCTACAAAACCAAGGTGGGTACCCCTATAACATCATACACATATAACACCTCTATGAAAATGATTCCTTTGTCAACAAATCATCATACTACTATGGTGAAAGGAATTTGATGGCCTAAATCATATGTGCAACCTTCCATATTCTTAATAATTCTTGGTAGTATGGAAATGGACATAAAATGTAAAATATAGAAAGTAAAGGTTTGTTTTGATTTTAGAAATTGGTTCAAACTCAAACTTAGGCTTTGAGAATTAGAGTGACCAGTGCCTTTTCCACACATAGTCTAGAAATGAAGTAAAACTCCTACAATAGATCAACCCTTGGCTTTTGATAAACTTAAGAAACCAACAAATAATCAATATTATCAAACTACTTACAAATCCTTATTGTAACAACACAGCCTCAATACTTGAATTGAAAGGAAAATATTTTATTCCTTGAACAAAAACTAACAATTCGTACATTCATAACACAAAATGTGAAATGAGAACCATAAGGAAATCCTTGATTATATTGATTCAAAGGTAGTGAATACAACAATGGAGAGGATGATAAAATTGATACACACCATTAAGTACAATGCAAGAGCATTTAGGTCATCTATTCTTATTACAAAGCAACACTTTTACAACATTCCCTTTCTAATTAAAAAAGAAAAATACTCTACCACCTAAAGCAAATACTAACAAAGACTGGAGAATGGAACCCTTCGAATGACAACAAAATTTTCCTTTATAGTGTAGGCATAACTGAGATTTGAATTCAAAAATCTAATCCTAACCTAACTAGGGTGTGTAGGAAAATGAAATCTGATCAAATTCAAACATCTACATAGCCTCCAAAACTAAGCAACAACCAAGTCATAAAGGATCTAACACCTCGAGCACACTCCTAAATGATGACCTCATGAATGCAAGTATGGAGCACCTGTTAAATCTACAACAAAACTTGGAAAAACATACCTTGACAGGACAATTTTAACCTTTGCAACACATCAGGAAGTAATGGTGTTGTCCATCAATGAATGCAATGTGAGAATGGTGTGAAAATTCAAGCCAAAGTTGATCCAATTTCTAATTGCTAGGAATGCCATTGATCCATCACTTTTGCATCTCTTCCTATGAGCTGAAGCAGCTGATCATTTAAGTGTGAATGTTGGTCGTCAGATTGAAGACAAATAGTTGAGATGTAACCCCTAATGAAAGTTTAAAACACAACCATTGATCAACATGAGAAGCATGATCAACGGCTATCGCGTGGCCTCCGTGTATCGTGACCTTCGTTTAGCAGTTGAGACCCAAAATCGTGATGGCTTAAGCCCGTGTGATGCAATCGTTAATCAAAATTTGGCCTCCAATTATTCCTTCATGATCCTTTCACATATTGCAAATGAACGTCAGCCTCAAAACACAAAAAAATGATGCAAAGTTTGCATACGATAGCCACTTGATCCTTGTCTTCAAATCAGATCCATTGAAGTCCTCATCGTGCCATATGTGAATATCACATCTTTCCCCATCGTGGTTTCATTCACAACTTCAATGTGAATGACCCACGCAATGACCGTTGAATCGTACCTCATTCATCGAAGTTGTTAATTTTGGAACATCACACATCATAAACAAGCATAAGCCTAGTGAACAAGAAATCACGATGCACTAGAGGAGTGTGATGCAATAGATGTCTTCCACTTGTCCTTGTTGTCGTCACATTCCATCCATCACATATTGCAGAAAGGATTTAGTCTCCATGAAACACAAACATGATGTATTAGACCCTCACAATGGAAAATGATCTCGCCACGTGGAACAATCATGACCTTCAACGCATATCAAACCAAGCAGCAAGATCATAAGAGTTGAATCTGTACAATGTGAAGAAGTAATGCGATCTAGAAAACTACCATTGCATATCGCAAATTGGAGACCGACGACATGGGAACAAAACACGATGCATGAAGAGAACGCGATGGAACAACCTAAGTGAAACAATTTTGCATGCGTCAAATAAGGTTGTTCTTAAAAGGTGGTCATGCCTAGGTGAATGAACATTTGGGACATAACAGCAACCAAGGCATAATTAAGATATTTGATTAAATATTTCAATGAAGTAAAATAATCTCGACAAAGGGATACTTCAAAGGTTTTGCAAGGAAATGGGGAAAAAAGGTAACGCTAGGAGAAAGGGGTTGGTCATAACATGAAAATGAAGACATAAGTTATAACTAACCATCCAACAACTGCCCAAGTAGGTCAATGAAGAAATAGACCAAAAGTGACAAGGCAAAGAGATGTTATGGTTTTAGGAGGGTTTAAGCCCTATCTTGCAATTTTGAACCCTAATTTGATACAATTGAGGAATTTCAAAACCTCAAAGACCTCATCAATTCAAAATGACCATGGAATTTGCAAGCTCCATCAAGAGTTAGAATATGTAAATATGTCTTCATTATCTTTTGATTGATACTATATTATACATTTGACCTAGATTCTATTAATACCTATTCATGATATTCTAACCTTAAAGAAGAGGAATTTACATCTTGGCAACCCAAAGCCAAATGCAGGGAGAATTTAAAGTGTAGAAGCACAAACTCCTCTCAAGTTGGAAATGTCCTCCAGATTAGATAGGAACTTATTATACATTTTAAACATGTAAATATATGTGTCATAATTAGAGAAAGGATATATGATTGTTTATGAACATACAAGCGTAGGTACCTTGTATAGATGATACAAAGGATAACTTGGAAAGAACCATGAGGGAATTAGAGATTAGTTGAAAGGTTCTTAGATGAGTTATTAGAATTTAATAGCTTATTATGCTAAAATATTATGGGATATTATTATAAACATAAGAATTTATATGTTATTTGATGTCAAGGATAACCAAATTGGTTACAGTGTCCTAGAAGGATGGAGCCATACTAGATATGACAACCAAGAGTCTAAAAATCAATACAAAGAAGTAATCTTTTTGAATCAAGTTTAATTTTGAATTATTATACATGTTGGCATATTGATAGTGTTTTAGATTAAGATTAGATTTGTCTAGTCGGTAATGTGGAGTCATTAGTATTAACTGATTGTTTATTAATCAAAAGAGTATTTACTTCCATGATTAAAAAGAAAGAACTTGAATAAGAGGTGGTAGCCAGACCCAAACTGTTACAAGTATGTAACTGGGTATTCAAGAGATTGTGTTAAACCTATTTGGTCTATTAATTCAATATTTGTGTGTCATCACTTTGAATGGAACCTTGTTTTTTATTTTTTATTTTGGGGTAAACCTTACAAGTATGGAAAAGGGTAATCTAGTAATTATGTCAAGCCTTTAAGTTCTACAATGCTACTATTAGTGTTTTATCTCTTTTGTTAAACCTTGATTATGAATGTAACCTTTGAGGTTCAGTGGTCATTATAGTTTCCAAGTCAAGTAAGGGTGGGTGAACATACAAATCCGCTCATAGAAAGTGGAATTATTATATATATGGAATCTCTGGCTAGAGTAGGTGTAAAAGTCGTTACTTACGCCTTGTCGTTTCACTGTGATCTAGGATTGCATACTAGTCAATAGTGTCATGCTAGTAGGAGGGTATCCTTTGTATGGTTATACTAGTTATGTAGGACACAACTCCAAATACTCAGATGTGCCTTATTATGGTTTTCATACCAAACTCTTTGTTGAAGGGTAGGGCCATCTTTCTAGGAAGGAAGATGTGTGAGGGACCATGTATGTATGTGGTTGTAGGAAAATCACTTAGATTATTCTCTCCCTCTTACAGTCGGTTGTCGATTCTTGCGAAACAAAAGGTGTGTGATCCATAGGTGAACACCTCATCCAAAGGTGAGATCCTTAGGTGGATAATTCAACCACTAAAGCACTGAACTCTTGTGATTTATGATATGTATATGATTATGATATTGAATCATCTATAAAATGTATATGAAAGATGAATTTCATTTATTGGAAATTATTTAATGTTTACTTAATTCATGTAATGATATATGCAATGTGAATTTATGATAATGAAAAGGAAAAAAAATTGTGTCCATGTACATGAGGACTTGTGTTATTTACTTTCTAAGTTAAAACTTATGTAAAATTTGTTGGGTAAATTTGGGGTATGTTACAACCATCATGGATATTGCAAGAAATATATTGAAGGTTAAGGGGATTCCAAATGAATATTAATGTGGATTTTTTGCAACAATACTATAGTTAAATAGATGTCCCACAAAGGTTGTGTGCGACATCATTTCACAAGAAGCATGGAAAAAATGCAAATGGAGCATAAAGCACTTCAAATTTTATAAGATACATGGAATATGCATTTGTGACAAAGGAAAGAATGCATAAATTGGATGATAGAAGAAGAAAGTGCATCTTCATAAACTACACTAAAGAATCCAAAGCATAAAATTGTATAACCCTATCACAAAAAATATTGTAATTAGAAGGAAGTTTGAGTTCATAGATTCATTAGGACTGTCATATATTCATTAGGACTACCATAATAAAGTTATGATAGTCCTAATGAAGCTATGACTATCCTAAGATAGTTTTGAAAGACCTAATGAATTCAAAGCTATGATTGATATGATGCATTTTATTAGATTAACAAAATCTAATCTAATCCCTTACAAAATCTAATGCATTTGATTAAGGCTATGTATGTTAAGCACTTATAATTTTGAATACTTAGCAAAATCTAATCCCAAAATAACATGATAACAAAATCAAAGCATTATATTAAGCACGTATGATAAGAAGTGATAAATAAACATAAGAGAATAAAGGAAAATGTAAAGCACATGTATAAAGACTTGACATACCTTAAAATTGGAGATTCGATTAGAGAAACTACCAATTATGTGTAGTTTGTTTTTATTCTTGCATCAAACTCCTCAAGAATTTGAGCTTTTCATGAAATTTCTTCCTTTTCAACATTCAATTCTATATAACTCTAATAGAATTACTAAAAACTATAGAATTAACCAATCTATAATGTGAAATTATAATAATAAAATCATAATTAACATTGCAACACTACAAACATGAAAATTTGAGTTCATATAATCAAATTTGATGTAAAAACTCTATTATTTCCTCCTTTCTAAGTTGGAAAACTAGAAAAAGGTGGTGAAAAGGTGGTGGAATGTGTAAAAACTACATGTGCACTTTCCCCAACAACATGAAAAAGCATTTTTTTGTCAGATAACACGTAAAAGCAGGAGAATAACAAAGCATGTGTGTCTGGATCACACCTGTGTCCTACCTTTTTAACCATTTTTTAGAGAAAGATAAAGTGTACTTGTGTTATAATGTGAGCATGTTTAGGCTTTCTTTAAAAATGGCCAAATTTAACTTTTTCAAAGTGTGCTCGCATTTTGAAAAAGTTGAATTTGTAAAGTTTTTCTAACTGCCATCATGTGTCAATAGGGGGTTGGGTTAAGGTGCATCTATGAGACCTTTCTTCGAGTAATTATGACATATTGTAAGTTCTATGTATGTCTCATTTTATGTGTGATAGGAATTTTCACCATAATTCCCTATACACTCAAGCCTATGCATTAACCCTCAACCCTATACCTTAAACACTATATCCTATATCTTAACACTATACCCTATACCCTAAACCCTAAACCCTAAAACCTCAACCCGCATCCCTATACATTAACCCTATACCCTAAACCCTATACCTTAAACCCTAAACCATACAACCTCAACCCTCGTCCCTAAACCCTACAACATCAACCCTCATCCCTATACCCTATACCTTATTCCCTCAACCCTTAAACCCTAAACCCTTAAAACCTCTACCCTATAAATTAAACCCTCAACGCTAATCCCTTGACCCTATACCTTAAACCCTTAATCCCGCAACACTCAACCCTTAAACCCTCAACCTTGAACCCTCAACTATAAACCCTCTACCCTATACATAAAAACCTCAACCCTAAACCCTCAACCCTCAACCCTCAACCCTCAACCCTCTACCCTCTACCCTCTACCCTCTACCCTCTACCCTCTACCCTATACATTAAACCCTCAATCATAATCCCTCAACCCTATACCTTAAAACCTTAATCCCTCAACCCTCAACCTTTAAACCCTTAAACCATTAATCCCTCAACCTTGAACCCTCAACTGTAAACCCTCTACCTTGTTCATTAGACCCTCAACCCTATACATTAAACCCTCAACCCTAATCCCTCAACCCTATGCACTCAACCATATACCCTCAACCCTTAACCCTAATTCCTCAACCCTCTACCCTTTACATTAAACCCTTAACCCTAATCCCATGACCCTATACCTTAAACCCTTAATCCCTCAACCCTCAACTCTTAAACCCCTAATCCCTCAATTGTAAACCCTCTACCCTATACGTTATACCTACAACCCTAATCCATAAACCCTAAACCCTCAACCCTCAACCCTCTACCCTCAACCCTCTACCCTATACATTAAACCCTCAACCCTAATCCCTCGACCCTATACCTTAAACCCTTAATCCATCAACTCTCAACCCTTAAACCCTTAATCCCTCTACCATGAACCCTCAAATATAAACCCTCTACCTTATACATTGTACCCTCAACCCTAATCCCTCAACCCTATACCTTAAACCGTAAACCCTCAACCCTCAACCCTAATACCTTAACCCTCAACCATTAAACCCTCAACCCTTAAGCCCTAATCCCTAAACCATGAACCCTCAATTGTAAACCCTCTACCCTATACATTAGACCCTCAACCCTATACCTTAAACCCTTAAACCTAATCCCTAAAACCATCAAACCTTAAACCCTAAACCCTTAAACCCTCAACCCTCAACCCTTAAACCATCAACCCTCAACTCTAATCCCTCAACCCAACCCTCAACCCTCAACCCTCAACCCTTAAACCCTAAACCTCAACCTCAAACCTTAAACCCTAAACCCTCAACCCTCAACCCTTAAACCCTCAACCCTCAACCCTCAACCCTCAACCCTAAACCCTTAAACCCTCAACCCTCAACCCTATACATTAGACACTCAACCTATACATTAAACCCTCAACTCTAATCCCTCAACCATAATCCCTCAACCTTGAACCTTGAACCCTTTACCATCTACCCTTAACCCTCTACCCTAATCCCTTGACCCTATATCTTAAACCCCTAATACCTCAACCCTAAACACTTAAATCCTTAATCCCTCAACCCTGAACCCTCAACTATAAACCTTTACCCTATACATTAGACCCTCGACCCTAATCCCTCAACCCTTATAAACCGTCAACCCATAAACCCTCAACCCTTATAAACCATTAACCCTTAAACCCTAAACCATTAAAACCTCAACCCTAATCCCTCAAACATCAACCCTTAAACCCTAAACGCTAAACCCTTAAACCTTAAATCCTCAACCCTCAACCCAAATCCCTCAACCCTATACCCTCAACCCTAATCCCTCAATCATGAACCCTCAACCCTAATCCATTGACCATATACCTTAACCCTTAATCCCTCAACCCTAAACCCTCAACTATAAACCCTCTACCCTATACATTAGACCCTCAACCCTATACCTTAAACCTTAAACCCTCAACCCTCAACCCTAATCGCTCAACCCTCAGCCCTTAAACCCTAATCCATAAACCCTTAAACCCTTTACCCTATACATTAAACCCTCAACCCTAATCCCTCAACCCTATACCTTAAACCCTTTAATCCCTCAACCCTCAACCCTTAATCCCTCAACCCTTAATCCCTCAACCATGAACCCTCAATTGTAAACCCTCTACCCTATACATTAGACCCTCAACCTTAATCCCTCATCCCTATACCTTAAACCATTAAACCCTAATCCCTTAAACACTCAACCCTTAAACTCTAAACTCTTAAACCATAAACCCTCAACCCTTAAACCCCAAACCCTCAAACCTTAAACCCTCAATCCTTAAACCCTCAACCCTCAACCCTCAACCTTAAACACTAATCCCTCAACCCTCAACCCTCAACCCTAATCTCTATCCCTAAACCCTCAACCTTCAACCCTTAAACCCTTAATCCTCAATTCTAAACTCGTAAACCCTCTACCCTCTACCCTATACATTAAACCCTTAACCCTAATCCCTCAACCTTTAAACCCTTAAACCCTAAACCCTCAACCTCACCTCAACCCTCTACCCTATACATTAAATCATCAACCCTAATCCCTCAACACTATACCTTAAACCCTTAATCCCTCAACCCTCAACCCTCAACCCTTAAACCATTAATCCCTCAACCTTGAACCCTCAACTGTAAACCCTCTACCCTATACATTATACCCTCAACCCTATACCTTAAAGCCTAAACCATCAACCCTCAACCCTAATCCCTCTACATTCAACCATTAAACCCTAATCCCTCAACCCTCAACCCTCAACCCTCATCCCTATACATTAAACCCTCAACCCTAATCCCTTGACCCTATACCTTAAACCCTTAATCCATCAACCCTCAACCCTTAAACCCTTAATCCCTCAACCTTGAACCCTCAACTATAAACCATTTACCATATAAATTAGACCCTCAACCCTAATCCCTCAACCCTATACCTTAAACCCTCAACCCTCAACCCTCAACTCTATACATTAAACCCTAAACCATCAACCCTATACCATAAAGCATAATCTCTTAACCCTAAACCCTTAAACCCTAATCCATTAAACCCTCAACCCTTAAACCCTAAACCCTCAAACCATAAACCCTTAACCCTTAAACCCTCAACCCTTAAACCCTAATCCCTTAACCCTCAACCATAAACCCTATCCCTAAACCCTCAACCCTCAACCCTATACCTTAAACCCTAATCCCTCAATCCTCGACCCCAATCCCTTAAACCCTAAACCATTAACCCTCAACCCTCAACCCTTAAACCCTCAACCCTCATCCCTCAACCCTCAACCCTTAAACCCTAAACCCTCAACCCTTAAACCCTAAACCCTAAACCCTAAACCCTTAAACCCTACACCCTACAACCACAACCCTCAACCCTATAATTAATCCCTAATTCATCAACCCAATATCTTAAACCCTAATGAACCTATACCCTATCCACTTAACCTTGGACACTCAACCTTGAACATTATCCCTCAACCCTCTACCCTATACCCTATACCCTATACCCTATACTTATGCCATAATCCCCCAACCATCATCCCTATGCCTTGTGCCCTCAACCTTAAACCTTGAAGCCTATACCTTAGACACTCAACCTTGAAAATTATCCCTCAGCTATAAACCCTCAACCCTATACCCTATACTTAAGCCCTAATCCCTCAACCTTCAACCTTATACCTTAAACCCTGAACCCTACAACCTCAACCCTCATCCCTCATCCCTATACCCTATAACCTCACCCTTATACCCCGAACCCCAAATATTGTCCCTCAACCCTATACTTAAACCCTAAACCATACACTCTCAACCCTTCACCCTATGCCTTATACCCTCAATCCATATTGTAAACCCTAAACCCAATATCCTAAACCCTAATCACTATACCTTACATACTTAATATTATACACTCAATGAGCTGAATGTTATCCCTCAAACCCTCTACCCTCTACCTTACACCCTCAACCTATTATTGAATCCCTAATCCCTCAACCCTCAACCCTATACCTTAAACCCTAAACCCTACAACCTCAACCCTCATCCCTATACCCTATACCTCCATCCTTATATACCCTAAACCCAAAACCATTAAATACATACATACAAGGATACATACATTACATACATGCATACATACACACATACATACATACATACAAGCATACATACATGCATACATACATACATACATACAAGCATACATACATATATACATACATACAAGCATACATTCATACACATACATTCAAGAACACAAACATGCATACATACAAACATACATACATACAAATATACATTTAACAAAATTACACAAAAAAAATTCAAGCGATACATAAGGTGAGCATGTTATAATGCACTTGTGTTATGCCTTGATTTGGGAATCCAAAATATAAAGAAAGACAAAGAAAACACAAGAAAAAACATAAAGCAAGACATAGTGTGAGCACGTTATAACGAGCTCGTGTTATGCCTTTCTTTGGGAATCTCAAGGCCTTTTACTTGAATTTTTCTTTGGATTTCCAACCCAAAGGCTTCGAGTTCCTTTCCAATGCCCAAATACATGTTTTTGCATATTCTACACAATTTCACGTAATCTTGTTCGTACTAACAATCAAGTTTGCACATGTTTCAAGGTTGAGTAAAACAAACACCTGGGTAATGTTAAGCTCACTCTTAGCTATTTAACGTTGTAATTTTTTTCACATTTTGACTATGTTAAGGCTTTCATCTTTCATTTATTTTGTTTGTGTTTTTTCTTTTGTCAAAAACCAATGTTTGGTATTTCTTATTTTATTTTGTAACCGTTGATTGAAATTTCAAATAAATTGCATATTTTATAAACTAGACTCCATTCTACACATATTCAAAAAAAAATGGTTTTTGATAAGTTTTCAAAAATTATAGGGGTAGCACGATCAAATTTCTATTTTACAGGATGTGTCCACTTTCAAAATTAGTAAAAACTCATATATTCATTAAAAAATTTATCAAAAAAAATTGGCATAAACTACATGTTGTTAGCTAATTTCTCACTGAAGCGGTTTTAAAAATAGTAAAAAATATTTAACCTTTTGAGGGAGCCGCAACAGACGTTGTGTTATGTTTTTTTGACAAAAATAGCACCAATTTCTATGGCTCCCTTTTTTGAACCCCTTAATCTCTACCATTTTCAAAAAAAATAGTAGTTTAGAAAGTAGACTCAGAGCACTAGGACCCTTGTTTTTCTTGCATCTTAAAATTTAGAGTGTAACTATCCTCAATTTCTCATACAAGGTTAGTATTTCCTGATTTCAGAAGAAAAAAATAAAGTGGCCACTTAAGACCCCTTTTTGGACCCTCATCTTTGTGCATTTACCCCATTGCAAAGAGAAATGAAAATTTCCTTTATATGAAAATCCACTTTAAATAGCAAGCTTTGATGGCTCAAATCAATCTATACCATCAACATTAAATTTTACATCACTCATAGTGAATGGCTCTAGGAAAGGCAGTGTACAAGGCATGGGAAATCCTATGAAATCCACAAGTTTTGGGACCTAGAGTAGTGTAAAAGTATTTCTGGTCATTGAAATCCTCCATCACAATGATGGTAAAATGGGCTTTCTCTTTCATTTTGGCATGAAATGCATGAAAAACCATATCTCTAGGTGTACTTTGGCTTTTACAAGAAAGAGAAAACATTAAGGTAGTTTTATGGTTTGAATCTAGAAATGAATGATTGTATGGCAACCTTAGAAATGACCTCTACACCTATAGCATTAATGATGTCATTTTCCCCATTATAGAGATCATATTTTCCTACCCAAAGTCCTATAAATTTTGAAAGGAAGTCATCATATTCCAAATCAGAATAAAGAAAACAATGTTGCAACACATGGAAGGAAATTTACGATATTTTGCAAGAGATTCAAACATTGGATATCTGAATATTGGAGAGATTGGAAGAACTTGAGAGGCTTGCATTTTTGGAAATTTTAAAACCTTAATTATATTTTTGAGCTTCCAGGAACCTTGGAATCTCCAACACTCTACACCATTTTACTTTTTTGACCTATTGGAGGTTAAAGGAACTTTAGAACCTTTGATATCTATGTGTAAATATTTTGGGAGAATTTTAAACTATATCGGTGTTTCGATGATTTTAGTAACTTTAGAACCTACCAATTTCACTCTGTCATGTTAGCAATTTATTGATTTGGCTAACTCCCAAACCTTATCAGCATTTTAGAGAGTTATATAACTTTATAACTTGCTAGTGAAATTTTTATTTTTCTCCTTTTGCATTGTTTCTCCAATAAGTTGTCGGGGCTTTGGAAGTTTCACAAATTTTGAAGCTCAAACATTTGCTTGTCAATATATATGTTGGGAAGATTTAAACTATGGATCCTATCAATAGAGCCTTTTAGAAGTCTTCTTTACATTATTGATGGTGGTGGGAATCAGAAGGACTACACATTAAAAGGTTTATCAAAGTTAAGTTCGAATGCAAGGTTAAACCCTACAATCCTATGCTTAATCTAGTTTAAATTTTTTGCAAGATTTGGAACAAAATCTAGAATTTGAATGTTAGGAATTGAACTAATTGGAAAGGCCCTAGATTAGGTTTATAAGTTTGAAAGATAACTCAATACAAAGTATCAACATTTGGGATTCTAGGATAGCTCATAACACATGCCCAAAGGTAATCCTTAAGAAGGATGACTAAAGCTATAATCCCAAAATAATCATAAGGATAGGATGTCAAGGATCAAGAGTGTTGTAGTAGAAAATTATGAACACAAAATTTAAGAACTTCAAGAGAATGCATGCAACAAGAATTAACCTAAACCTATCATAAAGCACATGTAAATGTACAATGATCACCTAGTATATGTAGGACAAGGATGAATTAGGAAGGTGAAAGTAAAACACTGGCTAACACTCCAAGAGATGTGATTCATGTAGAACACTTGGGACAAGTGTAAGAGCATGTGTCATATGTCTATGAGGTGGGGCAACTAAACCACTAAGTGAACTTAAGCTAGTGTGAATAGTTCTACCAATTCTAAGAACTATATGTATAATAGTTGTTTTCACACTATCACCCCTTGTTTAATGATACTTAGGAAGTAAATCACTAAAAAAAATGAGTTCTAGCAACAAGGTTTGATAAGGTATTCATGTACAAAATAAAAAATTCTCACAAATAGAGTAAAGGAGAAAATATTATGGGAAAAACTCCTCTCCAAATTAGAGAACAATATACAAAGGAAGGAGAACTCAAGAACCATAAGGACAACTTCCTTCGCCCCAATAAAATGGCACAGCACAAGATAGTGAGGTGATGCTAAAGGTTTAGTAGGTTTAGTAAATATGTCTGCAACCTAATTCTAAGTAGACAAATACTCTAAGGAGAGAACACCAACATGGATAATATGTTGAATGAAATGCATGTAACGCAATAGAGACTTGGATACTCAACCTCAATGGATGATAATGCAATAGTGATTGGTTTCTTGCAAGACCATGCAACTGGAATAGAACCAAGCTTAAAAAAATAAACCTGAAAGTGGAATTTTGTGAGTCAACATCACCTGTCGATTGAAGCCGATGTATCTACTATCTATGAAGCTCATGGTATGTATTGAATGCTAAAATTATTAGTGCCCTAAATATACCTCGAGATTAACTTGGTTTCCTTCCAAGACTCTCATGAGGGTCATTTGAAAAATGTGAGACAAGCCCAACATTGAAGGTGATATCAAGATAAGTGTGTGTTAAATACAAAATATTACCAACTATCTATACAAAGTAGCATCAACACTAGGTGTGGTGCAAGTGGTAGTCAAAGTGACACCTAAATGGAATGGTGTAGGTGCAAGCCTAAAATCAATCATATGAAACTAATGAAGAAAGTCAATGGCATATTTTTGCTAGTATATGGAGATCCTAGATTTAAGAATCTAAAGACCAAGGAAGAAATACAAAAGCCCAAGATCAATTTTTTCAAAGTGCTCCATCAAATTGTGTTAAATCTCTTGAAGCATGGATTAGGAACTACCAGTGAGAATCAAGTCATTGACATATAAGATCAGTATTAAAATATTATCTCCATATCTTTAGATGTATATCATGTGATCTAAGTGAAACCAAATGCAAGAAAGAAACCATCAATATTCTCATACCAAGCCCAAGGGGCTTGTTTGAGACCATACAAATAATTTCATAGCATGTAAACAAGTGAAGAAACCTTGAACAAACCCTAGAGGTTTCTCCATATAGATCTCAAAAAGACATCATGTAAAAAATTATCTTCACATCCATCTAACACATGGGTCATCTCTAACATGTATCACGAGAAAGAAAAAGGCTAAATGATTTCATCTTAGCTACAAGGGAAAATGTCTCTAAGTATTCAATACCATCAAGCTATGAAAATCCCTTAGCTACAAGACATGTCTTATATCTTTCAATGGAACCATCAACTATATAGTGGGTGTGGTACACCCACTTGCACCAAACCATATTTCTTCCCTTAGGAAGAGGAATCAAATCTCATGTATTATTCTTCATCAAGGAAGAATACTCATCTACCATAGCACAATCCCACTAATACTAGAATCTTATGAAAAACTAGTGTAGATCTAAAGCTATAGCATGACTCAAATGACATGTAAAAATTTTGTAAGTGAGTGTGGCGAGAAGTCATAGGATCACCAACTAAATGTTTTGCCTCCTAAATAGTACTACAAGCCCACTTAGGAAAAACATGTGTAGGAGGTGGAAGTGGTGGTGGAGGTGGTGAAGGTGGTAGTTAGAAAGACAATATATATGTATATTTGCAAAATAATATATATATTTACCTCTATATATGTGTGTGTACCTCCATTTGCAAATACTCTTGACTTGAGAGAGAAAGATAGGTATATATAAAGGAATTTTCTTACATAAAAATGCATATATATGCATTTAATATCTTTCATAAATGAAGTAATTATGAACTTCTCTTGCGACAAAATTCTATCGAACAAATGATGACCACAAGAAGGTATTCAAGATAGGAGTTGATATCTACTTACAAGGTAATTTATGACAAAAAGATAGAAAATAGTCAAGCATCAACAACCATAATGATGTTACAATGCAAGGTATTATCACACTTATGACTCAATATGAATATCAAAACATTATATATGCAACAAGACACTATTATGTGTGAGAGATTTTTTGGAATCATGATGTGTTGGTCATTCTCCTTGATCTACTTCCTCTCTTATGATGCTCTCCTCCTCGTCTAGGAGGGGAAAATAATTTCCTACATCCACCTTATTTAGCCAAAAAGGTAGTTAGTCCATTAACCATAGTATCATAACATAATATAAATCATTCACTAACAATCATTATAAAAATAATAAATTCACATCTATATCTTTTTAATCAATATATATTTGATATTCTCTTTCATCATATCATAAATAAAGTAGAACAATCTTAGTGTGAATTTCCATAAAACACAGTTTTGATATCATATCTTGAAAATTGTGATAAACTATTTAACTTAAAGTTAGTCAAAATGACATAATCAACTTAGTCCAAAAATGGGGTGTGACACTCCACAAACACCTTAAAAGTCTTGAAAGTGGTGAATATGTCACTCTTGTACTTGAGAAACTACACCCATGTGTGATGAGAGTAATCATAAATTAAGGTGCATATATACTTGGCTCCCGAAAAGAGAGTTAGAAATGATATGAGGTTAGTATGAACCAACTCAAGTAAGGTAGTAACACGATGGGCCAAGTACCCTTAGGAAAGGGTTCCTAATGATTTTGTCAAGAACACAACCTTGAAAATTTTCCTTTGTGCATGAAACCTTAGGAAGACCAAGTACCATCTCTTATGCACTCAATTGCAAAAGATACTTGTAATTGAGGTGTCCAAATCTCTCAAGCCAAATTCTATTCAAAGAGTCAACATGGGAAATGTGTAATGCACCACAAGATGACTCAAAACCATGAAACCTATACAATCTAGACCCATGATCAGCCCTGCCTAAAGCAACAATCCTTATTAGATGGTTTGGTTCTTAAATAACTACACCATGTGAAAATTGAATTTTCTTCCCATCCCAAGTATGAAAAATCTAGTATACAAAGATAAGATCAATAGAAATTTTGAGAACAAAGAGAACATCCTCAATGAAATCAGTTGTCAATTATATTATACCTAACCCCAAAACTAGAATCTGTGAAGAGATACCCACTAAAACTTGAGAAG
Source organism: Sequoia sempervirens (assembly GCA_007258455.2). Classification (NCBI taxonomy): domain Eukaryota; kingdom Viridiplantae; phylum Streptophyta; class Pinopsida; order Cupressales; family Cupressaceae; genus Sequoia; species Sequoia sempervirens. The sequence goes on from VDFB02193867.1 coordinate 225,090,917, forward strand.
TTGTGTTGTCAAAAAGAGCCTCAAGAATATAGTGTGAATGAGTCATGCAATGTGGTCCAATTGTGAATTTCAACTATCGAATTGTTTTTGTATGTGTCCAAACCTCTAGCTATAAGTGTCTATCCTTTTCTAGGTTTGGGAATATCAATGTTGTGTTTCTTCATGGCCTCTTCCAAGGCTACAATCCTTTGATGATAAAAATTGATGTTGTGGTTATGTAATCCACAAAAGTACATGGCCCTTTTCTTTTCTTATTTGTCTTGGAAGTATTATTACCTAAATTAGAAGAGGATATGGCTTGTCTGTAAGTTTTTTTCTTCTAGTTAGATGAATTTTTGGTTCCTATAGTTGATCATGCCTTAGATTTTTTTGAATACTTCTTATATTTTCCCTTAGATGATTGGACAACTAGTGCTTGACTTTTTGAAGAGGTGATAGAAAACATGGAGAGTAACGTGGATTTTTCTCATGTGAATCTATTGTAAAACTATTCAAAATTAGGCATTGTAAATGTTGTTCAAGAGCATCCATGGTAGAGTAGAAGGTAGAAGAAAATACTTGATAAGGGCCTTTGATATTTGACAAAACCAAGAAGACACATTCTTGATCTTTTTTTTTTACCACAACCTTGAAGTCAAGAAAGCAAAGACTTAAATTTGACCAAGAAATATTGAATAGAAGGAAAGGCATTGGGAGACAATGTTTTGAATTCAACATCCAATTGAAGTATTTTGAATTCATCAATTGTACCAAACAAATCATTAAGTGTCTCCCATATTTTCTTGGTTGTACAATTAACAACATAAAATTACAAGTTATTGGATATATGGAGGCCAATAATGCTCATCTAACTTGTTTCAATAAATAAACTATTCATACTCCCTTGTGAATTGCATTGTTTGACCATTTAGCATTTTCTATAATCCTTTTGATTGGAGAAGTTGTACTTTGGGTTTCTATTTTTTTAAATGATGTAGAGTTAGAAAATCAATTTTCAATTCCATGCTTGAGACACACAATGAGGCACCTAAATTGTGCCTTACAAACCCCCCAAAATTGGATTAGAATTGAAACTAGGCCCCCCAAAAAAGTTGAATGAAAATATTTCAATTTTTTTAGAAATTTAGATGTCTAAATTGTTTGTTTATAATTTATGAAATTTTTTATAATTTTTTGAAATTTAGATATTCAAAAATCCTTGCAAATTTCTAATAAATTTCAAAAATAAAGTTTTCTAGATTTCCATAATCGAGGTGAAAGTTATGCCTCATCGAAAATTATGCAAAAAATATTTTACTTCTAAGGCCTTAAAAATAGCAAAAATACTACAATTTTGAGAAATTAAGGTCATCAATGCGACGATGACAAAACCAACTTTTCATTGATGATGAACTTATGAAAAATGCCTCCTTATTTTCATGTTATAACAAATAACAAAGAAAACCCTCTTGTCAGTAGTTTTTGGTAACCTAGTGGTTATCTGGGAGTTAGCATTAACCATTAATAATTTTATTTAAACTTCCAACAGTTTGGGTAAACCACAACCTTTGTGGAGTAGTTTTACAAAATATTTTTTGTTAAAAATAAAAGAAGACACTAGTATTTGATAAGTCACAACTAGTGGTGAAGACACTTAGTGGCACCACGTGTCATGATGGCAAGATACACGGATGCCACTTTAGTTGTTGATTGAGTCAAGAGCAAAGTGGAGGTCAACATAAGGTGATTGACTTAGGTAGAGGGTTGAAGATTAGTCATATGATTAGTGTGAGTAGAGGGTCAACCAAATCACATTTGGAAGATCTATCACCACCAATGGAGGGATCAACTCTAATTGGATGCCTTGTTGGAAAGTGATTGTGTGCTTGGTATGCCACTAGTGATATGACCATTGTGAGAAATGAGGTATGCTTAGGGGAATGAGCTAAGAACTAAACCATTGGTCATCCAAAAAATGCACAGTGAAATGATGGGGGTGATTAAGAATGGATGCAAAAAACCTCATAAACCTATGGTTGAGGTCAACCAAGTTTAGTGGTCACCACTTCAAAAAATGGTAGTAAAATCCTCATGTGTTTGAAACTAGAGCTAGAAGTCATGAATTTATGTCTTTTGTAAAGTGTACATAAAAGAAAGATTGATTTGGGCCAAAATCTAGGTTATATGGCCACAAATAAAAAAACTTGCAACTAGAATATGTTGAAAAGTGAGGAAATATTAGCAAAGTGATACTTAGCCCTCTGCCAAAAAAAATATTTTTTAACAAAAAAAATTGTACTATATGGTTGTACATACTAGGTATGCTCATATGGTTGTACAGTGCAAGGTGGAGGGAAGATAAAAAAATTGAAAAAAACAAAGTTATCATTTTTGACAAAACAAAGGGCTATTCTTTGTTTCTCAAGCCTTATGGACTCAACAACGATGTTTGCTTAATTTCAAAATGCTTTGTTGATAGAGCTTATTGTTGAATTTACCAAAAAATGAAAAGGAACTTGCAATTTAATACTTTGATTGTTGGATTTTATGGTTGTGCTTCTAATATGTGGTTGTCATTGATGTCAACACTATTAGCATTGTTGTATTAGAATTTTTATATGTCAAGGATATTGAGAAAATTGTAATAAGAAGTGCTACAGGTTGTCAGTGGTGAAGTGAAGTTCTTTTTTTCGGTGTGTTCAGTACGTTGATGTTCTGAGGTTGTGGACTAAAGGGTTTCTTGTTGAGTATGTCTAGATAATCCACATTGAATTTTAGAGATCCGCATGAAGATTTGATTGAGTTATGGCGATTTTCATTCTAACAGTTTTTTTGTCGCTTTAGTTAGTGTTCCTAATTGAAGATTATGTGATTTCAGTAAGTTTAGTTGTTTTGGATGCTTCTCTAGTGTTTCATGATGCTTATGGATGTTTCTAGTTCATTCTCTATATTTTTGGTATGTCTGCATTGATCTCTATGCTCGTGATCTAAAATTTTCTCTTGCATGTTCATGTTTTTCATGTTCTTGGCCGACAAGGTGTTGAAGCGTGTTGTGAATCTTTGAGGAGAAATTAATTGAAGTGTTTTCATGTTGGAGATGTTTTTTTTAGTCTTCACTATGTTATGGCCAACCTTGGTTGATTCGCATGAATAATCTTTATTTATTTGGGCTAACTATTTATATTCATTTTATTATCTTTTTGTGGTTGACTTATAGCGATGTAATTTCTTGTTGTGGATATATAAGAGCGATTGTTTTATCATTTGAAGGCATGAGTGTGGGTGTGAATGCGAAGTGTATGAGTCCTATGTGTGAATAAATTTCAAATCATTCGAAGGCAGAGCAGAGAGTGAAGAAGAGTGAAGAAGTGTTCATGTGCTTAACCGGAACTGTAACCAGGCATTAGCAAATGCTATTTTCTCAGTTCAAATCCGGATGGTTTTAATCTGAATCTTTCTATAAGACAATGTGTCTTCCTTGGGTAGTGAGCCTTGTTGTATTTCAGTAGTGAGCTCTAGGCAGTGTTCCTAAATGCATGTGCATTCCCCATTCATATTTCCTTATACTTTTAATAGGGTATAATCTTGTGGATTGACCTCCACCATGGTTTTTCCCCTAATAGGGTTTCCACATAAAAATCCTTGGTGTTATGTGTGCTTTTGATGTGTTGTCCATTTATGCTTTCATGATTAATGATTAGATCTGAAATTAAGGTTAATAAGTTGAATAAGTTTGAGATTCAGTGACAATTGATTCACCCCCCCCCCCTCAATTGTCTTCCTTTGAGTTGCCAACATTGATACCATGTTGGAGCAACAAATTATGAATTCAAAATCCAAGAACTTCCACAAGAGAATGCATGCAACAAAAATTAACCAAAAACTATCATAAAACATGTTTAAATTTACAATGATCTCCTTTGTAAATGTAGGACAAGAAGGAAGGAGAAAGGTGAAAGTAAAACACTAACTAACCCTCCAAGAGATGTGACATATAGAACACTTGGGATAAGTGTGAGGATGTGTCATTTGTCTATGAGGTGAGAAAACTAAACTACTAAGTAAAATTAAGCTAGTGTGAATAGGCTACTAGGCTTAGGAACTACATAAATGTAAACTAGATGTATAATAGTTATTTTCACACTAATAGGCAATACTTCATAACCCATGTTCAAAGAAAACTAGAGGTAACCTCACATCTCCATTCTGAAAAAACATACAAGGCAAAGCATCAAGAGTCAAGGATTGGGGATCAAGGATATTATTTGACTCGTACCTGAAAGTAGATAGATAAGGATATGTTTGAACTTGTGAAGCCAACAAGGTGATATAGTGTAAAATATCAAGGATTGGGAACAACTCATAACACTTACCTAAGGGAAGACAACAAAGGAAACTCTTATCAATCTGACACTTATTCAAAAAAAAAATGACCAAAGCTTGCAAGAAAAGTTTGAAGCTTGGGATATTAGATGTCTATTGTTGAAATGTCCTCTAGATAGTTGAAATTTTATAATCTTTCAAGTTTATCTTCATTAAAATCTTGACCAATTTTTACTCCTTGTACACTTTTATGGGAATAAGAAGGGGGTCCAAACATCAACTCATAAGGAGGAAGTTCCACCCCCAAACCAAAATTCTACAATATTGAATGTTAATGGAAAGGATCTCCTTTGTAGAGATCTTGTGTAGAGTGAGAGGGGAGGACCATAAATTGGATTGGAAAAGGTGAAGATCTAGTTCTCAACTAAAATTCCACAAACTCACCCACTTTAGGCCCAAAAGGTTTTGTGAGGATTTGAAGGAGGTCAAGATGTCACTCCAAGGAGATGAATATCCAAATGCCCTCAAGGTTCCACAAGACACCTTTAACAAAAGAGATTAGTAATTACATTGGATGTGGGAATATTTTGCAAGGAAGGGTCAAATATTAGGAGATTTAGACCATAGGTGGGATGTCTAGTAGATGGTTAGAATCTCAAGAAAAACCACATTTTCTTAGTATTTTGACCATTTTAATATCAAAGGGAAGTTTTGTGGGAAAGGAGAGAAGTTCAAGGAGTTAGGAAGGTTTTTGAGAAAGGCAAGGACTTCAAGAAGTTAGGAAATCCAATCCAAATTTATGGAAGTCCCTCATAAGTCTACATTTTTGTAAACACTTGGAAATTTGAGATTTTTCTAAAGGGAAATTATCCAACCATCCTAAAAATGATCCAAACCTTGAAACACATGAAACTAGGCCATACGTTGAAGCACATCCTCCATGATTAAGGGTAGGAACAAGAGGAACCATGGGAACAAGACCAAAACAAAAAGGAGGGTCCACATTCTCTCAGAGGCAGACAACAATTATATTGTTTTGATTAAGAAAAATCAGAAAGCGCCCAAACCCATTAAAAAATAGCTAGTAAGGCAAAGCAAAGGAGTTTCACAAGTAGTGAGATAGTTGGAAAGCTAAATAAAGGAAACAGAAAACCAAAAAAATAACTGCTAAAAGAAAAAGAAATAAGACCAGCAACCAAATACGACCAATTATTGTTCTTGTTGTGCCCAATCAAAAAAATTGCTTCATTAAAGCATTTTGTAAAGAGTGGTCAAAGTCTTGTAAATATTTCATCAAAAGTTAAAATTTCTATAAATAGAAAGTTTCTATTTTTAGAAAGTTTCTAAAAATAGACTTGATTTAAGGTTTTTTGGGTTTGTTGCCAAATGGATGCTAGCAAAACTTTCTAAAAGTAGAATCTTTGTATGGAGGGCTCTAACTGAATTAATTCCCAAATCATGCTGGTCCAATTAGAATCAAAAGGTCAAGATTTCTTTGGTGGATTCATTTTGATTTTTCAAAAGGTGAAGCATGAGCTCCAAGGTCATCAATGGAGGATTATTTGTTGCCAAGTATAAGATTCAAAGTCTTGAATGTTGTGCAAACAACGTCAAATGATCGAGAAAAGGTGGATTTCACGTGAAACAAAGGCAAATCTAAAAATGGTGAAATTTATGAAAAAAATTCTTACTCTGGTAAGCCTAGGCACCCCTATCCAGGAAGGGCACTTGGGGTCTCATGCCATATTTTTTCCCTCTTTTAGAGAATGTGCAATCTTCCCCGTCAACCCAATTCAATTACGCAAAGAAACAGTCAAAAGCAGTTTCCAGAGATGGGTAAAGGGTATAATTCATCTCAATTATGATCAGGCTTGCCTAATTAACTTCCTTTCAATCTCTATTATTCACCGACTAGCAGGAAAAAATGTGCAAACTGGGGTATCTAGATTTCAACGAAAACATGTGAAACAGAAAGGAAATGTTTGAAAATCATCAAAATTTGGCTAAGGCATGGGATTCTAGGTGCCCCTGTCAACCAGGGGCGCCTAGGTTATGATTCCTTAGAGTATTTTTGACCCCAGCATGCCTTCTTTCCATCTTTGTCTCTGTGGGGAATTTTGAGAGCTCACAAACTAAACCAAATGATGTCGGACACTGGTATGGAGGTTGTAGATCACTTTATCGGTGATTAAATAGGTATTTTCCATGATCAAAAAGATTTTAATGGTTGGCAGCATTAGATTTTTGGCCCATCGAAGATGGATGCAAGCCTCACCAAAAGCAGAAGTAAGCAAAAGTTGAAAAAATGAAGAAAATGGCTAACTTTGAGATATCTAGGCATCTTTTCTAACTACGGGCGCCTAGCATGTTGTGCCTTAGTCATTCTTTTTTGGATTTCGATGATCATTGTTCAATACATGTCCTCACGAATTTTTTTTTTCTACAAAGGAGGAATTCACTATTTCACGTGCAAATGGACTCAGATTATTGCATATGAAGTTTCTATCTTCAGGGATAGACTTCAAGGTTTTATGGCTTTGCGAAAAAGTGCTTTTCCATCTTCAAACTCTATTTTAAAGGTTTTTGGCATTCATTCTTCATATTTTATAGGTTGGCATCTAGAAGAAGAAAAGTATTTGTAGAAGAGGGGGATTCGCTACTCACAAGTTCTCTTCATTCAGAGATCCTCACGGGGTGAACTGCCCTAATCTACCTCAGGAACAACTATGAGAGTTTTAGAATCTGAAAGAGCAAGTCACAGAGATTTTCTAGACAAACTGGAAGGCTCTTGTTCAAAGGACGTCAATGCAGAATACAGACGATAGTGCGGTGTACTGGCATCCCAAAGGCGTGTTGGCATCTCGTACGGACCAGAGAACGAGTTTATCACAGAAAATGCTTGAGTGGCTACTTCTATTCTAATTATTGAGAATTTCCAAAATATGATAAATCTGAAATGAAGTGAAATGGAAGTGATAAAGATAGGAAGAAGAAAGGAAAGAAGATACAACAATCCAAGTAATGAAGCCTCCATCTAGTAGATATCTTCAATACCTTCATGCATGATATTTGGAGAGAATATTGGGGTTGTATAGGGGTTTTCCTCAGTCAAACCCCCATTTTGGTGTTCCCACCTCCACAGACAGCCAAGAAGATAGAGAAATGAACAAAGCGTATGGTGAAAGCAAAACCTGCTCAAGAGTAGAACCTGCACAACCAAGTAGGAGTGATAAAAGCAAATCTCGCTTGAGGAGGAGAACTCGTATCACAAAAGAGGTGATAAAAGAAATCCCCACTCAAGGAGGAGAACCCATATCATGAAGTATAGATGCAATAGGAAGGGGATATGGAATCCAAAGATGCTCACAAGCATGAAATGAAGGAGATAGATTTGCAAGAGCCAAAGGAGTTGCAAAGAGGGCTTGGAAGTGCTTGAAAGTGTTGTGACAAATAAGGGAGTTATGCAAGCAACAGTGGGATGGAAGAATGAAGCTAGAAGTTGGAAGAATGGAGCTAGACAAAGTTAGAAGATGGAGGAAGAGTTGCAAATGAAGTGAAAGGAAATATTTTAAAGAGAGAAAAGAAGCAAAAGGAAGCTTCCCAGGTGGTTACAAAGCATCTTGAGCTATTACCACCGACCAAAGGAGGTGACAAATGGAAAGCATGCCTAGAAATGGTCATTTGAGCATTGAAATGTCGCAAGACGCTAGCATGGCACGCAGACATCCACGCAGTGCACTAGTGTCTGGACATGTCACGCTACAAAATGATGAAAACAGAAGAAGCACAAAATCTGATGCAAAGCTGACACGCAAAGGTCGCTACTGAAAAGGGGTGTTGGAGCATCCTGAGAAGGAAAAAAGCTAATGCAAGGGCTAAAATGAGCCTACTCAAGATGCTAAGGGAGTGGACACTAAAGCAAAAGCAAGAATGTAAGTGAAATTGCAAGGGGTGTAATTTTACGACTATATAGTATCATTTTCTTCTCATCAAGATTTGGAGGCTCAAAAGGAGTTCTTTTTCAATGTTCTTCATGGATTTATGATTGGGAAGAATAGAGGCATGCTTTTTCATAGTCTAATCTTCTAAGGAATCATATTTCAGAAACAAGTAGTCAGTTTTTTTCAGTTTTCATCAATCTAGGTCAACCATCTACTTTTTGCTCCTCTTGAAGATTGGGAAATTTATTTCCAAAAATCCACTTTTTTGATGCTTTTTCAGGAATCCTTTAGCTTTTTCAAAATTTGATGAACTGAGTCTCTTCAAAATGTGATTGTCTACAAAACCCAAACCTCAGCTTTTTCTAGGAATCCTCTTTCTGAAGAAAAATCAGCAACTTATTTTCAGTAGTTTGCGCAAAACTTTTTCGAACATAGGCATGTTTATAGTCAAAATTCAAGTTTTTAAACATGCAGTGTTCTCCAATAGAAATTAGGACCAAATCAGTGTTGCTCTATGATTACCTGAGAACATTCAAAATTGATTTACATCATGTGATTCTAATGCTCGATTTGTGTGATTTGGAAGATATAGGAAATATTGCAGTAAGGAATCTTGGTCATTCTTGGTTGCTTGTAGCAACTTCAATTCCCATCTCAGTGCAGAGCCTTGAATTCATAATTGTTTTTGTTAAGCATTACAATCCAACTACACAAGAAATACAATCAGTAGATGGGCATACTATTTGCAGCCTCAGGGCAGACAGTGTTGAGAAATGTTTCTCAATACCACCATGGATAGAAAACTTCATCATTTTGATTGAAGAATGTGAAAAGGTATGGTATGAGAAAAAGGAGAAATACCAAAAAAGAGTTGCACAAAAGTGGTTGAAAGAGAAGCAGAATACTTTTCCGAAAAATGTTGGGTGTGGTGAGTTCAAGGAGGAATTTTTAGTTATGATCACTTTGCTCAACCAAGTCACAGGTCAAGCAAAGGCAAATAAATTTCAACCTTGGATGTTTTACATCATTTTCCAAGATTATTGAAAAAACAAAACACTATGACTGGCTAGCTTTGATCAATGATAGTCTCCACCATCAGATGAAAAAGTTCTTCAAGGCCAATGACTTCCACATGATATCTTACCTTGTATATCTAATGGCCTTTCAATGCAAGCTTAGAGGTTTGAATATCATTGGAACTTTGGGTACTCAGCATGTGTAGGACCATTACCCGCAGTTGGATATTTTAGAACCTACACGACATTACAAATGGGTGAATGATGTATTCTTGATGCATATTGTAAGAGATTTAGATAATGAATTGCATGTACAAATTTCAGCGGATGCTAGATTGAAGGCAAAGTGACTTGATTGGTTTACCCAATTTCCCACATTCTCCTACATCAGGGTATATGGCTTCTTACGTGATCCAGTCATGCTACCAAGATATCCAATGGACGAGGTAGTGTTCATGGAATTTTTTAAGGTAAGTATATGAAGTTCACACATTTTTGCGTAGCAGGCGCAATACTGCATTTAGTTTCCTGGTTAGGATGGGCATCTATAGATGTAGATTAACAGTTGATGCCAAATTGATGGGTGATGAAATGTCAAAGTTTGGCATCAATTTTTTCAAAGAGAGATGTTTGTATGATCCTCATGGTGTATTTCCATCACGTGTTGGTCAAAATAATGTACATGTGCCTACAGTTGAATATTTTTGGGCTACATGTGTGGATGAGTCCGAAGTGCGCAAGCACAATTATAGTAGATTTACCCTTCAAAAGATGGTTGATTTCCTATCAGAGGATGTAGAAGGTCTATTAGATGATGATGGGGAAGTCCTACTTCCCATGTATGCTAGAGATTAGGTCAATCAACGACCACTTCCACAAATTAATTGGTCTACCAAAAAGAGCACCTCAATTGAGGAAAGAGCAAGCTGAATTGTAAAGAACAGTAGGATATTATTGAATAGTAAAAGGATGAAATAGGTAGTTATTCCAGTTGTAGATCTTCCAATAGTCCAATAATCTCTACCTTCTTCTTCTTCTAAATCAAAACCAAGAGTGAAATTTATGAGCTTTCCTCCAGAAGGTACAAATATTTGTAGAATGTCAAAGAATTCAAAGGAAAAGGTGAAGTCTCCTATTTGGATTCAACAGGGACAGCCAACAGATACATCAAAAGCTCTAGTAGAATCAACACAATATGTTGAAGCAGTGCCTTCATCTCTTGTTTCTCCGTCATCACCAAAGCTTTCTCCCATTCATATAGATTCACAAGTTGATTCACCAGTTCACAACGTCTCGACACCTATTGATTCATCAGGAGTTGATGGAACTAGAATCAAGCCTCCCAGAGAAGTTAGCAAAGACTCCTCATCTTGGCTTGAGAACATCCTAGGCAGGAAGAGGAGGAAGCATCTTATCAATTCAAATTTGCAAAACTTGATAGCTTCTACCAAGACATACCAATAAAGAAACTTAAGAAGCAAGTTCACATGAAGAAGAGTTTTGATGGCGAGATTATCCTTGAGACTGCTACACCTCTAGAGGACAAGAACGTTGATGAGGTTGAGTTTGATGACTTCAAAGTTGTCAAGGCCAATCTCAGTAGAAGAACCTAGCATACTAATGTGAATCTCTTCAAGGTTACAACAGATAATCTAAAGAAACAAGTGCTCAAGAATGGAGAAGATAAGGCAGCCCTCAAGGTTGAGATTTAGCAACTGCGGCAATATATTTCCAATATCCTTCATAGTACTTCACAAGACACTTTTTTTCTTCCAAATATTCTAGAATCATCACAACATTAGCATCAACTGAGTTATTTTCTCATATACGGGAAACATATGCGAGATTGGATAAGATGAATTCATCATCAGGGGCAGATTTATACTTGCAGAGTTATACCAATTAAAGTATAACAACCATGATCTTCACTAAGGGATTTAGGGGTTTGAGAGTGCATGGTAGAAGTGAAACCAATGCATGATATCATCATTTCAAACTTGAGGATGGCTTATGATTTAGTCATTTGAGATGAACACAAGAAGAAACTTTTTTCTTGGAGAGAACAACACCTCTTCAAAGTAAAGACCTATGAGAGAATATCTATAAAATTAGTTGAATATAGACAGAACGTTGCTAATATCCTCAAATTCATAAGCACATTTGTTTCACAGATCCCTTGTCAATATTGTCATGATGATGGAACTTACTTTGATCTCAATGAAGTGAAAACAAAGTTTCAAAATCTCGTCTGTGGTAGTTTTAGTAGTAATCTTGTTGTCGACAAGATGAATCATGTTGTCATGATGTCAGCAAAATTTGGTAAAGCAGCAGAAGAGGTGAAGGAATTTTTGAGTTTGATTGTAGATAGTGAGGAGATGTCGTGAAAGCATAAAAAATTTCTGGATAGTATTAGTGTTCCTAATAAGGAAGCAGTTACTAGCTTTTTGAAGGATATAGTTTCCCAAATTATCAATGAGTGAGTCACCTTTTGGGGCAATGAAGATTTCCAAGAATAGAACTAAAACCAATAGTTAACTTGATGCATTTTCCTATTTTAACTTGTTATTCTTGTTTCATGCTTATCTATTTTTTGTGAAATAGAAAAATCAAATGTATAATTGGAACTTTCCCTGCCTTTAAATCAATTAACTGATTTTAGTAGGTGGTTAGTTAGTTGTCTTGTGTTAGTTTTAGAAATAAATCTTGCTTGTTGGAAAGTCTAGTCAGCTTAAAGAAAGGATATTTTAGGGTTACCTACTCCTTGTTAGTGTATAAATACGGGAAACCTTGCCCATTATTTTCTAACTATTATTTTAATAGCTAATTTGCAAGCCCATCTTTGTTGTAAATTGTTGTTTAGTTACCGTTCAACTTGTGTCAAGAGTAATCTAGTGTTTGATCACACATTGTAAGCCTATATTTGCTACAATCTACTTTCCCAAAAGTGTAATTGTTGTTAGAAATTGAGAAAACTAAAGACTTATGCCTTCTTTGCTCTGATTTACTTGCTCGATCTCTTTTAGTTTCTTGTCTTGTGTGTTTTTCTTATATAATCTTTATTTCAGCTTACATATTATAAGTACAATAGTCTTCAAGTTCGATTTGGAAGTGAGTCTATTTAAGATTATGTGTTATCAAATCATTCCTCATTTAATTCTGACTCTCAATCTATGATTTTACTTGAGTTTTCAGAAGCATCTATAGTTTAGGCCTAGTCGTAGTTTGATTTTTTTTGGAAAAGAGAAAACCTCAGCTACAATCCAAAGAGCTTTATAACCTTGTACTCTTGGCTGAGAATAAAAAGATTGATACTAGTTTATTATTCTTTTTAAGCATCATCACCTAAGAGGGAGCTTCCCCTCCTACTTTGAAGAGAATTTTAACTGTGCATAGTTGTTTGTTTCTAATCTATATTCTAGAAGTACGAATTGAAATTCCAACAGTATTCTAACACCCATCGTGGGGCGCAAGGTATACAACTTCAAGAAATATTACACTTTATGTCGCAAGAATGACCATATGGCATCTTACTACTCCTATTCAACAACCAAATCTCATTGCTCTTATTATTCATCCAAATCTTACATGGATTGAAGGTGAGAAAATGGACATTATTAGTAACATGAGGAGTTTCAGGTTTGAGAAAATGGGAGCCCCTAATCAGTAGAGAAATGCAGCTACTATTCTTGATAAAAAATAATGAAAAGTTAATCTTGTAGCCGGAAGACTAGTATTACCACCTCTTGCGTGGAAATAAATAATATTTGCTTACAAGGTTTATACTAGAAGGAGGAAAGATGGTGCTACGAATCCATTCTTTCAACAACCTTCATGATCCCAATTAATGGCTCAATTTTGATAGGATCTATTATCTATTTGTTGTTTCTATCATAGACTTTGACACTTGGTTGTTGATATTTTCCTTGAAACCATAGAACTTGGGCATACTTTTATCCTTGTGACTTTTAATGACATTATCATGCTATGTGAATTATCTATGTTGATTTTACAAGTGGTTAAATGAATGTTGCTAAGGTAATTATAAATATGCAATTGTTGTGTGTGCTAATGTTATTATGCAAGTCTCCACTAAAATATTCATGTCAACGAAGCCTTCCAAGTGGGAGAAACTCTTGCTAGTTGGTCGGTTACCAAGAAGCCAAGAAGATCATTAAAAGGTAAAAGGCGGGAAAACTCTCATGGAGAGAAATTCCTAATTTGAATAAAAGAATGTAACTACCTTTTTAATGGTCATATTCATTTGTTGAGAAAATCTAGGAAGTGTGTTGTGCTAGATTCCCATTGGAGCAAGTCTGCTTTGACCAATTTAGCACATGCATAACTTCCTCCATCTTTTTCAATGCTTTCAATAAGTGGCATCCTCCTATTTTGATGGAGTCGATTGCCTAGGTAGTTAGGGTTAATCAGTAGTTTTCTCTCTATAAATAATGGTCAGATGCCCGTTTTGAAGAGGTTGGATGTTCTGAGTTTGTATTCACATTTTCCAGTTTTAGTAATATAGTTATATTGCTGAGATTTTGTAATCATGCTTTCAAGAAATAATACTATATTTTGAGTTGCTACATTTGATTTAGTTTAAGAGATACTCACCCAAAGGGGCCTACTTGGTGAGAATTCCACCTATTTAATTTAGAAGTTATTTTTTGTTTAGTAGTTAGTTTTAATTTTAGCAACTGTCTATTCCTACAGCCACTAAAATTTTGTTTTGTGATTGTTCCTACAGCCAAGGCAGACAGAGTAGTTTCCTATCTTTTTGTTGAGATTTCCATTTATGTCTTTCATTTCTAGTCCAATTGTTAATGCTTAGTGCAGATGTTGATTTATACTCAGTATTTAAGTTGATTTCCTTCCAGTATTTTATTTCCAACATTGTTTCTTTCCTAGTTTATGGGTGACTGCACTAGAGTCCTAGTGCACATACAGTGCTGACCCATTTAAAGTTTATGTCCCTGGGTTGACAAATGAAATGCACCTTCATGATGAGTAAGATAGCTACTTAGTGCAGATGCCCAATCTCTAAGTTACAGCTTTAAATGCTTAGTTATTAAACCATTAAAGGAGGCCAACATTTTTAGCGTCATTGTTGGGGATGGTATCAAACTAGGAAGTTCTTTGGATTCATTCATAGTTTCTTTCTTGCAGTAGTATTTTTGAAATTTTTCTCTTAGTATACCCCTCATTTAGGAAAGTAATGACCTACTATTCTTTCATCAATTCTTTGTGTGAGTTTGTTGATACTAAGTTGATACCGCATGCATAGAGGAAGGAGAAGAGATGCTTATGGGAGATTCCTTCCTAATGACCCTGATCCATTCCAGCTAGTTGAACATCAAAATATGCCAAGAGACGAAGAAGAAGAAGAGGCACACCCTTTTGCTGATGTATTTCCCCATCTGACCAATTCAAACACTTCCTCTGAATATCAAAATCTAATTGAGAATCTATTTTCTTTGGAACTTCATCAAGTAGGCATGGGTGATGAGAATAATGAGAATAGAAACAGAAATAGACCCAACCATCCATCTTTTCCATTTCCTATCACTCATCAGAATGAATTTGATAACCTCAAAAACATCCCTGCTTCAGTCCTTCCTAAATTCTATGGACTTGTCACAGAAGACCCTAAAACTTTCTTGTTTGAGTTTGATATCCTTTGCAGAAGCTATGAATATACCACTGATGCTCATATGCTTAAGTTGTTTCCTACCACCTTGAAAGAAGATGCATTGAGATGGTTTATGAGCTTAGGCAGGAATATTGTAGAAACTTGGGATGACATGAATACAAAGTTCCTTGAGAAGTACAAGGAATATTGTAGGGGCAGTGACATGAGAAGAGATGGCATCTTTAGGATGCAGCAGAAGGATGATGAGAGTTTGGAGGATTACATTTCAAGGTTTATGTTTTGTCTGTAGAAATATCCACATCATACACTCAATGAAGAATCTCAAAAGTTTCTCTTCCTGAGAGGAATCAATGACTATTGCACTGATGCTTTGGACCTAATGGGAGGAGGAGATATCACCCAAATTCCTTGGGATGATATTAAGAAGATATGTCACAACTATTCCAAGGCAGCTTCAAAGAAAGGAAGAGGTTACCAATACTCTATGGGTAAATCATCCACCAATGGAGTTTCAAGGATGGAGATTACTCACTTGTTGGTAGATTTCAAGTAAGACGTCATAAACAATCTAGCTACCCAGTTGGATACACTTCAAGCAAAGAAGAAACTTGAGGAGGCAGAGGCAATGTTGCAGAATATTGCCCTCATTGTAGACAAAAGAAGGACTGTAGATGCAAAATGGTAGCTAACATTGACATCAAGCATATTCCACCTAAGTTCAATCCAATCTAGGGTGATGATGATCAAGTCTAATACATTGCACAAAGAATACCATGGGCCCCAAGACAAGGTATGCCACCAGATCCATTATCTTGTGTTGGACCCTATTTCAATTCTTATGCATCTGGTAACCAATGGAAAACCCCCTATCCATCCAACTATGGAGGATATCCACCACAGCCTTGGAATAACCCTCCAAATACCTAGCCCAATCACCAAAAATCTCCACCCTAGTGCCAACAACCTTAGGGGAATTGGTAGCCACCTCCAACAAACTGGTAGCAAACATCCCAATGGAGGGGAGGATAGCAATGCCCAAACCAGACAACTAGTTACATGCAACCACCTTCACAACCCCAGCAGCCTACCATGATGCTTCCTCCTACTAGCTCAAGTTCAATCACACCTAGGCCTACTCAGTTACTAGCTCAACCCACACCTAACCCAAATAACAAACCATAGCAGTAGCCAGTCTACTCTACAGATCCTAATCAATTCTTTGCATAAGTTGTAAGTGTTAGTGACATCCATTTGTGTTCATGAACTATGTTTCCAGCTCCTTCCACCCCTATCATCATCAAGTTTCCTATGGAAGAATAGGAGCCTCTGAATATCCCCATTCAGCCAAGTATGCCTAAAAAATTCTAAACTAGTTCCAGTTCAGCAAACTACCCAAGATCCACCATTTCCTCATAGGTTAGAAGTTGCTAAACAGAAGGAAGAGAAGGAGGAAACAACCTTTGAAATTTTGGATCAACTAAAACACAGATGTGTTAAGATACCTTTGTTTCAAGCAATAAAATATGTCCCTATATACAGCAAAGAAATCAAGGAAGCATGCCTTAAGAAGCCAGGGAGGAAAAAGAAAGACCCCGCCATAGTTCATGTGGTAGGACAGCTGGCAGATATCATGCTTGGAAAAGTTGAAGTTCCAAAGTACACTAACCCAGGCAGTCCTATGGTAGGAGTTATTATAAATGGAATCCAAATCAAGAATTCTCTAATTGACTTGGGAGTGAGCAATAAATGTGATGACTAAGGATATCCTACAACAACGAAATGTTGCAAACATGAGACCTACTCCTACTGTCTTGCAGCTTGCTGATAGTTCCACTATCAAACCTAATGGTATAGTAGAGGACCTTGTGGTAACTCTAGACTCTTAGGAGTACCTAGTATATTTTATGATTCTTTATCCTAAAGCTACACTAGGCAAGTATCCCATTATTCTAGGTAGGCCATGGCTATCCATAGTAGATGCCTACATTGGATGTTGGTCTGGGGACATGACTATTTATGATGGAAAAAGCACCAAGAAGCTTATTATCTACCCTCCTGCTCAACCATCCCATGACATGGATAACACCATATGGCCACCAGTTGGAGAAGAGGTCGAGGAAGTCAATTCAGTGGCACAACTCATGATGTTAGGTAGAAGTTCTTTCATGTAGCTTTAGGAAGAAGATGAAGTGTTGTCCCACATAATTCAGAACCGTTGTGAGGTGCATGAAGAGTCATCTACTCATGAACCTGGTTCTACAGGTCCAGTGAAGACACTTTTTCCTGCTCTTCTTGCAACTAAACTTTTTGTAGCAACTGATATGCTCCATACATTGCTGCCACATGAACTAAAAATTCCAAGTATTAGCTAAGCAGCTATGATAGAGTTAACCACACAAGTACAAGTGTCAGAAGGAAAACATCTAAATATTAACAACAAGTTGAGTCAAGAGCAGCAGTTGTTCCTGACAAACCTATTGAAGACCCATAAACATGCATTTTCATAGGACTACCATGACATGAAGGGATTGGACCCCAAGCTTTGTACTCATAGGATATATATCAGAGATGATTACACACCAATGAGGAAACCACAAAGGAGAATCAACCCTACATTGAGGGAAATTGTAAAAGAGGAACTACATAAATTATTAGATGCAAGATTTAACTACCCCATCTTAGAAAACCAGTGGGTGTCCCCATTAGTGATCATCCCTAAAAAGGGAGGTAAATGGAGATTTTGTGTTGACTATAGGGAACTCAACTCAGCAACTAAAAAGGATCATTTTCCCCTTCCATTCATAGACCAAGTAATGGATTCCCTTACAAGCACACAATATTTTTCTTTTCTAGATGGATTCAGTGGCTATAACTAGATACAAATTGCACTTAAGGATCAAGAGAAGACCACCTTCACCTATCCATCAAGGACTTATGCCTACTCAGTACTTCCATTTGGTTTGTGTAATGCACCTGCAACTTTTCAAAGGGAAATCATTAGTATATTTTTAGACATCTCACATGATTACATGGAGATTTATATGGATGATTTCACTACCTATGGTGCTGATTTTACAGAAGCACTAGAGAATTTAAAGAAGGTTTTACAGCGATGTGAAGACCATAATCTATCCCTAAACAATGAAAAGTGCTTCATCATGATGTAGGAAGGAGTAGTCCTTGGACACTACATTTCTATAAAAGGAATTCAAGTAGACCCAACCAAGATTGAAGTGATTACCAATCTTCCTATTCCTGCAAAGAAAAAAGATGTTAGAAGTTTCCTGGGTCATGCAGGGTACTATAGGCATTTCAGCAAAATGGCAGCACCACTATACAATCTTCTAACTAAAGATGTTGAATTCTAATGGATAGAAGACTGTGACAAGGCATTCTCTGATTTGAAAGTAGCTTTAACCCATGCTCCTATACTCAAAGGACCTAATTGGGAGCTTCCTTTTCACATTCATATAGATGCATCAGACTATGCTATAGGAGTTGTCTTGGGATAGAAAGGAGCAATTGAGAATGTTATCTATTTTGTCAGCAAAAACCTACAAGGAGCTAAATTCAATTACACAGTGACAGAAAAATAAATGTTGGCAGTCATCTATGCCCTTAACAAATTCAGGCACTACCTAACAGGCTATTAGATCTTCATTCATACTGATGATGCAGCCATAAGATACCTCATGAATAATCCCTTGATTTTAGGAAGGCTAGCAAGATGGTTGTTGTTGATGCAGTAGTTTGACATCACCATTGTTGATAAACCAAGTAAGGAAAATGTTGTAGCAGACTTTCTTTCTAGATTGACTACATCAGAGGACACTCAAGTCATTGATGACTCTTTCCCTGATGAAAATTTGTTTTCCATCAGTGTGCATACACATTGGTATGTTGACATAACCAATTACCTGGTTATAGGGAGAGTTCCTCCTCATTTCTCTCCCAAAGAGAGAAGGGTACTCATTGAGAAAACCTTTCCTTTCTCATGGATTGCAAGTTGTTTATTGTACATTGGACTAGACCATGTCATGAGGAGATGTGTAAGGGAAGATGAGACATATGATATATTACATGCATGTCGCAATGAACCCTGTGGAGGGCATTTTGCAGCCAAGAGGACCACAATGAAGATTCTTAATATAGGATTTTATTGGCCCACACTTCATAAGGATGCAGGCAGGTATACAAGGAAGTGTGATAGATGCCAGAGGATGGGTCAGCCAACCAAATCTGATGAGATGCCTCTTTACCCATAGGTAGTTATCACTCCATTTGATAAATGGGGACTGGATTTTGTAGGTCCCATTGATCCTCCATCAAATGGTAAATCCTACATCTTGGTTTACACTGACTATGTGACCAAGTGGGTTGAGGTTAAAGCAATGAAGCATGCAAGAGATAATAAGGTTGCAGAATTTCTTTATTAGGAAATCTTCACTCGTCATGGGGTCCCAAGGGAGATAGTGACTGATCAAGGGGCTCAATTTACATCAACCCTTGTTACAGCACTAGTCAATGAATATAATGTGACGCACGGGAAATATACCTCCTATCATCCTCAAGCCAATGGCCAATTTGAGGTGACCAATAGGGAAATTGAGGCAATTCTAACCAAAACAGTGGCTATTCATAGGAAAGACTGGGCAAATAGGTTGCCAGAAGTTGTTTGGCTCTTTAGGACCACCTGGAAAACAACCA
Organism: Sequoia sempervirens; assembly: GCA_007258455.2. Taxonomy (NCBI): domain Eukaryota; kingdom Viridiplantae; phylum Streptophyta; class Pinopsida; order Cupressales; family Cupressaceae; genus Sequoia; species Sequoia sempervirens. The sequence goes on from VDFB02193867.1 coordinate 225,110,530, forward strand.
TAGGTTTCACTCCTTCTGAATTATTGTATGAGAAGATAGCCATGATGACAATTGAATTTGAGCATAAGACTCTTAGGACTGCATTAGATCTTGGGATGGACATATTTGAGGGACAAAAGGACAGAATCATGCAGTTGAATGCTTTGGATGAGATGAGAAAGACAGCCCTGCATCATACTAAGGTAGTGTAGAATCAAAGGGTCAAATGGCATGATAGGTACATAGAGGAAAAGAAGTTTCAACCTGGTGACTGGGCACTCCTTTATGACTCCAAGTATCAAGATAATGCAGAAAAATTGTAAACTAGATGGTCGGGACCATATGAAGTTATAGAAGTCTTTCCCAACGGTGTTCTACAACTCACAACCATTGACCTTGTCAGATTCAAACTTTTGGTCAACAGTCACCGTCTAAGGTTATATCACAAGCCAACATCCAAAGAGGAATTCATGCAACAATTTAACCAGCACCCAACCTCTGAACTTCCTACAACCGAAGGAATTGTACCTAGTGTCCCTCCTTTTGACTAATCCAAGTACACATGCAATCACTTCATAATAAAGATTTCCACTTTTGTGGGAATCCACTTCATTAATCCACCCATCTACCCATCCATCTCCATCTTCCCTCTCTTCCATAACTCCACCATCACTTCACTTTGCCATCACATCATTCCATCACCATTACATTAATTGCTCAACTGTACTTTTTAAAAGGTAACCGATAATTTCTCCACATTCTTTACAACAGTACTCCATGTTTTCAGGTATGTATGTGACAATTTTTTCTATCTTAATTACATTTAGTGCATTTCTTTAATTACTATAATTAAATGTAGATATTTTACATAGCATGAAATTGTACTCTACCTTGTCCAATCATAATTACCAACCAGCCTGTGCGGACACATGCTATAATTTAGGTTAGGGGGGAATGTCAACTCACAAGTCCATGCGTCATCCATATCAGCAAATTTGAAATAAGCCAATATGAATGATAAATTGAAATGATGGCTTGCATGTGTGAAATATCACTGAACCGCGCCATTTTTATTAATAATACCCTTCATGTATTGTTCTTTATTTCCTAGTCATAATATTAAACGTCACCAAAAAAAAAGGTAAATTGCTGAGCTACATGACATCGGCGTCAACACTATAGAAGAATTATAGGAAGAAGAAGTTGGGGTTTTCAAAAAGAGATTGTAGGAAAAGGAAACTTAGCTGAAGTGCTTGTTTGATTACAGACAGCTGAAACAATGGGAGGTCAGTTAATTAGGAATGAAGCTACGGTTCATGATGTGGTAATGTAGGATGCACCTTCTCTAGAAGAGTTCAAAAATTGTGGGTGGTTGGATTATTTCTTGAAACTTGACAACTATAATGATGACATTATGCAAGAATTTGTACAAACACTCTCTAAGGAGAAGGAAATGGTAAAAGGGTTGGAGGTGATCGTTACTAAGGAAATAATTGCAGAGGTAATGGACTTACTTGTTGATGGAGAGCCACACCCTGCTACCAGAGATGCAAGGTCAGCCAGGGCTGAATTTACTGAACCCAGTGACCCTCCATTGGTTGTGGATAAACAAGGTATGAAGAGAAATTCTCTACCAGAGCCATGGAAACAAGTATCCATCCACATTTTCAAGTATATCACTTGTGAGGGTCATCAGTCATGCCTCCATTCTGTACACTTCAAGCTCCTAAACCATATGAGGCATGGAAGAAGAATGAATGTGCCCAATGTACTGTATCACCTCCTTGCAATCATGGTGGCCAAGACGGAAAAAGGTAGGGATAATTATATCTCTCACCATTGTTTAATAAAAAATTTAGTAGAGAAATCTTTGTAAGAGGTGTCTGACATGACATGGGAGGAATTTGTAAACATTGATCAATTTAGACTAGAAAATGTACGTCCTAGAGGTCAGTCTCAACCTTGTAGGGTTAGTAGGAGAGAGAGGATTGTTGAAGCCACTCTTGGAGCTTCAACCTCTAGTGCAAACCCTAGTTCAAATCCTCCTACAGCCGAGGAAGCTATAGAAATTGGTTCTTCCAAGTTAGAATATTCAGATGAGGAAAGTTCATCCTCAGACTCTAATGTTAGTGCTCTTCCCAAAACCCCAATTCAAACTAGGGCTGCCCTTAGGAGAGAGGAAGCACAAATGAAAGAAGCAGAAATGAGAAAGGGGAAGGCCAAGAAGCAAATGATAGAAAAAGAAACACCAAGCCCTAGGAAACGAAAGGGTGTTGCCACAATAATGGTTTACACTTTCTCGGAGATCCTATTTTTTGTTGAAATCACATATTTTTAGAAAATATAATGACTTAAGCCTTGAAAAGTTCCATTTAAAGGATTCCAATTGAAGAGAGTTTGATCAAACAACCTTAGACCAAGCCCCCTTGGATAGAACCCCACTAGTTTTAAACCATACCTATAACGGAGTCTTCTTTACACCTATCAAAATGCTGATAAAAAACCACTTTTGATTTACCTTTTGGAGGATCAAATGAATTCATTTAAAATTTATTTTTTGTAAGTATGTAGTCCTTATCATAAGCTTCCAAAAAAGTATAATTTTAATTAAATTTAATTTGATTATTATATTTATTTTTTATTTCTTGTGAATGTAGGTTTTTCACCTAAAATCAAGCTCTTTGTTCTGCACATGTGGAAAAATAGAAGATTATCAAAAAAAAATTGAAAAAATATGAGTGCACTAGATATTGAAGTCCTTGATCCAACCAAAAAAAAATTAATTTCAATATATACAAAAAAAATTGTGTTGTACGGTCTACCTATGTCTGAATTGTAATTGGTTTGACTTCGAAACTTGATTAAGGAAAAAATATTCAATAAAACCTATGAAACTAATTGGAAGCACTAGATATCGTAGTTACAAATCTAAATTTGAAAAAATTAGAATTTAATCCTTCATGGAAAAAAAAAATTGTTATACGATGAGCGTCACTCCTTAAAAATGGTGTTTACTGAAAAAAACTAGTTTTTGAAGGAGATGGAAAAAGAAGTGCAATCTAATTCCAAAAATTTTGAAAAAAATATATTTAGAATCTACAGACAAAATGTCACAAATCATTAGTTTGCATCATCTTCAAATTATTCATGGTTTAGCCGCTATAGGTGTCTGAAAGTGAAGATTTAGTTAGAAAAAATTAGTTCAGTGTCCAGTTTGACCAAAAATTATAAACCAGTATTGTGGGATCACCCGAAAGGCTGATAACATTGTTCTTCCTGCAGCCAAAGAAAAAGATAAAAACCCTCCTAAGAGATCAAAACCAGTTGGGCTAGCCAATAGTTTACCTCCAAAGAGAATCCCTAGGATTAGAAAAGCATCTAGAGAGGAGACAGAAGCCCCAATGGGGTAGGTGAATGATGAGGAAAAAGATGTTTTTGAGGAACAAGCAAATATCATATTAGCAGAGCTCACTGTTATGCAGAGCAGGTTGGGAATCAAGAGCAAGATGAAAGTCAAGAATCCCTACAGCAAGAACAAGTTGAGAATCCAGAGCTCTTGCAGCCAGAGCATGATGAACAACTAGAATCACTGCAATTGGTGTTATTTGAACAACAAGAATCGGTGCAAAGGAAGATTTTGGTAGGAACACATAAACCTCCTGCCTTTTCATGGAATGATGTAGCTTTGAAACTATGGAGTGAAATGCAAAGAAAAGAGGAGGAATGGAAAAAGGAAAAACACAAGCTACAAGGTGAGATTAAAAAGAAAAATGCAGAGATTGAAGAAAAGAATGAAGAAATTGTTGCCTTGAAGGAAAAGGTAAACAATGTGGTAGACTTAATACCCAAAATGCTAGCATGCAGAACTCCTCCTAGAGTGTATGCCCTACACTTGAAGGAACGAAATATTTCCTTTAAACTATCAAGTATTATTTCAAGTTTGAGTCTTACTCTTGACACTCCACATGAATTTTTCTAGGCTTATCAATTTGTCCCTCCTGATGTTAAAAATATGTTGTGTGAACTATATCTGCGTAAGTATATTTTGTCTGACCCTCCTGATGTTAAAAATATGTTGTGTGAACTATATCTGCATAAGTATGTTTTTTCTGATTATCATGATTGGAATCCCTTGCTGTATATTGGAGACCTCCATTTAAGGGCATTTATGTCCTGGATTCAAAATGAAATTAGTTGGGGACAACAATATAGAACTTACAAGGAAAGGGAATTTCATACTCTCTTGCTCGCAGGGCTGAGTCTAGTAACCCTATAGATATTTTCCAGACATGACATAGAATTCTCTATCTCCCAAGCTACAAGAATAGGATTATGCATGTTAGAGAGGAAACCTACAAGGAATATGAGAAGGTAGCTGAAACCACAGGGAAATCAATAATGGGGTACTTAGCACAGAGGTGGAACAGTTTTCCAAAAGAGTTGAAACAAGCTGAGCCCCACTCTTTACAGAACTATGTTGCAGCATGCAAAAGAGTTGATAGTTACATACAAATTGGAAGGTTGAGACATCAATTTTGGATTCCATTAACATTTCAACCACCTACACTATTGTGGCCTATGCTAGATTACAAGTTTTACTAGTATGACAGTTGCAGAAAGAGCAAGATGGAACAGACTGGAGAACAAACAAGGATTCTACTTGGATCCTAATTCAGACACTACAGAGACCGATGTGGGACAACTGGCAGTTGGTGATTTCAGGACATTAACTAGGAAAAATAATAGTGCTCCTTCTACTGGAGGACCAACAAAACGTTAGGTTGGGGGAAATGATGAGCCTAATTAATGGCTTAATTTTGATAGGATCTATTATCTATTCTTTGTTGATAACATAGACTTTGACACTTGGTTGTTGATATTTTCCTTGAAACCATAGACTTTGGGCATAAGTTTATCCTTGTGACTTTTAATGACATTATCATGCTATGTGAATTATCTATATTGATTTTACAAGTGGTTGAATGAATATTGCTATGGTAATTATAGATATGCAGTTGTTGTGCGTGCTAATGCTATTATGCAGGTTTCCACTAAAATGTTGATGTCAATGAATCCTACCAAGTGGGATAAACTCTTGCCAGTTGGTCGGTTACCAATAATCCAAGAAGATCATTAAAAGGTCAAAGGCAAGAAAAATCTCATGGAGGGAAATTCCTAATTTGAATAAAAGAATGTAACTACCTTTTTAATGGTCATATTCGTTTGTTGAGAAAATCTAGGAAGTGTGTTGTGCTAGATTCCCATTGGAGCAATTCTGCTTTGACCAATTTAGCACATGCATAACTTCCTCCATCTTTTTCTATGCTTTCAATAAGTGGCATCCTCCTATTTTGATGCAGTCGACTGCCTAGGTAGATAGGGTTAATCAATATTTTTACTCTCTATAAATAATGGTCAGATGACCCTTTTGAAGAGGTTGGATGTTCTAAGTTTGTATTCGCACTTTCCAGTTTTAGTAATACAGTTATATTGTTGAGATGTTGTAATCATGCTTTCAAGAAATAATATGATATTTTGAGTTGCTATATTTGAGTTAGTTTAAGGGAGACTCACCCAAAGGGGCCCACTTGGTGAGTATTCCACCTATTTAATTTAGAAGTTATTTGATGTTCAATAGTTAGTTTCAATTTTAGCAATTTTTTGTTCCTGTAGCCACTAAAATTCTATTTGTGACTATTCCTGCAACCAAATCAGACAAAGTATTTTCCTGTTTGTTTGCTGAGATTTCCATTTCTATCTTTCATTTCCAGTCCAGTTGTTAATGCTTAATGAAGATGTTGATTTATACTCAGTATTTAATTTGATTTCCTTCCAGCATTTTATTTACAGCATTATTTCTTTCCTAGTTTATGGGTGACTGCCGTAGATCCTAGTGCACATACAATATTGACCCATTTCAAGTTTATGTCCCTAGGTTGACAAATGAAATGCACCTTCATGATGAGTAAGATAGCTACTTAGTGCACATGTCCAATCTATAAGTCATAGCTTTAAAGGCTTAGTTATTAAACCATTAGAGGAGGCCAACAAACCTCACCCTACAAAAGTTGGAGAGTCATCCAATGCAGTTCCTAAGTTAAGGAAGAAGTCCTTGAAGTTAAGCAAGAAGAACCTATGATCTATCCAAAAGTAATGGGTGATAACAACAATAATGTTGGAAATAATTTTATAATCAAAGACGTCTACCCCCATTACCTTGAGGTAACAACATTGGACCTTTGGCTTTGCAGGGAAATCATGAGTTACCTAAAGGGTCAAGGAAGCACTTAAATGGTTTCATAGTGACCAAACTCAACACCCAGATGAACATATTTATGCGTTCACAACGGCTTGTGTGGGCTTGCATGTGGCACATGAATACATTGTTGTGCATCTCTTCATAGAGACTCTTGTGCAAAAAAATTTTGACTGGTTCAATCACCTGGAGTTGGGCATTATTACAAGCTAGTAAACTATGAGTGAAATATTCTTGGTGAGATTCAAGCTCACAAAAGATAGTCATCAGTTGTTTTCCCAACTTTCAAGTTCAAATATGGAGCTCAATGAACCTATGAGGGAACTTTTAGCAAGTTTTAATCATGTGGTCTCACATCTTTCTCATACACTCAATCCATCACCAAAAATTATGTTGAGCAATTTCATAAATGCTCTTCCATTTGAGATAGCCTTTTTCCTAAGATCGACTAATGAAATAGAATTATTGATTGCACAAGAACACACCATTGAGTTGGAGGATAACATGATTACTTCTAGAAAGATGAAGACGGATTCTATCAGGCCTTTGGTTCAAATTTCTATAGATCCACTGCTATAGAATGTAGCTAATGAGATGAATATCCTCAAGAGGTAGTTTCCTACTTAGGGGTAGCCTGCACCACCACCACCACCATATCAACCTTAGTAGCTATATCAGCCAAAGAGAAATCATTTCAAACATTTCAATAATTACAAGCCACGATTGCCAACACCTCTATTGAGACCAACGATTGAAGCTGCACAAAATGTAGTATTTTGTTCTTTCCATAAGACTGATGCACATACTGGTTCTACGTGTCCTGAGAATTTAAGAATGAATTAGATCATGGGATACACTAATGTGCACCCAATTTAAGTATTGTTCCTACGCCAAGTTCAAATGTTTTCTTACCACAAATAGACAACTTTGATGGAAAATCTACTACGGGATACTTTGATAGTGAACCCGTTATTGAAGAAGAAGAAGAAGAAGAACATTTTCTTCAATATTCTCTTGTAGTGAATCATGAGAGTCTTTCGATGCCTGTGTTTACACATGCTTAGCATTTGAAGGCATAGAAAGAAGAAGATAGACTAAAATCAAAAGAAAAGGGTAAAGAAGTGGCTTCCACTTCTAATCTTAAGCCTTCTCATGAGAACGTTAGAGCGGTTGCTCAAGACTCGTCTTTGGAAAATTTTGATTTTGTAGACTCCATGATGAAGAAAAACATGCAAATTTTTTAGTTGAAGTACCTCCAAGACCATCTAAAATAGCTAGATCGAATTCTTAAGTTTTTAAATAGGGAGGTTGTCACTCAACCTACATTTCTTGAATCATCCATGTCAACAAAAGAAAAGCATAAACCCTTCTATATATCTATCTATATAGGAGGATTCAAATGGAGCAATTGCATCATAGATTCAGGAACCTCAAACAATGTCATGCCTCTACAAGTGATGAATGCATTGATACTTTTGTGCACTAAGACACAAGACAACTGTTATTCACTTGAGTCTAAGTCGGTGTCATTGGTTGGATAATTTAAGGATGCTCAAGTAAGGTTGGTAGCTTGTCCACAGAAAAAGATAATGATGACCATCCTAATAGTTGACATTCTAGCTAGCTATGGCATGTTGCTAATTAGAAGCTTCTACAAAGATATTTGGGGAGAGATACAACTAGATTGGTCATCCGTAACTATTCCAATAAAGAAAGGTAGTTTCAAAATGGAGCCAAAGCCCAAATATCAATTTATGGTGGTGAAGTCCCAAGATCCTTAAGCACAAGTGCTATATCAAGAAACGGGTCCTGGTACTTATGATGTTAGAACTAACTAAAGAAAGTTAGGACGTTGAGTGTTCTACAAATAAGTTGATAGGAGATCCAAAGTTGTGGACTATACAGTTTGATGGCAGTTTCGCAATTGTAGGATCAAGAGTGAAAGTTGTGATAATCTCTCCTGAAGGTCATTTGTATCCGTTTGTGTGCCGCTTACAATTTGAATGCATAAATAATACAACAAAATATGAGATGCTTTTACTAGGTCTCAAGAATGCAAAAGATATGAGTATCAAACTACTCAAAGTTGAAGGTGATGCAGAGTTGATCGTGAAACAGGTCAGAGATCAATTTCAAGTAAGAAAAGATTGCCTTCGGCATTACAGAAATAATGTGTGGAATGCAATCAACTGGTTTGAGGAATTTGACATTGAATACATTCCTTGTATAGATAATAGCAGAGAAGATGCCCTTGCGGTATCAAGTTCTCTTTTCATGCCACATTTTGATTTTTGTTAGAATGCATTTTCTATTGAGCTCATATACAGGCTAGTTGTCCCCGACAACTGTGACAACTGGCAAGACTTTGATGGTGTCAACCATATTGAATATTTTCTCATCATGGGAGATAATTTAAAAGGATTATTTTTTTAGGGTAGTTTGTCTCCTTTTAGAGAATCAATAACAGAGGTTTCTAATGCAACAGAAGTTTCACAAGGTGTAGAAACCTCAAAACAAAAAGATTCAAGTATTATCCAATTGAAGGGTAATAATATTCCCAAGGGTTTAGTATCCTTGGAGAACATATTTGACAGGCATGATAGATACATCCAAGATCAAAGGAACTCAGGCCATAAGACCTCTGTTGAGCATTATCAAGTAAACATTGGTACTGAAGATAAGCCTCAGCTTGTTAACTTAGGAAAATGTTGTACTGCAAAAGAGAGTGAAAGGTTTGTCTCTTTTTCCAAGCAATATCAAGATGTGTTTGCCTGGTCCTACAAAGACTTGAAGGTATTCACACCCAAAGAATTGTCTCATAAAATTCCTCTAAAACCTAAAACTAAGCCCTTTAGGTAGAAACAATGACATTATAATCAATGAATTCAAGATACAATCTATGTGGAAATTCATAAGATTGTGGATGCAAAAATCATTTTTCGATTTAGTATTCCAATTGGGTGTCGAACATAGTTCCTGTACATAAGAAAAATGGAGAGATCTAAATTTTTGTGGATTTTAGGAACTCAAATCAATCATCTATTGAGGATAACTATCTCTTTCCAATCATGAAACATACCTTGCTAACGATCATTGGTTTGGAGATGCTATCTTTACTTGATGATTTTTCTGGGTACAATTAGATTGCAGTGGCCAAAGAAGATCAATTCAAAATGGAATTCACTACCTCATGGGGTATGTTTTCCTATGAATGGATCCCCTTTAGCCTTATCAACGTTGGTGCTACATTTTAGAGAGCCATGGATTTAGCATTTGAGGATTTTAAGAACAAAGTAATTGTCATCTACCTTGATGACCTCACTGTTTTCTCAAACAGGTGGGGAGACCATTTTTTACACTTAGTGAAAGTGTTCAAAAGATGCAATTATCATAGGATTTCCTTGAATCCTAATAATTCCATCTTTGCGGTAACCGAGGGCAAGCTACTTGGTCACATCGTCTCTAAGGAACTCGAATTAACCCTATTCGGGTTGATTCCATTAGAAACTTGTCTCTTCCAACAAGCAGAACTGGGGTACACTCCTTCTTTGGTAAGGTGAACTTCATACGAAGGTTTGCGCCAGACTTCTCAGAGCTAACAAAAGATATATCCGCTATGATGAAGAAAAATTCTTCTTTCAAGTGGACAGACAAAGGCAAGAAGGCATTCGTCGAGATAAAAGAAGCTATCAACTAAGCACCAGTGTTGGTACATCTTGAATTTGATCAAAATTTTATCCTTTATTGTTACGCATTGGAACACACTATGCCTACCATATTGACGCAGAAATTGAATGGAGAAACTGAGTCTCCAATTGCTTTCATGAGCAGCAATTTCAAGAACAATGAGTCACAGTATTCTCAGATTGATAATAATGCATATGTAGTTGTTAGAGCTGTGAATAACTTCAGATTTTATATCTTGAACTCCCACATGATAGTGTATGTCACCAATCCAGTAGTTAAAAGTGTGTTAACTGAACAAGATATGGGAAAAGAGAGAGGTAACTGGGTCACAAGGGTTCAAGAGTATGATTTGGAAATCAAGTCAACTAAACTAGTCTGTGGGAGAGGTCTTTATTAATTGATAGGAAAGGATGGTAATCAGAAGCACAAGGTCGAGGGTGAACCTAAACCTGAAGTTAAAGAGGATCTTCCCATGGTTCTATTTGTTGATTATGGGGATGAATGGTATGTTGAGATATGGTACTTTTTGACTTATGGTGAATGTCCAGCCCACATAGACAAACAGCAGAAGAGAACATTAAAGTTGAAAGCAAAAAAAATTGTGCTTTGGAATGATGTTCCATACAAGAAAGGGCTTGATGGAACATTTTTGTTATGCATCAACAAGGACCAACAATGGCATTTGTTGGAAGCATTTCACAGTGAGGCATGGGGTGCCTACTTTTCATCAAGGGTTATAGCATTCAAAATCCTGTGAGCATAGTTTTTTGGCTGACTATGTTTCATGACGCATATGAATGGGTCCAAAGATGTCAGATATGTCAGCAGTTTGTTGGTAAGCTTAATTTGGCAGCCATTCCACTTAGGCCAGTTATCATTGAAGCTCCATTTCAACAATGGGGAATTGATTATGTAGGTCTTATCAACCCACATTCCAATAAGTGGCATATTTACGTCCTTATGGCTATAGATTATTTCATGAAGTGGGTTAAGGCTATTCTAACCAAGTGGGCTACCTTGAAAGTCATGCAAATTTTTGAAGGAAAATATTATTTCACGCTTTAGGTTTCATGCAAAATTGTGACTGACAATATAACAAGCTTCTCATCTAAGGAGCTACTAGAATTTTGTTTCAATCAGGGCATTACTTTTTGAAACTCATCAAATTATTATCCTCATGGAAATGGACAATCCAAGTCATCAAATAAGAACATTGTCACAATCATACGCAAGTTAGTTGATTCCAATCAACAAACTTGGCACAAAAAGCTCTATGATTCTCTTTGGGCTGACAGAATTACTCCCAAGAGAGTCATTGGTACTTCACCCTTTATCCTCATGTATGTTATAGAGGTTATGTTACCTATTACACTAGAGTTGTCTGCTTTACAGTTGGCATCTGTAGTAGAAGATGGTGAGTTCAGAGATTCAATTGAGAAATGCATCTTGTACCTAATGAAGCTGGAAGAAGAAAGGGTGGAGGTTGTTATAGAATCACTTAGCATCAGGAGCAAGTGAAGAATATTTTTAATAAGGCTCGTCAACAAGATTTTGAGATTGGAGATCAATTCCTGTTATGGGACAAGAGACATAAGCTCAAGGTAATGCATGGAAAAATTGATTCCTTGTGGTTGGGACAATTCAATATCCATAGGTTCGTAGGGGAGAATACTTACATTCTATCACACTTGGATGGAAGGCTCTTCCCATTGCCCTACAGTGGGCAATACCTAAAGCACTTCATTCCTTCGGGGATAGAGTAATTTCCTCTCTTTTTTCGTGATGTGTTTCCCCTTTTTGTAATGTGTGTGTTATGTCGTGATTGGTTTCCCCTTTCTGTGAAGTTTTGTTGTGTTCTAGGTGTTTTTTAGGCAGTCTTGTTTTAGGTGGTTTGGGAAGTTCCAACTTATAGGTGATTTTAGAAAAGTCCTATCCTAGGTGATTTAGGAAAGTCTTGTGATAGGTGATTAGGAAATGGTTCTGACTCTGATACCCAACTGATAAGACACTAATCTTGTTGGATTCAAGGAACACTGAGAGGGAGGGGTGAATTAGTGTTCTACAAAATTTAACTTTATTAACCTGATCTTTAAACCACTTATAGCATTGAAGCAAAAGAAAGATGCAAGAACACAAAGCAATCAACCACAACACCATAACACAAGGATTTTTTACGTGGAAACCCTGTTAGGGGAAAAACCATGGTGGAGGTCAATCCACAATATGAGTATACTCAATATAAGTGTTTACAAATGGGGAATGCACATGCATTTAGGCACACTGCCTAGAGCTCACTACTCATATACAAAAAGGATGACTCACTGTCTTACAAAAACATTTGGATTACATCCAGAGGATTTGAACTGATAAAATAGCATCTGCTAATTCCTTATTATAGTTTTGGTTAAGCACATTTGCAGCATTCTTCACACTATTTTTGATTTTTCTCTTTTGCTCTTGAAACTCTGTCTACTTTAATTTGGATCACCAATCTTCTTTCTACTCAAATCAAACTACGCACAATCGATCAATAATTCTTCTAAATTTTGCAACACATCGCATCACACACCAAAATGATATAATTAATCGCTTATATATATCTGCAACAAGAGATTACATCAACCACATGTCAGCGTTTACAAAATATAAAACATGTACAATTTGTTGGCTCAATCCATAAATAATTATCAATTCGCACCAACCAAAGTCAACCAAAACATAGTGAGGACCCAAAACAACATGCTCGAACACAAAACACCCTAAACAATTACTCCTCAAATATCTGCGACACGCTATATTCATTTAGTTGGCCTTTCTGCATTGTTAAACTGAAAATCAATCAACCAGATCCTCTAACTTGCGCACGAATCAATATGAGGCTCTAATATTCAAAGATAACATAGATTATACACCAAACAACCTTCCTTGAGATCCAAAACACAAAATGATAATAGAGAATTGCATATGAATCAATATACACAACTCTGTCAGATGCTTTGTTTCAGCTTTGACAGTTGTCACCTAGCTTCGGTATGACTTCTGATATGATAAAATACTGAAGTGTGGATAGGATTACTAACTAGGGTTGCCATCATTGACAACACCAGATGACTTGTACAATGTCTCTTGGGAACAATCTCCCCCTTTGGCATTGATGGCAACACTTAGTGAAAAATGACTAAGTGTCAGAATCAATACCAACATGAATACACTGCCAACGTTCAAAACTTCAAAACACAACTCCCCCTGAGATGAATATAACATTTTTTACTATCCCACTCTCCCCCTTTGACATCAACGACAAAGACGGGAATTTGCATACCAAAAATCATACAAAATTGTATGTGTAACAGCATGCTTCTCTAACTTACTTGAACTTGAATATATCTGCAAAATTGTTCTTCAACAGGTTTAAGCTAGTGTCCCAACCATTTTTGAGACTCTCCAAAATAGTCATGTGACCACAAAACAGATAGGATTGCATCTCTACTGACTCGAGGTTTTTTGGATCACTGACAACCATAGCATCTTGTGCTTCCTTCAATGCACTAAGCATTGTCTCCATATTATGACCAATCAATCCTCTGAGTTCACATACCCTTTCAACAATTATTCCTTCTTCATGCTTCAAAATTTTAATCTTGTCAAGTAGGGATATGACTTGACCTTCTTGCTTGCTCACAAAAACGGTTAGAGGATCAAAGGCTTGAGAAATAACTGCTAATTGTTTCTCATACTCCTTCATTTTCTTCTTAGTGACCTCAATGAATTTATACAATGATAAGCATGACTTATAAATATTTCCACCTTCAGATAATGTACTTTGAATTTTCTTTACACAAGTAGCTAACAATGATTTATCATTTGTAATCATACCCTCAATCTACTAAACCTGTTTGCATCAAATTCTTTCTAAACTTTATCCTCAGTTGAATTTTCAAGAGACTCAAAGTGAGTACTTACAGAGTTGATAAGTTTCTTCAGCTGACCAGATGGAGAATTGGATGAATCCTTCACATATGTAGGCATGATCTTCTCCAAGATACTGGATGAAAGGCTTAACAGCTCATTGTCTTCAATGTGAGATTTTAGTAGCTCCTCCCTTGCCTTGGCCTAAGGAAATGATGCTACCTTCAACTTCTCAATGGGATATAGAGTGGCCAAGTTGATAGGACCTTCAACTAATTCAGGGTCAAACTCCTCTTGTTGTTCTTCTAAAAACTCCTTCACTGTCTTTGCAGTGTTTCTTGCTTCCACAAGAATCTCCTTTGCCTTGGCGTTCTTTTCTTCAATCACTAATTCTTGCTTAGCTTCAGGAATCTCAATTTCATCAACTAACACATCTTTAGGAGCTTCAATCTCCATAGGAATTTCAGTGTCTTGCATATCAAGAGGACTCTGAGTGTCCTCAATTGTATCTTCTTTCATCTCTTAAATTTCTAGACCAAATGAAGCATTTTCATCATGAGATTCTTCAGAAACAACATTGTATATGTTCTTTAACAGAACTGCCTTAATATTTTTCTCAGTAGATTTTGCAACTTCCTTAGATTGTCTGATAATAAGCTTATTCACCCTTGTTTTTCTCTTAAAATCCCTTTTTACTTCATTGATGATCTTCTTCATCTCTTCTATTGACATTACCGGACATACATCAGCAAGTATGTGTTCTCTCATTTGTTCTTCTTCAGTTCTTGCATTTACTCTCCTCATTTCTAAGACTTCATATAGCCCTTTAGGTAATTTAGGCATTATTTCTATGAGATTCATATTGAAATTATTCAATTAATTTATTGTGGCTTCTTCAAGAATTCTCTGACCAGCACTATCAAAGGTGTCATACCGTTCACAAAGTGGTCTAAGATTACCATCCTTAATCAAAGCTTTTTCCACTTCTATAGACATACCTGATTTGCTAATTTTCATCTTTTTCTTTACTTTCTCTTCACCAAAGGGCTTGTCCTTAGAGAATTTTCTTTCCTTTGTGCCCTTATGCTTGATTTCTCTTACCTCTTCATCAGATTCAGTTTCTTCATCCTCTTCAACTGCAACATAGACTCTTGTGCTTTTATCCTTCTTTCTCTTTCCTTCTCTCACAGATGTCTTGACTTGAGCTTTCATTGGGCTTGATTTCTTTGCAGGACTGAATGAGAGTGTAGAGCTCCTTGTAGATCTAGTTCTAGTAGAGGATGTTGTTGGACTAGCAGACTCAGTTCTAGCAATCTCTCCTTCAGCTTGTTCTCTTTTCCTCTTAGCTTCCCTCACAACTTCAACTGATATGCCCATGCTTTCTAAAAAATCTTCAACTTCCTTTCTTACCTTCTAGACTATCATAGGCTTCTTCAATTATTCATGCACTTTCATATCCTTCTCTTAAAAGGTGCCAAACCTTTCTTCTCTTGGATCCTGAGGTTTACTCAATAGGTGTTGAGCATACAACTCCAAAATGTGTTCTTCAACCTCATAACCCATAGGCATTATCCAAATTGTTCTAGGTTATGTTGCTTCCATCAAGCACTGATCAATGTCAACCATGAAGCAAATAGTATCCTTATATTTTTCCATAATAGATGTAGGAATCCTTTCCCTAGCTTGCATTTCACTCTGAAAACTTTTGAAATAACCCTAGATAACATTTTTCCTTGCTTTGTTGTCACCAATTCCATATAAGATGTCTCTGATTTGAACAGCTACAAGTCTGTCACCTTGCCATTGAACTTTACCAACTACCAGAACTTCATTCATGAAGTAGAAGAATAGACATAACAACAAATTGCACACTTGAAAGAATTCTTCTTATCCTTCTTGATTTTTCCAAGATTCTCAATTAGTCGGCCCTGGAGTAACTCACATAGGTCATATTCTACATTTTCCTTGACCATCTGATAAGCTGCATAGATTGCAGTATCGGATACAGAGTTATCCCGACTAGAGTGATAGATTTAATAACCAATAACCATAGAAGAAAATATCACATCCACTTTAATGATGTCATTAATTTTCATGGCTCTCTTGTCAAAAACTAAACCGATTGCCTCAGTGACTGTTTGGTTCTTCCCAGATTTTAATGTCGGCAACCCACCGAATGAATTCAGACTAGTAACAATCCTTATAACTTCCTTTGTGATCTTGAAAGGTTGAACTAACCACATGAAATCGGCATGCACACGACTCAATATGTATCGAACCCATTCATTTTCATCGAACACAAGAAATTTCATAATTTGCGTGAACTTCTTCTCCTCCAAAGTTTTGAATTTGGGCCTTACATTAAGATCTTCTCCCACAATGTGATTTGTATATAGATTTAACAACTGGGAGCTTCCTAATTCTTCAACATTGACATGAATGTATTCCCTAATATCTTCAATATGTAAAACACCATGCAAAACAGGAGAAAATGCACCTAATGGTTCTGTCTCAATAGATTTGAATGGGTGCCATTTGAATTTCGGATGGGGTCTATCCTTGATATCCACAACCAACAAAGCAGCCATTTCTAGAAATTTCAAGTTCACAAGTTTGCAAATAAATACCTTTCGTCAAATTAGGGTTTGATTGTCGAATCACCTTCAGTCTTGAATCTCGCCAAACTTCACTTGTAGAGCTCTCCAAACTTCTTCTTTTCAAAAGCAATGTGACAAATGAGGGATAGAAGCAACCTTTTATCATTCGCACACCTAACTTTTTATCGCAATAAATGTTTTTTCCCTAGGTCTTTTGAATACCCTATTTTCACATACTGTGAAAGAAGATTCTTCTGCAGACCTCCAATATTGCACAAGTTTCCTCCACAAGAGATCCCAAAACATCTATAGATCATCAATGTAATGGTTCCAATCTGCCACATTCCGGTACCAACTACCAACAGGGGGTTAAAATATTTTCTTGAGAGCTCCCCCCAGGCCAGAGGCCTTAAACTAATTCCCAAAGGAATTTCCAGAACCATATTATGGCGCTGACTCATTTCCTGTAACAAAAGCACTCTTCTTCACCAATGTCTTCTTCATTTGCTTCTTGATCTCATATGTAGTAACTTTTCCTTTTCCCTTTACATCCTTGTACATGTTTTTCCCTTTGTTTACCAAACTCTTCCTGCTTTTGCAGAATCTTGCAATGTGACCAGATTTATTGCAATTATAGCACACTACATTTCTTTGTCCAGACCAATTATTCCATTGATTTTCTCTTGATTTGCACTAGTTAGCAATATGGCCAAATCTATTGCAAGCATAACATCTGATATTTCTATTGAAAAAGTTGTTTGACATATTTTTGCATTCAATTGACCTATGAGCATACTTATTGCAATTGAAACACTGACCTGAGAATGATGGACCACTTGGATTCATTTTGCTTCTACATTGAGCAGCCATATGACCAAATTTATTGCAAACAAAATAGTATCCATTGAACTTTTGAGCATTAGGTTGTCTTACCGGATACCTTCCAGCTTTGTTCATTTGATTTCCTTTCCTAAATTTCCTTTGACCAGATCCAGAGCTTTCTCCTTTCTCATATCCAAGACCTCACTTGCCACTTCCAATCCTCTGACTTTGAATCAGTTCATCAAGCTTAGCTGAGATAATCTTGAACTTCTCCTTGTATTCATTTGTAGTAGCAATTTCATCCCTGAGAGTAACAATCTGTCTTTCAAGCTCTTCTTCATTGTTTCTGGATTGTTGCAATTCAAGCTCCAACTGATTGAATCCATCAGTAATTCTATTGCATTCTTCAAATTTTTCTTTGAAGGACTGAGCAAGATTCTCTTCATTCTTATTTTTGTCTTCAATCTCCTTGGTCATCCTCATCACAATAGATTCCATATCATGCTTTAGGACAACATTATTACTAGTAAGCTTTTCACATTCTTCTATTTTTTCCTTCAAGGCTTGACTCAGGTGTTCATCTTCCATGATTTTACTCTTTTTGCTTGATCTAATCACTGAGTTCCTTTCTCTTTTCCCTTGACTTATTGATTTGATCTTTCAATGATTGAATGAATTTCTTAGCATTCATGAGGCTCGCTTGCAATTCCTGGACTTCATATTTGGACTGATCAATATCATCTAGCGCCACCAAAATTTGTTGTTGAAGACTGTCGGAATCCATTGAATCACCTTCCCGGATCTTCCCCAAGCTATTAAACTTCTTCCACGGAACTAAGCTCTAATACCAATTGTTGGAGTCAAGGAACACTGAGAGGGGGGGTGAATTAGTGTTCTGCAAAATTTAACTTTATTAACCTGATCTTTAAACCACTTATAGCATTGAAGCAAAAGAAAGATGCAAGAACACAAAGCAATCAACCACAACACCATAACACAAGGATTTTTTATGTGGAAACCCAGTTAGGGGAAAAACCACGGTGGAGGTAAATCCACAATATGAGTATACTCAATATAAGTGTTTACAAATGGGGAATGCACATGCATTCAGGCACACTACCTAGAGCTCACTACTCACATACAAAAAGGAAGATTCACTTTCTTAAAAAAACATTTGGATTACATCCAGAGGATTTGAACTAAGAAAATAGCATCTACTAATGCCTGATTACAGTTCCAATTAGGCACATTTGTAGCATTCTTCACACTATGTTTGATTATGCTCTTATGCTCTTGAAACTCTGTCTGCTTTAATTCGGATCACAAATCTTCTTTCTACTCAAATCAAACTGTGCACAATTAATCAATAATTCTTCTAACTTTCACAACACACCGCATCACACACCAAAATGATATAATTAATCGCTTATATATATCTGCAACAAGAGACAACATCAACCACATGTCGGCTTTTACAAAATATAAAACATGTACAAGCTGTCGGCTCAATCCATAAACAATTATCAATGTGCACCAACCAAAGTCGGCCAAAACATAGTGAGGACCCAAAACAACATGCTCAAACACAAAACACCTTAAACAATTACTCCTCAAATATCTGCAACACACAATATTCATTTAGTCGGCCTTTCTGCACTGTTAAACTAAAAATCAATCAACTGGATCTTCTAACTTGTACACAAATCAATACGAGGCTCTAAGATTCAAATATAACATAGATTATACACCAAACAACCTTCCCTAAGATCCACAACACAAAATGATAGCAGAGAATTGCATATGAATCGATATACACAACTCTGTCGGATGCTCTATTTCAACTTTGACAGTTATCACCTAACTTCAATCTGACTTTCAGTATGAGCAAATACTAAAGTGTGGATAGGATTACTGACTAGGGTTGCCATCAATGACAACACCAAATGACTTGTGCAGTGTCTCTTGCCAACAAGTCTATGCTTAAAAGTCTAGAGATTCTTGGTTCTCCTATGCCATAAGAATCCAACATGGTCCCCAGACAGAGCCAATTGTTGTGCCCAATCAAATAATTTGCTTCACTAAGGCATTTTGTAAAGAGTGGTCAAAGTCTTGTAAAAAAAATTGTCAAAAGTCAAAGTTTCTAAAAATAGAAAGTTTTTATTTAAGTTTCTAAAAATAGACATGATTCAGGGTTTTCTAGGTTTGTTGTCAAATGAATGATGGAAAAACTTTCTAAAAATAGAATATTTGTATGAAGGGCTCTAACTAATTCTGCTTAGTCAAAAATACTTCCCAATTAGGTTGGTCTGATCAAAATCAACAAAAGGTCAAAATTTCTCTGTTGGGTTAATTCTACTTTTTTAGAAGGCGAAGCACGAGCTCCAAGGTCATCAATGGAGGATTATCTACTACCATGTATCAAATTAAAAGTCTCAAATATTGTGCAAAAAATGACAAATGATCGAGAAAAGGTGGAGTTAATACAAAACGGAGGCAAATCTGAAAATGGTGAAATTTATGAAAAAATTCTAACTCTAGAAAGCCTAGGCACCCTTGTCTAGGAAGGGCGCCTAGGATCTCATGCCTTAGTCATTTTTTCCCCCTTTTCAAAGAACGTGCAATCTTCCCCATCATCCCAATTCAATTACGCAAAGAAACAGTCAAAAGTAGTTTCCAGAGCTAGGCAAAGGGTATAATTCATCTCAATTATGATCAGGCTTTCCTGAATAACTACCTTTTACTCTTTGTTATTCACCGCTGGCAAGAAACAACATGCAAACAAGGGTCACTAGCTTCCGGAGGAAACACGTGAAACAAAAAAGGAAAATTTTGAAAATCATAAAAACTTGGCTAAGGCATGGGATGCTAGGTGTCCTTGTCAGCCAGGGGTGCCTAGGTTTTGATGCCTTAAATTATTTTTGACTCTGACACGCTTTCTTTCCAACTCTATCTTCGTTGGTAGTTTCAAGAGCTCACAAACTCAATCAGATGATGTCATATGATGAGCTTGTAAACTCAGTAGATTTTATCAGTTGGCAATGTCAGATTGTCAGCTTTTCAAAGATGGAGGCAAGCCTCATCGAAAGCAGAAGCAAGAAAAAATTTTAAAAACAAAGAAAATGGCTAACTCTAGGACATCTAAGTGCCTTTTCTAGCCTGGGGTGCCTAGCATGTTGAGCCTCAGTCATTTATTTTGGCTTCCAATGTTCATTTTTCAATACGTGTCCTCACGCACATGCTTTTTTTCCCTACAAAGGAGGAATTCACCATTGCACATGCAAATGGACTCAATTGTTTGCATACAAAGTTTTTATCTTCATGGGTAGACTTCAAGGTTTTAGGGATTTGTAAAGAAAGTTCTTTTTCATCTTCAAACTCTATTTAAGAAGGTTTTTGGCATTCATTCTTCATATTTTGCATGTTGGTATCCAGAGGAAGAAAAGTATCATTTTCTTCTCATCAAGATTTGGAGGCTCAAACAAAGTGCTTTTTTAATGTTCTTTGTGGATTTGGGATTGGGAAGCACAGAGGCACGCTTTTTCATGGTCCAATCTTCTAGGCATCACATTTCAGAAATAGGTGGTCAGCTTTTTCAATTTTCATTGATTTGGTTTCATCTACTTTTTGTTCCTCTTGAAGATTGGGAAATTTTATATTTTCAAAAATCTAATTTTTTGGAGCTTTTTCAAGAAGCCCTCGGCATTTTCAAAATTTGATGAACTATGTCTCTTCAGAGCGTGATTGTCTACAAAACCCAAACCTTAGCTTTTTTTCAAGAATCCACTTTTTGGAGAAAAACAACTTATTTTCAATAATTTACGTAAAAAAATTCTAAACATAGGCGTATTTACAGTCAAAATTCAAGTTTTTAAACATGCAGTATTATCCAATAGAAATTAGGACCAAATCAGCGTTGCTCCATGATTACCTGAGAACATTCGAAACTGATTTGCATCATGTGATTCCAGTGCTTGATTGATGTGCTTTGGAAGACATAGAAAACACTATAGTCAGGAATCTCGGTCATTCCAAGTTGCTTGCAGCAGCTTCAATTTGCATCTCAGTGCAGATCCTTGAATTCGTAATTGCTTGTGTTAAGCATCACAATCCAACTACACAAGAAATCTAATCAGAAGATGGGCATACTATTTGCAACCTCAAGCTGGATAGTGTTGAGAAATGTTTCTCAATACCACCATGGATAAAAAACTTTGTCATTTCAATTGAAGAATATGAAAAGGTATGGTATGAGTAAAAGGAGAAATACTAGAAAAGAGATGCCCAAAAGTTGTTGAAGAGAAGCAAAATACTTTACCAAAAAATGCTGGGTGTGGTGAGTTCAAGGAGAAATTTGTAGTTATGATCACTTTGCTCAACCAAGTCACAGGTCAAGCAAAGGCAAATAAATTCCAACCTTGGATGTTATACATCATTTCCCAAATTATTGACAAAACATAACATTTTGACTGGCTAGCTTTGATCAGTGATAGTCTCCACCATCAAATGACAGAGTTCTTCAAGGTCCATGAGTTCCACATGATAGCTTACCTTGTATATCTAATGTTCATTCAAGGCAAGTTTGGAGGTTTGAATATCATTGGAACTTTGAGTACTCAACATATGTATGATCATTACCCGCAGTTGGAGTTTCCAAAATCTGCGTAACATTATTGGCAGGTGAATGATGTATTCTTGATGTATACTATGTGAGATTTAGATAATGAGTTGCATGTACGAATTTTAGTGGATGCCATATTGGCAATGGTGGAGTGGGTTGATTGGTTTATCCAATTTCCCACGTTCTCCTACATCAAGGTATATGGCTTCTCAAGTGATCCAGTCATGCTACCAAGATATCCAACAGATGAGGTAGTGTTCATGGAATTTTTAAGGAAACTATATGAAGTTCACACATTTTTGTGTAACAAGCGCAAGAATACATTTAGTTTCCCGGTTAGGATGGAGCATCTACAGATGTAGATCAGCAGCTGATGCCAAATTGATGGGTGATGAAATGTCAAGTTTGGCCTCAAGTTTGTCAATGATAGATGTTTGTATGATCCTCATGGTGTCTTTATATCATGTGTTGGTTAGAATCATGCACATGTGCCTACAATTGAATATTTTTGGGCTAATTATGTGGATGAGTTTGAAGTGCGCAAGCACAATTACAGCAGATTTACTCTTTAGCAGATGGTTGATTTCCTATCAGAGGATGTGGAAGGTATGATTGATGATGATGGGGAAGTCCTACTTCCCATGTATGCAAAGACCAATTCGATCAGTTGCCACCTCCATAAATTAATGGTCCACCAAAGAGAGCACCTCAATTGAGGAAAGAGCAAGCTGAATTGTCAAGAACAATAGGATATTCTTGAATGGTAAAAGGACATGGAAGGTAGCTATTCTAGTTGTAGATCCGCCAATAATCTAGTCATCTCTACCTTCTTCTTCTTCTAAACCAAAAATGAAGAGTGAAAGTTATGAGCATTGCTCCAGAAGTTACAAGGATTAGCAAAATATCGAAGAATTGAAAGGAAAAGGTGAATTCTCGCATTTGGATTCAGCAAGAACAACCAGCAAATACATCAGAAGCTCCAGTAGAATCAGCGCCACAGGTTGAAGCAATGCCTTCATCTCCTGTTTCTCCATCATCACCAAAGCTTTCTCCCATTCATATAGATTTGGAAGTTGATTCACCAATTCGCAATGTCTCAACACCTATTAATTCATCAGGAGTTGATGGAACTGGAACCGAGCCTCCCAGAGAAGTTAGCAAAGACTCCTCATCTTGGTTCGAGAACATCCTGGGAAGGAAGAGGAGGAAGCCTTCTTATCATTTAAACTTTGTAGAACTTGATAGCATCTACTAATACATACCAATAAAGAAACTTAAGAAGCAAGTTCACATGAAGAAGAGTTATGATGCCAAGATTATCCTTGAGACTGCTACACCTCCAAAGGATAAGAACATTGATGAGGTTAAGATTGATGACTTCAAAGTTGTCAAGGCCAATCTCAATAGAAGCACCTGGCATACTAATGTGAATCTCTTCAAGGTTACAGCAAATAATCTAAAGGAATGAGTACTCAAGGATGGAGAAGATAAGGCAACCCTCAAGGTTGAGATTCGAGAACTGCGACAACATATTTCCAATCTCCTTCATGGCACTTCACAGGCCACTTTGTTGCTTCCAAAGATTCTGGAATCATTGGCAGATCAGCATCAGTTGAGTCAGTTGGTCATATATGGGAAACATATGTGAGATTGGATTAGATGAATTCATCATCAGGGGCAGATTTATACTTGCAGAGTTATACCAATTAAAGTATAGTGCCCATGATCTTTGTTAAGGGATTCAGGGGTTTGAGCAATGTATGATAGAAGTGAAACCAATGCATGAGATCATCATTTTAGACTTGAGGATGGCTTATGATTCAGTCAATTCAGAGGAACATAAGAAGAAGATTTTTGCTTGGAGAGAACACCTCTTCAAAGTAAAGACCTATGAGAGAATATATGTAGAATTAGGTGAATATAGACATAAGGTTGCTAATATCCTCAAGTTCATAAGCAAATTTGTTTCATAGATCCCTTGTCAATATCATCATGATAATGGCACTTACTTTGATCTCAGTGAAGTGCAAACAGAGTTTCAAAATCTCGTCTGTGGCAGTTTCAATAGTAATCTTGTTGCCAACAAGATGAATCATGTTGTCGTGATGTCAACAAAATTTGATAAAGCATCGGAAGAGGTGAAGGAATTTCTAAGTTTGATTGTAGATGGTGAGGAGATGCTAGAAAAGCAAAATATTGTTCTGGATAGTATCAGTGTTCCTGACAAGAAGGCAGCTACCACCTTTTTGGAGGATATAGTTTCCCAAATTATCAATGAGTGAGTCACCTTTTGGGCAATGAAGATTTCCAAGAATAGAACTAAAAGCAGCAGTTAACTCGATGCTTATTCTGAGTTTAACTTGTTATTCTTGTTTCATGCTTATATATTCTTTGTGAAATAGAAAAATCAAATGTATAATTGGAACTTTCCCTGCCTTTAAATCAATTAACTGATTTTAGCAGGCGATTAGTTAGTTGTCTTGTGTTATTTTTAGAAATAAATCTTGCATGTTAGCAAGTCTAGTCAACTTAAAGCAAGGAGATTTTAGGGTTACCTACTCCTTGTTTGTATATAAATAAGGGCAACCATGCCCATTATTTTCTAACTGTTATTGCAAGAGCTAATTTGCAAGCTAGTCTTTGCTGCAAATTATTGTTCAATTATCGTTCAACTTGTGTCAAGTGTAATTTGGTGTTTGATCACACATTGTAAGGTTTTCTTTGCTACAATTTGTTGTCCTGGAAGTGTAATTGTTGATAGAAATTGAGAAAAGTGAAAACTTATGCCTTCTTTGCTCTGATTTACTTGCTCGATCTTTTTTAGATTCATGTCTTATGTGTTTTGCTTATATAATCTTTATTTCAGCTTACATCTTATAAGTACAATGAGTCCTCAAGTGTGATCTGGAATTGAGTCTATTTAAGCTTTTGTGTCATCAAATCATTCCTCGTTTACTTCTGACTCTCAAGCTCTAAGTTTACTTGAGTTGTCAAAAGCGTCTATAGTTTAGGCCTAGTTGTAGTTTGAAGTTTTTGAAAAGAGAAAACCTCAGCTACGATGTAAAGAGTTTTATAACCTTGTGCTCTTAGCTGAGAATAAGAAGATTAGCAATAGTTTAGTATTCTTTTTAAGCATCATCAGTGAAGAGGGAGCTTCCTCTCCTAATTTGAAGAGCAGTTTAACTATGCATAGTTGTCTGTTTCTAATCTGCATTTTAGATGTGCGAATTGAAATGCCAGCAATTCTCCAAGAAGGTGGAGGCCTTTTATTTCTTGTCACTCCTTGGTGAGAAACTAAAGTTTTTCTTTGAAAGACAAGGCTTTTGTATTCTTCTTTCTTGTGTTGTCCTTGGAAGCAGGCGATGCCATCTCCATGGTCTTACCTTTTTTTTGGAGCTAGTTAGGGGGCTTTTGAATGATCCTCCCTAGCACACTTACCATAGAGCTTTTGAGCTCCTACTAATCCATGTTGTATTCAATAATCTACTGCAAACTGAGGAGGGTCTTGTCTTGATTGCAATGGAGTTTGGAAACCTCATTTATCAAGCTTGCACACTCCTTAGGAGACCCAATACCATTTTTAATTTCCCCAACTTTTTTCTAGATTGGCCCAATTATCAAAGTTTGTGCCATGCCTCTCAATAGCTCCTAGTGGTATGCGTCCTCCTCTTCACCCAGCAAATCTTTAGTCTTTTTAGCACAATAGTTTCCAAGTTTTGAATTTTTTCCTTCATCATGATCAACTAGGTTAGTAGCCACTTTAGTATGTCATTTTGAATGTTAATGGCTTTGCAGAGCTCATCCAATTTCTCCCTCAGGGAGGCACAATTCAAATCAGTGTTAGAGGTGTCCATAGAAAAAAACTCTAGCTCTTGAGCCTGGCCAATATCCATCTTAAGGGAAGGATGGGGGCTGGTAGAAAGGTTGTGCAACAAAGGAGAACTAGGGGGAGTTCAAGGGTAACTTTTGGTGAAGGGGACCAAGAGGAGCTAGAATTATCATTTGAAATAGAAATTTGGGGAGGTTTCTCAAATGACACATTTTTCTTACTAGAGAGAATAAGGGAATCCATCATAGGGGTTGTGCCTTTTGAAGCTTGAATGGGGTTAGACCTAGTGACTCTTGGGTGATGGAAGGGGTGGAATAAGTAGTTGAAGAAGGGATCATAGGGTTACCCTTTGAAGTATCAATAGCACCCTTGTCAATAAGAGAAGGGTTAACAACACAAGGGAGGGAAGATAAGGTCGAAGAGAGAACCACATTATACCAATAGTTTGTAAATCAAACCCTAATGAAGGGGTAGGGGTTTTCCATTTTCTTCCACAACTTTAATGGATTGTTCCAGAGGAGTGGATCCAAAAAGAAAAGTTCATTTTAATGTTGTGGTGGAAATTATTTAATATAGAAACAAATGAGCATGAAATATTTTAAAGCGACCATTGAGAGTAACATACCTCATTTACACCTTGGTTATCTTCTTCCACACACCAAGAAAATCCTCTCTATTATAACTATTCTACAACCTGACGACTTTCTCACCTTTCTTTAAGAATTTTTCCATATCTCTTTGATAGTACCCTTTAGGCTTTTAGGAATATTATCCCCCTCCAGAGGGAGGCCCATAGCCATAGAAATAATCACCAAAGAAACATTAAAGGAAAATCCTTGAACCTCAACAAGGCCCTCCTTCCACGAATTCGCAAATTCCATAGAAAGGTTGGGGTCATGGCCCTTCATGGCTTCAATGTATGAGGAGAGCTTCCCTTTCTGAAGGATAGGCCATATCTTAGGGTCATTTCTCATAGAGTTGTAGCTATTGGGCTCTTCTTAAACCAGTTCCCCACTCATTTGTTTGAGAGAGGAGCAATTGAATAATAGTTTAAAACCAAACACTCATGACTTCAAAAGCTTTTAGCAACCACAAATGAGGCGAGATTGATCAATGGAGCTGAAAGTAGGAAGCAATAATTATTCTCCATGCAACTAAGAGGATACATGTTATTATTGCAATTGAGAGAGAGAGAGAGAGAGATCTAGCATGATGTGTGATTTGATAGGTAGCTTCATTTATGATGGAATATCTCACTTGTTTAGAGATCAAATTAACTAAATCCCATACTTTAATATTTTTGACAAAGGCCCCTAAATTGGCCATCCCATCCACAGCAAAGTTCCCTTCCCGCTAAATGTGCATTAACTTGCATTGTCCTAAACCCATCATGTTTAAGTGAGCAAAATCAATGAGGTCACGAAGTGACTAGCTTGGGGAGGCATCACCATTCAACATCATGATTGTAGTGGCAAGCCTTCCTTGTTGGACAAGTGGTTGAGAGAATATTTTTAAGATGTTTTAGTTAGCTTTTATTTGACAAGTACCATGCATATTTTGCATTGTGTAGTTATGATTTATTATCAAGGTCCAACTATGTAGTTTTGGAGTTGATCTCATTGACCCATATTTCATGAGTAGAATTTCACATGAACCTATCTCTCATGAACATGAATTTTCCAATTAACACTAATTACATCAAGGGGATGCTCACAAGAATGAAGCATTGAAACTTCCCAAGAGGTCAACTATTTGAATACTAATCGAACTCAAGCACACTTAACCAAGGAGTTTTTGTCGAGATCAAGCCCACATAGCTTGCTAAAAAATTTGCAAGCTGGGTAACAAGCCAAGTGGGCTTAATCCTAGAGGAAATTTCATGATTCATTATGCTTGA
Organism: Sequoia sempervirens; assembly: GCA_007258455.2. NCBI lineage: Eukaryota > Viridiplantae > Streptophyta > Pinopsida > Cupressales > Cupressaceae > Sequoia > Sequoia sempervirens. The sequence goes on from VDFB02193867.1 coordinate 225,138,124, forward strand.
GTCAAAATAGTTCTAGCGTGGATGATCTCTTGGGAAGTCTAAATGGTTTACACCTATGAGCATCACTTAGATGCAATGAGTGTTAAGTGGACCATTCATGCTCATGGGAGATGGGTTCATGTGAACCACTAATGAAATATGGGCCGATGAGTTTGACTCAAAAAATTACACAGTTAAATTGTAATATAACATCATAGATTTTATTTATTCTTTATTTAGTATAGTTTTATGCTTAAAAATTTTCTTACTTTCAAAAGCTTTAAGCATTTTGTGTTGAAAATGTTAATTTTTTTATTAAATCAATTTATCCAAATCCTAAATATTGGGTATTTCATAACCTTATAAACAAGTGCTTGGAGTAGGAAGATTTTAGATGATAGTTGATGCTACGCTTACGCTACAACAATATTATACAATTTGTTAAAAAATTGCCTTACTACACTTCAAATTCATTAATTCAATTGAAAGTTAATAAAAGTTTCAAGTTTTATATTGAGATTATTTGTTTACCTAGGTGTATATCTTGACTATTTAGTTCTTAGCATCATGTGTCATCTTGTGTCAAAATAGCCATTATTTTCTAAATGTTATGTGCACTAAACTATTAGTCTCTACTTTAGCCAACGGAAAGGTATTGTTGTTTTGTTTAGAGTTAATTTCTTTCATTCTTCAAATCTATAAAATCTTGCTTGTGAGATAACATTTGTTAACAATCTCATGTTCACAACCAAGACAAAAAAGATTGGTAGAAAATGTTTCATTAATGTAAACCCCTCCCAGAAAAACATTATAAAGTGTTTGTAATTATATACTTTGTCTATGGCTTAGAGCCTAAGGTTACTTTAAATCTCAAGGAACTTCCCTTTAGAATTTAAATTAAAATTTTACCTCACATATTATTTCAATTTAGATTGTTTTGAAATAGACAAATTAATATGTTAACACAACTAAAACAAAACAATAACAGCAAATGCTTATGCAAATGACAAACTTTGATACCATATTGAAATAATACTTACAACATTACAAAGCCTCAAACAAGTGATACATGTTAAATAGGCTTACAAACAGAAGCATTTTACACAAGCAAACAAAAACTAAATTTCTGACAAAGTAATAATCAACTCTCCTTTAAGTGCTTATTTAAACCACCAATGTGAAACTAGTATTAAGAAGGGTGTCATATTTAATTAACTAGGGGGAAGGATCCAGTAGTTGAACACTTTAACTTCATATTTCTCAAAATTTTATGTGGCAATTCAAATCACTTTCAATTTTTTACAGCAGCTTACTTGGCAAGTCTCCTACTTATAACTAAGGTTTCAAGGTCACGTCATCAAATATGATGCCACATCAGCATGTTTTTTGTTCAGGTGTCCATAAAGGTCCCAGAAAATAATTAGACCAATAGTTGTGCACTAAGTGGTGTTTTACTGGTGCAATGATATGGCATTACATAACATGTTTTTTAGATCTAAGGAATGCATTTCATTCCATTATGAGTACTCATGATCAACACTAACTTCTTTAAAGTCACAACTATTAATTTTATATTATTAAAAATATTGGACATTAAATCAACAAATATTTTGACAACTATTGAACATGCGCAACTACTGAGTCATTTCCCCTGAGGACTAATATAAATATATCCAACAAGTGTCAACTGAACTCTGCCCATCTAATGATGTTCATTACGTCAATGTGCGTCTCATGGAACCAGCTATTCCTCAGGGTTTGACCACAGCTATTCACATTGCCCGAGACACCAATGACTCAGTCATTGTTCAAACCATCTCTATTATAGAGCGTGATTGTGGCTAGATACTATAACGCCTTATGATTGTGGTTTTTCATGAGAACCTGATCTTTTTTAATTCTCAATTTGTGTATTTTCTAGGCAGTCTTGGTTTTTCTGTTGTATCCAGATGGATCCTAGACTTCTGGGGTCTCTTTCTAGCAGTTTTCTGCCTATGGGCTTGACCTGTATGTACTATCGAATTAGCATTTTCTGTTATAATCTACTTTACCTATTTTACCACTCTCACAAAACAGAAAATTAAAAACGGAAATATTCACTGCCTAAGATGACTTATTTATAACTTCCTAGTTTCGCTTGTATATAATTTACAGCAAGCCAATAATCAACGGTGGTAATATCAACAATTTTATGTGTCAACTTTCTTATAAAATAGACCCAAATGGGAAAATGATTAAAACCCCAAATTCACTTCGGTACAATTGCCGTTACTATCTCAAACCAATTACAAATTTCTCAAAAAACCTCATCGATGGATTGACATAAAATTAGTGGTAATGACCGAATCAACCTTAAAAATTTCCAAGAACTTTTAATCGACGGTACTATGAGGTTTTCCTTTTTAATTGGTAAATCTGGTATATCTCCAATTACAAGACAATAGTGCACACAAAAGGGGAAGAAGGCGGAGGGGAGAGGGGGGAAGAGATGGGGTGTAGTGCAGGGATGGGATATAGGCTGATTTCCCAGGTAGGTGCAGGCTGCAAAACAATACTGACTTATTACCCATGTGCTTTTATGGTACCCTCTGGGTTGTAGGCTACCTTAAAGCTGTGGGAATTTGAACTTGGGCCTCTTCTATAAGAGTGCCACACTGCCACCCATTAACTACTACACAACAGCCCTTTGGATGGTTCACAGAAACAATGTTATTTTCAGTACAATCATTAATGTATTTGCTGGCACTGTGCTCTTCCTGTCTCACAAAATGACTTACTCTTTATTTCGCTTTTATCTTCTCCACTAGGTTTCATCCTTAAAGAATAGTTATATCATGAACAAGTAGTGTTGAAAATTTACCTTTTAAACATCATTATGACAATATTATTGTCTAATGCTGAAACCAATTATTGTGGTGCCATGGTTCACTCAAGTTTTCTGTCATATTAAATTACAAGCGGTGATTGGCTATATTGAAATGAATGATCTCCACAAAGTGAATAAACCCTGTAAAACGCAGTGTTAAGGACCACAGAATCATTGAGGTTGTGTTTGTACTATGCTAAAATCTTGGTATTTAGAAAATAATCTTTGCACCAAGAAATTCATAAAAAATACACCTGCTAGCATTAATTCATAATATGGGATAAGAAGTTTCACTGTATATTTAGGAAATGTTATAAATTATTTCACATATACGATTGAAAGAGGTGGGATCAAACCAAGGTGCATTATTTTCATCTTTCCTCTCTTGCATTTTCATCCTTCCTCTCTTGCATGCACACACCATGTACCATATATAATATATTGCCTTGGTTTAGTGACATGCTGCTATCTGGCATGAACATCTCCTGGCAAACTAATTAAAAAAATTAAAAAATGTCACAGAAACATTAGAACAATTTTAAAAACATGACATTACGCTCAGTTAATATGTCAGCTAAAATTTGATCCATAATTGCTTGCAAATATAGTTCGAACAAATATACCAACATCACAAGACAATGTGAGGGCAATGAGCTAGAAGTTACCATTTAACACAAGAAAAAACAAAGTGACAATCAATATTCTGTTCCAACAAAGTCACAGCCATCCATAGCCATTCCAAGTAGGACACACATAAGGATACAATTCAATTACACCATCAGAAGGATTCTAAACACTACCTGCCTGCAGAAAATATCAGTCTGAAAGACACGTCACAACATCAGTAATGAATCAAAAGAATTTCTCTGTTCAGCAGTATTTCCACATAAAAGATGGGTATCTCTAAAGATGTCTTCAAATATGTCTGGACATTTACTAGCTTTACTAACAGTTAACATGGCTCCAATTTCAATTAGAAAAATGTTATCCTAAAATCAGAACTTGGGGCAGCCAATTTTCAAATACATTGCACTGTCTTGGGCTTAGATTTGGAGATTCAAATCTTCTTCACTGAAAGATCCAACTAGACAATTTTGAGGACAATCTAAGACCGCACCATTATTTATTCACACATGTTCTCATTGCCGATTCATCAGAATTAGCATTGTCAACTGAGTGTTGTACTCACTTTTGAGATTTTATTGTAAGGATCTTGCACTGTTCTCTCATGGCTATCAACTCAGACTCCTTCAAATCCAGAGAAGCTCTTAGTCTATCATTTGTTTTCAACAGATCACAAACTTCTGATTCCTTTTGTTTGTTTACACTCTCTAGATTTGCAACTTTAGCATGAGCCCTGTCCCAAAAGAAATATCAAATAAATAGACAAATTAATATAAAATTAGATCAAACCATTGAATATAATTTTAATATAATTCAAAATGTCTTGTAACAGGCAATTTAATGGTGAATAACCTAATTTACACAAAAAATATAAATTAGTCTCAACACATTGTATACCTTTTGATAACACATAAATCTTGAGAATTTAATATTGCACCTCACACAACATATTATTTCCTACTTTGTGATACACTAAAAACTGTCAAGTATCTCTTCAACAATCAACTAATAAAAAATCTGCAAAAAATCCTGATTAATCGCATTTTTTAAAAAATTGGCAGGCTGGACAATTTTTTCCCTGATTTTTTTGTTTAAAACTGCAAAATCGCCAAAAAACGCATTGAAACCTCCAAAAAAAACACTAATAAAGTCATGCTAATTTCCGCACGAAAAAAAAAAACCATGAGACCATAGCTTGTTGCTTACTATTATGCTTTGATAGATTTTTTCCAAGCATCCACAGCATGTTTGAAAGCACCTGTTTTAGGCTTTTAGCCATAGCAGCAAGGCAGTGAACTGTTTGCCAAATGCTTTGGCAGACATGTATGAAAAATGTTGTAGCATAGACAAGGCAGTGAACTGTTTGAAAAAATGCCTCAAAGAAATGTGGTCTCATGGTGATGGAATGCCATGACGAATTGCTATGGATTGTCATGGCATTCCATCGCCGTGAGACCACATTTCTTTGAGGCATTTTTTCATACAGTTCACTGCCTTGTCTATGCTATTGCTTACTATTATGCTTTGATAGATTTTTTCCAAGCATCCATAGCTTGTTCGAAAGCACCTGTTTTAAGCTTTTAGCCATAGCAGCAAGGCAGTGGACTGTTTGATAAAATGCTTTGGTAGACATGTATGAAAAATGTGGTAGCATAGACAAGGCAGTGAACTGTTTGAAAAAATGCCTCAAAGAAAAGTGGTCTCATGGTGATGGAATGCCATGACAATCAAGTTTTTTCATTGTCATGGTGATAAAATTGATTGTCATGGCATTCCATCACCATGAGACCACATTCCTTTGAGGCATTTTTTCAAACAGTTCACTGCCTTGTCTATGCTATTGTTTACTATTATGCTTTGATAGATTTTTTCCAAGCATCCATAGCTTGTTTGAAAACACCCATTTTAGGCTTTTAGCCATAGCAGCAAGGCAGTGAACTGTTTGATAAAATGCATTGGTAGACATGTATGAAAAATCAAAAATGTTGTAGCATATAGAAGGCAGTGAACTGTTTGAAAAAATGCCTCAAAGAAATGTGGTCTCATGAAATGCCATGACAAGCAAATGCAATTGGAAGCTGCTCCTAGTTATTAGTTATGCAATGTGAAGTAATTGCATAACTGCTTAGGTTGACTGTGTAAAAAACTATATTATAATTGAAATTTTGTCATCTATCAGCATCTAGTTATTAGTTATGCAATGTGAAGTAATGCTTTGAATTTGAAAGATGTGCAATGCAATGAATATAATCAGCAATATGAATATAAACTGCAAAAGTCTATTTTCTACTATTCATTAGTTAAACTCTTTATTTTATTTGCTCTCTATATCTCTATGCTATGGAAATGCCTTTCAATTTCAAAAAAAAATAAGGATTTTATCCCTAGTTCTACAATTTTTTATGTTTTCTTAAATCCCATTTTTTCCCATTTTTTCAAAAAATCTTGTACTTTTTGGTTTGCCGATTTTCTCCCCAAAATATTTTTGCTACTATATTATAAAACCATTGACTCATTTGTAATTCTTGATCCAACTTGTTTGCAAATTTTCATATACAGAAATATAAATAACAGATTTATGAGACTAAATTCAAAAATAAAAATTAGTAAAAGGCTGTGTCTGCTGGTTTGGGTCTGGTCCGGCCTAGATACAGGTCCAGGTCTGGTCTGAACTGTAGGCCATCCAAAGTCCTGTCCCAAACCTGTGGGTCTGTCCGAGACGAACCTGGGAAAACCCACAGAAAACTGTCTTTCATGCCCAGCCAGTGAATTTGGCCATTTAAAAAAAAAAAAAAAAAAAATCTAGTTTGACTTTTGACTTTGACCAAAAACCCAAAAATGCCCCCCCTACCCTAAAACATGGATTCCAAGACATTTTGAAAACAAAAACAACTCATTTCTCTTATTGTGAATGCAAAACAAAAATATCATTCATCCTTGCTGAGCTTTCATTCTTGCTTGCCATTGCATAAAGAAAGTTGAAGATTGATCGATGAACATTCCAGAGTGGTTGATTTGTTATTCCTACACATTTGCAAGAACCCATTTGTTGCCAAAGAGTTCGTAGAGGAAGATTTCTGCAAAAGAGGTAGGTTTTTTCAAGATTTTGGTTTTTTTCCTCTACATTTTTTTTGACAAATGAACTCTTTTGTTTTCTTCTAAATTTTTTCTTTTCTTTTCATTCTTATATGAATCTATAACACATACTTAATTTTTTTAAATGAGTTGAGTTGTATATATATTTTTTTGTTTTCATTTGTTTCAATCCTTCAAATGTGTTGTTTATTGAACTTGTTATAGGTAATACAATGGCAGCCAGTTCTAACTCCATGGTTGAACCTCACTTCAAAATAGACCCAAATTCTCCCGTTTGGAAATATGTTGATATGGTACAGAAGCTTCTAGGCAGTGGGGGTTATGTTTGGATTTGTAGTGGATGTGATGTTAAATATTCAAGCTAATACAATCAAGTGAAAGGTCATTTGTGCCCCATCCCTAGACTAGGCATCAAAGCTTGCCCCAGAAAAAAGGTGTAACTGTTAATGATATTGCAGCTTCAGTCGTTCCTTCCAGCTCAGCCCTATTGAGGAAACATAAATTAAATGATAGCCCGTTGGCTATTTAATTTATATTCGTTGTTTTTGTATTAACCTCATTTTATATTTTGATTATGGCCGACATGAGAAGATACGAATTCATCTTGATAGTCAAATCTTTTATTAGAAGACATTTAATATTTGTTTATTAATTGAGGCCGACTTCCATTTATGAAGAGACACGATTTCTTGGAGCCGACATCATGTATCTTAGAGTCACGATTTTTGAATGGAGGCCGACATGAAGGATTTGAAGGGATGTGTCTCTCCCATTCATTTGTATATATACACATTGATTCGTCCATTGTAATAATCCCATTTTCAGTTCGGTTATTCACATAAGTTCAATATCATCAAGTGCGAATATACAGTGCAAGTGCGAATATATATTATACAGTGCGAAGTATCATGCAGGTGCGATTTCTGTAGATCTGTATTCAGTCAATTACGGATATTGCCAGGTGCGAATTTCTGTAGGTCTATACTCTGTCAAGTGTGAATTCTTTCCAGTACTTCAAGGTCAGATTGCGAATTGATCTAAGGACAGGTTGTGAACTCTTATATTGCCAGAATTTGAAGTGCCAGTTTGTTATCTGTTATTGCATCTTGTACAAGTGCTGAATATTGGTCTTGTGTTAGACCTAATTGTAAAGTGAACTGTTGTCATTGTTTTAATATAAGAGAGTTTCTTTGTTGCTGGGTTTTTCTCCCTCAAGAGGAGGGTTTTCCCAGGGTATCTGCTGTGTTATTTTGTCAGATTTTGAATTATTTTTCTGTGCATATAATCTGTTCATCTAAAATTTACATGGTATCAGAGCGGGTTTGAGGATCGTGATCAGATTATTGCAATTCAGCATTTTCTTTTGTTGTTCACTTATCTACATCAGTCAAGATGGTGAATGGTTTGAAGGTTGAAGATAGACTCGAAGGTGCATCCAACTTCACTTCATGGAGATTTAGGATCATGCTCACCTTGAGTGAAAATGACTTGGGTGAGTTCGTGGAGTCTAGCATTTCTGAACCTGAGAAGGAAGAAGAAAAGTTGCAGTGGCTGAAGAAACACATTAAAGCAATGAAGATTTTGGTTGATTCCGTAAAGGATCACATTGTTCCCATCATCTCTAAGTTGAAGACAGCGAGAGATATGCTCAAGACCTTGGAAGAGATGTACGAAATCAACAATACCAGTCGGGCACTTGCACTGAAGCAACAACTTCATCATGTGAAGATGGCAGAAGGAGAATTTGTCATCACCTACTTCATGAAGATTTCCGAATTGAGAGATCAGCTCTCTACCATTGGTCATATTGTTGATGACAAGGATTTGACCATGTTGGCTCTTAATGGTCTTCCTTCATCTTGGGAGTCTTACATTCAAGGAATCAGCGCGAGATCGAAACTTCCCAAGTTTGATTGTTTGAGGGCGGACTGTATTCAAGAAGAGTCTAGGTTGGTTGCACGAGGTATTGGTCGAAGCTCTACAAATGAAGATATTCTTGTTCTTTCCGCTCAATCATCGGAGAAGAAAGGAGAAAGAGGAAAGAAAGGATATTTCAAGAGGAATAGAGATAAAGGAGCTAATGGTGCTCCCGCATTCAAGAAGAAGTGGGACCTCTCCAGAGTCCAATGTTTTCGTTGTGACAAGTTTGGTCACTATGCAAAGGATTGCCCCACCAGGCCTAATCAGCATGCTTCATTTGCGGATATGAATAAGTTCTCTCCTCAGAAGGATTCTAGGGAATTTCTATTCTAAGTCATGGGCCTGTGTTCAAGCCGTGAAAGTTGTGTGTTGATCTGTGCTTAAAATCAGCGTATCTTGCATCCATCAAAATATTTAAAGAGATAAGTATTCTTTGTTTGTTAAGTTATATCTTTTATTTTTGGATCTTGTGTGATTAGTATAAAGAGATTGTAATTTCTCTTGAATTGTGATCTCTAGCATAAAGATCCTTTGAAGATTTCAAATTATTTATTGTGAGTTGATTCATGCTAATCATGTAGATCCTTGAGTATGACTTTGAGATGAAATAAAAAAATAAAAAAAAGAGAATTGCATTTTCGTTGTGATAGGTTGATCACATCGATATCATTCTCCAATGCATGCTCTGTGATAGAACCTTGAACTCTTGGAGAGAGTTGGTTCTACATGCTAACCGCATAATGCATTCAAGAAATCTGTAGTTGTGCAGATTGTTTTTTTTGTTGTGCTGAGTTTGGCACTATCGAGAGGAGTAAAAGATGAACGAAAGAGTTATATCAAAATTATATAAAGATAAGTTTCTTTATCCCTTTAGTTTGATCTTTTGATATATTTCTCCTTAGGCTGATTTATTTATTCATGTTCTAACATTGTGCATAAATTCTTATGTGTTCATGCTATAACCTGAGATAGTAAACCTTGTATGATTCTAGTCTTGATATTTCTTTGGATAGTCATAAACTATTAGTAATCTCTCTCTAAATGCTTTGTGAACAGCTAGAAGCAGGAAAGTGATGAGAGATTGCTTAGCGATGAAAAGATTGAGGCATCTTATGAGGAAGTTATGCCAACCAAAGAAATGATCAAGCATGAAGTCACAACTTGCAGCCATGGGACTGAGTTGGTGGCTAGAGGGAGTTCACTTCCAGAAGTCTTCTTTGCAAGTTCTAAAGCAGGGATCAAGAGGGAGTTTTGTAACTTACTGAGAAGAAGTGAAGGTTGCAGTGTTGCAAGGCCAAGTACTTAAAGATTCAGAGGGAGCCTACTGAACCTATAGAAGATGGTTGTGTTGCAGATCAGAAGGGCACCTCTAGCGGTTGCTTCAGTTTGAGTTCCACTATGATTTCCTGGTGTAATAGGAAACAGTCATCTGTAGCATTGAGTACAGCAGAGGCCGAGTACATTGCAGCTTGAATGGCAACTCGGGAAGCAGTGTGGCTTCGTAAGCTCCTTGTAGGATTGTTTGGACAATCAATGGAGCCTACTATTATTCATTGTGATAATCAGAGTTGTGTGAAGCTTTCTGTCAATCCTGTGTTTCATGACAGATCCAAGCATGTTGAGATCAAGTACCACTATATCAGAGATATGGTGCTGGAAGGTCAGGTTGAGGTACATTAGCGATGAAGCGGGCAGATATTCTCACCAAGCCTCGCCGGATAAAGTTTGTATACTTGAGATAAGCTTGGTATGGTGGAGAATCAACCTTAACGAGAAAGAGTCTCACATCAGTGACCTGTTTAATGAGTTCTTCTAGAAGTTCGAGGTGAAATCCCTTGTTAATGCATTTCTCTCTATGCGAGATTTGAGGTGCAAGCCCTTGTTAATGCATTTCTCTCTATTGAGATTTGAGGTGAAGCCCTTGTTAATGCATTTCTCTTTGAGATTTGAGGTGAAAGCCCTTGTTTCCACCCTCTAAGAGAGTCATGGTGGATGTCATGTGTGTGACTCCATGACAGCATCACGTGAGAGAGTCAGTGATGATTTTTTTTGTGTACTTGTGTTTCACCCTCTGGGAGAGCCATGGTGAAAGTCATGTTGAGGTGACAACATCACGCAAGTGATGAACACTTGTACATACCATACATGGGTGTAGCCATGATGGTTGATATCACAATGAGGTGATATGCTTTCACGATGAGGTGATAAGCTCCTTTCTATACATGGGTGTAGCCATGGTGGTCAATATCACAATGAGGTGATATGTTATTTCACACATGGATGTAGCCATGATGTTCGTCATCACGTTGAGGTGATATCCTTCTCTTTATATCTGATTGCAGGCAATGATGGCTGATGGACCTCATATTGAGATGATTTGCATTGTGCAGCTGGAAGTTCTCTCCCTAGCTGAGAGGGAGTGTTAATGATATTGCAGCTTCAGTCGTTCCTTCCAGCTCAGCCCTATTAAGGAAACATAAATTAAATGATAGCCCGTTGGCTATTTAATTTATATTCGTTGTTTTTGTATTAACCTCATTTTATATTTTGATTATGGCCGACATGAGAAGATACGAATTCATCTTGATAGTCAAATCTTTTATTAGAAGACATTTAATATTTGTTTATTAATTGAGGCCGACTTCCATTTATGAAGAGACGCGATTTCTTGGAGCCGACATCATGTATCTTAGAGTCACGATTTTTGAATGGAGGCCGACATGAAGGATTTGAAGGGATGTGTCTCTCCCATTCATTTGTATATATACACATTGATTCGTCCATTGTAATAATCCCATTTTCAGTTCGGTTATTCACATAAGTTCAATATCATCAAGTGCGAATATACAGTGCAAGTGCGAATATATATTATACCGTGCGAAGTATCATGCAGGTGCGATTTCTGTAGATCTGTATTCAGTCAATTACGGATATTGCCAGGTGCGAATTTCTGTAGGTCTATACTCTGTCAAGTGTGAATTCTTTCCAGTACTTCAAGGTCAGATTGCAAATTGATCTAAGGACAGGTTGTGAACTCTTATATTGCCAGAATTTGAAGTGCCAGTTTGTTATCTGTTATTGCATCTTGTACAGGTGTTGAATATTGGTCTTGTGTTAGACCTAATTGTAAAGTGAACTGTTGTCATTGTTTTAATATAAGAGAGTCTCTTTGTTGCTGGGTTTTTCTCCCTCAAGAGGAGGGTTTTCCCAGGGTATCTGCTGTGTTAATTTTGTCAGATTTTGAATTATTTTTCTGTGCATATAATCTGTTCATCTAAAATTTACAGTAACTATTCCAGAAGCACAAGCCATGGCATATATTAATGAGCAAAAAAATGTAGATAAAGCAACAGGCCACAAATCAAATAATCATTTATTAAAAAAAGGATTTTGAGATGAAACCCCCTCCACCACCTTCTAATCTTCAACCTATGGAAAGCCACCCATTTTATGCCACACTTGAAGAACAACCCATGGCCTTTACATGTAAGAGACCAAAGGGACCATTGGAAATGGCATTTCAAAATGAGTCTTGAGAGCTTGCCAATCAACACATAGCAAGAAGTCTCTATGTAAATGGATTGGCTTTCAATGTTGTCCACTCACTATATTGGCAATAAATGGTGAAAGCAATTAATGAGGCTCTACAAGGATACAAGGACCGAAGTTTTAAGAAAGTGTGTAGCATCTTATTGCAAAAATAAGTAGGTAGAGTCATTGAAGCCCGTAAGGGATTCGTGGGCCAAATTAAGGGTGTCCATCATTTCCGATGGATGGAAAAATGCAAGAAATCAACCATTGATCAATATTATTGTAGTGTTCCCTAAAGAGGACAATGTTTTTTGGAGCTGTGGATTGTGAAAGGAGGTGAAGGATGGTGCATTTATTGCTAACATTCCCATGATAGCCATTGAGGAGGTGGGGACTCAAAACATTGTTCAAGTCATAACAAACAATGCTAAAAATTGTAGAGCTGTTAGGTTATTTGTTGAGGAGTGTTATGCTATCCACTCCCTCAAACTTATGCTACAAAAAATTGGCACCAAAATTGATTGGATCGAACAAGTGTATGCTAGGGCTGAAGAGATCCAAATGTTCATCACCAACCACCATATGTCACAAGGCATATTTAGAACATTCTTGAAATTGGAGTTATTGAAGGTAAATGAAGCAATAAAATTGATTTTAATAAATATGTTTCACTTTAGTAAAAAATTTAATTTTAATTTTTGTAACTTCATTTTTTTAATTTTGATTTCCAAATAGGTTGCTAAGATTTGATTTCCCTCAAACATAGTTGTTTTCAGACAACTTGCGAAGGTTTGTGAAGCACTTTCTAACATGGTCATCAACTCAAATTGATTCATATGGAGTAAATCTAGCACTACAAGGGCAACAAATATTAAGAAGACATTTGGTAGGATCGCATTAAATATCTCTTCAATTTCACCAAGCCCATCTTGAGTATGATCCATTATATTGACTTGATTGGGAAGATGAAAGCCATCATAAATGCAAATGGGAAAAATCCTATGGAAACTTTCTTCAAACAACTATACAAAATTATTAAAGAGAGATGGAACAAAATGACCACCCCTCTACATCTTGCTTTTGCATTAAGTCCCAAATATTAAAGTGCTAAGCTCCTTTCTATGTCAACAAAATTGCCCCATATAGAAATGTTGAAGTCAACCAAGGGTACAAGGCAACTTCATAGACTCTTCATTGATCCTCACATGTGGGATGTAGTGAGGATTGAGTTCATGGATTTTGTATGCTCTAATGACTTTAGTATTAGAAGTATAAAGTCGATGCTCATAGTTGGTGGTACTGCCATGGCCAATCACTCACACACCTACAACCTCTTGCAACCAAAATTTTATCTCAAGTTTTATAAAAAACCTTTTATCTTTTAAGTTTCATTTATATTTTTTAATTTGAATTTTTTAATCTTATAACTTTTAACTCTCTAATTTGTTTTAATAGGTTGCCTATTCATCTACATTTGAGAGAAATCGGAGCACATACTCCATCTACTCAATAAAGTGCAATTGACTACACTCAAAAAAGGCAAAGAACTTAGTGTATCTGCATTCAAACTTACATCTCCTTTCACACAAACAAAGTGGCTACAAAGAAGTGGAATATCAAGCTAGAGCATATTGACTTGGATGTTTGCACTTCCAACCTTGTTGCTCTTGATGTTAAAGACAAGACAACTAGCAAGCAGTAGAGTGCCAATGCTAGTGCTATAGTGCCAACACCAGTGGCATTGTTCGTAGTTTTTCAAATTTACCAGTACCTACATTATCTAATGACTAATTTAAATGGTGATGATGAATTTTTGAAGACCCATATGATAATGCTTGATCAGTGATGGTTAATTGTTGGCACTTGACACTCGACATTATTATTTTTTTAATTTCAAATATAGTATAGATTATGACATTTGAATTTGACTAATTGACATTGTAATATTTTTTATTTTATGGTGGTTTTGTTTATCATACAATATATGATGCTGTGTGGTATTCTGAACTTAATTACTGCTACAAATGTGTATATATTTCTTATTTTTATATATTTTTATATATTTTTATATGGACAAATCCATCCTAAAAAAAATTGATTGAACCTACTGTAATGTCCCTGATTTCCGACTTGCCATCACGGAATCTAATACAATTAATTAATTTAATTATTTGATATTGCCTAGCAAAAAGTACAGTTAAAAAAGGTAATATTAAATAATTAGATTAAAGTGGTGTTATAAAGTGACGCTAAGGAAATATTTAAAAGGTATTTTATAAAGTCACTTTATAATAAAGGGCTTAATATGATTTGAGCAAGAAATTTCAAATGGGGTTTTGAAAAGTGATAAAAGGGGAAATGAGCTAATTTGTGCATCATGTTGGCTTATTATTTTATTTGGTATTTTGGAGGAGCTCTTCAGAGTCTAAAACCCTAGGTTGGAATTCCTACGGGTGAACCAGTTTTGGTAGTGAAACTATCTGCCCTAGCTAGATACAGGCGATATCACACAAGTTTCGCATTTGCACATTAACGTTTGTTTGGATAATTTGTGAAGTCTTGCCAAGCAAGACAAATTATCAGAGGTATTTGCAGGAGAAGATCTCATGTGATATTTATTTACAGCAGCAACCTTTCAGATCATTCACTCATATCAGATTTATATTATCAGTATTATCATTGTGGTAAAGTTATCCAATGAGTCATAGCTCTTAATCCCCATTGCAGGCTTCATTGTGGAAAGGACTCGATTTGCATTTAGTGTGAGTATTAAATCATATTCAGATTTATCTTATCGGTGATAGTATTTTGGTGGAGCTTTATTTATTCCAGGAGCCGTGTGTCTAACACTAGCACAGACTTCCATTTGGAGAGGCAAAATCTGAACATAGAATAAATATTTTACCAGCAGTAGTTCTGCCGTACTGTTGCTATCATTTAAGGTGGTCCATTCTATGGGATACCAATGGCTGCAGATTAAGAGGTGCTAATGTTGTAATGGTTCGAATATGTTTAACCATTCTAATTCCCTTTAAAAGAGCGCCATACACTTCTTAACGAATCGCAGCAATTAGAGAGGCCGTACTTAGTTGGGAGCTCAAGCAAGGTGACGTGGCCATATTGTGGGGTCAAAAGGCAGTCAAACACCTTTAATCAGCCACCGTAATGTTTCCTAAGGGAATCGCTATGCATTGAAGGAGTCAATTAAATTGGTGGAAGCCGTACATCATTGGCTGGCTGCTGTGCAAGCTAAAGTCTGCACAATAAAATTTATTAACTGAAACATCAGATCAGCATTGAATATAATATTGTATTTATTATATTTCTGTGCAAATCTCAGAAAGAAAAGAATATAACTTTCAGAAATTCATTGTATTGGGTTTTCCGGTATATGTTTAAATTCCTGAGCACCGATGCATGTTATATGTTTGGGTACAAATTGCAATATTATATCAAATTGTCAATGAGATTGTATTACCATATTGAGTGCTATTCATATCTTCCAAAGTAACACAAAATTATTTCAGTTCAGTCTACAGGCAAAATGTTTGACAAAATGTCAAGTATAACTGGAAAGGTAAAATTGGGAATTTTTTGCATACAAAATTATCGACAACATTATGTGGCAAACAGGCTATGCATGACTGCTGAAATTTCCCTTTTAGTGTTTTTTCTCTCCAGTACCTTTTTCAATTGCCTTAGTATATGTTGTGGGGTGCAGTAACAAAATAGGGTATGCAGTCCTAAGTCTAAAAGACTAAAGATGAAGCAGAGTAGAGGGAGGAATCAGAAGTGGAATACCCAGATTGACAGTGATAACAGAAATGTTCATGTTGTTTTCACTCCATATCTTTGACATCCTACAATATTGATCATTATCAAGTTGGAATTCATGCTTGTCAGCTTTCTATTCATGGTTTCCCATTTATTGCTTAGTTTCATGCACATCTAGATGCATGACATGGGGAACATCATTAAAGAAAAAAAAAATCTTAACCTGGTTTGCATGAAGTCCTCTAGGGGAGTCTTTCGCAATGTACATGAAGCAGTAAAGGAAGATGAGATATAACAGGATTTACCAGCATGCATAGACATAAGAATTGTGTAAAGGAACACCGAGTACTGGCTGCATAATCCATTTGAATGGAGCATGAATGCCTGGAGAGTTTGGTTATTCTCACTCTAAAATTCTTAATATACTTCATTGTATTGATTTAGCAGCCAAACTGGAAGCTGTGTTTGGAATAGGCCAGTGCTAATCACTAGGAATGTAAACAGTAAAACCATAATGTCACTGACTAGTTCAGAAGCAGATTGCGGAAGACTGAATGAATGCATCCCACTCATCCTTATTACACAATGTCACTATCATTTCCCTCAGGAGTGAAAAACTTTGAAGGTTACTGAAGCACCAGACCATAAGGATTGTAGCAGAAGGGAGGCCATGGCCTTCTTGGAAACTTATCCCTCCCCTCTCCACACCTCCAACTTCTTTAAGATCAGTGGTTTACCAAAACTAGCCAGCCCCATGCAAGATGAGCTACATCCATACTTACACCACCATGGGTAACAAGCAGTCTCCAAATCCACTTTCCCACTAAAACAGAGACAAACATTTACTGTCCATATTGAAGAAGTGGAAACCAGGCCATGTACACTGAAAGACAATGCTCTGATCTGTGTTAGCATTCTAATTTGTCCCTTTCAAGACAAAATAAAACGTAATAGCGTGAAAGGTAAAACCTTTCTTCGAATTAGAAGGGGAAGCTTCCTTGTAACAAGAACTAATGCCTAGAATTCTTAAATAATATTTCGTTTCAGTATGCAATACAAACAAACACCATCTTTTTGTTCTCAAGCAAGGTCACAAGGCTTACCAGCATTTCTACACATTGAAGAGATCTTATATCTTTTGACTGACACAAATAACCTAATCTATGACAGCTAACAAATGCTTAGTCTTTACAGCTAACACATACTTAGTCTTTCTAGCTAAGAAAAGACCCAAAAAAATGAGTACAACAGAAGAATTGAATTGGATAGAAAATAATAGACAAGACCCGATAAATTGAATTATAAAAATTGCACTAAGCTACAAACTCCAACTTAATGAAAATTGCAATACAAAGCCCACGACAATCAGTAAATTCTATTCAATATATTAAATCAACATACAAGACAACACAAAAAAATTGAACAATAATCTCAGCAACAACTAGACACAAAATTACCGTTGCCCAAAATTGAAGTGCCAATAGCACTTGTTTATAAACTTTAGAAGTACGGATCCTAAGATCAATGGAAACTATTGCAATCTGTGGCATCCTAATGATGCTCAAGGCATATTTTATGGCTGTTTTCTCAACCAAACTGGAGAAAGATTCAAGATTTCAAGAAGCCTGGTTCGTTAGCAAATCAGGCCTCTTCATGAAGCACTAGTCTCTTGGTTTCAACTCCACAAATGAGCTCCCAACAACAATCCTATCTAAACCAGGATTTCTTTGCTTCCAAGCAAATACCGGGTTGAAGGATCACTAGAGCATATCAAGGATGCTCTGGTGAGATTTGTGGCTGCATCCCAGATGACCCTCTAGTCTAGGGTCCTCCACTATGTATAAATTTGTGTTCACGTCGATCTAGAGAAGCCTCACATAGAATAAATATCGGTTGACCATGGAAGAATTGAATGGTAATAACAGGTTGTCTAGAAAACATGTCATTCCATTGTCATATGTTTGACCAAAGTACTCACCAGCTCACTTTTGCTCTCTTCACCTCCTGCCACCCAATAGCAAGTTAATGACAACATGAGAAACAGAATCACCACCAAGACCAACCAAAGATAAAACCTGATTGCTACAACCAACACCCTCAAGGACTATGACTAACTTAGCAACTGGATCTTCCCTTCAACTCCTCTCTATTGGGGAAAACAGATGAACACTTACCTTAGTCCATATCCAATGAAGTTATGAACACACACATGACTCAGATTTGGTTATGGCCACCACTAATCCAAATCAACAAGAACATCTATCACCCATCACATCCTCAGCCTAATCCTAATCAGCTAGAAAAACAAAGGTAGCCATGTTAGGATTTGGTGTTGTACACCATTGCATAAAATGTTATATTATAATGTTGTAGTTAAATAATTATTTAGTTGTGGTGCATCTAGGAGGTGTGTTTAGCCACACTAGATAATTATTTGAGGCCACTTGTAAGTTGTATTGTAACATTGGGTTATTGTTTTATGTGTGGGAGACAAGATAATAATTTAATATTTAGGGAAAGTATTTAATAATGTGAAAAGTTAGTACCCAAGATTAAATGAGGGGTCAATGGTTTTGTGACACATAGTTTTATCTTACCCCTTGGTTGTATTTGTGTGAGCTTGTGCCTATAAAAACAAACACATGTTTAGTTTTTAAGGTTGACTGGATGAATGGGTTGTCAGTATTGAGTCTTTTTGAGGACTGCATATGTGAAACATGGCATAGGATGTGTGGATTCATGCTTGGACACATGGAGGATGCATTGGAGAGGCTTGATGTTTCAGAAGTATTCATGGTAACTCTGTAAGTGCACGTATTGTTTTATTGCTGAAAAACAGATGGAGTATGGATGCTTTTGGAGGCTATGTTTTTCCCTCTTGAGGGTTTTCCGAAGGTATATCTTGTGTTATCTCGTCGCTTGTCTATTTTGATCTATGCATTATGGTTATTATGTAAGCTTGTATGCATACTTTTCTCTCATGGGGTTATGTAGGAAATGGATTAAAAGAACTGGGTATTGATGCATTATTTCCTAACAAGTGGTATTAGAGCTTTCATGGTTATGGGAGGTACAAGCTCCCAAGTTTTGTTATACTTATAACCCTTGTTTGAGTATATTTGGTGCAAAGTTGAATCCATGGCTATGCAAGATAGATCTAAGGCATTACAAGATATAGAGCACATGTGCAAGTGTTGTTTTACAGATTTAGGCTTTTGGGTTTTGCAAATTTGTTGGGTTTATTGCAAATCTAGGGTTTTTAAAACTTGCGTCAAAATGGTGTTTTGGATTGTGCTTTCATATGAGGGTTTTGTAGAGGAAATTTCACATATGGCCTCTTGAGACAAAACAGACCTCACCATTGGATCCAAGATGGTCGAGAAACGAAAAATGATATAAAATTTGCCCTATTTTGGCCACTATCAAAAAATGCAAAAAAATTTACCTCATAGCCCTACTTGTGTGGTCGTACGGGTCGACTATAGGGTCACAAAAAAATAAAAAATAATAATAATAAATCAACCCTTTTAAATTTAAAACCCTACACAAAAAAAATCATTGAAAAAATAAAAAATAAAAAAATAAATTAAATGGGGGGTGCTCCTTCAAGGTGTTGTTTGTGGCAGAGTAGAAGAATCTATCAATCACTTGCTTATCCATTATCCCTTTTCGTCTTTTATGTGGTATAAATTACTGAACATGATGAGGCTTGCTTGGTTAATCCCTGGCTTAGTTCGAAAGTTACTTTATAGTTCACCAAGAGGGTTTGAAAATATGTGATGTCTTTGGATTAGTGCTCTAACATGTACCCTGTGCAGGATTTGGCTTGAGAGGAACTCCAAAATTTTCAGGAACAAAGAAGCATCAGAAGAATGCTACTGAAACGGGATTTTTACTTCTATAAAAGAATATGCTCAACCTTTGTTAAAAAAGGTAAAAAAATCTTATCCTTCTTTGATCAAATGATTTTAAGAAATTGGGTGGTGTATGGTTGCTACTCCTGTTCAAGGGATAAGAGAAGAATAAATGGTGCCAATCAAGGAGGGAAAAGTAAGGAAAGCATGGGTGGAGGAGATGAGAAATGGATTCTGCCACCAGAAGGATTAGTAAAATTGGATTGTGATGGAGCGTCTAGAGGTAATTCAGGTTTGGCTGGAGGAGTTTTTATAATTAGAGACTCTAGAGGAAGCATTACTTGAGGGGGTTTGTTATTCTTTGGGTATAAATCAGGGAAACCCTATCCGAAATGACCCGTCCCTGTCCCCGGGACATCCCAAGAACAAGGGGACGGCTAGGGGACGGTCCCCTGCCGTTTCCTTTTTTTGAATATCAGCAGGAAATGTGCCAGAAACGGGGGGACAAGAGGGAGGAAAAAGGGGGAAGGCGGACCGTCCCGGGGACGACCAGGGGATGCCTAAATGTCCCCCAACCATCCCAGGGACAGCCATCCGTCCCCTACATTTCAACTTGTTTTAAAAATTTTAAAAAAACACATTTAAATTTAAAATAAAGCCCTCAATTCGTGGCTTATGTGGGCCTCCACCTTCTATGCTGCCCCTATATCAAACGCCATGATTGGTAGCTGCAAAAGTTGTTGAATAAAGATTGAAGGCCTGTTGAGAATGATATAAAGACTAGGGTATATGAGGTTTTCTTTTTTGTATGAATAAGAGGTGCAATTGATACTCACTTTCAAGGAAACTTTGCAATGACACAAAGACAGCATGGTGTTCAATAAGCAACATTATCACTGAAGACCTTATGCACAGCTAGTCATCATAGTGACAAGAGAGTATAGACAGAAGCATGCCTTTATTCACTCATAGTCTGGGTTTGTTGAGCAAAGAATATGATGAGATTTTGTCACTCATGAATGATGAACAGTCCTTAACTAGCAATAACATTGGGCAGTGACCATGCCATAAAGGGCAGTTACCTTGATCACAGAGGGTTGTGAATGAGACTGTTAAAGTCTGTACAAAAGGTAAAGACTGTGCAGTAAAGGACAGATCAAGGGTAGAGCTTACCAAGATGAGGGCAGTCAAACCTTAGAAAAGATAGTCATAGAAGGTTACATAATGGGTTATGTTGAAAACACAAGTAAAAGACCCTTATTGAACCCTCCAAAAATTCAATATGATGTTTATTTGAGCAATGGAGAGGTCAAAAACTATCTGAAACCTTTAGAATCCTAAAGCAATTCCAAAGGCATACATGGCAGGCTCTTTAAAGAAGGTGGTTAGATAATTTAGAAAGTATCCAAACTCATCAAGAGGACAGACCGTGGACTAAAAGTGGTTTGTTTTAAAATGAAAATCTAGAAGTTTCAAAAGCCCTATACTAGTTGTGAAGATGATAGGGGAGAGATCAAAAGGATAGTCTTAGGACAGTCCAGTGATGAAAAGGTTTGCAGAGTGACCTCACCACAAGATGACTGTGGTTTTGAACAATGCACAGAGTTTTCAAAGGACTGTCATTAAAATATTTGACAATGGGCTAAATATGACTACGGTTTGTCTATTAAAAAAGGCAGTCACTGTGGACAAGTGAGCAATCAACCATGAAAGGGCAGTCACTTTGGACTAAAGGGGCATAGTCTAATGAAGGCAACACAATGATAAAGTACACTGACAGAATATTAGAGAGGAACTTTTGATAGTCATGAATGAACAAGGGTGTGTTTGATGTCAATATTTTGAGATAGAAGATAGAGTTATTCTTGAGAAAATCATTAGATTGTAATATCTTCTTTATCAGAGGTATGAGTTGATACTTGATAAAGCTTAAAAATATGGCAAACAATTGTCAGTAAGGAGAAAAATATGACAATACTAGAAGGTTTCCTCCAAAGCTTTCGAGGTATTATAACTTAAGGCTCTATAATATATATTAATGCTTTATCCATGTTTTCATATGAATATTTAAAATTTCCCTAAATATTTTAAATTTTCCTTATATTTTATATAGCTGTCCCCCCACCGTCCCCAAATTTGGCCTCAAAATTTGGAAACTTGGGGACTCGTCCCAACGTCCCCTGCCGTCCCCATCCCCTGCCATCCCCGTCCTGGAAACTTGGGGTAACACTGGTATAAATGTCATAATGAAGCAGAATGGCAAGCTATACTTGCATGTTTGGTTGCAGCCATCCATGTCCTCAAATATTAAAAATTTGATAATTGGGGGTCTCTTAGGTTAGTAATTAATGCTTTAAAAAAGGGTCAACACCTAATTGGAAGTTTAATCAATTTGTTGAACAGGTGACAGGGTCAAAAGATAATTATGCAGAATATAGTTTTCAACATTGCAGGCATCATTTGAATGTAGCAGCTGATTACCTAGTAAACATGGGTATTGAGCAAGATCCTATAAGGCTATAACTACAATGTATAGTCACCTCTCCAATTCCTGGAAAGACTTAGATTGCTACCTTTGTTATCAGCTGCCATGATTATTGTATGGTTACTCTAAGGGAAGCACTATAACCATAATCGATATTTTTGTTTTTTTGTTCCCTTATCATTTTTCCTTGGAAGGGGCTCAAGATGGCAACGATGGCTTTCAGTCTGCATTTATTAAGGTGGATCTTAGGGGAAGATATTATACATTCTTGCCCTTCTTTATGTCCATAGAGGATTGGTAATTTTCTCAGCGCTTTCGGATCAAGGTGTTATATGGTGGAGTGTGGGCAGACATGTTCTTGAGTGGCCACATGTAGCAAGTTTTTATTCCTTGGTGGTTTGGTATTAAGGTTTGCCAGCTAAGTTTTATGTGGTGCTTATCATTTGCACATTTGTTCTAGGTTTATGTAGGTGGTGGCATTGTGGTTTTGATGGCGAGCATGGCAGGCAGGAGGAGCTCGAGCAAGAGGAAGGACAAAATGCTTCATCGTTCTGCTTCTGATAGGAGGCTTATGCATATATTTTCCTACAATTCCTTAGCAGCCCTACAGTTTGTTAAAAGGGTATTGGGCAAGATGTGACTTGCGGCAGGAAATCAGTTGAAGGCAGCAATAAAAGGGGATTATCCATGTATGTTCCTGAAGCAGATCAGGCTGTGTCCACTGAAGCTCTCCCTCCTGTCACAGTCTGGAGATATGGAGGCAGCTCTGCCAAAAGAAGGGCTTGGGCTTTCTAAAAATATGACAGTAAGAAGATTGAAAAGGGATGAATCAGTGAAATCTCCAGCACCCACAGATTGTTGACAGGCTGAGTTGGATGATAAGTGCAGATAACTTGGAGTTCTGCAGGTGTACTGTTATAATATCGGCAAGGTCTTAGCTGGGTTGCATGTCACTTGCAAGCAGGGATATGTGGAGGTGGGAAATGACTTTTCAGTTGCTGTTTTTCAGTGGAGGATCACTACATCATGCTCACCATCACAAGGATCGTGGCTTTGGCATTCTGTTTCCCACTCTCACAGGCGCAATGCAGGATAAGATGGATACAACTTAAGCGCGCAGTTCAACAGGATGGGTGTGGTGCTATATGGTGGCGAGTGGCAATGCAGTTGAAGAAATTAATGGTGTTTAAAGTTTGGTGTTCTTAGTATGTTATGTTATTAGTGCTTAGTAAATGTTGGTCTCCTTTTGCTGTGAAGTATGGCTGTAAGGCAGCTATAGTTTGGATCTATATGGTTTTTTTGGCAACCTTCAAAGTTGCATCTTGTAAGCTTCTTGAGTTTATATTGTGAGACAATATTATGTAATTATGCTTTGGTTTAAAGGGTGGGGTCCCAAAAGAACCCCAACTATCATTCTTAAAAAAGGATATCCATGAACAATATCTAAATTTTCTGTAACTATAGCAATGAAAAACATGTTTGTTCATAGTGAGCTTCAAATCTTCAATACTTGAACCTTCTGACCATCTATTTGAGTTTCCTCAATATTGTTTTCTTTAACTTGTAGAAGTTAAACCAAGTCCATCTTTATGAAGATATATGATTATACCTACAATTTGGATTCATGGAAACATGGACCTCCTCCTTTTGAATCCATTCATGAAAATGTAATATTGAAAGTTTGTTCTTTGGAACTAATAAGCTGCTTCAAGTTGTATCCCCCCATTCTTCATCATTGTAACTTTGTTCTTTTCTTTTTCACCTTCCTCATCCTCCTATTCATAACTATTTTCTTCTCTCCCATATGGTTGAGAAAACATGTTCCATTCCTTCCCAGGAGAATCCTTTTTCCTTTTATCCAAAGACACAATTTCAATTGTTCACTTCACTGTCCAATTTCAGCTAAAATTAAAATTGTTAAGATTCATATTGAAAATATATCTTTTTAAACTGGAGACACCACTCTCTAGCATTAACATTACACATTGCCTCAGAATTAGGTAGCTACATCAGTACAAGAGCTCCAAGAAAATTTGCATTCATGATCTCCTCCCCTACCATATATCTTAGAATAAAAACATATAGGCAAGTAGATCTATATATTTCCTTTCAATTACAAAGAAAAGGTCCACTTTGCATACCCAAATTGAAACATATAAAGATTCTGCCAGGGACATGCCCTGACAAAATGATAGGTATGGAATTCTGAACATTGCTCAAAAATTTTATTGAACCCGCTTTTCAAAAAGCCCTCAAAGACTTCTCTCTGATGGTGTAGAAATAGTCTAAGTCAAAAAACAATTGCCATGAAAGAGAAGTTTTGAAGTTAACTTCTTTTGCCATAAATTTGGGCTGAAAACATTCACCAAAAAATCACATTCCCAATTTTCTCTTTACATGACCATATCTCCATTGATATTGCCGAAAAAAAAAATTGGTAACCAGTTTCTTTAAAATCCCTCAAAAAACTCTTTCCAATGGTGTAAGAATTGTCTAAATTAGAAAATCTGGAAAGGAAAACAAAGCTTCTGAAACCGACAGCTTGTGCCCTGATTCTGTGCCAAAAAAAATCATCATAATTCAGATGTGCATTTCATTTTATAGAAGATCAATGTCACATATTCTGGTGTTGGTGGATAAAATTACAGCATTCACTCAATCCATGCATGGATTCCATAAATGAATAATCAGCAAGGTCTATTTTCTCTCCAAGGATATTTTTTATCATCTTGGAACTTCTCCTGACAAATCCGGATGATGAAAATCTAGTGAAAATAAATGTTGTTTCACATGTATCAACGATTGTTTAGTGTTCTTTTAATATGTTCCATATTCATGTTTAAAGGGCTCTGTTGTATTGATAATGGCTGATACCGTAAGAGCATGACCTAGGTTAAAATCACACCACTGCAACAAAGTAGATGATAGTCCAAATCGCCCCACTGCAACAAAGTAGATGATAGTCCAACCAATATGCGGCAAGATTGCAGTGTAATTATTATGGGGTACAATCAAGCATGGCCTATGTTTGCAAATTCAAAGAATGTGATAGCTAGAATTAGTGATAGCTAGATTTACCCAGCAAAAAGTTCTATATGTACCATATTCATTGTAAACACTGTTTTGAACCAATCAAGGATAGTTTTCTCACTATAATACTGTTTTTTCTGAACATATACATTCTATATTAAATTAGAAAGCAAGATAAAATGCTATTTTAGAATGGTCAATGGCCTGTATATATTGTTAAATTCCTACAACACATTTTCATCTGTACTGTATAGTGTATACCCTAAACATTATAACTTATTTAATATTTGATAAATAATACTGGAGAATGAAATACAATAAGAAAACATAAACATTTCTTTAAAAATCAGAAGATTTAATTAAATCTTGTATCTAGCAAATTCAGCTCAGTTTAAAATCAACTTCAAAAAGCATGATAGTCAACAAATTTTGGCCCATGACAAACATATAGAACAGAAGAAAACCAAGCTTACCCTTCCAAAACTTTCTCCATCTCTTGGATTCGCTTCTCAGAAGACAAGAGAGACTCCCTTGCACCAACTAAATTATCAATACTAGACCTTAGAGCCTCAAAATCGCGCCTCACCCTGCAGAGCTCCTGCTCATTTTCTGTTGCACGCTGTCTTTGTCTTGAAGTCTCCTGTTCCATATCTTCAAGCTTCTGCTGCATTTCCTTGAGGACACCACTAGTACCCTTGGCAACCTTCTCCATTTCTTCTACTCGTGCCCACATGTTCTCTATCTGCAGTGCCTTTTTCTTCACTTGATCCTGACCAGCAGTAACTTTTTTCTTCTCCAAAACAATCTCTGTCTCAGCTATAATAGTTCTTTTGAGAAGCACCTCCATCACGTCAGTTACTAGCATC
Organism: Sequoia sempervirens; assembly: GCA_007258455.2. NCBI lineage: Eukaryota > Viridiplantae > Streptophyta > Pinopsida > Cupressales > Cupressaceae > Sequoia > Sequoia sempervirens. Next base: position 225,164,149 of record VDFB02193867.1, read on the forward strand.
ACAGTTGTCGCTATTCGTTCTGTGTACTCTTCATCATTTTGTTCTTTAGATCCTACCATGTCCTCTTTAGTCTTTGAAACAGAGTTTTCCTCAGTTTCTTTGGCCTTGGAGCTTTCAAATAGAGAAAGATTAACATCCTTAGACCACTCAGACATAGGAACACCCTTTTTATCAACAAATCCCACGCCTTCTTGACATTTAATCCCACAGGAAATGTATCCAAAACGTGGCATAGACATAATCCTTGCTTTGGACTTCAAATATGACAGCAAACTATCTGCAGTCTTGACACGTCGACGGAGAAGATCAACTTCCTTCTTCTGTCTCTTCTCAGCATTCAAGAGGCACTCTTTGACAATCAACAATTCTGATTCTAAAAGCTCCTCTCGATCCTGTCTCCGGGTAAACTCCCCCTGCCAAATATCCTCCATCTGGCTAATTTGGGCCTTTAATAACTTTTTTTCAATATCTTCACTCATTTGATTTAGATACCCTCACAAAGTTTTCAAAACAGGACTCTATTTATGACAGTTTAGCCTGAATCACCACAAAAATGATATCAGACACTACCAGGCAACTGCTCTGATGGCTGAATTACATGTAAAAGTTACAAACAGACATTTCATTTCCACATAGAATTGATTTAAACGAAAGGTGTAGTTGCATTCTATGACTTCAAAAACAGTAGAGTTACAAAAGATACTCGCTGGGGAAATATCAGTTTCACAGTTACATATGAACCCATGACATATTTACCATTTTTCTCATTTCTCATTGTGAAATTACCACCTTGCAATCATATTTCTTGTATTGAACTCAATATATTCTTCAATTTACATGGAACTGTCCAGAAAAAAAATAGAGAAGGGTAATACTAATTGATGTGAAATATGTAAAGGGGAGCACTAGAATTATCAAGATTTTGTTAATTATCAAAATTCTCTTTTGCTAATCAGTAAGATGGCTTCAAAAAAAAATAAAAAACCCTGCAATGTGCATAATAAGCTTTGGTGTTTGATATTTTACAGCTGTTATCCTTACAATGTGAGGTTGATTATTCTATAATAGTCACAGTTTACAAAAGAGCATTTATACACCAGTGATCAAAAGATTCAAAACAAGCACAGACATTATGAAAATAAGGATGTGCTCAAGAGAAAGGAAGATTTGACAAATATCAAAGTTTGAAAACCATCAGAAAAGCTTTAAAAAGCTACAAACAACCCTCTCTCTGTGTGCTAATGCATGTAGGTGTAGATGTGGTGCAGAACTTAGACAGAGTTGTCAGCGAAGCACTAGGACATAATCTTTGGTGTTGCGTGAGTAGTGCATGATGCAAAGGGTTGTGCAAGAGTTGGAAAGTGTCTTTAGAGTTGTGTGGCATGATTCCAAGTGTAATGCAAGTGGCACATTAAGCAAGGAATTGTGTGAAGTGTGCAATGCAATTCCTGGCACTACACAGGTGGAAAATAAAGCAAGGAGTTGCACACAAGAAGTAACTAAAGTTGGCACATGGGCTTCTGCAGTTGGACAAGGACCACTAACACATATGCAAGACTTAAGGAAGAAGATTTTCAAACATACCAGATGAGGTGAATATGTTAACAAGATACAAGGAAGGCAATGACGTGTAAAGATAAGTAAATAAACATCAGGGCTTCAAAGAGTTGTCTCAACAAAGGAAAAGACACTTCAAGGCAATTTTAGGTTAAAAAGAAATATATAAGTGGTTTGAAAAGTGGAGGAGGGAGAGAAAATCATGCTAGAAGGCCAAAATCACAAAAAAACACCATCCAAGAAGCTTGGGCATGCCCTTTGGGAGCCCATTGTCATCTTGCAAGCCAAAAGAACAAAAGTGTACTTTTGCAATGTCAAGTGAAAATTAGATCACTTAAGTGAGCTAAAAGTCACTTTTTCACTTACGTGATTAAGTCAATGAAGAAATAGAATAAAAGGGGTGCTTTTTCAAACTCAACATCAGATGAGAACCGAAAAGTGACAATCTGACAAATGAGTGTTGGGTGCACACCTAGAGAGGTGATTCTCACTTTGTCAAAGTGAAATAAGACTAAAAAGCAACAAAGTGGGGAATGAATTCTTGGGCATTTGCCTAAAGGGATGTTTGCCACTTTGAAAACATAAAAACATGTCAAAAAGTTTTCTAACTTACCTAAGTACATCCAGGAGACCTCCATTGTAAAATTGTCATAGTGAAATTAGAAGGTCAAGTAATAAATGAGTGTTTATGTGCCCCAATGAGACTTCTTGCCACTTTGTCAAATTTAAAACATAACAAAAGTGATTCAAATTGTCTAGGCAGGCCCATGACAAGGTGTTTGTCACTTTGTCAATGGAAACTTAAAAGAAAAGGCATAAGAACACTCTTGGAGGAGAGAGGAGGGAAAAACTGAGATTTAAAATAGAAAAGTACAAGTTACAACTCCAAGCTTATAAAGAACTACATCCTTTCATAAGGAACAAGGCACCATTGAAGGGTTTGGAGGGCTAGAAAATTGCAGGTCAGAGCACAGGATAGTAGGTTTATCTTGGTTCCACATTATGTCATCTCTTTCTCCTTCATTCTTAATAGGTACCCATTCTTTCTTTGCTGTTTTGAAGTATTTTCAGCATGTTTTGGATAGATTTCTTGCATATTTCACAATCAAATATCTAGGCTTTCAAAAAAGATTGCATATCTAGGGTTTCATTTTCCAAAGACAGCAATTTGCCTTGAAAAAATGCTGATTTGGTAAAAAAATTAGCTTTGAAAGGCCATATTCTGCATATCTAGGGTTTCAAAGAAGTTATAGTGAGTTTGTGGAGGGTTCTATCTTCAAGAAAGGAGAAACAGCAGTTTGTATCCTCAAAAAACAATGATTTTCAGTCATGAAGCAAATTGCTTTCAAAGGAGACCTTTAATCCTAGGGTTTTGGTGATTTCAACAGCAAAAACAGTGGTAATTATCGGTACTGGACAACAGAGCTTTGCCCAAAAATAGTAGATTTCATGTGAAATTTGTCACAAGAAGACAGAATCTTGTGGCCCTGAGTGATTGGCTAAATTTATTTTCTTAAAACAGCAGAATTTCGCCTTCACAGAACCTCAATTTAAGGTTTTCTAACACATAAATGGTGGTTTCCAGCTTCTACAAAGACAGTGATTTTGATCCTTGTAATAAACAGCTTTCTCTCCTTGATCAGCAAGGTTTTCAACCTCCAAAAATAGCAGAAAACAGTGGCTTCAGTTGCTTATAGCAGTTTGTGCAACTTCACAATACTTGTCATTTAATGCACATATCAGCAGATTTGACCAGTCAGCATAGATGAAATTTCAGTTTTAAAACATCGTATACTTTGTTCAAAAACAAGTTATGGAACAATAGTGTTCCAAACTGTATCTTTTATGTTCTGAGTTTCCTTGACGTTGAGCACATTTTCAAGATAAGGTTGAAGTTCTTTGTGGCAGAACAGCAAAGGTTCTGTTTTCTTTCTTGCATATTTTTTACAGAGGTCATCATTGATATGGTAATTGATCTCAAAATAGCAAATACCAAACATGAGGCAGCTCAAGTTTTATCGTCAAAAACTCAAAACATATATTTCAGTCACTAGAAGGTACTATTTTGATCATTCAAGGCAGGAACAGCACATAGATGGAAGGTGAAAAGGATAAGAACAAGATGCAATACCATTTCCAAACCAGATGGAATCATGGATGCCTTCCAAACTTGTAACTGAACAGCCTCATGTCAAGGACACTGATTTAGGGCATGTGAATATAGAAGAAATAAACTTCAAAATGGCAAAAGGTTGTGGGACAGCTGTGTCATGGAGGCGGCTTCTTTTCCGATTTCCATCCAAAGTCAGAAATTTGTTATAAAATGTGTCAACCATTAGAATCCAGTGACAAAGGAAATAAGTTCATTTGAATAGCCAAGTGTTATGTAAGGTTGATTCTGATTCCACGCAAATTATTTCAGTTCGCCCTTATATTAAGGGACTCGAGGTAAAAACACTAATCAGGGAGACGGAGCCCTAATGGAGAATGTGGGGTTCGCCCTTCCTTGGATGCATTTCAGGAAGATCGCTCAGCATGACACAGGAAGATATAGTAGGAAGTCAACTCTCATCCTGATAAGCAGTCCCACCCCCAGTTGATTTGGCCTAAAAGAATCAAGAACTGTGTTCCGTGTGTTTCATTTTTCAAATCTAGTTTTACGCAGGAAAAATATAAACCTCAACAGTCAGCTTTGAAACAGGTTGTAACAAAAGCAAATGCTCTGTCATCAATTAAAGGTAGGAATCCAATTCCAAAACCTTCAGCAGCTCTGATGTCTCTATTGTTAGTTGCAGACTCTACACTTGTTGTTCCCATGGATTTATCTTTATAGAAGAGGAGATTCAAAGGCTTAAGGACACAGCATTGATAGGGTTTTGTAAAGAATGATGGTTGTTTGTTCCTTCAGTTCAAAAATGGGCTGTGGCTACATGGAAACCCTCGCCCCCCCCCTCCAGGCTCTCCTTCCTGCCCAAAGGTTTGTTTTTGCAATGCAGTTTTCTTTTCTTTTAGAATGCAGAGTTTGTAGATTCAGCACTGTCCAGTATACAAGGATCAAATCTCTCTCTTCAGAAGTGGTCTCCTACTTTTTCTGGTTCACCCTTTATCTGAGCTCCATTAGAGATTTGGATCCACCTTTATAGTCTCCCCATAGAATTTTGTAGCCTAGAATGTCTAACAGCGATAGGGCACAGTTTGGGAGAGTTGTTATAAGTAGAATCGTAGATCAACGATCCATGAAGAAAACACACATGGTATTAGCTTGTTTGAAGCTTGTGCAAGATTTGGACCTCCCTCTCCCTAAAATGGTACTGCTCTTTCTGGAATCAAGTTTTATGCCCAAGAAATTGACTATGAGCTATTTTGACTAGCAAATGTATTCATAGGCAACTGGTTGAGTTCGTACACACTCATGAGTTCCATATGTCTTCCTATTTGGTTTATGGTTTTGCTAAGACAGGACCTTATACCAAATTGTAAATAGAGGAATCATCCAACATCATGCATATTTATAGGCATCTACTTCAAGTGGCATACGTTCAATCACTGAGACATTATAAGAGGGTGAATGATGCCTTTGTGATGGATCTGGTTCAAAGGACAGATGAAGAATTGCATATCCATCGTTCGAAGCAGGCTAGGGAGGTTATTTCAAACTGGACAGATTGTTTCATCCAGTTTCCCATATTCAGTTATATTAGAGTATTTGACTGTTCATCCTTTCTGTATATGCTTCCTAGATACCTAGTGATCATTCAGTTATGCTTGATTTTTGCAAGCAAGCATCTGCAGTGCATTAGATAAGCACAGACAGATGGTAAGTTTTCCTGTTAAGCTAGGCTTTTACAAATACACAAATATCATTACTGCTAAGGAGATGAGTGTGGAACTTGTTAAATTTAACCTAAAGCTTTTCTTGGAAAAGCATAACTACGATCCAAAGGATATTTTATCTGAGGTTGGGAACATGTTTTCAACATCTGCCAAAAATAGAAGATTTTTGGACAAATTGTATACATTAATGAGGTGAGAAGGGTATATAACAGTGGGCTCATCAAGAAATAATAAATTGCTTTCATTCCTGAAGAGGTTCCTGAGGATTTCAGATTCATATTCAGAAGTTGTATCTCCTTGTTTCACTGCAGCCAATTTGGATCAGCAGCCTATAGACATGATGAATGGGAATATCAGAGAAAATACCTTCCATTCCCAACAAGACTAAATCAGTTCTAGACAGGTGTAAGGTATTTTTGAAGTCAAAAAGACTCTATAAGGAGTAAAATTCAGCTGATTCATCTCATCATCATCAAAAGAAAGAAGTTCCTTCTTCTTCTTCACAAGTACGATCTAAATTAATAACTGAGAAGAGCTGCAGTAAAAGTCAGGAAGAAGAAAATGTTCAGATTCTGCATGCAATGAACACCGTAGATACAGCTCAGGCAATGTCAATATTAAAGACAGTTACGAGGAAAAGTACAATATCTCCTCATCACCAACTGGGTACAGAGCCTAAAATCATATCCGCAATTCTGGTTTCAGCTTCCACTCTTCATATTTCTCCTCCTTCTAGGAATCCCCTCCACCCATTATTTTGGATGTTGCCTCAACATCCAAACCTCAGATTCATTTAATCCTATCTTTCATTCCTTTTCCACCCTATTTACAAGATCTTACAACTCCTATTTTACCAGTTCCTATCATCACAATTCCTTCCGTTAGCCCTCCTAAAAGGTGACAGAAAGAAAACAAAAACCTGAATGGTAAAATCTGCAGCTACTAGAAACAGAAAGATTGTTGCTTCTTATCAGGTTGATTTTGATGCACTTGCTTCTATTTTATCAAAGCCAAAGCCTAAAATATCAAAGAAACAATCCAAGATGAAGAAAAATGCATAAGGCAATTTGGTTTAAGAGACTGCAGCTCTTCCTAAGGGGAAAGCTATTCATGAGATTGAGCTCACAGATTTCCAATTGATTAAGACTAGTTTTGGGGCGAGGGTACATCACAAAGATGTGAGCCTTTTTGATGTCGTTACAGAAAATAACAAAGAAAGAGTCCTCAAGGACGACAAGGACAAACATGCCCTGAAATCTGAAAATAAATAGCTTAAGGAATTCAAATCTTGACTCCTATAGCCCACACCTGCTTCTATGAGTTTTGTGACCTAATGAATATGGAGTACATTGGAGAGTGAACGAAACTTAGTAGGGAACATAGCAGTCTTACTGAGATTTAAAATCATAAATCTACCATTCCAAACAAACCATCGAAGGCAACAAATAATATTACCCAACATTTACATGCCAGACAAAAATACAAATCCTAATTTCACAGGCCATTTCAATTTATAATCATAAATTTTCTTCAATTTCTAAATCACAAAATTCTGAAATAGAAAAAAAAAAATCCTTATTTCACAGGCCATTTCAATTTCTAATCATACATTTTCTTCAATTTCTAAATCACAAAATTCTGAAATCCAAAGCCTTGAACTCGCAAATATTTAACCATCCACCTACCCTTTCACTGGGCCAGGACATTATTTTCTTTTTTGGAAAGCAGCAAAATGTATTCCTACAAGACATGAAATTCAGATATACATAAATCCATAAAATTTGAAGATTATTACACAAACACCATAAAACCATTAAAGATAAATTGTAAAACAAATGCACTCACTGTAGTTAAATAAAATTCGAAAGCTCAAACTAAAGAGGCAACCTAGCATTGAAATAATGTTACAGATCGTTTGAGAAATAAGTCAAAATTTATTAAAAAAATCACGTAGCAACGGGAAATCCAGTAAATCGAAATAAAATGATTTCCTTACAGACGATTTTTGCTATTACTATATTGGAATTTCGTCTGCTTCCCAAAGAAATCTAAATTCCTTGTCCAGAGTCTGCATTTTTATTTGTAATCCAGTAGAGCTTGCCCTTGCGAGATGTACAGATATTGATTATTATATATATTTTCCTGGTTTGACCAGGTAGACGGCAAATATTCTCCTCAATAATGTGTTACGCTAATAAGGGTATGTTCTTGTGAAATTATTTTGCCATACAATATGTTTTTTTGGTATCTCCACCTAATAGTAGCTGTCATGGTAGGGATAGACAAATCACATCATTTTATTATTTTTTATATTTAAAATATATATATAATATATTGTTAGAAATAATGAAAAATATATATTTATATTATAGGTGATTGGTTTATATAAATGAAATGATAATGTGTTTTTAGAGGATTAATATTTATTTATTTTTCTTTTTGCTAAAGTTTAATTTTTATTATGATTTTCATTTGATCTACAAAGTATAAGTAGAGTAATATTTACGAGTCGCAATAATACTATTTTGACCTCTTTAAATGTGTTTTGTAGTTGTAAGCAATGCATCTATTAGCTATATGAAGAAATAAAATAGTGATGAAAAATATCATTGATTGCATGTTTTAATGGCCAACGTGACTGCCTCTTGATCATCAATGAATCCAACCATGGAGTTTTTAAAAAGGACATATAGAACTACCTTGATGATGAAATAGAATATGATGGTGTTTAAAAACAAAATGAAATTAATCCACAAGTCAAGACAAGATCTTTGACTAATTATGATATTACTACCCTAGTCTAAAATGTGTACAATGGTCATTGATTATTTATAAACCACCTTCCAACATCCAAGAGACCAAGTAGATTCATGGAGGTTGAATTTGGTTAATGGCATTCATAAAGGACTTAAGGTAAACAAGGAACATAGATATTTCATTTGAATTTTAAGTAGATTTGCCTAAAAACAGATAAAAAAAGGTGGAACCTACATGTCAAAGTTTAGGTGTATACATTGTCAGGGTTTTACATTTCAACCATAAAAACCTAGTAGCTTCTACCATGGATCAACTATTGCCATCAATTGTGCACTATGATGTCAATTTTGTAATATATATATATAAATACCAACATGAACAAGAAATTTGAAGCAATAATTTAATTTCTTACTCCAAATCAAATGCAGACCTCAGATTGAGTGAACATCTCAGTTGTTGAGAGGATTTGTTCGAGCAATATATTATAGTTGGTCAAACCATTGTGCAAGATTTTAGTGGCTTGCATCCAAAATTGATGATTTGATTTCGATATCTTCATTTTAATTCCCTCTTTCTGATAAAGAAGGGAGAAAGATATATTTTTATTGGATGAGAGAATGGATGACTAAAAACTCTTGAGCAAATTTGAAAACTTGAGTTTGCATGCACTTTTGATTTTTTATTTGAAAAAAAATGATTCAATTAACTTTTAATTTATTTGATCTTGGAGTGTGTAAGCATAACTCAAGGAATTTACTACTTGCATGATTTGATGAGTAGCTATAGGATTAATTTTCAACAATAATTTAATTATGAAATAATGACAAGGGTGAGTAATTAATTGTGTACACAAATATAATTAACAATTATTTGGAGACATATTAAAGTATTTATTTGATTAATAAAAGAGGTGGGAATAAAGAATTCGTTCAAAAAAGCAATCATTCTTGAAATCTGTTGTTGCTCATACAGCTAGGGCTTTCCCTTCTGGCCGCCATGTGTGAGGAGCCTGTGTGAGGCATTTGGGAGGGAAAAAACATAGCAAACATGTTGCAACAAATCCCTGGATTGGTCAACCTCAAGATCCGATGAGAAGAGAAAGGGATGAAGGTGATACGCTTGTTCCTGGTTGTCCAATGAAGGAGTATGTGCCCCAACACAGGGAGGATGGGCTACAAGGATTGAAGTTGTAGTATGTCGAGGGTTCACACTAGTCCATGTTTGATGGATGAAACTAAAATTTCCAACCATCGCCTAGGGCGGCTATGAAACCTCTCCAATGTGCTAGGTCATCTCCCCAACGGTTTGTTTTGGCAAGGAGATCTACAATGAAGTGGTCTAGAGAATGAGGCATACTTTGTTGAATTGGAGTTGATTGAGAGATTTAGAGGGTTTTGGTCGAGCCTTGTCATTTTGCACCAATGGATCACAGACACATGGCATCCTATCTTGGATGGAATGGGGTTCTTCGTGGTTGTTTTTGATAATGCTCAAGATAAAAATACAATTTTGTGTCATTACCAATGGAATTGAAAACAACGTTTGCTTATGCTAAAACTGTGGTGCCCCTCCTTTAATCCCACTATTGAATCTTTCGATGTAGTTCCAATTTGGGTAAGAGTTCCAAACCTTCCACTACAATTATGGTTTGATTCTTGTTTTGAAGCCAATGGTAATTCATTTTGGAAGTTTCTGAGGATGGATGAGGGTTCTTTAAATTTTTTGCATACAACTTATGCTTGTATTCTGGTGGAGTTGGACATATCTAAAGCACTACTGGAAAATATTTCCTTTGATACTATAGAAGGGCATTGGAATCAGTTTTTAGATTATGAGGGTTTACCTTTTCGTTTTCGTCGATGCTTCAAAATGAATCATGATGAGGGCTAAGCCGCCCGAAACAACACAAATCACAATAATAGATACCAACACAGAAGATGTGAGATAGAAAAATAACCCACTTTCAATTATTTTCAGATAATGAAAGTACAGATTAAAAACTTACATGCTATAGCCTCAAGGGCTTGATTCATTACAATAAAACCAACTCTGAAAATAAAATCTACTATTTAGGAGCCACAATCTACACTATTGTAGCCACCTTCTACAACCCCCACTTAACCCTTTTTATTTTACCCAATAATCGCCCTAGAATGTTCTAGAAAGTTCAACTTTCCCTTTAGTTTTGGCACCAAAAGTCTCGCTGTTTGATTTCTGGCCTAGGAAGAAATTTTAATAAAATTCACTATTTAGAGGGGCAACTTCGCGTGGCCATAAATTTTGATCTGGGTGTCTCATTTGCTATTATTGCATATCATTGGAAAGCTCTCAAAGAGAGCTACACTGCATGAACCCGCCATAGGTCAATTCGTCAACCTTTCGAGTTGTTTCATGGCCTCTAAAGATTTCATATCTAAAATTGAAGGTGCATTGGATAAATTTCTCGAGACAAAAACTTTAATATCTCCAAAACCATGCAGGGTATTGAGGTGATTCTTTCGCAACCAAAAATGTTTTTCAGTTCTACTCCTTGGGGTAAATTTTTAGGTCCATGCGAGCCTGTTTAAGCCAAATTACTAAAAATAGTAAGTGCCTATTTTTTGCTATTTTTGATGCCTAACTGTCTTACATCCCTTAAGTGCCATCATGGGACTCAAAACAACTAAAGAAAATAAAGAAAACATTTTTTTTTCTTGGGTGATGTAAGATTGCCCTACACCACTAGATGCTCTTGCAACAAACACACAGGGTAATTCGAAAAGTGACCCTATCACTTCTCAGGAGTTAGAGGGAAACCAAGATGGTTAACCTCAACCTCAAAAAACCATGATGAATCTTCAACAGACCTTCCTCTCCATTTCACCAAGTACTCTGCATATTGCTTGTTTCTCGTGCTCTACCCACACGACTATCCAATATTTCTTCTATCTTTTCTCTAAAGTAGGTGCTAGAATTTTCCACTATTCTTTTATTGGCCCCTCCTCTATATCACCTTCATGATACTCTATCAAATCAACAATGTTGAACACAGAAGAAATGTTTATTCCACTAGGCAACTCTACCTCATAAGCATTTCCTGAATCATGCTTCTTCAGGGTCTTGCATGGTCCAAACTTCTTCATCTTTAACTTGTTGTATGTACCAACTGGAAACCTTTCCTTTCGCAAATGAACCATGACTTCATCTCCTACCTAGAACTCCCTATACCTCATTTTCTGATATGCTCAATCCTTATATTGTGAGTTCATCTTATTGATATGTTTCTTCACCTCTTCATGCAAATTCTTTAGGTGTTCAGCAAAATCTTCAGCCTCAACACTACTCTTCTCCCCCTTATCCATCTTTCTTAGTTCAAAAGCAGTTCTTGGACTACTCCCATACACAATCTGAAATGGTGATTTACCAGTGCTCTTGTTGATAGAATTATTATAAGTAAATTTTTCCTATGGTATAATTAGATCCCGTCCCTTAAGCTTATATCCTACTATGCATCTTAGCAGGTTACCCAAACTCCTATTCACCACCTTTGTTTGTCCATCAGTCTGTGGATGGTGTGCAAAACTGAACTCCAAATCTATCTTCAACTTCTTCCATAATGTCATCTAGAAATAACCAACAAATTTGGTATCTCTGTCTGAAATTATACTCTTTGGTAGACAATGTAGTCTCACCACCTCTCTAAAAAACAACTCTGCAACCTGAATAGCATCACTGGTCTTATGACACAGAATGAAATGTGCCATCTTTGAAAATCTATCCACCACCACAAATATGGAATCATGCCCTCTCTGTGTCCTTGGAAATCCAAGAACAAAATCCATGTTAATATCCTCCCATGGCCTCTCGGGTACATTTAATGGCTAATACAATCCAATATTCTAACTTGTTCCTTTCACCATCTGACATACTCTGCAACTTTGAACAAACTTCTTCACATCTTGTTGTAATTGTGGCCAATAATAATTCTTCAAACATTTTTAGATTATGAGGGTTTACCTTTTCATTTTTGTCGATGCTTCAAAACGGGTCATGATGAGGGCCAAGCCACCCAAAACCAGACAAATCACAATAATAGATACCAACACAGAAGATGCGAAATAGAAAAATAGCCCACTTTCAATTATTTTTAGATAATGAGATTACAAATTCAAAACTTACATGTTATAGCCTCATGGGCTTGATTCATTACAACAAAACCAACTCTGAAAAGAAAATCTACTATTCATGAGCCAAAATCTACACTATTGCAGCCACCTTCTACAACCCCCACTTAACCCTTTTTATTTTACCCAATAACCGCCCTGGAATGTTCTAGAAAGTTCAAATTTCCCTTTAGTTTTGGCGCCAAAAGTCTCGCCGTTTAATTTCTAGCCTAGGAAGAAATTTTAATCAAATTCACTTTTTAGAGGGGCAACTTTGCGAGGCCATAACTTTTGATCTAGGTGTCTGATTTTCTATAATTGCATATCGCTGGAAAGTTGTCAAAGAGATATACAACACTTGAATCCACCATAGGTCAGTTCTTCAACCTTTCGAGTTGTTTCGAGGCCTCTAAAGATTTCATATCTGAAATTGAAGCTGCATTGGAGAAATTTCTCAAGACATAAAATTTAATATCTCCCAAACCATGTTGGTAATTGAGGTGATTCTTTTGCGACTGGAATTGTTTTTTAGTTCTACTCCTTGGGGTAAATTTTTAGGTCCATACGAACCCATTTAGGTCGAATTACTAAAAATAGTAAGTGCCCATTTTTTGCTATTTTTGACACTTGATTGTCTCACACCCCTTAAGTGCCATCATGGGACTCAAAACAACTAAAGAAAATAAGGAAAACAATTATTTTGGGTGATGCAAGATTGCCCTACACCGTTGGATGCTCCTGCATCAGACACCTAGGGTAATTTGAAAAGTGACCCTGTCACTTCTCAAGAGTTAGAGGGAAACCAAGATAGTTAACCTCAGCCTCAGACAACCATGATGAATCTTCAATAGGCCTTCCTCTCCATTTCACCAAGTACTCTACATATTGCATGTTTCTCGTGCTTCTACCCACACAACTATCCAAGATTTCTTCTATCTCTTTCTTCTCTGAAGTAGGTGCTGAAATTTTTCATTGTTCTTTTATCAGCCCCTCCTCTATATCACCTTCATGATACTCTATCAAATCAACAATGTTGAACACGAGAGAAATGTTTATTCCACTAGGAAACTCTACCTCATAAGCATTTCCTGAATCATGCTTCTTCAAGATCTTACATGGTCCAAACTTCTTCTTTAACTTGTTGTATGTACCAATTGGAAACCTTTCCTTTCGCAAATGAATCATGTCTTCATCTCCTACTTGAAACTCCTTATACCTCCTTTTCTAATCTTCCTGAGCCTTATATTGTGAGTTCATCTTCTTGATATGTTTCTTCACCTCTTCAAGCAAATTATTTAGGTGCTAAGCAAAATCTTCAGCCTCATCACTACTCTTCTCCCCCTTATCCATATTTCTCATTTTAGAATCATTTCTTAGACTACTCCCATACACAATCTGGAATGGTGATTTACCAATGCTCCTATTGACAGAATTATTATAAGAAAATTGTGTCTGTCGTATAATCAAATCCCATCCATTAGCTTATCTCCTACTAAGCATCTCAGTAGGTTACCCAAACAACTATTCACCACCTTTGTTTGTCCATCAGTCTGTGGATGGTGTGCAGAATTGAACTTCAAATCTGTCTTCAACTTCTTCCATAATGTCCTCCAAAAATAACCAACAAATTTGGTATCTCTGTCTGAAACTATACCCTTTGGTAGACCATGTAGTCTCACCACCTCTTTGAAAAACAACTCTACAACATGAACAACATCACTGGTCTTATGACACGGAATGAAACATGTCATCTTTGAAAATCTATTCACCACCACAAATATGGAATCATGCCCTCTTTGTGTCCTTGGCAAGCCAAGAACAAAATCCATGCTAATATCCTCCCATGGCCTCTCAAGTACAGGCAATGGCTAATACAATCTAGTATTCTAACTTGTTCCTTTCACCATCTGACATACTCTGCAATTTTGTACAAACTTCTTCACATCTTGTTGTAACTGCCAATAATAATTCTCACTAACAAGAGCAATGGTCTTATCTTGACCAAAATGTACTCTTCTCCCATCTGTCTAGCCAAATCCTTAATACACAACCTGATATTCATTTTTATACAAAACCCAACATTCAAAAAATCTACTATAAGAATAAGTTTCACTTTATAGTACTCTATTGATTAATTTAATTACATTATTTCCCAATAATTAAGTGGAAATTAGGACATTAAATTAATTAAGATTAATTATTAAAATTTAATTTAAGAGTTTCATTAATTAATTTTTTAGGTTTACTTTTCCTTCACTGCTTTTTGAGCTTTATTAATTGATTCATTAATATTTTTACTTTTATTCGAGAACTTTTTTGGTTCTTATATCTTTTTCTTCCACATATTCATTCACATATTGATCTTGTTTCTAGGATTATCATTTATTCTACTGCTGCTTTTTGGATCTGAAGATAGAATGTGATGACTTCCCTTGTGATTTCTAGGCATTTTTCTTTGGCGCTGGGTCTTTTTTTTTCTACACTTGGATCAAACGGAGTCCCACACGTTCATCGCATGAAAACAAAAAAGAAGTCCCTCATCGAATTTTTGAAGTTGGTCCAGTCTCAAAAAAATTTTTGCCAAAGGGGCCAAAATTCCAGCACGCATTCCGAGGCAAATTTAAAAAAAAAAAAAAAAAAGGGTTTTTTGGAAAGCTGCCGGCGCTTCAGTTTTAAAGTTTAAAGCGGCCGGCCACTGGGCAGCCACCGGGCGACCACCATCCGCCACCGCCGCCCCGCTTCCCACAGCTTTTCCCAGCCTCCCTCTGCCAACCAAAACTCAAATTCAGGTCTATCGGCCTACCGGCAACATAAAGATTCCAACCCCTCCGCTTCCGTGCCGGGAGCTAAATAGCGGCTCGGCTCAGCTCTCCCCACCTTTGCCCACCCCACCGGTAGAAAGAACCCCGTTTTTTGCAAGAGGTTTTTTTTTGCACCACGGCCCCTCCAATTTTCCTTTTCCCCGTCTCTCCGAAGCGCTGACGTCATCGGCCTACGGCCCCTCTTGCCCCTCCTAACCCTAGTTTGCCCTAAAAGAGCAGTTTTTTTTCTTTTGGCCATAACTTGGGCATACGGTATCAAAATCGGGCAAACGAGATATTGCCGGAAAGCTGGTTCTGAGCACTTTCCAGTAGTGCTGTTTATTTTTTAGTATTTTATTGTTTTAATACATTTATTTCTGTTTGAATTCAGATGTTGTTTTTGGACTTCTGAGCTCATAACTTTTTGCCACGATCTCCGTTTTTCGCCTCATTTGAAGCGTCAGAAAGGTATTGAGGAGCTCTAGGTTGCTGTCCATGTACTTTTTTTGTATCTATCCCAGGTTTATCACTTAGTCCAGATTTGGCCCGATGGGTTGTTTGGCGATTACTTGGATGTTTTGGCAGTTGGGAGAGTGCATCTTGCATCTTTGCACTTCATTTTCAGTAATACATCATTCAATAATTGCTTGATGCTTCATAGATTCTAGAGTTGTTCCAGTTTGGATTTTTTGAGTGTTCCGTGGCACCGGGTCTTCTGTTGCTTTATCATGATTCCTTGAGTCAATCAGTGACTCTCATCCGGTTTCAGTAGTATACAGAAGAATATTTCCTTGCTTGCCTATATCAAGTTCCAGTGTTACTCTACAGAGTTCTTCCAGTGCTTCTTTGCAGCATGTTATCTCATTGTAAGGGGGGTTTTGTCCCACTGGGTTTTTCCTTCTCTTACTCCTTATTGCATTTGTAAATGGGTATCAGGCCTAGTTGTCGGGACCCATCTTTGCTTTCATGCATCGTATTCTAGTGTTTTAGCTTCTTCCTAAGTTCATCTTAAGGTGTTAGAGTAATAAGTTATTATGCTTAATTAATTACATCACATTGATTAATTAATTAAGTCACTTATTCCTCTTTATTACTTAAGCTAAACTTAGGCACATTAATAATTAATTAATTGATTAATTATTAAGTGTGCACACTAGGGTTTCATTTAGGGTTTCCCTTTTAGGGTTTCTTGATCTCCTTCATAAGGATTGATCACTTTGTAATAATTGATTCTCTTGATGCATTTTTACTTTGAGGTTCAGAGAACATCTTTTTGGTTCTTCATATCTTTTGCATGTGACAGGTATTCATCTTGCATGCAAGTGATTTGGATTCTAACATCTACAAATTTATTTGACCTTCCACTCTTGTGCTTCAAAACAAAGGTATAACTCTGCAAAAATTCAACCCACTTTAAGTGCCTTTGATTTAACTTTCCTTGACTATTGAGATACTACAAAGCTTGGTGATCAATATATAAAACAAATTCTTTTGGCAACAAATAGTGTCTCCATTTCTTCAAAGCCTAAACTATAGCATAAAACTCTTGATCATAGATATAGTATTTCTTCTTAGTGTCATTCAACTTCTCACTAAAATAGGCAACCGACTCACCTTCTTGACTCAAAACAACTCCTATGGTAGTGCCACTAGCATCACAATCTACCTGAAAGACCTTATTGAAATCTGGAAGTGCCAAAATAGGTTGCTTTGTAACTTTCTTCTTTAACATATCAAACCTTTTGGCTACTCCTGCAGTCCACTTAAACTCCTTTCTATCCCCTCTCATCACTTCAGTTAAAGGTGAACAAATACTATTGAAATTCTTAATAAACTTTTTGTAAAAACTTGCTAGACCATGAAATGATCTTAGCTCTGTAACATTCCTCGAGTTAGGCCATTCAATGATAGCTTTCAACTTCTCTAGATCCATTTTAAGACCCTCTACTGAGACAACAAATCCCAAATACACCAACTCTCTCTTCATAAAACTGCATTTCTTCAAATTAATCAACAACTTTTCCTCCCTTAACTTCTCAAAAACTCTTTGGATATGCATCAAGTGCTCCTCCAATGTCTTATTGAAAATAAAAATATCATCCAAATAAACAATAACAAATTTTCCTAAACATTATTTCAATAACTCATTCATAAGTCGCATAAATGTGCTCGGTGCATTGGTTAGCCCAAAAGGCATGACTAACCACTCGTACAAGCCCTCCTTGGTTTTAAAGGTTGTCTTCCATTCATCTCCTTCTCTAATCCAAATATGGTGATATCCACTCTTCAAATCTATCTTCGTGAAGTACTCAACTCCACTCAACACAATCCATAATATTATCCATTCTCAACAAGGGAAATCTATACTTGATGGTGATCTTGTTGATGGCTCTAGAATCTGTACACATCCACCATTCCCCATCCTTCTTTGGTGAGAGTACTACAAGTACTGCACATGGACTCAAACTCTCTTTGATCAATCCCTTCCACAACAACTCTTGCACTTGTCTATTCAACTCTTCACTTTGTGTTGGAGTCATACGATGAGCTACCTTATTCAAAAAACTAGCTCCAAGAATCAAGTCCATCTAATGACTAATCTTTCTTACTAGAGGCAAACCTTCAGGTATGTTATCAGAAATAATAGCTTGAAACTCATTCAACAAATTTGAAACCTCTACAGGTACCTCAATAGTATCTTCTTTGTCAATTCTAGGGACCAATGCAAAACACATATGCTCATGCCTCATACCTTCTAGGAACTTTCTTCCATCAACCAAAAAAAATCTTCCATTACTGCATACCTTTTCTTCTGCCTCTTTCAAGGGCTTCAACTTATTACAAACCCCATCCTTTATCAAAGAATAGGTGTTGGCATGTCCATCATGTACTGCTCGTCGATCAAAATACTACAGTCTGCCTAACAACATATTACAAACATCCATAGGCATAATATCACACAATACTTCATCATGGTAATTTCTAATCTTGAACTTTACCAAACATTGTTCATCTACCAAGGCTTTATGGTCCTTCTACAACCAAACATTCTAGTATGGGTTTGGATGCCTTCTCTCCAACCGCAACTCACTAACCATTTCTTCTGAAACAAGGTTATCAGTACTACCTCCATCAATAATAACATTGCAAAATTTACCTTCACACTTACATCTGGTGTGAAACAAATTCTTCCTTTGAGTTGGTTCCTTCTCCTCATTCAGCAAGGCTCTTCTAGTAACAAGAACCTCTCCTCTTTCTACATCCTCAAAATGTGAAGACTTAGCATCTTCATCTACATGTGCAACTCATGCATTACCCTCAGGTCTTCTATTTGTACTTCCTTGATGTTGAGGACACCCATAGGCTCTATGTCCTTCTTCTCCGCACTGGAAACAAGTTCCACAAAAGCCTCCTCTTCCCGGTCCTTGTCTAAATCTTCCTCTTCCTCTTTGGTCTCCATTATTCTAATCACATGGACGATAGGTGTTATCTCCTTTTTGGTTCTGGCTACTATTGGAGCCTTCACCCTTCTTTTGATCTTCATTTTGACCTCCATATGACTATCCACCAGTCTTTCCTCCATGACCTCCACCTCGTTGTTTGTTCTCAAACCTCTTGTTCAGTCATTCTTCAACCTTTAGAGAAAATTGATAAGCATCTTCAATGATGGTCATTCTTACCAGTGCCAATTCTTCCTATATGCTTGGCTTCAACTCGTTAATATAACGAGCAACTTTCTCTTTATTCGCCTCATAATTTCCTATTTGAATCAAGTCCTTGTGAAATTCCTCTGTGTATTCTTTCACCGTCCTTGTTCCCTGCCTCAAGCTTTGCATCTTCTTGAGCAACTCCAATTTGTAATCGACTAGAATAAATTGTTTCTTCAATTTTGACACCATTATGTCCCATCTAGAAATTTTATCTTTCCCTTGTCTTCCTCTTTCTAGCTAGACCACTTTCCACCATATATTGGTGTGACCTTTCGATTTTTTCTTTTCAAACCTCACTCTGTGAGGATCTTCAATCTCCTCAAACTCAAAAAATTCCTCTATGTCATTGATCTAATCGATCAAGTCTTCAAGATTCAGACTTCCACTAAAAGTTGAAACCTCCATTTTAGGTCTCTTCCCAATGCTTGAGATCACTTGTAGCAATCTTCTTTCTCCAGGATCCATTGGATCCTACTCTTCCTCTTTCATTTCCTCTTTCATTCATCTTCACTGCCATCTATGTCTCATTGCACATCTCTTCTTCAAACCTCTTGTTGCAAAATTTCTAATTGCCTTCTAAGGGCTCTAATTTCATCTCTAGGTGGATCTCTTCCTCCACCACCTCGGCCTCTACCTCTGCCATGTTGGGAAAGTCTCAAAGGCATCTTGAACTCAACACACACTCACAGGTCCTACTGCAACTGCCTCACGTTTGGCGCTATTTTACAAGCTCGGGAACTACTCTGATACCACTTGATGAGGTCCAAGCCTCCCAAAACCACACAAATCATAATAATAGATACCAACACAAAAGATGTGAGACAAAAAAATAACCCACTTTCAATTATTTTTCGATAATGGAATTACAGATTCAAAACTTAACATAATACGACCTCATGGGATTGATTCATTACAACAAAACCAACTCTAAAAAGAAAATTTATATTCAAAGCCACAATCTGCACTATTGCAGCCACCTTCTACAACCCCCACTTAACCCTCTTTATTTTACCCAATAACTGCCCTAGAATGTTCTAGAAAGTTTAACTTTCCCTTTAGTTTTAGTGCCAAAAGTCCTGCCGTTTGATTTCTGGCCTAGGAAGAAACTTTAATGAAATTCACTTTTTAGAGGGGCAATTTTTCGGGGCCATAAATTTTGATCCAGGTGTCTGATTTGCTATTATTGCATATCATTAGAAAGCTCTCAAAGAGATCTACATCACATAATCCCACTGTAGGTTAGTTAATCAACCTTTCAAGTTGTTTCAGGGATTCTAAAGTCTTCATATCTGAAATTGAATCTGCATTGGAGGAATTTCTTGGGACATAAACTTTAATATCTCCCAAATCATGCAGGGTATTGAGGTGATTCTTTCACGATCATAATTTTTTTCAATTCTACTCCTTGGGGTAAATTTTTAGGTCCATATGATCCTATTTAGGCTGACTTACTAAAAATCGTAAGTGTCCATTTTTCACTATTTTTGACGCCTAACTATCTTATACCCCTTAAGTGTCATCATGGGACTCAAAACAACTAAATACAATAAAGAAAACATTTTTTTTTGGGTGATGCAAGATTTCCCTACACCGTTGGATGCTCCTACATTAGGTCATATAGCTACTCAATGTACAAAGCATAAGGTTGACTATCATGCCACTTGGTGGAAAGAAGTTTCACCTCAACATTATTCAGTTGCAAAGGATGGTTTGTGCCAGGAAGGGAAGTCAAGAAATGGTGTTGCAACTATTGGGGATGACATGCATATGGTTGCATCAAGTAAATCACAACCATTCCCAAGGGCAAAGGATGTTTCTCCTCCTGTGGAGAAATGCAGCTCCTCGAAAGAAGAGGATCCAAAATCAAGCATGGTGTTGGTTGATCAGGTAGATAGTGTGCCAACTTTTGTGTTTTTTGAGGGAGGGAAAGAAACCCTATAGAATCTAGTTGAGGCAAAGAATGTTGGAGTTTTAGAAGATAACTAGATAGAAGTTCAAAAGAAAAGGAAGAAAAATGAGGTTTTTTTCAATATGTAGCTTTTCTCCCACACCAAATATAGAGAAAAATCATAGTCTTGTCTAATTTGGTGTCCTCATTTATCCATCTTGTTGCTCATTCAAGAGCCATTTTCCTATAGGAATGGTAGATTTGATTAAGTTTTCTTTTGTCATGGTTCTTGGGCTTTAGATAAAGGGATGATGTTCCCCTTTGTAAACTCACCTGGTGTAACCAAGATAATTTTTTCATCTTTGAAATTCTAAGGGGGTGGCCCTTTACAACCACTTTTTCTGAGCAAAAAATAATAATTAATTGACTAATTATTAATTATTAATTAGCTAAATAATCGTGAAGCTAGATGGAATGAGATCAAATGGGATTAACTAAATGATGTAGTGAAATCAATCAATCGATATGGTGGTGTTAAAGTAAGTTGAGATAAATTAATGGTTAGAAATGATGCATGGATTAGGTTGTCTATATTTTCCTATCTTTGAAAGGGAATTGTGACTAAAATAAATATGGTTTGGCCCTCTAAAGATAATAATAATATTTGACAATGTAAAGGCTTTTCTCAATTCTAAGATTTCAAAATTTGCACTTAAGAATGGTATTTTTCTCAAGACCTCATCCAACTATTACCTACAAGGGAACACGTTGGTTGAATCAGCCAACAAGAACCTCATAAGGTTAATCAAGTGAGTGGGAATTGACCATTAGAGAGAGTGGCATAAGCATCTGAAAAATAGCTCTATGGGCTGACTGAATCACCCCTAAATAGGTCCTAAAGATATCCCAACTGAATTGGTATATGGGAAAGAGTGGTCATGCCTATTTCAATGGAAATCCCAACCTTACAGTTGTTAAAGGTTGTAGAAATTAAAGAAAAAGTAGCAATGGAAGTTAGGTTAGCATAATTGCTAAGTCTTTGAGAGGTGAGAAAACATGTCAGTAACGTCATGGTGAGCCATTAGCAGGTGGTATAAAGATGGTTTGATAAGAGAGCATCTAACCCTATTTTTAAGCTCAAGGATTTGGTTATGAAATATGAGGAAAGGGTCGTGAGGCCAAGTTAGCACGCAAAGTTCAATTCTCTATAGAGAGGCCCTTTTCGCATTATTAATAACAAGTAGGGTAACACATTTGAACTAGCAAATGAAGAAGGAAACACCTTCAAGATTCTAGTTAATAGAATCCACTTCAAGCACTTTAACTAGTTTCTTGGCTTCCCCCTTGCACATAGTTAGTTTCCCTTTTGGTTGTTATTTCCTTTCGCTAAATAAGTATCATTGGCACACGTTGTTGTCGACCCTTGGTTGTTTCCAAGTGTCCATGCCTTGACACTCCTTTTTGAAATACTCTCTAAAAGACAATTATCTACTCCACCCCCCCTACAATTAATACTCGAGTGCTCCCAATTGCATGACCCCTCATAAAAATTTCCCAAAATCTTTTGCAAGCGGCTCCTCGAGCATGTGTATCATCCTTTCCATTTATGGGCACTAAACTCAAAACTTTGCATAATGATATATGAGAAGTGTTCGGTAATAAGTACCCATCCACTTATCAAATGGAACATTTTAAATGCCCTTGAGTTTTCAAGAGCACTAAGCAAAGACTTTTCAATAAAGAGTTGAGTGATGAATTGTAAGCTAATTTAGTGATCAATATTTTTTTTAGAGCTAAATAAGGTTAATTTGAGAATAATTTTTAGATAGATCCTTTTGAGTCCTCAACTATTGGTGGACATCCTCAAAGGTGAAGATCCCAAGGATCAAGTGGGTGTGGAGAGCTTCCTCAATTTTATAGGAGAAAATCATATGCTTTGGCCCTTGTGCAGCCTAAACCCAAAATACCCAATGTAACAAGTGTTGCAAAGTGGTGCTACAAATATCCCTCTCTTTTTTACTTCACTTATGGGATCTTTGATGCCAAATTAGTGAAGAACCCAAAGAACTTGAGGGAGGCGGCCCATGCTTGCATGCTCACCAAGGTTCAAAATAACAATTATGAGTATTTTGGCTTTAGGTTGTGGAGCTCCACCCTGGCACAATATATGGTGCCTCTTGTGCACCTATGCCCATAACTTATTGTTGCTTTCACAAAGGCATACGATGCCAATAATAGTGTCATTCAAGGTCACCATGTGAATGTGGAGATCAACACAAAGGTAGTGTGGAAGATGATTCGACTCCCTAATAACCCCAATGCAAATGTCTATAATATTGAGAGCCTACAAACGGTGTGGGACTCTAGTGTCCACAAATTAAATTTCCTTAACTCATAAATTCACCAAAATTACACAAAAGTGTCACCTTTTCCCATCGCTCTCTCGAGCTTTATCGAATAGGACATGAAGGACGCCCTTTCCATACATGTGTTTATATTTGGGAAAGACTCAAACACCAATGTCCATGATTTTAAGTTGGGCACAACCTTCCACTTGAAAATGGTGAAAAGGGAGAAGGCATACAAGATGGTATTTGCAGATGCCATCGCCGACAACATCCATGCTCAGATGGAAAAAAATTCAGCTAACAATACTTTCAGGTATTCTTCTTTCCTTCTACACCTGATTCTCTTTCTAAACACTAATTTATTTTTGTGGTACTTCACCATCAACGTGATATAAATGGGTTCATACCCTCACACAATGATCCCCATCTCCACATAGACCCACATGATTTTATCAATCATGCAAGACTATCACAAGTTCACAGAGTGCTTCCTATCCCTAGTCCTGATCAACCTAAGTCAAGAAGCAATCACTATTTGAATGATAGACAAGCATAGAGAATGACTCACCAATTTCAAAATCCCATGTGACTAGTTCTTTGGAGCCCATTTCACATTCATCTAATTCCATGGATTTAAGGAGGAGCCACTCCAGCTTATGCGGACACTTATAGACAGGACCTAAGCCTGAGGTTGGTTGAACAACTTGATGTGTTAGACTCTACTTTTGGATCGGGATGGAAGAAGAAGGCCATCTATGGCATCCCCTTTTGAAGGGGAGGCATTACATTGATGAAGGGATCTCAAGAGTGGTTGCGCATACTCAAGCTGGTAGATCTCATCTTATATCTAATCAATGATCAATGGAGCTATGACCTAGCTAGTCATATGGTTTCTCTCAAGATAACTTCCTCTTTTGTTCACAAGCCTCGACCATACTTCAAGGATCGAAAGTCGTCAGTGGAGGATGACATCAAATTCTACGTTGATTTGTCATGAATTCCCTCATACACCTACCAACCATGGGAGTCTTTTTACAAACAAGTTCAGGATTTTGATCCCTCGAGGCTCATGACCAAAGGTTTGAGAGCACAAATCATCTAGCGAGTCTGGATTAAAGAAAAAATGGAGGCCAATTGGAAGTATAGGTAAGAGATTCACCAAATGGAGCTCAATTTTAAAAATGTTGAAATAGACAAGTAATGGGAGAAAATTTGGGATGAGCACCATGAAGAGGAAGCTCGAGTTGAAGAAGTCTCGATGGAAGAAGAAGAGGGAACCCCCTTAGAGAAGGAGGAGGAAGTTTTTGAAATACAAAGGCCTACATCATGGCCTCCTCCTTTATATACAGCAACAAGACAATAAGGGTAGGACACTTGAGGGAAACCAAAAGCGGGGGGCACTCAGCTTGGCACCAAGGCACAACTATCTAGTTCTCCCTCTAGCACCAAACAAAAAAATAGGAGAGTGCTAAAAAAGGGGAAAGGGGTGAAGAAGAAGAACAAACAGAGGAAGCAAAAGTTAGCACCATGCAACCACCCCTCATCATCATGTAACAAAAGGTAAATTTTACTCCCCCTCTCCTTTCCCCTACCTCTTCTTTCTTTGCTTCTTCCATGCCCTCAACCACTTCCACCCTGATTGTCACCCATCCATCTGCAACAATTGCGCACCACTTCCCACTCCCCCACCTTCATCCACTTTAGATACATCCATCATGGCGCAATCACCTACCATCCCTCTCAGTAGCTTACCACCTTTTTCACCATCTACATTGCTCATTCACCCACCCATTCCCAAGGGAACAATGTTTATTGTCTCGCAACATCAAGTGACCATTCCTTTCGGGCTACCACAAGGATTCCCCTTCGCAAGAGAAATAATTCAATCTCAAGATCAATTTCACTAGCAGTTAGAGACTACAAGAAAGGCTTGCGAGGCTCGAGCAGAAAAAGAAGAGGAAACACAAAAAATCCATGGCGATGTGCCACATGAGGTCCTTCTTTGACCCCACCCAAAAATCCTTAATGATTGTGCATATGGTTCCTATAGGTATTCAATCCCCAAGAGTAGATGTAGTCGAGGGATTACTCGATTCATGTTAATTGGCTTGAATCTTAGTTAGGCAAGGCCACATGACAAGGTCTAGTTAATGGAGGAAATGAAAGGGTGTTGTCACAATAATGGGTTACACTTTTTGGGACATCCTAATTTTTTTTGAAATCATATGTTTTTAGAAAATATAATGATTTAAGCCTTGAAATGTTCCACTTAAAGGATTTTAATTGAAGAGGGTTTGATCAAACCCCCTTAGATCAAACCCCCTTGGATAGAACCCCACTAGTTTTAAACCACACCTATAATGGAGTCTCCTCTACACCTATCAAAATGCTGATAAAAAACCACTTTTGATTTATCTTTTGGGGGATCTAATGAATTCATTTAAAATTTATGTTTTGTAAGTATGTAGTACTTATTATAAGCCTCCCAAAAAGTATAATTTTAAATATATTCAATTTTATTATTTATTTATTTTTATTTCTTGTGATGTAGGTTTTTCACCAAAAATCAAACTCTTTGTTTTGAACATGTGGAAAAATAGTAGATTACCGAAAAAAATTCTAAAAATATATATGCTCTTGGTATTGATATCCTCGATCCAACAAAAAAAAAAGAATTTCAATACATATAAAAAAAGTTGTGTTATACAGTAAACCTATGTCTAAATTGTAATTGGTTTGACTTCAAAACTTAATTAAGAAGAAAATGTTCAATAAAACACTATGGAACCAAATGAAGGAGCTAGATATCATAGTTACAAATCTAAATTCGAAAAAGTTAGAATTGTATCCTTCTTAAAAAAAAGTCGTGTTATACAATAAACATCACTCTTTAAAAATGATTTTTACTATTAAAAAGTAGTTATGGAAGGAGATGGAAAAAGAAATGCAATTTGATTCTAAAATTTTAAAAAAATATTATTTAGAATCTATAGGCAAAATGTCACAAATCACTAGTTTTCATCATCTTCAAATTCCTCATGCTTTAGCAACTATAGGTGTCTAAAAGTGAAGATTTAGTTAAAAAGTTTAGTTCAATGTCAAGTTTGGCCAAAATGTGTAAACCACTATTGTGGGATCACCCCGAAAAGTCTATAACCACAAACTACCTCAAAGCAAGCCGACGCCTAGAAAAAACAAGCAAGAGCTCATAAGAGTGAAGGGTATAGTTGGCTGCCTAAACATTGAGGGCAAGGCCAAGGATGTGGAGCTCTCTAGAATGAGGTCTAATTTGCAGAGCCACGTCATTAGCGAGACCTTCCAACTAGAAGTGAACCAAATATCATAGCAATAGGTGCAAGTAGCAAAGCTAAAGGCTCAAATTGAGAGCCTAGAAAAATAAAAAGAGGTCACAAAGAATAAGCTACAACAAAAAGTGCTTGAGCTTGTATAAGTTCAAAAGAGTCTCTTAGACTCCATGAGCTTGCAGCAATAGATGCAACAAGATTCTTAGGCTAGGGACCAACAAATCCAATAGATCAAAGAGGACCTTGCCACACGCTCACATCCTCCCAATGGTTCAATAGTTTTATGTCTCCTATTGAGAAAGGATCAATAACATGGCCTCACACTTAAAGCCTATGCTTGGGTTCATCATGGACACAAAGACTTAGCACACAAGTGAGCACATATGTGGAGAAGGTCCTTGCCGTTGTCTCCCCCAAGGTCCACGACTCGTAGCTTCTAGTATAGAAGTTATATAGTGCATCAGATGAGACACTTCAGGTAGTGGGGGTTGCTAATAGGAGGCAGGCAGCAGTCAAGGTCAATGATTTCTTAAGCTACAATAAGGTCACATTCAAGTGCAAAGAATATCTAAACATGCCTTAGAGTAGGTGGTTCAAGTGATGAAGGGACACATTGAACAATTAATCAAGTTAGGACTCCCCTCCTTGTTCCTCGCTAACAATATGATATTTTCAAAAGGACCGGATCAAGGAGTTGTTGGTT
This sequence comes from Sequoia sempervirens, assembly GCA_007258455.2. Classification (NCBI taxonomy): domain Eukaryota; kingdom Viridiplantae; phylum Streptophyta; class Pinopsida; order Cupressales; family Cupressaceae; genus Sequoia; species Sequoia sempervirens. The sequence continues at coordinate 225,191,194 of VDFB02193867.1, forward strand.
GGAAAACATAATGACCAAACCATTTTTGCAGTTATGATTCAGGTACCAAATGTCTCTAAGGTGGAGGCTATTCTGCAACCACTCAACTGGAGTTTCAAATGTGGGTTGTAGTACAGGGTTTGAGTAGCTTCTCCTTTAAGGAGAATTGATTTGGATAGACTTTCAAAGCTCTGAAAAGGAAATATGATCCCTTGGAAGATGAGTGGATGCCTTTGAGGTTCACTCTTTAGAAGTTGTAATTTTTGTAGGCGTCCTTCCTTTTTGCATTTTTTCTAGAATTTTTGAGTTCTTTCATTCATAGGAAAATTCCCCTGCAAGTCATCAAGACTATGGATAAAATCCACACTTTCAAAAAATTTGGGCAATTGGTTGTTTGTCGTGGGAATGCTCAAAGGTTGGGCGGATTTTTATATTAGCCTCTGCATCCTCTGAGTTCCTTTTCAAAAAAATTCTAAGTATTGGCTCTTTTCACAAGCACCATAAAGTGCCCCCACTCTCACTCTTCATAAAAGGACTCCCGACATCTTTCAAAAGCAACGTCAGCTCACCACATGGTGGCACAACGTGTTAGCAAAAGTAAAAGCTAGGAAGGATTTCAAGTTCTTGCTCCTCAGCCTACTACATGTCGCCATAACGCTCATTTTGTGAGCTACTCAAGTCTTGATCAATCTTCGCTTGCATCATTGGCCAAAGGGTTAATAAACGGGGCCCACAATGCAAATATTTCTAAAAGGAATTAGAGCTTCCATGTGGCAACTCAGTACTCTTTGAGGGCGAAGGAGGTTTGTTTGTTGGAAAAAGGTACACCATGGTCCAATCTGATTAATGGGATTCACAAATGGAGGTATCTTTGAAGGGAATTTCTTTGCACCAAGCATCGTCTTGGTGCTCATCTAAGGTAGGGTTTTCTTGTCAAATCTAGGAGGTGTTTCATTGGTCAAAGCATATGAGCCCCATTTCTAGTGAGAACTTTAGGACCAATTAAGAGATGGACACACGTCATTATGGTGCTTTCTCTAAGTAGCAAGAGGATCATGAGGCATTAAGGTTATGCCATAGCTAGAGTTGAAGATCGTCTGCATAATATTGTATGCACGTATGAGCTAAAGCACTTCCCTTTCAGTTAGACGGTTACAATAGCCTCATCATGGGGAAGAGTTCCAAGCTCCAAGTGTCAGTTTTCTTGTCTTGTAAACTCTACCACACTAAGGTTGTTGTGCCTATATACTGGACAATTCTTTCGCTTGTAAGGGTTCACAAATTTTCCCAAAAAAGAGAACAGTGATTGTAATAATTTTCATTAATAAAAAATAGCAGAAGTTATTTCCATTTTATCAAACCTTAATAGGTGCCCCTTGCAAGAAGGATTGGATATCCTATAATGTGCCTTTATGGCCTTTGTAATTTGTTCTCCACCTAACAATGAAGAGGATGTGGTGTTCTATGTTTAAACATGTGGAATCAATTGTTGTATCTTGTTTCTGAATTTTGCTTCTAAAGTGCTAGACTTTTGTTATGTAACTGCGGGATTTAAACCATGCATGTGCTCTTTTAGATTGTCTATAATTCTTCAAGAAGTTTAGGCTATATTATGCAATATTAGGACTCAACCACATTAGTAACTTTGGTGCATTTCCTTAGAGTAGTTTTCCAATTCAATTTATTTCTTGCATTTCCTTCACATTTTCTTCCCCAATATTTGAAGAGTTGGCTTCTAAAATCCTAGAGGTTGTTTCACAAACAACAAATTTTGTCCCACATTTGTGAAACTTCCCATAAGAGGTTGTTTTCCAAGAACAAAACATTTTAGGCATCAACAGTGACAATGCATGAGCAAGCCAATAGAGAGAAGGCATAATAGTTGGCTTCAAATGGAAATTTTGATTGTCAAAAGCATGGAAAAAATAATTCAATCGAGCAAGAAACAAAAATTAAATCAAGCTCAAGGATAATGAATGGGAGTGAATGAGCTTGGATAAAATCATGTGAATGGACATAAGTAACACTACTTACTAGATTGCACTATCAAGAAAATAACCAATTAGATAAAGCAAGAGATCTGTATGGCACTATAAAAAAAAGTTATGTTAAACTTTACATTTACATTAATTGAGCTAGGAAATGAAAACAAGGAAAATTGGGAAAAAAAGGAGTAGACTATGAAAATTAAATGTAAGACAATGAAATAGAAGAAATAAGGAACCTAAAAAATGATTCAAATAGCTCATTGGAATAGACACTAGCATGTCACTCTATCATCCTAGTTAGGTGTTGTCATCCCAATTTGTGTTATCATCCAAAAATGATAGAAAATACAAAGATCTTCCCATTTTTTTTACCTATACACTAAGAGAAAAAACCACGCCATAGTATTTGTTGTGCCTTTAGCACACACACCCCATTCGAAACAGGGACCCCCTCTTTCCTTTCACTTTTTCCGAGTTGCTTTTGTCTTTGCCTCATTTTTTGTGCCCCTGATTTCAAGCTTAAAGTGGTCAAGAACATTAAAGTCATCATTCTTCAGTTGACTAAATTCATCGCCCCAAAATTCCCTAAGTATTTAGCTCCTACAAAGATTCCCATGTGAACTTCCCTTAGTCCTTTGCCCCAACGTCTGTGGGACCCTACGGACCCGCAGTTGTGGGTCTCCCTTTGTGCGATGCCGCTATCCCTTCGTCATGTGACCAATAGTCGGCCTCGAACACCACCCGTATGGCGGGTCCCGTATTATCATGTGTCGTCACCTCTTGGCTGCTAGCCAGCAACGATAACTAGGGTTCTTGTCACATGGAGGGGCCCACACCATCTATCACTATGCAATATTCACTCCAGATTGGGTCTTTGTACCTTCAACTACCTCGCCTACCATCGTACCTAGCATTTAATGTGGGTCGTAAATGACCCTTTGCCTATAAATACGTGTCTGGACCTATCATTTTCACACTTTCCAATTTGAATTTTGAAGAGAGCGAAATGGCGAACGAATCCCTACGCCCGCATGAGATCCCAACGGATCACAACCTTGATTTCTTGTGCCTCTCTCAGGTATGTCAACCCTCAAAATCTTAAAATGAATGATTTTCCGTAACTAGGGTTTACAAATGAATGATTAAATCTTGAGGAAAAACCTTAAAAACACTTGACGACTATTGCTACAATCATTCCCACATAAAATTTGCTCATGACGCCATTCAAATTCCCTTGAAAATTGCTCAAATGACGCCCTCATAGCAATGCAAAACCATGTGTTCTCGTCACCATTCTTCACACAACATAAAGTCCTTTGTGGTCCACAACATTGTTATAACCGCCTCGATCAAACATAAAAACATCAAAACATTAAACGAAAACTTAAGTTTTTGACCTGCTATGGTTCCGCTTATGCGAGCCACTGCTCGCGGGTGTCCATACAAATGCCACCATTGGTAAATGGCCTAGCTTTGTCTACCTTCTGCATCACGGGCCCTGCCGAGATCATCTCCGTTAGGTGCAAAAATTGCTAAGTCCCAAGGGTCTGCAAATTGTTCCTTGCAGGTCGTCATCTGCGACCCACCGTTACTCGCTTGTCATTCACTAGTGGCGATTCCCTTCCTTCCACCCGCGGTATGGAGCCTACATCCTTCGTCGTCGTTCCCTGATCTGCCACAAATAATGACTAAGTTAGAACAATTATATGGATAGATTCGTGTGGGTAGCCGCTTGCGGGTGGTTGCTTCATTGTCGCTGCTTCTTAATTCCCTCACGCCTGTGACCTCCCGCATTTTGGATCCCACATTGGGAGTTTCCCTCACAAAAATTTGAAAACCTCTAACGTATGTGCCCAATCCACGAACTCATTGCAGATTTTCCCATGTGGGCTTCCATCTGCAAACTACCGCCCTTCCAACACCGTTCTCAACAACATACAACGGAGGCCCGATGGTTCTCCTTCACCTTTTCCAAATCGATCAAAACTTCAATGCATCATGACCAGCATCCGAGGAGCTAGCAGGTCCTGCAATGTGGAATTCCGCCTATGAAACGTTGTGCTATAATTACCAGTGTCTAACGACAAAGACTCTAAACGCCCTTCATCCTTCCTTCCTCCACATGCCTTGGACCCTCAAGAACATAATGATCAATCAAGCAACTTCGAGTGCCTCCTAGCCAATTTTCGCACTTGCCAAACTACTTCATGTAAACTTTGACTGCCAAATTCTTAATGCAGAACATTTGTTGCAGGCGACCGCCTATAGTTCTCCATGGTCTCAGCGCCGTCCTGCACCTAGTCCCTCTTGACGGCTTCCAACTCAAGGAAACCTACATCCCTGGGCCTGCATTCTCATAAATGGTATAAATGAGCCTCAAATGATGGATATTGATAAATTTTATGATCTTCTGATGATATGTTATTGGATCTAATCCCCGTTTGTAGGTTTTAACTAATCCTTGCCCTAATTTCTATATGAATGCACTTACTGCATCTTTGTATATGGAATTTATGAAACCTGTTGTGGGTCCATTGGGGAAGTATGTCAAGAAAGAAAAAGGAAAAAAACTTGGACGCGTATCGAGAGGAAAAGAGGAGAAAGACCAGATGAAGTACCAATTTCATGGAGTGGAATGTACTTCCAAGATTACTTCCACTTGGGATTCCGTATTAGATACAAACCTTGGACATGTTGATATTGATGAGTTCTGACAAAGGGTAATGATCCACCCCACAACTGAGAATGTGTGAAAGATTAGAGTGAGTGGTCTCGCTAAGGCAGTCAATTTCCATCCCACACTCATAGCCCCAGAGCTCATTATGGTTTGTAGGGAATGCTACCAAAACAATACGAAGATCATTGACCATGAGGGAAGAGTATTAGTAGACCTGTCTGCTAGATCTATTGGCAAGACATTTCACATCCCCACTTTCGATGTCATGGAGGAAATAGAAAAGGAATATGTCAAAAATATGTGGAAAGCGGACTCGTTGGGATGTAAAAGATTAATGAACTAGCATTAGTTGAAGGAAAAGAAGGGCAGCACTGCAGGGGTGCCTCTTTTATGAGGAATATCATGACTTGGTCACCCTACTGAGCAGAGTAATGGGTCTACCTACCGCTGCTTTCTTTGAAGATTGGATGTTCTACGTCATTGAGGAGATCATCCAAGGAAAGAAAAAGTTCCACTGGGAAAAAATAATCAATGATAACATGCATAACTAGATCATGGCTATAAACAAGACTTCCAAATTCTATATGACAGCATATCTAGTTTACCTCCTAGCGGAGAAGTTCCCATAAAAAAAGGACTCTTCGTCGCAAGCAACCCGAGAACAAAGAAAGGAGACCTCAAGGTCTACGATCACTACCCTCAGTTACAGTACTGGAACTATAAAAGATAATACAAGAGGGTGAATGATGCCTTCATTGGGCACATCATCAGACTACTTAGGGGAGACTTTGAGATAAGAGTATCACACAATGCCAAAGCCTTCATCCTTCGGTTTGGGTATTTGTTCATACAGTTCCCTAAATTCACATATATCAGAACTGAAGGATTCTTAGGGAGACCTTATCAACTTCTGTGATACCCCAATGATTGCATGATCTTGCTGGAGGTTTCTCGACAATTGTAGGATGCCCACACATTGTTAAGTGATAAGCATAGAGCTTAGATTCCATGTCCTCTAAATTTTGGGCAAGGAATGTATGCATGTCCTGCTACCCAATGCACATAGTATTCAAAAAAGGAATTGGTGGAATACCACTTGGACCTCCACACCCATTGAGGAAGAATGGACCCTTATGGAAAATTGAAGAAATGGGTGGGAAGACAATATGCCCATAGACCTCAAGTTGAAGACTTCTGGGAAAACTATGCAGATGAAAAAGAAGTGTGAATAAGGCACTACATGAGAATGACGACCCAATTTGTGAGGTCGGTGAATTTGTTCCCTATGCTCAACTAGATAGTAGAAGAAGACAATAATATTGTTGATGACAGGTATAATGTTGTGGCCAAATTGCCTCTACCAGTGATAGATTGGAGTCAAGAAGACTTCACTGACCTTGATATATTGACACGACCCATTGAGAGCAGGACAAGGTAGTGGATAGATGCCAAAATTGCTCAGCTCAAAATACAAGGTGTGGAGTTGACTTATGGTGAGCTCAAGGACGAGCTTGAAAGCAAAACAGATAGTGGAGCAGCTGTTGCCCCATCAGAGGGAGCACCCAAGTTCCCTCCAATGACAAGGTCAAAGAAAAGGAAGGATGCACCCGAGCATAATCCTAAACATAAGGTATACTCCAGAAATACTATAGAGGGAGAGTCATCCAAGAAAGCAAAGACAATAGGGAGATTTGTGAGTTAAATACCCGCCATAGAGGAGGACCCCCAACATGAAGGAAAAGAAGAAACCAAACAGCCGCGTTCGCCACCTACCACATCCACTCCCACTATTGTTGTCACCGTTACCACCCCTCCACTTTCCACCTCTCAGGCACTACCTGTCTCATCTCCCCTGACCGTGGATATTTTGATCCACCTTGTTTCCACCTCACCAACGGCTCTGGTAATGGTTTTCGACTCCTCCTCCACCGCATCCTCGCTATCATCTTCCTCACTTCCTCCTCCATTTCCCACTCTCTCCACTCCAATGCCTACAATAACCACTATCACTATGCCACCCTCCATAAAAATGCAGGAAAACCAACCATTGATGATGAATATTTGACAGTGTAGTTAAAAGAGAAGGTAGTCACTAAAAGGAAAAAACTGCTACAGTGTTAGAACCACTAAATGACAAAATAGGGAAGAGACAAAAGATGTATTCTATATTGTTATTGTTATCAATAGATTTGCACCATGATGAATGCAATATTCAGCAACCTATTGAAACATGGAAACCTCCTTCAAATGTGGGTGATCTAAGCGAAGAAGGAATCTCCAGAGCGAGCTGGTTCTCCGAATGATTGATCCTATTCTAAATAATTTTGAGGAAAGGGATAAAAAGATGTCTGAAAACTAAAACCTATGACTACTGATGTTTAACTTATTACTTCTAACAGAAATTAGATCTTGCCACTCACAACAATTCCTTTATTACAATAGTTCCTACAATCTCACCAGTGCATGATTTCATCAATAATTCATATGAAGATTGAGAGACATCTAATACATCATACAACCTGAAAACATGAAAACCTGTGCAGAAAACTCATAAAAGCAGGACATTAAGGCTTCAAATTTGAAAACACAGAGCATCAAACTGCTGTTACCAGTCTTGAGACAAGAAAAATGGAAAGAAGAGCTTTGTTGTATTACTGAAACTGAAAGAGTGTCAATCTGCCAAAACTGAATAGAAAAGGTTCACAAGCTCAAAAATGCATAAGAGCAGGAACTGAAATCTGAACTGAGAAGGAGAGCTAAAAAAACTAAGTCTTTTTAGGACCTAACTCTCAAGAAACCCTAATCTGAGCTCAGGAAGAAGCTCAAGGAAAAAAAGCTTCAGACTATCTCAAAAAACTACCTAAAAGCAGAAAAAAGCACATTGCTTTTATGATGAACTTGTCAAACCTCTAAAAATAGGCTGAATCTACTTTAAAAGCCCAAAAAACACCTTATCTCTCCAAGATAAGACTCAAATCCAACCAAGAGAAAAAGTCAACAAAAATCGGCTAAAAATAGCAAGAAATCATAAAACAACTTATAAAAGGTTGCTTTACGATTATGCTTTACATCAGTACATATTTTATAATTTATCCATTTTTTGCAATTAAAGATTAAAAATCTTTTGCAAAAAAGAAAACACTCTTATCTCTCCATTACAGTGCTTTGATTTTCTCAAAAAATCATAAAATATCAATATAATGATTATCCCCTCATCAAAACTTCAATTGATTTCTTTAAAATCAATTAAAACAAAAGCCCTAAATAGAAAATTGGTTTCTCTATGAGAATACAAAACCTAAGTGATAAAACTAATGACTTCTAAATCATAAAGCAACCACCATGGTGGCGTGCTCTCAGGCAAAGCTCTTTTCCTTCAAGTGAAGAGTGAAAAATGAAATAATTTAGGGTTTGACCTTGTTTTCCTCATGCCCTAATTCAATCTTATCATCATCTGGAATATTCGGTCAATTGTTATCAATAGATTTGCACCCTGCTGAATACAATATTCAACAACCTACTAAAACATGGAAACCTCCTTCAGATGTGGGTGATCTAAGCGAAGAAGGAATCTCCAAAGTGAGCTGGTTCTCCGAATGATTGATCCTATTCTAAATAATTTATGAGGAAAGGGATAAAAAGATGTCTAAAAACTAAAACCTATGACTACTGATGTTTAACTTATTACTTCTGACAGAAATTAGATCTTGCCACTCACAACAATTTCTTTATTACAATAGTTCCTACAATCTCACCAGTGCATGATTTCATCAATAATTCATATGAAGATTTAGAGACATCGAATACATCATACAACCTGAAAACATGAAAACCTATGCAGAAAACTCATAAAAGCAGGACATTAAGGCTTCAAATCTAAAAACACAAAGCATCAAACTGCTATTACCAGTCTTGAGACAAGAAAATGGAAAGAACTCTGTTGTATTACTGAAACTGAAAGAGTGTCAATCTGCCAAAACTGAGTACCAAAGGTTCACAAGCTCCAAAATGCATAAGAGCGGGAACTAAAATCTGAACTGAGAAGGAGAGCTAAAAAGACTAAGTCTTTTGAAAACATAACTCTCTAGAAACCCTAATCCGAGCTCAGAAAAAACCTCAAGGAAAAAAGCTTCAAACTGTCTCAAAAACTGCATAAAAGCAGAAAAAAGCATATTGCTTTTATGATGAACCTGTCAAGCCTCTAAAAATAGGCTGAATCTGCTTTAAAAGCCCAAAAAACACCTTATCTCTCCAAGCTAAGACTCAAATCCGACCTAGAGAAGAAGTCAAAATGAATATGCTAAAAATAGCAAGAAATCATAAAACAATTTATAGGAGATTGCTTTACGATTCTGCTTTACATCACTGCAGATTTTACAATTTAACCATTTTTTGCAGTTAAAGATTATAGAATCTTTTGCAAAAAGAAAACATACTTGTCTCTCCATTAATATGCTTTGATTTTCCCAAAAATAATAAAAATATTAACACATAATTATCCTCTCATCAAAATCTCTCATTGATTTCTCTAAAATCAATTAAAATCAGAAACCCTAAATAGGTAATTGACCCAAAACAAAAAGATCCTAGGTCATAAGGTAATCACCATTACACCCTTATTGTTTTCTCATAAAACAATAACACAAGATCAAGTATTCACATTTCACTAAGGCACAAAATAAGTCTTAAAGACTTAACATATCGGCCAACCTAGGCATATAAATTTCAGCCTCCCATCATATACATTAGACTTTAGACTTTAATTAAAATATGATGTAAAGACCACCCATTCGAATTTCTCCATATGCCTTTGACTGAATATTCTAGATAATGATAAGGCTCGAATTAGGGTTTGAACAAAACAAGGTCAAACCCTAGTAATAATTTCATTTTGCACTCTCCACTTTGAAGGAAAAGAGCTCTGCCTGAGAGCATGCCGCCATGATGGTTGAGCTCAGACTGAGAATCCACATGCTCGATAGTCTTCACTTACACCTTCCTGTAGCCGAACTCCTCAATGGGTAAGCTTATTTTGTCTATTATAATGGTTCTTCTACTTCATTTCAAAGCAAGAACAATCTCTATGGCCGCAGCCTGTCTATTTTTCTGACCCTCTTTTTATACTTCCTATGACTTCGCCTTGCTTGGCCGACCTGTTATGAGCTCGAGTTCGTCTGAAAGCTTTATGAGAAAGCTTGCTTAAGGTTTTATCTTCTGCTTCTGTACATAAGGTAAGCTATTCGTTCATAGCTTCTATGGCTTCACATTTTGTTCACTCTGGCCTTATGGCCGTGGCTAACACAACCTCTAATACATTTCTTTGTATCTTCTGTGCTTATTTGAAAGACTACGAACTTCGAGCTTGCTCTCTCTGTATTTGTCTCTGTGTTCCCTGCCCTCACCGGCCGCCATATATGTATTGTAGAAATCATTATTAGAGACTTTGGGCTCGACCCAAAATAGGAAATCCACCTTCTTGTGCATTTGAAGATATATCTGCATATGGGTATTTGAAATTTCTGAAGAAAACTGTATTTTCTCCATTCTGAAGCTTGATTCTCCACAGGAAATTCGCATTTTTAAGTCTCTGCTATTTCATGTAAAAACCCCATATGGGTTAGTTTTGAAAGCTACAATTTATGTATTTAAAACCAAAACCCACATGTGGGTACTCTGCATATTCAATCTTTAAAACTATGAGCTCAACCCACGACGCTTTGCATTAATGCCATGGCAAAACCTTTAGGCTTGGAGTCTCTCTTTTTGTGAATGTTCTGGTCGTGGCTGTATGTATCTTAGAAAATACATCTATTAGACTCTTGAGCTCGACCCACGACGCTTCTTTTCTATACCTGTTACCTCACATAAAAGTCTCAACTAGGTTGATAGATCAAACTGTTTTGATGTTGTGATAAGAATACCCACATGGATGGCCAAAAATAGTGAAAATTTGTATATTTACTGGAAACCCCAACGTGGGTACTTGCTGTTTGTCTTTATTTGCCTTCAAAAATGAAAACTCCTGTGAGAGTAACAAAAACTGTGTATTTATTTGAATTCAGTTTATTTGCTCGACCCAAAACAACTGATGCTTTACTTTGATATTCTGTTTGAAAAGAAAACTCACACGGGGAAGCTGGAAATATATTTGTTTGTCTTTAATATTTCCATGAAAATTAGCTCAACCACCATGGTTTCTTTTGCACTTTCAGTTGCAAAACTTAGACTTGGAATTCTTTGCTAAAACTGGGTTCGACCCTTCTCTTATTTTTGCATCTTCAGTAATCATGTAAAAACTGAGCTTCACCATCATTCGAATTCCTTTCTTTTAGCATGCTTTTGTATTTGTCTCTTCATGAAGCAAAATGAACCATAGATTCATGAAATTCTGGAAATGTATCCTTTGTTTGAATTGAATTGAAAACTCTATTATTTCTTTGGTTTTCTCATTGCCTGAAACTTTCACATATCTACTCACGTATATCTCGATTGATGCTTGCAACTCCTTGAAGACAATTTTGAATAGACACTGTACTTTGATTACTTTCCTCCGCCAAACACTAATACATAACCCTATTTGGAGCATCATTTCAGCCAAAGTGAACTGGCTATCCGTGCTATATCTCCCTGCACACTTGTGTTGAATGTAAGCTCACATGTTTAATCTTGCAACAGATTCTTGCTTTCTGCCCTAGTATCTATGCAGAGATTTTAATTGGAACCTTGTAATTCTTAATGTTGTCTTTACTTATCAGTCAACTAGAACTGGTCATTCATTTGTCACTTGAATGCACTGTCTGTCTTCGTACCCTTGAGCTTCAACATGGTCCTCTTCATGCATTTTTATGTTCCACTTAACAAACTATTCTTTAAATATGCTCTCTTTCATTATGAAAATCAAAACAAAACTCTTTATTAAGGCATAATGTATGCCTATTCACTATCCTTGGTTGTGAAAAGAACACTGATGAATTGAACCTTGCATGACATACGTGATTATGATGAACAAATAACATAGAACGTGAACTTATACAACAATGTTTGGCATAATGATACTCAGTTAAATGATTGAGCAAGTTAAACTCACTGTTCACCTGTAGCTTTCAGAAAACTTTAACCTAATCGTTATGAATGCACAGTTGGTTTAATAGCTTGATAGATAATTTTGTTTACTCTTTCAGTTGTATCTCATTCCTTTCGATGAATATGATGATGTAATCTTTAAATCAGCCCATTTAATGAATAGGGCAGCATGCCGAGCTCTACCCTTGTGGGAGCCCATTTTCCTCCACATGTTTGGTCTTCGAATAATGATCAACTTCTTGACTTTACCTATACCTACACAAGGAAACAAACAATGTTAGCATAAAAAATAGAATATGATGATCATGATATTTCTCCTTCAGCTCATTTCCTCTGCACTTCTTTGATTGTTTCAATGCATGATTAATAGTAGGCTACACTATTGTGGGTGACTCATATAGGTTACTTCATAATCGGAGCCACTGACACCCCCTCTTTTCTCTTACAGGTCGACGGAGCTCGAGAAGACGAAGGTGCACCATTCAACGTCAACCATTGATAATCAGGCAATGATGATTATGTCGTCACTTATATGTTTTATTCTTTCACATCTTCAATAGTGTAGTGTGTTATTAGTGGTACATTGTGACAGTCACATCCACGGCTTGTGTGGATATTTGATTTCAATTCTTTGCTTTTCATTTAAAAAGAAAATGCATTCCAATGCAAATGTTGTAACATCATTCTGATTCTTGCAATCAAATGAAGCCACGTAAATATGAATCTTTTCATGAAATAAATCAAAGCATTTGAAATGCTCTGTTGTTTATTTACTCAATTATGTACTTCATTTAATTCTGGAATATCTGAATAGCATTCTGAAATTCCATTTCTTCTTTTAAATGCACAACTGTCACTTAATGAATAATGATAAAAGATGCAAACATCACTTAAACTCAATCTACAATTTCACCTTATGATATAATATTGTTCAGCCAGCTCCGCCAATCGAGCTGTGGCTGTAGACACGTCAAATTGACATAATGCATTCAACTAGGTCATATTCATCCATTCGGAAAATAAATCAAGTTTATTTATCAATCTCCTAAACTCATCAGCTTAAATCAAATAAATCAAATTTATCATTAACCTTTTTAATCAAATAAATCAAACATCCATCATAATGCATTTCCATCCTTTCTGATTTAAATAAATCAAATATTTATCTCAAAAAGGTCAAAACATTCTAATCATCATCTTAGCTAATTAATCCTGATTAAATCTAATCTAATGCATGTCACATCCTAACCACTTGCATTCTCTAGATTTGGCCACTTGCACATGAAATTGCATTTAATTGATTTATCAAAATCTTTATTTTCAACTTGGCATAAAGGAAGAATATGCTCCAAGTTTGAATCTCCCCCCAAGTGGACATGTACACCCAACAGAGCATTTATGAGGCCTTACATGTCTCTTACATGTCCCCTTCCAAAGTCAAAATCAGCATTTATTGCCAATTTGAATTCAAATTTTCCCTCTCATGGGCACTCTTCCCAAATCTTGCACATCCATTGACCACTCATCACTTGACAAGTGGCCTTATCTTATTGGCTTGATCTTTGTCCCACATTGGTCCATTTTCAACACTTAGCATCAAGAAAATCCTTAAATAAAGGCTTCATCTCTTAGCAAATCCTCCACAATCTTTATGCAAGGTTACTCTCTTGGTTTGAGAAATGATCTTGTCCATCATTATCATTAGCTTATCAATCAAGGATTGGGAAAGGGTCACTAACACATGTGACACCAATCCACTATAAGATGCTAGTTTGATCATTAGAATGATGCCTTTCTATGTTTTGCTTGTTTCTTTGACATCATTCTTGTGATTAGATGAATATTATAGGGGATCTTTTGTTTGCTTTGGTTTACTAACAATACTAAGGGTTTTTGTTTTTGATCCAATGCAGATTTAGGGTCCTACAGTGGCAAAAAATTGGTAACAGTTATATTTTGGGGGTAGGTGAAACCCTAACATAAAATGAATCTTGGCTACAAAATGAAAGTAAATCCTAGCCATTCATTTCACTTTTGGAAAACTATAAATAGGTGTCTCCTCTCATTTTCAAAGAGAGAGTTGAGCTGTTGTACAAAGGAATGTTGCAAAAATTTAATAAGAATTGCATTATTTTGATGGGCTCTTCTGTTTCTTCACATGTGTGCATGATTCATCTCCTCAATATTATATTTTAATTTTACTGTTTTATTTCCAAGTTGCTATAGTTGTGTGTTATGATGCACTTTAATGGTGAAGAATGTCATGGTGTTGATGCCTCCCTTGTTCATACTTTTTGTTGTTTATCGATGATAAAAAAACACTATAAATTTAGTCTGAATATTACTTTATTGTTACACTCAAAGCTCATCTATTGTTCATGCTTAATGGTGAATGGATAGTTAAAAATCTGCAAACCTTAGAAGATTGCACTAGTTTCATGAGACTGTAGGTTGTTTTGGTTAAGTGGAAATTAGTTTTAGGAAAGTTGTCCACTATAGCATCCTCCATAGTTACTGTTCAACCTTAGTTGCAGGTCTAGGAAACCCTCTATCCCTTTTCCCTTTTGAATTTTCTTTGAAAATTGAAGTTAAGGTAAAGTTCTAGCATCATTACAAAGTCAAATCTGATGACAAACATGGAGTTTTAGACTGTTGTTTTGAATTTGCAGCAATTGTACTTCATTTTCAAAATTCCTCAAAATTCCATTTGAAGACCCAATTCCCTCCAAGCTTATTTAACCATAAATGCACTTTGTGATTACCAACAAATCACATCAATCAGCTACGTTGTTTTTGCAAGTCATGAGCTGACACCCGCGAGACCTTGGGGTGATTGTCTATAACTTAGTTGCAGATTCTCACCTTTCAAGAGAGGTAGTGCACTTATGTGTTGTTTGTGTTGAGAAAGTGCAAAAACACCCATCAATAGAACTAGCGCTAGAAGGAGGGCCTAGCTAAGTTGGATCAAATTGGTTCCTTCTCCCCTCAAAGGTTCCATAGAGTGTTAAGATCAACACCTGACAAAGGGGAATTCCAAGAGCTACCACCCCTACCAAGGTTAAGAGAGCCAAGAAAGGGGAAGCATCCGCTTCAGCCCCATCCAGTCGACCTCCATCCCCTTCATCACCTCCATCTCTATCTGTCCATCCATATGATTCCTCTCCCTCGCTCCTGACAACGCTCCCATTTTTCCACTCGCCTCAAGCAACCTTCTCACCCACCATTTCCCATGGCTAGGGTGTTGCCCCTTCCCCTACACTCCCATTTGAAGGCATTGCGCCAGCTGCTACTTCATTACAACCTTAGTTTACTATAGCACAACAAACATAGCCCCTTCTTCCCATAATGGCTTGGCTGGGCAATAACTCTTCCCCATTGTCCTTTAACGACTACCATGATATGCTAAAGAATTCGAAGGGATTTTGCAACAAGTTTAACCAATGGGACCCACATAGGACAGCAAAAGAACATATTAAGATCTTCCAAACAACCTTGAAAGATATGCAGATTGAACATGAACACGTGGCTTGTAGGCTCTTCCCATACTCCTTGGGGGATGAGGCCTTCTACTGGTACATCCACCTACCTACGGGCTCCATCACCTCTTGGGATCTCATGAAGAATGCCATTTTACAAAAGTTCATGCTTCTGATTAGCGTAAAAAAATTGTACCAACAGTTCATGTCTTTCAGAGGAGAGATCAACAAGTTGATTAGTTTGTTCAATGACCGATTTCACAGGGCTTATATGAAGTTGCATCCGCCCTATGTGGTTGATGATGCCTTAGCTCGACTAGTGTATTACGCTACCTTGGTTAAAAGGATGCGCCTGTTGCCCGCTAAGCTAACAAATTCATACACAAAAGTAGTCACAACAAGCATAGACTTGGGGTAGCATATCACAAGTCTATTTCCCTCCCTAGGGATAGTTTCCCATCCAACTCAAATCCAAGGACTTACCCATTCCCTGGCTTATTAGACACCAATGCTGAATCAAGTTTCGCAGCTGTCAATAGTGCCTCATCTAGGGAAACCATTGAATTGGGCACCTCTCATGCCTCATTACTTGCAACCTCAACAAAAAAAAAACTTACACTCAACAACCGTAGGTGCCCTCATACCTACAAAATTCAGAATTCCCACTTGCTCAATAGAACCAACCTGCAACGCAACCGGTTTTCCTTCAAAACTCGGCTCCACAACAGAGTAACGCGAAGAAGGATCGAATTGATGAGCTAACAGAGTTAGTGAAGAAGCTATCTACTGAAATGACATTTGAGGAACCAAAATAATCAACTTCAAGCTTCTCAAAGAAGCATTCAAGCCAACCTCAACTGAGACAGCTATGATGTTGGTGCCTCTCCTAGATAGAACTATGAGAGAGGTCAAAATTTAGGTCAAGGCTTCGAGAGGATACCCACACAAAGACAAAATCACACATGGAACACAAGGCCAAACAACGAAGGAATTCCCACACCCCTCAACCAACTAGGTAGTTGTGACAAACTAAAAAGTGGAGTGTATTTGGCTGAAGCTGCTTTGTCCGGATGATGCCACATTCACAAAAAAAATAGGCATTCTGAGCTAGACTATCCCGAATTTCAATCTGTAGTAAAAAATTTCTAAGTAGAGGTTCAAAACATCATTGATGGCCCAAGATATATAGACTTGGTCCCCTCCAAACCGTACGATTCCTTGGTGTCGGTGGTCAATCAAGTCCCATTCCCGCAAAATGAAAACAATGTGCCTGAGAAGGAGGTCATTGCTCCAAGGAACGAAGAAGTGAAAGAGGTAAGTAATGATAGTGCCCTATCCTAGCTCTTTGATTTAGTAGATAATGGTCCAATGGATGAGGAAGAGTCGCATGAGGATGAGGTTCAAATGTTCCATCAAAGGGAAACCCCATATAATTTGAGGAATAGACAGGTCGATGGTCATTTCACAACTTTTATCCCACCTAACAACTTTAGTACTTCGCCTGACCCCGATGCTAGCAATAATCCAAACTACCCTCATATACCTACCCAGTACTTCAATAGGAATAGGTATCCAAATCAAAATCAGGATCAACCTCCTAGTTCCTCCCAAGAAAAATATTTCAAAGCAGAGGTTGAGCAAATGGGGGAATATGTTACCGAAGAATTCAAGAAGATTAAGTTGAATCTTTTAGCTTTTGAGTTATTCCGGGTCTCAACTATTGGAAATGATTTCTTTAGAGTGCTCAATGGGACTGCTCCATCCAAACTAGCCCAAGAGGTACCCACTAAAATAATTTCCTTTAACACCACCCATAATGAACTCGTGATCAAGGAAATCCTAGGTAAGAGACTGGATCAAACCCCAAATCAACAAGTCAACAAAAATCAGTCACCAAACAAGATTTCGGCTAGAGATTCAAATCAATCTCAAGCCAGGGACAAAAACAATGATAAGGACAAATCTCAAGTAGCCCAAGCTGACGTGTCTATGGGGTTGTTCTAGGGAAAGTTGGAGACCTCTCCTTTCTTGACAGCCATTAGAATATTTGGCAAAAATCTACATAACTGCCTGCTTGATTTTGGAGCCTTAGCCAATGTTATGCCTTTGGCAGTATGCAAAGCCTTAGGAATAACTCCAACTCCCTCCCAATGGAAGGTGACTTAGTTGGACAAGATGAAAGTGAACATAGTTGGGAAAATGAACATGATACCCATGTAGATTTCTACTGATCTGAGGGTGCAACAAGTGATTGGCATTCAAGTTGTTGACATTCCCAACACATATGACATCATACTCGGAAGGGATTTCACATGGGCCCTAAATGGTTATGCAACTCTAGATTATTCTCACTTTTGGCTGCCATGTAAGGGGTTGCCTAATTAGATCAGCATCGACTGAGAGCCTCGAATGAAGTTCACAATCATAGAATACAACAACAAAAATGAGGAACTATTTGTTGAAATAGAATTAGGAATTTATTGTCTCGCGGCTTATCAGGATGAGCAAGAATTCCAAGAATAGAAAGTGATCAGGAAGGTCGTTCTTGTATTATGCAGCGCTCTTGCCAACCTAACCTACGCACTTGAGAGTACAGAGGTGTTGATTGAATCCAACGATGAAGAATCCTACGAGGATGGCAACCTTGGATTGCTAGATGGATTCCAAGAATTTATGCAAAAGTGTGTGCAAGATTAGCTCAGCCTAGGAGCCAGAATGGATTTTCGGGAACTATTACTACCACATTGGTGCAGAGTACACTATGTTAACCACTCATAATTTGAATGTTGCATGTGTCAAATAGCAGTTGAACATATCAAGGGAGAGGTCACCCCAAAGGGGGCTACAAAAGAGGATCATCCAGATCAAGGCCTTTCTGATTCCACTCCACCACTCAGAGATATGAAAGTAGATGCACAACCAAGGAAGGAAGCATGTTCAACCAACTCCGAGGTTAGAGATTCTTCTAATTTTTGGGCGTTGCACTTCTATGGGTCCAAGTCCAAGCAAGGAGCAGGAGCCGGCTTCAAAATCATTAGTCCCATAGGTAAGACATATTTTGTTGCCCATAGAATTCAATTTTATTGTACCAATAATGTAGTAGAATATGAAGCATTGGTTTATGGACTTTTAATGGCATTAAGAAAGAAAGTCAAAATGCTCCAAGTCTTTAGTGATTCCAAGCTGGTAGTGAAACAAGTCAAGAAGCTCTACTCTTGTCATGATAGAAGACTGGAAAACTATAGGAACAAGGTATGGGATCTCATAGAAGGCTTAGATGCATTCAATATTTAGTTGATCCCGTGTTCTAAAAATCATACGGCCAATGCACTAGCTCAAGCAATAAGTACCCTCCAACCTTTCTCCTTGACTACCTTGAGGAAATTCACTGTAGACTTCACCTCCACCCCGTTAGTGCCAAACAATGTTACCAACTTCAAGGTATTTAATGATGATAAGCACATCATTGATTTCATCACAAGCTCAAATGTGTTTGCAACTCAAATCATTGATGAAGCGGAGCCTGAGGAGACTGAATTAGACATAGAGGAGGTCATTAACCTAAAAAAAAATACAATACCATGAGGTATGGTTCAACTAGAGAGAATATTTGATTTGGATTAGATAAGGGATCAGGATCAGCAAACTAAGGACTCAATTGACAATCAGTGTGAAGCTCACAATCTAGGTACAACTAAAGAAATCAAGAACGTGTTCATTGGAAAGGTGTTCACACCCGAAGAAAGAAAGGGGATCATTGATGCCTTGCACACGTACCATGATGTGATTGCTTGGAGCTATGAGGATCTGAAAACATATGACACCTCAATTATCACTCACACCATTCCCCTCAAGCCTGATGTGAGGCCTTTTTAACAATGTCAACGTTCAAAAATGATTGTCCACTTGAATTATCTTCCCAGTTAGGCACTCCACGTGGGTGGCGAACTTAGTTTCGGTTAGATAGAAGAATGGTGAGATCAGGTTATGCATGGACTTCCAAAATTTGAATAGAGCATCTGAAAAGGACAACTACCTAGTACCATCACCAGATGAGGTATTGCGAATAGTTAATGGATCTCAGATAATGTATTTTCTAGATGGCTACTCCGGATATAACCAAGTGATGGTGCAGTATGAAGATAGGAAAAAAAATGGCTTTCACCACAAAATGGGGAACATTCGCATGCAGAAGAATGCCATTTGGATTAATCAACTTTGGTGCCACATTTCAGTGTGCAATGGATATTGCCTTCAAAGATCTCATTGGAAAATGCATTCATCATATATATAGATGACCTCACTATATTCTCTAAGAAAAGAGGGGACCACATCCCCGATTTGCGCAAGGTATTCCAGAAATGCAAAGAGTTTGGCATCTCGCTGAACTCGAAGAAGTGCACCTTCAGAGGAACTGAAGGAAAGTTTTTGGGACACGTGATCTCAGAAAAGGGGATTTCAATTGATCTAGAACACATCCAGGCCATATTAAAGATTTAGCTCTGAGGCAACAAGAGGGAAATGAAGTCTTTCTTTGGAAAGATCAACTTTGTCAAAAAGTTCATTACGGGTTTTGTTGAAATCGTTAAGCTGTTGAATGCTATGCTTAAGAAAGATGCTAAAGTGGAGTGAACACCAGAGCCTAAGCAGGGTTTTGAGGAAATCAAGAAAGCAACTGCATATGCACCAGTGCTAGTTAGTTTGAACTATCTGAAGCCATTTTATATTTACTCATTTGCTTCAAATCATTCTTGTGCCAGCATGTTGACCTAAAAAGATGATGAAGAGAATGGACACCTATTGCATTTATGAGTGCTCCACTGAAAGATGCAGAATTATGTTACCACAATGTTGAAAAACAAGCCTATGCCTTGGTCAGAGGAGTTAAAAATTTTAGGCACTATATCTTGAGGAACAAGGTATTTGCAATCATCCCAGATCCAATAGTTAAGACTCTATTAATGCATAATGAGTTGGGAGAAAGAAGAGAAAAATGGGTCACATTGCTACAAGAATATGACATGGAGATTCAACCCATGAAGCTAGTCCTAGGGCAAGCCATCACCCATATAATGGTAGAAACTAGACCCGAGCTTACAATACAATAGTACCAATTAGAGGATGTCTCTCCAAGAGAATGGTACGATATTGTTTATTATTTGTTGAACAACAAGTGCCCATCACGATTGCAAGGAGTACAAAAATGTGGGCCTTGAGATTCAAGAGCAACAGTTATATGCTACAGGGATCGATATTGTATAAGAGAAATCATGAAGGGATCTATCTTAGATGCCTTGGAAAAGAAGAAGCAACTCGGGTTCTGAAAGTGTTTCATGACAAATTCAGCACTAGTCATGGATCTGACCCTTCAACCGCTCACCAAATATTGTGAGTCGGATACTATTGGCTAACATTGTTCAAGGATGAGCATAACCATGTCAGAACTTGCCACGTCTGTCAAACCACCGCTACTCGAGAAAGGAACGTTGTTGTCCCATTGCAACTAGTCCTGGAGGAAAGGTCGTTCGCTCAATGGGGACTCAACTTCATCGGTTTGATAAGCCCACCATCCTCTGTAGGCCATAGGTACATTCTGACCACTTCTTATTACTGCACTAGATGGACAAAAGCAATAGTGTGTAGGCAATGCACCACTGAAGTTGTTACTAATTTTCTAAAAAAAAATATCTTGAATTGCTTCAATTGCCCGTTTAACCTTGTGTGTGATAATGGCCCTACCTTTTCATCCCTCAAGTTTGCTAGCCAGGCCTTCAATTACAGATTGCACTTAGATTCTCATCTAACTATTACCCTCAGGGAAATGGCCTAGCTAAATCAATAAACAAAAATTTGCTAACTGTGATCAAGAAATTGCTTGACAAGAATCCAAAAGACTAGAATACCCAACTGCATTTTTCCCTTTGGGCAGATCGTACATGCCATAAGGCTGCCTTGGGTAATTCCCTGTTTCATCTTGTTTATGGCCTAGAGCCTATCTTCCCTATTCACCTCAATATTCCCATGCTCCATTTTATCAACACATATTATGAGGAAGGCGAATGCCAAGAAGCCTGCCTAGCTGATTTGTTGCATTTAGAAGAAGTCTGTGACTAAGCAATAGAAAATTTTGCCAAACACCAGGGCGTAGTCAAAAGATAGTTTGATTGTCGAGCCAAAGTAAAGGCCTTTAGGATTGCTGATTTGGTCCTCTATTGGGACAAGGCCCATGAAACGAAAGGGAGACATGACAAATTCGACAAGCTCTGGCTTGGGCCCTTTCAGATTTTGAAAATTCTAGGAGATAATTCCTTTCACCTAAAAACACTCACTAGGGAGGATGTCTCGTTGCCCATCAACGGGCAATACCTCAAGCATTATTTCCTTGCCCGAGTTGCTCAAGCTCATTCTTTGTATATAGTTGTATATAGGTTAGTTTAGGTTCTTTTGCTTTGTTGCTTCGCTTTTGCCTCACGTTCATTCTCTTTCCGAATCTTGTTTTTTGTTGAGGGTGTCTCTCTATTTCGATGTGGTGGCCATGTTTGGCTCATCAAAGGGCTCACTTTGCTACCCACTCTTATTTTTTCTGTGGATAAGTCTTCATTCATTACTATTGATTTATGACTGCTCCCATGAAGTGGATCTCCTTATTTGAACTCTGACTTGACCTATGATAGAACCCTTATTTGAATCTCCTCACATTTATCTTAGATCACTACTGAAAACATGTCTTAAATATTTTTGACGGGCTATATGATAGTCGTTATGAGGTTTCAGCAAGTGAAAAATCTTAAGTTTTCCCTAGTGACCATTGTGATCCCAAACCCACTATAAAATTCAGTGCTTATGCAGTTGAGCAAAGAAAGAGTATCAAAGAAAAGAGAAGAAAATGATAAAACAGGTAACTATGTGGGTGTGCGAGCAACTTTATCAAGGCTATAGATGCCTGACTAGCAATAGAGTAATGTTCGTTGGGTCACAATGATAACTCCATCAGGGCTATGGATGCCTGATTGGTAGCGAAGCAATGTCCAGGTTACTTTTGGAGTTAGAAAAATTATGTAGCTTGCCTTGACTGATTGATTGTTGTTCATTATGGTCTCTGAAGAAGGGAAATGAACTCATTGCACACACTTCTGAGATACCATGTGAGCTAATTCAACCAAGGATCTTGTCCTCCTTTAAGTCCCTAGTTTGCTCAAGGAAACTAGCTTCTGGTCTATGAAACCAAATATTTTGGGTTTTGAATGAATCCTTACCCTTAGAATGCTCACGAGCATTCTCCCAATGGAGTCACCAATTGTTGTGCCTATAGCACACATGCCCCATTCAGAACTTGGACCCCCTCTTTCCTTTCCTTTTCGTCGGGTCACTTTTTCCTTTGCCTAATTTTGTGTGCCCCTAATTTTGAGCTTAAAGTGGTCAGGAACATTAAAGTCATCATTCTTCAGTTGACCAAATTCATCACCCAAAAATTCCCTGTCTTTAGCTCATGCAAAGATTCCCATGCAGACTTCCCTTAGTCCTTTGCCCCAACGTCCATGGGACCCTCCGGACCCATAGTTGTGGGTCTCCCTCTATGCAATTTCGCTATCCCTTTTTCGTGTGACCAATGGCCAGCCTCAGACATTCGCCTGCATGATGGGACCTGCATTATCATGCGCCATCACGTCTCGACCGCTAGTCAACGGTGAGACCCAAGGTTCTTCCCGCACGATGGGGCCCGCACCATCTATTGTTGTCCAACATCCACACCAGATTGGGTCTCTGTACCTTCAACTACCATGCCTGTCGTTGTACCTAGCATTTAATGCAGGTCATAAATGACCCTTTTCCTATAAATACATGTCTATACTTGGCACTTTCACACTCGCCAATTTGAATTTTGAAGAGAGCGAAATGGCGAATGAAGCCCCCACGCCCGCATAAGCTCTCAATCGATCAAAACCAAGCTTTCCATCGATTTCTTGCGCCTCTCTCAGGTATGTCAGCCCTAAGAATCTTAAAATGAATGCTTTTCCATAACTAGGGTTTACAAATGAATGATTAAATCTTGAGGAAAAACCTTAAAAACGCTCGGCGACTATCGTTGTATTCAATCTTGCATAAAATCCACTCATGATGCTATTCAAATTCCTTTAAAAAACACTCGAACAATGCCCTCACAACAATGCAGAACCATGTGTTCTCGTCATTGTTCTGCACATAGCATAGAGTCCTTTGTGGCCCACAACATTGTTATTGTCACCCCAGTCAAACACAAAAACATCAAAACATTAAACGAAAACTTAAGTTTTGAACCTGCTGCAAGTCCACTTATGCGAGCCACCACTCGCAAGTGGTCATCCCCATCTCACCGTTGGTAAATGGCCTAGCTTTGTTTGCCTTCTACATCATGGGCCCCGTCGAGATCATCTTTGTCAGGTGCAAAAATTTCTAAGTCCCAAGGGGTCTGCGGACCGTTCCTTGTGGGTTGTCGTCAACGGCCCGCCGTTACCTGCTTGTCATTCGCTAGCGACGGTGCCCTTCCTTCCACCCGCGGTGCGAAGCCCATGTCCTATGTTGTCGTTCCCCAATCTGCCATGAATAATGACTAAGTTAGAATGGTTATGCGGATGGGTTCATGCGGGTGGTTGCTTCCTTCTCATCGCTTCTTAATTCCCTCACACCTATGACCTCCTGCATTGTAGATCCCACACTGGGAGTTTCCCTCACCAAAAGTTGAAAACCTCTTACGTATGCAACCAGTCCATGGACTCACTACAGATCTTCCCATTCAAGCTATCGTCTGCAAACCTTTGCCCTTCCAACGCCATTCTCAACGAAAAACATACGATGATGGCCTGATGGTTCTCCTCCGCCTTTTCTAAATCAATCAAAACTCCAATGCATCACGACTAGCATCCGAGGAGCTCGTGGGTCCCATAGTGTAGACTTCCACCTACAAAACATTGTACTATGATTACTGGTGTCTAACGACAAGGAATCCAAACATCCTTCAGCCTTAGTACCTTTGCATGCCTCAGACCCACAAGAACATAATGATCAATCAAGCAACTTTGAGTGCCTCCTAGCCAATTTTCACACGTACCAAACTACTTCACACAAACTTTCACTGCCAAATTCTTAATGCGGAACATTTGTTGCGGGTGGCCGCTTGTGGGTCTCCATGGCCTCAACGTCTAATGCAGGAGCATCCCAGGTCTCAAGAAATCTTGCATCAACCAAAAATATTTGCATTTCAGTAGTTAGCTTTCAAGAACCAGTCTCAATATATCATACCAAATTGTAACATCAGAGCTCACAGAGTAGGATATATGATCTTGATTGCAACATCTACATTATATCCAGAATTCAAGTGTTTTGGACATTCTAGTATGAAATTATTGCTAACAAAATATCAGTGGTATTCGGACAGAGAGCATTCATCAACTAGTCTTAGCTTTTCAAGTGTGCGGACCTATTTCGTGACTTGCGGAGCTTAGGAAACCATTCCATAAGGATGCAAATTGAACAAGTGACCTTCATTCTTATCCACATCATTTTTATCCGAGGACCAAAAGGAAATTCATATGTTTTGGCCGACCTTCACATGTTTCATCAACTTTGGGGTTTGAGACCTCTTGAGGCCGACGCAGACCTTTTCTGGAGTTGGGAATTGGTATATAAGCATTGTGTAGTTGCATTAGGAAATTGAGTAGAGTAGAAGGATAAAAGTGATAGATAAGGGTTTCGACCTACATTATATTTATGGGCTTATCGTCATATCTTTATGTAATCTATAAGTCGGAAGCCAGGGCATGTTGCCAGTAAATAATTGATCAATCTTTATATTTCCATGTGTGATTTTTGTTCCAATTCTTTGATTTTCTATTGTGTTTACTCTTGCTACAAGGTTGGAAAGTCATAATCTTAGACCCTCCATCCTTCACTGCACCAAGTCGTATCAGAGCAAAGTTGCGGACCTCAAGAGAGGAGAGCAAAGTTGAGTGAAGGCGTTCCATAAGATCTTTGTGTGAACAGATTGCTGAGTTGAGGTAGCCTACTTGTGTTTTTCAATAGATCATCAATTGTGAGGCAGTTACGACCCTATAGCCAGATCACCGACTTAAGGTAGTTGCACCAGATCCTAGGAAGAGATGTCATCGAGGAGAATTCATACTACTATTAATGTTGCTAGAAAGATGGATGAGATGATGGAAATGATGCGAACAATGAATGTGAGATTGGATGTTGTTGAAGAAGACAAAAGAAAATGCTTAAACCCTAAACCTAATGATGAAAGCGATGATGACGAAATTCAAGTTGTAGATCTAATTGAAGAAACCTCAGAAGAGGAAGAATCAAATCAGATGAAGATGTTGAAGGCTATTTCGAAAATAGGAAAGAAACCAAAAATGGAGACTTTGAACTATACTTTGAGTATGAAGAAATTAAAGATCTGGAGAGAGTGAGATTTGCAAAGACTAAACTGAAAGGACATGCTGAAATATGGTGGAAGTTCAATTGGAAAGAAAAGAAAAAAGGTAAAGAGAAGATTGTGAAATGGGATAGAATGGTGACAAAATTGAAGAACCAATTTATACCTACAAACTATGAGTTGGAACTGCTGAAGAGATTACAAAACCTAAGACAGAAGGAAAAGACTGTGAAATAATACATTGAGGAATTTCATAAGATCATTATCAGGACTGGACGTAGTGAAGCAAGCAAGGAGAAAGTGGCAAGATATATCAATGGACTAAGGATGAACATTCAAGAAGAGTTGAGTCTAGTAAGGATGAATTCAGTAGAGGAAGCATATCAGTTTGCATTAAAGGTGGAGGAAAAGTTGAACAAAAGACATGAACAAAGGCAGAGAGGAAGAGGAGGTAGATTCTAGAAAGGAAGGCCACATTCTAGATGAGAAAAACAATATGCAGAGCAAAAAAAAGATAGAGATTCATACCACAAGGAAGACAAGGATTCCAATTCTTACCATAAAGGAAGAGATGACAAAAATTCTTACTACCACAAAAGAGGAGGCTACAATTCTTACCGCAATGATGGATACCAGAGAGATGAGAAAGGATATGACAAGAGAACTTTCAAAGGAACCTGTTTTAAGTGCGGAGGAGAAGCACATAAAGCATTTGAGTGTCGCCAGGAAAGTAAGAAGATTGAAAACCATGCAAGAACCAAATATGTGAAGCAAGAACTAGTAAAATCACCAGGTTCCGAAGGAAGTCCTAAGAAGGGAGAATCATTATTCATGAGGAGAGTGCTAATCTAGGAGAAAAAAGTACCTAAGGAAGCATCGCAGAGGAAAAGTTTGTTCTGGACTAGATGCAAAGCAAGAGGTAACTGTTGCAAAGTCATCATTGATAGTGGTAGCACAGATAACCTAGTTTATGAGGAAATGGTGACAAAGTTGAATTTGGAAAGAAGAAAACATCTAAAGCCTTATAGGATAGCCTGGATTCAAGATGAGCACAAGATACTAGTAAGTGAGCAATGTTTAGTAAAATTTTGTATAGGGTCATATCATGATGAAGTACTATGTGATATTATGCTAATGGATGTATGTCATATGTTGTTGGGTAGACCTTGGCAGTATGATAAGAAAGCTATACATGATGGGAGAAAGAATACCTATACTATAATGTCCAATGGAAAGAGAATCACCTTGACCCCCTCGGAAGACGAACCTGAAAGTGAAGTATGTGGTATAACTAGAATCAATTTGGTAGATGGAAGGAAATTTTTGGATGGATTGAGACATGAGAACATGTGTTTTGCTTTGATTCCAAGGAAGTGCAGAGCCTTAGATGTAGAGAGAGTCATAAGAGTAGAAGAATCACCAGAGAAGGAAGTCGCTGAACTAATAAAAAAATACCAAGATCTTGTATTAGAGAATGTGCCTAATGGACTACTACCAATCCGAAGTATCAATCATCATATGGATCTTATTCTAGGAGCTAGTTTTCCAAACAAATTTGCACACCAAATGACACCAACAAAGAATGCGGAGTTAAACAGACAGATACAGGAACTGTTGAAGAAAGTATTGATCAGAGAGAGTATGAGCCCATGTGCGGTACTAGTTGTACTTGCACCTAAGAAATATGGAGAATGGAGGATGTGTACAGTTTCAAGACCTATCAATAAGATCACAGTGAAGTATAGATTCCCATTGCCTAGGATGGATGACATCATGGACAGTCTAGGTTGAGAAAATTATTTCACCAAGATAGACCTAAAAAGTGGATACCATCAGATTAGGATCAAAGAAGGAGATGAATGGAAGATCGATTTCAAGACAAATGAGGGATTATATGAGTGGTTGGTCATGCCATTTGGACTAACTAATGCAACTATTACATTTATGAGGCTGATGAATGAAATCTTGAAGAAATTCTTGGGAAAGTTTGTCATTGTTTATCTGGATGATATTCTGATTTTCAGTATGACCAAGGAAGAACATCTGGAGCACATCAGACAAGTATTTCAGAGGCTAAGAGAAGATAAGTTGTTGATAAACCTCAAGAAGTGTAGTTTCATGAAGGAAGAACTAGTGTATTTTGGGTTTGTGATATTTGTGGAAGGATTGAAGATGGACCCTGAGAAGGTTAGAGAAATTGTTGAATGGTCAACACCTGTGAATGTTGGAGAGGTAAGATCATTTCATGGACTAGAAAAAAAATTCTGGAAGTTCATCAGAAATTTTAGTGGTATTTGTACACCTATGACAAAAACAATGAGGGGTGACCAGAAGGAATTCAAGTGGACATCAGGAGCACAAAAGGGTTTTGAGTTGTTGAAAGAAAAGGTGACAGAACAACCTATGTTAGCACTACTAGACTTTGATAAGGTATTCCAAGTAGATTATGATGCTAGTGGGAGTGCAATAGGAGCTGTGTTGAGTCAGGAAGGGAGACTAGTGGCCTACTTCAGTGAAAAATTGAATGATGCTAGGAGGAGATATTTAGTTTATGATCAGAAGTTCTATGCAATTATACAGGCCTTGAAGAAGTGGAGACATTGCTTGTTACCTAAGGAATTTGTGTTGTATACAGATCATCAAGCTTTGCAATATTTGAATAGTCAAGGGAAGTTGAACCAGAGACATATGAGATGGGTAGAGTTCTTGCAGAGTTACACATTTGTGTTGAAGCACCGGAGTGGAAAGTCAAACAAGGTTGTAGATGCATTGAGTAGGAGAAGTTTGTTGACAGAGATGAGAATTGAAGTATTGGGTTTTGAAGAACTGAAGCACATGTATGAGGATGACATGGATTTTGCAGAGGCATGGAAGGCTTGCAAGGAACCTATGGAGATGGATAGAAGCAGATGTTTGGATTATTTCATTCAGGAAGGTATGTTATTCAAGAACAATCAGTTGTGTATCCCTAGAAGTTCAATGAGAGATAATTTGATCAAGGAAAAGCATTGTGGAGGATTAGTAGGACATTTTGGAATTGATAAGACTTTAGCATTGGTGAGTGAGAAGTATTTTTGGCATAGTTGCATAAGGATGTCAGGAAATATGTTCAAAGTTGTAGGATTCGTCAAGTTGCAAAAGGAAACAGTCAAAACACTGGAATGTATACACCATTGACAGTACTGGAGAGACCATGGGAAGACATTAGCATGGATTTTGTGTTGGGATTACCTAAGATGCCGAGAGGATTTGACTCTATATTTGTGGTTGTGGATAGATTTTCTAAGATGGCGTAGTTCATAGCTTGTAAGAAGGCAAGTGATGCAATACATGTTGTAGAGCTATTTTTCAAGGAGATTGTGAGATTACATGGACTACCAAGGATTATAGTATCAAATAGAGACAATAGATTCATTGGATATTTTTGGAAGACATTGTGGAAGAAAATGAAAACAGATTTGAAGTATAGTTCAACATTTCACCCACAGACAAATGGACAAACAAAAGTGGTAAATAGGAGTTTGGGGAACTTATTGAGGTGTTTGACTGAAGGTAAATCAGGAAATCGGGACTTAATACTACCGCAATTAGAATTTTCATACAACAATTTAGTATCGGAGTACAGGGAAGACACCATTTGAAATTGTGAAAAGACAACAACCCAAAGGAGTAGCAGAATTAAGAAATATTAGTATGGAAAGCAAAAGAAGTGTAGAGGCAGAAGAATTTGCAGGATTCATGAAAAAAAATGCATACTCAAGTTAGGGAGCATCTCGAGAAGATGAACAATACCTATAAGGAGAAAGCAGACAAGAAGAGAACACATAAGGAGTTTGCAGTAGGAGAGGAAGTAATGGTATATCTGAGAAAAGAGAGATTTCCAATTGGGACATATAATAAGTTGAAGATGAAGAAGTTTGGACCTTGTAAGATCATCAGGAAGTTTGATTCTGGAAATGCATATGAAGTGGACCTACTGGAGGAATTTGGCATATCACCTATATTCAACATTGCAGACCTATACCAATATCATGAAAGAGAGTCACCGGAGGTCAGAGAAGTTGGTTTTTTGGACCAGGTAGCACATCATCTGGAGGAAATTGAGGAAAGTTTAGACAGCCGAGTTGGACGTAGTACTAGATGGAGGCAATACAAGGAATATCTAGTCAGATGGAAAGGAAGACCAGAGGAAGATTCATCATGGATTTCTCAAGCTGAGGTGGACCGCATTGGTTTTCCTCTAGCCCCAAGAAAGTGAGAGCCTCACTTTTCTTCAACCTCGGGTGTCTAATGTAGGAGCATCCTAGGTTTCAAGCAATCTTGCATCAACCAAAAATATTTGCATTCATGTTTTCTTGCATTTCAGTAGTTAGCTGTCAGGACCCAGTCTCAATATTTCATACTACATTGTAACATTAGAGCTCGCAGAGCAGGATATATGATCTTCATTGCAACATCTACATCATATCCATAATTCAAGTGTTTTGGAGATTTCAGTATGAAATTATCACTAACAGAATATCATCTGTATTCGGGCAGAGAGCGTTTACCAACCAGTCTTGGATTTTCAAGTGTGCAGACCTATTCCGTGACTTGTGGAGCTTAGGAGACCATTCCATAAGGATGCGCATTCATTGAGGGACCTTCATTTCAATCTGCATCATGTTTGATCGAGGACCAAAAGGAAATTCATATGTTTTGGCCGACCTTCACACTTTTCATCAACTTTGGGGTTTGAGACCTCTTGAGGCTGATGTGAACCTTTTCTGAAGCTGAGAATTGATATATATAAGCATTGTGTAGTTGCATTAGGAAATCAAGTAGAGTAGAAGGATAGAATTGATAGATAAGGGCTTCGACCCGCATTGTATTTCTGGGCTTATCGCCATATCTTTTTGTAATTTGTAAGCCAGAAGGCAGGGCATGTTGCTAGTAAATAATTGATCAATCTTTATATTTCCATGTGTGATTGTTGTTCCAATTCTTTGAGTTTCCATTGTGTTTACTCTTGCTGCAAGGTTGGACAGTCCTATTCCTAGACCCTCCATCCTTGACTACACCAGCATCGTCCTGCTCCTAGTACCTCCTAATTGCTTCCAACTCAGGGAAACCCGCATTCCTATAAATGGTACAAATGAGCCTCAAATGATGGATATTGATAAATTATATGATCTTCTGATGATATGTTATTGGATTTAACCCCTGTTTGTAGGATTTAACTAATGCTTGCCCCGATTTTTATATGAATGCACTTACTGCATCTTTGTATGCGAAATTTACAAAACCTATTGTGGGTCCATCGAGGAAGCCTATCGAGAAAGAAAAAGGAAAGAAAATTGCACGTGTACCGAGAGGAAAAGAGGAGAAAGACCAAATGAAGTACCAATTTCATGGAGTGGAATGTACTTCCAAAATTACTTCCACCTGGGATTCCTTATCAAATACAAACCTTGGACATGTGGATATTGATGAGTTTTGACAAAGGGTAATGATCCACCCCACAACTGAGAATATGCGAAAGATTAGAGTGAGTGGTCTCTCTAAGGTAGTCGGTTTACCTCCCGCACTCATTGCCCCAGAGCTAGCTATGGTCTATAGGGAATGCTACCACAACAATAGGAAGAACATTGACCATGAGGGAAGAGTATTAGCAGACATGTCTGCTAGATCTATTGGAAAGACATTTCACATCCCCACTTTTGATGTCATCGAGGAAATAGAAAAGGAATATGCCAAAAATAAATGGAAAGCGGACCCGTTGGGATGTAAAAGATTAATCAACTAGCATTGATTGAAGGAAAAGAGGGGTAGCGCTGCCAAGGTGCCTCAAGAACTATTTAGAAGTGACTTTTCTGAGGAATATCATGAATTGGTCACCCTACTGAGTAGGGTAATGGGTCTACCTACCACTACTTTCTTTGAAGACTGGATGTTCTACTTCATTGAGGAGATCATCACAGGCCAAACAAAGTTCCACTGGGAAAAAATAATCAGTGATAACATGCATAACCAACTCATGGTTGTAAAGAAGACTTCCAAATTCTATATGACCTCATATCTGGTGTACCTCCTAGCGAAGAAGTTCCCATACAAAGGACTCTTCGTCACAAGCAACCCGAAAGCAAAGAAAGGTGACCTTAAGGTATACGATCGCTACCCTTAGTTACAAGTACCAGAACTATAAAAGAGAATATAAGAGGGTGAATGATGCCTTCATTGGGCACATCATCAAACTACTTGGGGAATACTTTGAGAGAAGAGTATCAAACATCGCCAAATCCTTCATCCTTCGGTTTGGGTATATGTTCATACAGTTCCCTAAATTCACATATATCAGAATTGAAGGATTCTTAGGGAGACCTTATCGGCTTCCGTGGTACCCCAATGATCAGATGATCCTATTGGAGGTTTCTCAACAGTTGTAGGATGCCCACACATTGTTAAGTGATAAGCATAGAGCTGGGATTCCATATCCCTTGAATTTTGGGCAAGGAATGTATGCTTGTCCCACTGCCCAATGTGTAGAGTATTTAGAAAAGGAATTGGTGGAATACCACTTGGACAACCACACCCACCGGGGAATAATGGACCCTTATGGAAAATTGAAGAAATGGGACAGAAGACAATATGCCCATAAACCTCAAGTCAAATACTTATGGGCGAACTATGCAGATGACAAAGAAGTACAAATGAGGCACTACATGACAATGATGGCCCAATTTTTTAGGTTAATAATATTGTTGATGATAGGTATAATTTTGTGGTCGACTTGCCTCTACCAGTGATAGATTGGAGTGAAGAAGTGGTCACTAACCTTGATATATTGACATGACCCATTGAGAGCAGGACAAGGCAATGGATAGACTCCCAAATTTCTCAACTCAAAATACAGGGCACAGAGCTAACTTATGGTGAGCTCGAGGATGAGCTTGAAAGTGAAATGGACAGTGGAGAAGCTGCTACCCCATTAGAGGAAGCACCCAAGTCCCCTCCAACAACAAGGTCAAAGAAAAGGAAGGATGTGCTCGAGAATAATCCTAAACATAAGGTATACTCCGAAAAAACTACAGAGGGAGAGTCATCCAAGAAAGCAAAGAGAACAAGGGGATTCGTGAGTGAAATTCCCACCATAGAGGAGGACCCCCAACATGAAGGAGAAGAAGAAACCAAACAACTGCGTTCACCACCTACCACTTCCACTCCCATTGTTGCTACCATCATTACCACCCCTCCACTTTCCGTCTCTCAAGCACTACCTATCCCATCTCCCCCGGCCATGGATATTTCGGTCCACCTCGCTTCCACCTCACCAACGGCTCCAGTAATGGTTTTCGACTCCTCCTCCACCACATCCCCGTTGTCGTATTCCTCACTTCCTCCATTTCCCACTCTCTCCACTCCAATGCCTGCAATAACAACTATCACTATGCCACCCTCCAAAAAAATGCAGGAAAACCAATCATTGATGATGAATATTTGACAGTGTAATTAAAAGAGAAGGTAGTCACTAAAAGACAAAATTGCTACAATGTCATAACCACTAAGTGACAAAATAGGGAAGAGATAAAAGATGTATTTTATATTGTTATATTTTGGGGGTTGGTGAAACCCTAATGTAAAATGAATCTTGGCCACACAATGAAAGTAAATCCTTGCTATTCATTTCACTTTTGGAAAACTATAAATAGGGGTCTCCTCTCATTTTCAAAGAGAGAGTTGAGTTGTTGTGTAAAGGAATGCTGCAAAAATTTAATGGGAATTGCATTATTTTGATGGGTTCTTGTGTTTCTTCACATGTGTGCATGATTCATCACCTCAATATTAGATTTTAACTTTGATGTTCTATTTCCAAGTTTCTTTAGTTGTTAGTGTTATGCAACACTTTAATGGTGAATAATGTCATGGTGTTGATGCCTCCCTTGTTCATACTTTTTGTTGTTTATTAATGATAAACAACAGTGTAAAGTTAGTCTAAACATTACTTTATTGTTGCACTTAAATTTAATCTATTGTCCATGCTTAATTGTGAATGAATAGTTGAAAATCTGTAGACCTTAGAAGATTTCACTAGTTTCATGAGACTGTAGGTTGTTTTGGTTAAGTGGAACTTAGTTTTAGGAAGGTTGTCCACTGTAGCATCCTCCAGTGTTACTGTTCAACCTTAGTTGCAGATCTAGGAAACCCTCTATCCCTTTTCCCTTTTGACTTTTCTTTGAAAATTGAAGTTGAGGTAAAGTTCCAACATCATTGCAAAGTCAAATCTGATGACAAACATGGAGTTTTAGACTATTGTTTTGAACTCGCAACAATTGTATTTCATTTTCAGAATTCCTCGAAACTCCATTTGAAGACCCAATTCCCTCCAAGCTTAGTTAACCATAAATGCCCTTTGTGATTACCAGCAAATCACATCAATCAACTGAGTTGTTTTTGCAAGTCATGACCTGACACCCACGAGACCTTAGGGTGACTGTCTATAACTTAGTTGTAGATTCTCACCTTTCAAGAGAGGTAGTGCACCTGTGTGCTGCCTATGTTGAGAAAGTGCAAAAACACCCATCAACAATATTCAGGAAAGTAATAGACAGGTACATAATCATACGAACTAATTTAATGTAACTATTTAAAAAACATTGAAACGACGAGGAAATAGAAGAAGGGACATTGAACCTCCAATTGTGTCTTTAATAGAATTTGTAGCTAGGACAAGAAAACTATTTTGGATTGGATATTAAATGTTTCTATACTTATTTGTGGAATAGCTTTTCCATCAACATTTTGGATCACACTTCATGATCCATCATCAAGATGTAGAAAGCCAGAGAAGAGAATCTAAAATGGTAAATTGTAGACCAAAACTAACTAAATAGAGGAAGGGGGTGAGGTGATGTGGGAACCAAGAGACCACAGGTGTTTAAAAAGAAACAAACTATTTAAAATTTAACACAAAAAGTATAAAATTAAAAATAAGAAACTATATAATCTACAAATAGGAGATGAATGTGTATATAATTAATTATATACAAACCTATATGTAAAAATTAAAGGCCATCATAAAATGGCATATAAACCTATATTTATGCATACTAGAAAAAAAGAAAAAAAAAAGTTAAATCAAACAAGTACAAACAAAATACAAGTGGCACAAAAGAAAATAAACATATGTATAACGACATACATACCTATCATCTGCAGAGAAAATATACACAAAAAAGCTATGTGAAAAAGGATAATCAAACATACACACACACATAAACTAAATAGAGGAAGGGGTGAGGTGACATGGGAACCAAGAGACCACAAGAGGTTAAAAAGAAATAAACTAGTAAGTTAACGCAAAAAGTATTAAATTGAAAATAAGAAACTATACAATCTACAAAAAGGAGGAAAATGTGCATACAATCAATTATATACATACCTATATATATAAAATTATAAACTCTCATAAAATAGTATACAAGCCTATATTTATACATACAAAAATAAGCAAAAAAGGTATGTTGAATTAGACAATACAAATAAAACAAAAGTGACATAAAAGAACATAAACATATGTGATAACATATAAACCTATAATCTACAAAGAAAATACACAAAAAAAACTATGTAAAAAAGGATAACCAAACACACACACACACACACATAGCATACAAACCTATAATCTACAAGTAAAAATATATACAAAAAAACTATATAAATAAGCATATACAAACATAATACAACAGTATAAAAGTAAATATAAACCCTCCTCTCTCTTTTCACACACACGCATGTATGTATGTATGTTTATAATTTTATTATATATATACACACATATATGTGTGTATGTGTGTATGTATGTATGTATGTATGATTGTTTGTTTATGTGTGTGTATATATATGATTGTGTGTGTGTATGTTTATATATATACACATACACACACAAATATATATAAACATTTGTGTGTGTTTATGTATAGCTACATATAGACATGCTAATTATAGGTGTATGGATATATATAAATGTATATATGTATACGTGTCCACATATATAGGTATATGTATATGTCTGTGTATATATAAGTACATGTTTATGATGTGCCTATATGCATATAGGTGCATACATACACATGTACTTACATACACACATATCCACATACATATGCATATATATATTTATGTATACATACATGTACATATATAGTTAGCATGCATATATAGATATACATAAACATGCATATATATGTATATGTAATCATATACATATGTATGTATGTATATACATGTATATACATACATACATACATACATACATATGTGTGTGTGTGTATGTATGTATTCTTTTATGAGGGTTTGTAAAAAATTATATATAAGTCTGTATATACTTGATTGTATTCACATTTGTCTTTTTGTAGATTGTATAGTCTCTTATTTTCAATTTTATACTTTTTGTGTTAGATTTAAAGTTTTTTTTTTTGTTTATCCCTTGTGGTCTCTTGGTTCCCATTAGTTAGTTTTGGTCTACAATTTACCATTTAATATTCTCTTCTCTTTCCCTCTACATCCTAATGATGGATCATGGAGTGTGATCCAAAATGTTGATGAAAAATTTATTATGTAGTTAAATCTAGAAACATTCAATATTCAATATTATGGACAATGGAAATTTAATAGCTTTAATGCTTTAGATTGCTTGGGAGCTTGCCTTCAATTTAAGCCCCTATTTTTTCCTTTCGTCTTCCACAACCAATCAATGGAATGATGGAGGATTGGAGACTATATGTATTATAAAAACCTATGTGTGCTTTGAATCTAAGAACAACAAAGTAGTAATAATCTATAAGTGTTAAATCCCTAGTCTACAGGGAACAACACCCTGTGTGTATAGAAAGAAAAGGGATGTGGTAGCTCAGAATTGCTAAAGGGAAAAATGAAATACACAATAAAAATAAGGGGAGAGGAAGAAAAATAGAGTAATACCAATCTTCACAATGACAATGAAGGATGCTCACAAGGCCAAGGAGTTATGATAGAATGTTGGAATGCTACATGTTGTAGAGTGCTACAAAATTTTGTAGGTTGCATGAAAAGATTATTTTTTCATGTGGAATGAGGATTCAATCTTGAAAGTATGAGAAGGAAGATCAATAGTCATTTAAAATGCAAAGGTGGTTGTTGGATTTCTAAAAACTAGGTATACGAAAATTACAAAGGGATATTTAGAAGCTTAAAGGTCAATGAAAAATAAAAAATAGATGATGTATGACTATAGAATAAGAAGAAATCAACACATCACACTAACATCCAAGTACAACATGCTCAGAGACTTCACTAGTGGGAACAAAATATAACACAAATACATGGGACACATGACAACACATAAATCAGGGATGAACACACAAAAATACGACTCAAATTTAACACTAGAAATGGGTAAAAGACCATGGTCAGGTTAAAACAATCCTAGAACATGCTATGGGAGTGGATAATAAAATGAGAACAATTTGTAGTGTAAAAATTATAGGATACAATTTTCAACATTACATGCACAAGAGTCTTAGAAATAAAATAATTTCCTAAAAGAAAATATTTTGGGTAATCATTCTAACTTCTAAGGGATTAATGCACCAATTTGGTCAAATAATGACGTATAATAGAAGAAAGCTCAAAATATTGCATAAATATTGGAAGAGATCCCTTGGAGAAGGATACTAAAATTAAATGCACGAATTTGGAATGTGAACATACGAAAAAGGATTGTTAGAAAAAGGGAAATGAAGAATCCATACTAAGGTATATATTGAAGATGGTCTTAATAATGTTTAAATTATATGAACATGGTTTTGTTTGTATGTATGTGCATGTGTATGTACTATGTGAGTCTAGGTAGTTATTGTATTCTATATGTATATGTGTGTATGATTGAATGTGTAAATAAATTAGTACCTTAGGAACCCTTGGGAATCAAGGGAAGATTATTATTATTGTGAAATTTGAGCAAAGGGGACAAGCTTACAGGATGTCATAACTAGGTGATAGGAACAAGCTCATATATGTGTAACTAAGTGATGGAACAAGCTTAGTTTAATAATTAATTGAGCAATGGGGACAAGCTCAATGAAAAGGTTGTAATAGTTAAAGATGGGAGAAGCTAAGGAAGTTGAAAATGTTTCATGTATGTGTGTCTATTACTAGTTCATAGGTTGTGTTTTTTGTATCTAAATTGTGTGCAAGAATATATCGATAGCAAGTTGCAAATCTAAAACACAAACCAAATCTATACTGAATATTACAGTAATAAGACTTGGTAAGAAAAGAATCTACATTGGCAAACTAGCCATAAATTATCCATGTGGCATGCACCTTCTCATCACCCTCATGATAAGTACCTCATTATAAGTGTGGCAAGGTGCAAAAGTAGACTAGATACTTAAGTTTTTCCTTTGAGAAAACTTACCCACCTAATTATGATTGGAGATATCTATCTTGTATGTAGTAGTTCATGATTATCTTTGAATTATGGCTTTGAACTTTAACTAATGCCTAATAAGAGAATTTACAATCTTGAGACAAAAGTATTTAGATAAATCTTATTGATGTGGCCTTAGTGTGTTTCTTGGTCAAATAAGGTAGAGAGTTTAGGGACCATGAAGGATCCCTCAAGTAGAAGCATCACAAAGGAGTGCCTAGAGTGGTCCTAAGATTATCTCCAAGATCTTGTTTGAGAATCAAGAGGTTGGATATCATACAATCTTTGTAAAAATGAGCTATAAAGTTAAATAACAATATAAGACTTGGATCATATAGTGTCTACTCATGTATACTCTTACACAAAGTCTTGAGATGTCTTACAATGTGTAAGGGGATGGAGATATTTGTTAATTGATCTATTCCCATTAAGTGATATCTCTAGGAAGGACTGAAAGATTATATGCTCAAAGTTGTACTAAAATATTATAGAAGGCCATAATTAAGTTTGTATTTCACCTTCAAAGGAATTTCTAGTCTTGTGACATTAATTTATAGATGGCTAAAGAATATCCCAATTGCATTTGGTAAAGATTGATTGGATCCATATGATCTACCTAAAAGGTTGTCAAGTTTATGTTTGATTATGTATTAAGATTTGTAATGATAATTGTAGATTATTGAAGCCAATCCTTATGACTCGTACGATTTTGATATAATGTTTTTATGTTTGTGTGTGTTAAGTGGGTGGCATGGTTAAAAAACAACCTAGAGCCATTGGATTGTGTCCCAAATTGAAATTGATCCAAGAACACCATTATTAAGGATAAGCACAAGTCTTTGAGAATCCATTAAAATATATTATTAATGAGTGAAGCCTAAATCATTTCTAGGCTCATATATTTGCCATGAATTCATGTCTAAGAACTGATCGGATCATGTCCTTTTTGCAAGGGAGTAACTCAACTCATTATGCCTTGAAATTAGTTTTCCTTGTAGGGATTTGATACTAGATCTATTTAATCATAACAAATGACTCTTAACATCACATCATTCAAGCCAGTATCACCCATTGAAGGCATTGGTTGAGCCTATGACCTTTCTTTGCATTGGTTCTCACCCCTACACCCTTGTTCTTAATCCTATGACAAATTCATGGTTTTGCACTTGATATCCAATGTTTCACTAAATTCCTTATTTGAGTTATAAGTTTATAGGGCTTAATTTCGGCAAGGGGATCCATGACCATTGATCTTGATATGATCCAATGACTAGTGCATTTGCAAACATTATTAAAACAAATTGCCAATTTTGAAGTGTGTCAACCATCAAATCCTAATTTGATCTAACAATTCAAGCAACTCCTCGGAAACTTTTGAACCATTAGGGTTTCCCTTGTGCCATTAGTCGATCAACACAAAATTAGCCAAGAGGCAAGACCTCTCCCTTACATTTGTTTAGGACATAGGAAATGATGTCAACAAGAACCATCTTAATCTCTCGAGCACTCCTTAAGTGTTGTCAAAGCTCGCAAGGTCTTTGTGATGTGTCATTGACTAGAGAAGAATGCACCACCAAAATTCATTGGGAGAAACTATGGGACCGAGGCTGGAGCCTGGTTAATTGGCATGATGAAGAGGTGTTTTGACCTCTGAAGGAGGACTACCAATGACAAGGCACACCTAGCCATTTACTAGCTCATAGATTAAGCCGCATTATGGTTGGACCATCAGGGTATATGCTCACAATCAACAGTAACACTCTGACGTAGGAACTTTTTAAAGAGCAGTTTCGAAGGCATTATCTGATGAATGCATATTATACCCACCCACATGAATGAATTTCATTGTCTCAAGCAGCAAGGCGTGGCAATAGCTGAATACAATTCCAATTTTTTAAGCCTTCTAAAATACGTCAGATACTAAAGTAAATCAGTATAGTAGTTAACTGTCCCCAGACGTTAAAGGAAAAGTGTGGACCCTGTAACCAACAACCCTATTCGATGCAACACGCAAAGCACAATTGGTTGAGGAAGAGATGATTGCAGAATCTTATAACTTGATGATCACTTAAGAGGACTGGAGTCGTCTCAAGGAAGAATAAGAGGATGGTCAGCACCCAGATAATCAACAAACTGCTCTTGAGAATCACGTCAATTTGGACGAAAAGGGACCGGGACTTTGGATGAAGATTTCAAGAAGAAAATCGCCAAAAAATCTTGAGGGGGCCAATCAAGTCGAGTCACTCATCTAAAGCTCTTAGTATCTCAAATCTAGAAAGGGGGGAAATGGAAGATGGAATACACTTGCGGAGGACATCATTACGCAAAATTTTGTCCTCGGAAGGGTGCAACACCTGGGAATGAACCGAGAATATTAGAAGTGAGCAATCGGCCAAATTGTTGGATTAATGCCGCCATGGAGGAACGTTCATCCAAGAACTAAGCCATAGAATTTGGGTTTCCAGGCATGAACAAAACTAGGTCTGCAAGTCAGAATTTTATTTTATTTTTCCCTCTTGTACAAAAAACTGAAGATGGCTAAGGAGCCAAACTTGAGAGATGAACCCTTGAGACTTGCCAAACTTGAGAGATGAACCCTTTCGACAAAAGTCTCAAGTACCCAAATTATATTCTTTCCACCAAAATAAGACTATATAATCTAATAACCGAATTAAATTGGTTAAGGAACTAATCAAAGGAAATCAAAGCTAAAAATTTGACATTTTGGCACATGATATCACACGAATTAGAACAAATTGCTTGAATTGTTAGTATATGAGGGTGAATATGGACATCTGGTAGGACAAAGAAACCCAAAAGATACCCCAAAGGGAATAAATTGATTTGTTTATGGTTGCGTTCATTGGCAACAGCAATTGTTAAGAGGTATCATGTGATGCCCGAACATGCAAAATGCCATTAGTATTTAGATGAAACCGAGCACCAAACTTCTTGGGACCAGATACGAATTAGGAAATGAAACATCTGGTGATACAAAATCTATAGAGGCCGAGGGAATCACATGATTTTGGAGAACCTTTACTTGTTCCCGAGGAAAAAAAATGATCCAATCGAAGCATTAGCATTTAGTATTTCCTACCCCTGCTGCATGAATTCAGCGACTTACGTTTTCCTAATGTTTGTCATGAAATTTTGTGTATAAATGTAACTAATTGGTCATATCCACAAAATAAAAGTGACAATTTTCAAGCAAAGCTAATCCAAACCATGGAACGAGGCTTACTCCAACTCTAACAAGCATGGCATTACTCCAAATAAGGAATAATGGAATTAATATAATCATAGTTTCTAGCAACATAAAGAGTGTAGTAGATAAAACAAGCTTAATTCGACTCTCTATATTGTGAAACAACTTCAGGGACAAGCTCAAAAGGTTGTGACAATTGAAGATGGGAAAAGCTGAGAAGGAAGTCAAAGATGAGTCCTATTTGTGTGTGCATGTAATATGTGTCTCTATTAGTAGTTTAAAGGTTGTGTTCTATGTCTGAATTGTGTGCAAGAGTATGTATTGATAGCAAGTTGTAAGTCTGAAACTCGAACAAAATGTATAGTAAATGCTGCAATAATAAGACTTCGTAAACAGAGAATCTACACTAAAGACTAGCCATAAATTCCCGTGCATCCTGCACCTCATCTTCAACCTGTGAAGCTAAGTACCTCACTATGAGGCTGGTCAAATGGAAACGAAGAATGAATACTTCTTATATTTGAAATATGGTTTTGAACGTCAACTAATGCCTAATAAGTGAATTTACAATCCTTTTTAGTGAATTTACAATCCTGAGATAAAAAGGATTTAGATAAATTTGATTAACTTTTCCTTGGTGTGCCTATAGGTAGAATGAGGCAAAGAGTGAGGGGAACATGCAGGATCCCTCAAGTAGAGGCATCTATAAGTTGGGTCTGGAGTGATCCTAAGATTATCTTAAGATTCTTGCTTGAGAATCAAGAGAATGGAGATCAAACTATCTTGTAGAATTGAGTTATAAAGTTAGAGAATAGTATAAGAATGATGTTTTGTGTAACTACTTGTGTAAAATCCTACAAGAAGTTTTGAGATGTCTTACAATGTTAAGGGGATGAGTTAGTTGTTATTAATCTAGTCCCAATAAGTGATAAGCCTCTAGGAAGAGCTAAAATAGTATATGCTCAAATTTGTTCTGAAATCTTATAGAACATCGTAACTAAGTTTGTAAGAACATCGTAATTAAGTTTGTATTTCACCTTCAAAGGAATTCCTAGCATCATAATATTGATTTATGAATGGTTGTTGAGTCTATGTTCAATTCTATATTAATATTTGTAAGAATAAGTGTTTATTGGCTAAGCCAATCCTTATCACTAGCACACTAAGATTTAAATGTAATGTCAATGTGTTCATGAGTGCCAAATGGGTAATGTGCATAGTTAGAAAACTTACTTAGAGCCTTCAAACTGTGTCACAAACCAAATTTGATCCAAGAAATCCATTATTAAGGTTGAGTACACTTGAAATCTTCAAGCATCCATTAGAACCTCTTATTAATGAATGAAGCTTGAATCATGTCTAGGTTCCAATATTTGCCTTAAATTCATGTCTAAGATTTGATTAGCTAATTTACCTATAAGTGTTTATCATGTCCTTTTCACTAGGGATTAACTCAACTCATTATGTCTTGAATTGGTTTTCCCTTTAACCATTTGATGTTGGTTTTGTTTAATCATAATAAATAACTCTCAACATCAGATCCCTAAGACCAATCTCACCCATTGAAGGTATTGGTCGAGCCTATAACCTTTCTCCACATTTTTTTGACCCTCGCATCCACCCTTGCTCTCAATCCCATGAAAAAATTCATGGTCTTATGCTTGATATTCCATGTTTGATTGAATTTTTTGTTTGAGTGATATGTTTGCAAGGCTTGATTTCGATGAGGAGAGTCATGGTCATTGATCTTGATATCATCTAATGGACCACACATTCAATCACACTACCAAAACACCACCATTTCTAATGTACAACAATCATCCAATTTGATCTAATAGTTTGCACAACTCCTAGGCAATTTTTTAATCTTTCAAAGTTTTCATTGTGTTATCAATCAATTGGGTCTAAATCAAGCAAGAGGCAAGCCCTCTCCTTTACATTTGTTCAAGTTGTAGGCAATGACATCAACAAGCGACGTGTCAATCTCCTACACTCCCTAAATGTTGTCTAAGCCTACAAGCTCTTAGTGATGTGATAATGGCTTGTTAGTGGATAATTCATTACATGGTGATCCTAGGTAATCATATGTAGTGTGATGCTAGCAAGTTGTAGAACCATGAGATTTCCAGCTAAGCTAAAGGATCATGTGGCCTGCACAACTCCAAAGATGTCAAAAGATCTCAATTGTTTGGATTATGCTAGTGAGATCAAAATGCAATTTTAAAGCATCTAATAGCTCACATACAATTATGGACTCATTTGAACCCTTGTTAGCTTCCTATTGCACCATTGGCTAAAGATTCCATGTTGTCCAAAGGTGAGTATGTATCTTGTTTGTTTAGAGGCTATTGATCCCCACAAGAAATGGCATCATTTGAGACATTCCACAACCTCAAAAAGTTGTCAAAAACGTCATTTTTTTCTTATTGTGCCCCCAGCTAGCAAGTTGTTCAATTGTTGGTTTAACCCCATGTTTCCTCTTGCCTCATACTAAACAATTTCACCTCCATCACACAATCATAGGTGTTAAATCATAGCCACTCACCTTGTAGAAGCTTAATGACTCATATGCAATGGCAAAAACAAGAACCATGACTACAAATTCCTAAGCTTGGCGTTGTTCCACTAGAGTGAAAGCTAAGAATGACTTGCTAGTATTATTATAACAATCCCATTTCCTCATCAACCAATCATTACCAAACTTATGGTCCTAAAAATAATTTGGGTCTATTTTTCAAGAGGCCTAATTGGGCTATCACAACTATCCTCTTGGTCACACATGAGCAACACCACACATTTTGAATTGCATCCTCTATTTTAAAATAGTTATTATATTGTGTTCTACAATCTCTAATTGTCTCTTTGCTTCTAGCTAGTGTTGCTTATTTCTATCACCTAAATCTTGGATCTTGTGTTGGTTTGTTGGAATTCTTGGCAAATTTTACAAACTTGTATATGAAGGATTAATTCTTTGTTTATTTATTTTTTTAGGGGATTTATATTAGCGCCCTTGTTCTTGTGTTGCTTTATGCATACGTCACATGTTCAATTGGTCATCGTGGAATCCTCTACAACATTTGCATTTGCAAGTAACCTTATGGAGACACATATGCTTGTGAATGCCTATACCCTTAGTTTTGTAGTTGTTTTAGAGGGGAATACTTTGGCCTTAAATTGGTCAAAAAATGGGTTGTAGGAGCTTGTGTTCGCCATCTTCACTATCATGTGAATGACCTAAATGTGTTTGATTATCTATAATGCATGTTCGTGTAATGTGTTTTTCTCAAGCCTAATCGGAATAGCTACAAAATATTTCTTCAGTTCACATAGGCTAATTCGTGGTGGTAAGGGGACTCCAAAGATCTTGGAGAGTTCAATTTCAATTTTCTTTAGTATATGATGGTGACATTGAACTTAGTTGGTCATGTGGATTGCAATGGTGATTTCATAAGTGTTTTTGATATCTTGGGTTGTTCTCCAAACTTCTTGGAGAGCATGCTTATTTTTAGTAAACTTTCAAGTTGGCACTTATCATCATCCTTCGGCTTAATTACTTCTTGGTGTGATTGATTTCAGGTTCTGAAGCCTTGGCAATGCTTTCTGCAACTCGAGTGGAGTATTTAAAATACACTTAAGTTTATAATGTTAAATATTAAAATATTTGTTAAATGATATCTTATTA
The DNA here is from genome assembly GCA_007258455.2 of Sequoia sempervirens. NCBI lineage: Eukaryota > Viridiplantae > Streptophyta > Pinopsida > Cupressales > Cupressaceae > Sequoia > Sequoia sempervirens. The sequence goes on from VDFB02193867.1 coordinate 225,236,152, forward strand.
AAATGACTTTTGCATGTAATGAATTATTTAATTTGAAAAGAAAAAAAACTATGAAAGGAGGTTTGGGGCTCTCATTTCTCATATGCTAAAAATTTCTCATACTATTAAGCTATCGGATTGAACCTATGAGTTCTTCCATAATCTTTTGAGAATGAAAACCCTTATTAGATTTTCTAGTTTTGGATTTAGAAATAATCCCTAGCTAGATTGGAGTGATTTCACTTCAAAAATCACCATTGTGCTTCAAATCGAGTTTCAATTTTGGATATTGTTGAGATGAAGATCTATTCAATGTTTTGAGGTGCGTTGGGTCGAGTTTGAAGGAGTTTTCCAATATTTTGCTTGTGGGTGTGTTTGTATGCTCCTTTTCTAAGTTTACAGAGCATCAATAGTATTGTATCAATTTTGATTTGTCCAAAGTACAACATCAAAAAGGGTGCTTTCAAACCTATACAGCCTTCTAATTCATCCATTCAAAGTATCACATTGTTATTTCATAGTTGGGTTTTTGGGTACATGTTATTTGACACTATTGTAGGGTGTTTCAACAATTCTTTGCATAAGCACTTTATATCAACAACTAATCCTCTTATTTTGGTGTTCACAATGCATATGTGCTAACTTTGTAATGTTTCACATGGTTATATCATCGAAAGCTTCACTTTCTATGCACTTTCTTTTGTGAACACTAGATGGTAATACCACCAGTACGTTTAAATATGTTCTTATTGATGTACTTACCCCATTGAACAAGTGGTAATATTGTAATAGCTTACCATTGAATAAGTGGAAGAAGTTTTACATCTTCAAATATTTTATAAGCTTTCCCACTGAATAAATGGATGTGCCCTTGTAATTCCCATTGAATAAGTGGATGGTTATTTCTTTCAGAACTATTTGTGCATTCCACTAGATAAATGGCATTGGTTGGCTTGCTACCTAGTGCCTTACTTTCAATTGCTAACTTGGTTTAATTGTAATCTAAAACACCGTATGCTCTCACCTTGTCCATTTTAGGATCTAGATTTTAGGATCTGGATGATCAAAAAGTGGGAAGGAAATTGATTTGCATCTCTATTTCATTTGATAATTTTTTCAACAAAAAAAACAAAGGTGGTTATTACAATTCATTCAAGGTGATATTAGCATGTTCAAGATTTAGTAACTACTAAAGGCCAAAAGCAAGGAATTCAAACCTAAGCTTTATGTAGGTGCAAGATGTACAAATTTAGTGAGCTATGTTGACAAAATTGAGCCCTAAAGCACCTTTGTTCCTCATTTCTTGGTTAAATGGTAAAGTGGCAAGTCTCTTCCACTAGCCCTTACCTCACTAAATATCATGCACAGCCCAATAAGAAGGTAGTTGCAATGTAGAAAGCTCTAACAAAGTAGATAAACTTGGTGGATAAAAAAAAATGGAAGTACAAAGAGTAGCATTGTTAGATAGCAATAGTGGGTGTGACTCAATCCTACTAATCAATAGGTCACTAATGCTTCATCTCTAAGAATGGTGTTTTGGTTGTTTTGACTCAAAATGTCTAATTTAGCAACTTGGTGTAGTATGATGCTTTTGATCGTAAGCTCAATGTTTTTTTGCATCACTAATTTATAGGTTCCTTGCAATGCCTTATCTTAGATGGTTGCTTCAAAAATTAATAGTTCAAACTCCTTGGGCATTGTAGCCCTTGGTTTTACAATGTTTGTGTATTATCTTAGATGGTTGCTTCAAATATTAATAGTTCAAACTCTTAGATGGTTGCTTCAAATATTAATAGTTCAAACTCCTTGGGCATTGTAGCCCTTGGTTTTACAATGTTTGTGTAGTCTTGAAAGCACTTTTGAACAAGGGCCCTATAAATTCCCTAATAATTAAATTAAAAAAACAATTGACATTATGGCCATATTCGTGTGGAACATGTGACAATGGGAGTAATTAATGAAGATAATATTTGTGGACTGTATTTCAAGGATTGGAATGATTAGTGAATGAATAAAACTTGGAAGAATCACAAAGATTTAACATTAGTCATATACAAGAATTTAGGTAAAAAGAACATCAACCTAAGCATGAATTTAGAGGAAATAACAATAAATAAGTTGATAATATATAAATCAAGACGAAACTAGAGAAAAGTGGGCATTTAAAGCTACTAATAGAAAGTGGATCGTACCACAACAAAACCTGCATCATCCCCATGGTGATGAAGCTTTCATTTTATATAAGAACCTCCATTTGCTTCATCGATTGGAGTACAATCACGAGTATTTCTAATTCAACTATGCGTTTACATTAATTATACTCATCAGTATAAAACCAGGTGAAAACCTCCATTTGCTTCATCGATTGGAGTACAATCACGAGTATTTCTAATTCAACTATGCGTCTACGTTAATTATACTCATCAGTATAAAACCAGGTGAACTTAAAGTTGTAAACCCAATTATAAAAAAGCTATTTAAGGAGAATGATGGCACTAGCCTTACTGTACATAAATAACAGACTAGACTATATATTATAACAAACTCGCTCAAGTTCATGTAAAATTATTTGATCATGCAAATGTAAGGCTTGAGAGGTTGGCGCCACTACATAAATTTTATAGTTTTTCACATATTAAAATTCATAAATATATAAATAACAAGGTTCATCTGCTCTTCGCATTTATACTAATTATCTTGTTGTATATGGTTTGATATACATGTGTATACAGTCCCAACGCTTATTAGTATACCGTAAAAAAAACAAACGAGTTCAAACATTGAACAAGAAGTTGGGCCTCATTCCAATGACTTAATATTTTAAGTTTTATTTCTACTAGAACACAAATTTTATATCGTGCATTCTGAAATGTGTTGAATATTTAATCAAATCCTCTACAATCGATATAATCTTTATAAATTATGCATACAACAAAGCCAGGAAACCTTTCCCCAAGAGTCACTTTTTATCAATCTTGTGTTATCTACATGTAATGCTTCACACCCATAACCAGCCATGAAGATGTCGTAAGACTCATCTAAGCTGATGATAGTGGCCAATAGATCTGTACTAATATCAGTACAACCCAATGAGGGGATCTTATTATATACATGCTGACAGTAATATTGAGCTAAATCTAAAAAGATCACAATGACATTCTCAAAAAATTGAAGCCATGTTTCAATTACTTATGCATGCTTCTAATAATTATGCATTAAACAGATAATCTTAACTAAAGATAGCTGATGACACCCTCCATCCACAATGTTACTAATTTAGATGTGGCATTTCAGATGCTGAAACATTTAATTTTATGCCAAGGACCACACTTGTTTTACCCACAAGTTTAGCACACCAATTCACTGGTTAACTCTTGTGTAGTGACCATTTCTGTCTTTGTAACTACAACATCCAGTAACAAAATGTCAGGACCCCAAGACCCTCAATACGAGATTTTGTTTCATGGAAACCTGTTACATGTGAAATATACTGTTAGTAAAAATTTATTTGTGAGTTCAATTGGAAAACAACACTTTCTTTTGAATGCCCTATTGCAAGTAGTTCTGGAATAAGCTTGCATCCCACAAAATCCCTTCATAATATAAACATGTTTCAACTCTAGATAGGTTAATATCAGTAAATACGAACTAGAGATCATGAAGAATCTTGCTGGTCTTGGAAGAAAGGATCATAATTAAGCTCTGGCACAACCTAGAGAAAACAGATAAGCAAAAGCATAACAACCTATCACGTATCTTCCACTTCCATAACTAATGCAATTTGGTTCAGAACCGTGCTGAACATTTATGCTGTAATCATCAATATATTCCATAACTGACTATATTCAAAAGGATGTAGCTTATAATCTTAATGTAATAAATATTATTCATGCGTTTAAAGATTGTTAGTAAGAACTGGATGTCTCCATTTATATGTGAATTGGTCACATGATAGAATTAAATAGCTTGTAGTTTTTGATGTGATAAATACTATCCATGCATGTCAAGATTACTGGTAGAAATTGGATATTTCTATTTATAAAAAAATCAGTCACATTATTGAATTGCATTCATCTATTGGGCTCTTATCTACACTACAGGTCACGGCACTCTTACATGTCAATTACTAGGTTTGCAGGAATTGCTAAGTTTACAAGAAATATCATATATTCTCATCTAAAATTGATTGTATTCGATAATCACACCATGTTCTTTTCTAATACAAATAAAAACCACAATTAGATTTGTTTTACAGACATTTTTCAAAAACAATATATTTTCATTTTTTTCCTCTACACACACATGCAGAGTTATAAATGGCCGATAGTATTTTGAGATCTTAGGAAAACTGTAATATCCATATCTATATCCTTGTAACATAATGTATGGAAACGGATATGATCATTGTTATCTGTTACATGGAAGAATGGTAAAATACTAAATCTTAAATATGAACCAATAACGAGAAATACCATAAAGGTTACTGTGCACAACAAAAGGAAATAGTTGTGTTGTGAGAGAAGGAAACTTAAACAAAATATGGTTTAAATGAGAGGACCCACTGTCATTGAAGACATAAAAAAATATTTAGTTTTTCTATACCTTACATTTCATAAACTCAACTGAATTGTAAGATGCTTGATTTCAGAGATATATACACAATAAAAAGTACTGGGTTCCCCATGTTCGTAATTTGAGGTTATTCAAACTTAGTGAATGTAAAGTTAGACATATACATTATATTACATGGGACCTTTGTGCAAGAAATGAGTAATGTTCCAGAAGAGATTTATTGAAGAAAATTTTATTCCGTTCTTTTGCATGTTTACACAAAGACCATATTAGAGGCAGTTTTTAATTGATAAACTTAAGATAGAAAGCATCGGCAGACAAAAGAGATGGAATCTGCATAGTATATAAATTCGACTCAAGTTCTATGAGAAATAAAGAAGGCCAGTATGTGAAAACAAATTGATCATGAAAGAAGAAAATGTTTTCATTATAGTCATGGGAAGGTCATAAATGAGTAAAAGTATTTCTGATCTTTATGATGTACACAACTGAAGTGTATATACTCTTGGATCATTAAAGGAGGAAAATCTAGAATGAAACTGAAAATTGATTCTGTTCCTTTAGACAACATTTTTGAGTTTGTCATGAGAAGGACAAACCTAGAAAGGGACTATTGGATGTTTTGCTTATATATTTTTTACAGAACAAGCAAATACTTGAGTTTGAAGACATGTTGGGTCCATTGTGATGTAAATTTATTAAAAGACAATTCATGTTGCACTGTGCAGTGATTTAACAAAGCTTTGTGAGACAAGAATGAAGTCAACTATGATAGTGTCATGAGGTATGTTGGATTTATTTGAGTCACAATATTATGGGGTATATGGGAAATCAAAATGAAATTGACGCATCGACTGGTATGCCAACTCAATATTATAAGGTTTCTTAGGTTGGATTCAAGCTTTGTGAGACAAGAATGCAGTCAACTATGATAGTGTCACAAGGAATGTAAGATTTATTTGAGTCACAATATAATGGGGCATATGGGAAATCAGAATGAAATTGAAGCATTGACTGGTATGCCAACTCAATGTTCTAAGGTTTCTTCGGTTGGATTCAAGCTAGTCCAACACTAGATACGCATTAATTCGATTAAAAGACAACACAGCAGAATCAAGAAATTCACGCTGATGCTAACTGAATCTAGAACTGAAGAAAACCCAGACCCATGTATTTACGGAATCTGTCAAAGCAGATAATTATGTGGATTTCTTTAATATGCACATTTATTTTCTGATCAGTAGTTATTAGTTGAATTGATTGATGGCAGAGTGTATGTAGCAAAACAATGATTCAGACTCGACAGCAATACAAGAACCCTTGATTACAAAAATTGTTGAAGACACCCAAAACATGCACACAAGTTGTGGCTGCAATGTAAGGGGCAAAAGGACTTCCTGAATGTAAATTATTGAATTAACAATGATGTGAGGCGAGTAAATTTAGATCATTTAGCAAAATCTAGAATTTATCATTCAAGTATTTGGTAGAAGCTTCCTGTGATGTGGCAACATATATGTTCACATTGATTACAATTAATAATCATGAAAAGTTGCACATATAAACACTGGCATTGATAGTGAATTCCTTTGTAATAAATGTCAGAATAAACATGGGTTCAACCTTTCACTGTTCATCTAGTTAGCAAGCAGAGGAATTTAAGCCAGCAATTCAAAAGAAAGAAGCAACGAATTAAGCAAAATGTAAACACATAAACCCAAAAATTCACTTATAAATATTGCACATAACTCAGTGACAAATATTTATGTATGGCATGCGGCAGAGATTTAAACACAAAGAGCACAGGTATTGAAAGAAATACAAATAGGCAGGCAATTGAATGGCTCAACATTACCCAGGACCAGCTTGCACTTGATGAGAATTTTGATTTATTTTCACAATGATTTAATACATGTAACATATTCCATTTCAATTAAGAGTTGTGAAACTAAAAGATAAGTGAGTTAATTCCAAATGCGAGGAAGTTATAGTTAGTAATGTTAATGAACCCTCTGTGTGTGTGGGGTCACGCACTATTAAACCTTTGAATAGTATGAAAAGTTCTGTAAGCTATTTTTCAATACCTTTTTTGTTCACTAGCATGGCTTCATCTATGCTTCTGAAGGACAGCGGAAACTGTGCATCCCCTTTTAATCTCATGGTGCTAAAGTTAATCTGAGAGAGTTATTCACATATTTGTATGTGTTAAGCTTTGATCTTCATAGCTCTCCATTCTCAGTTAACTTCTTTCACACTTTCATGTCAGTAGATAAAATACACCCATTGAATGTCATACTGGAAAATGAATCTGGGCCATAGCCTTCACATGAGAAACCTGTGAGCTATACCTATGACGTGTCACACTATAATAAATTATGGATAGGTAATGAGATAAGAAGGCAACAAGATTCAGTAGATGGAAATATTAGTAAAGCATGGATACACGCCTATTTTACGGAAATGTATTTGTGGTACTAATTAGCTAGGAGATCATAAACCACACGTCACAACCAATAAAAAAAATTCTGGGGAAGGCAGTCACATTTCTTGTGATCTTAGTTTAATTTGAAGTAAACAGAGTGGTAAATATTAATCCATCATCAAACAAAATACAGGCAAAAATGTACAAGTGTCAGTAGAAAGCTCTACAAGATTTACAGTTCATTGTTATAATTTGGACTCAATATATGAAATATTAAAAACATAATCCTTTAACGTTTGTTGTCATCATCCACAATAAACAAACAAACAAACAAACAAACAAGAAACCCCATGTTTCAGAGGCCAATCTATAACAAATAATGTAAATAGCTGTAAGCTGAAAAGACCATCGTTTCTAGCATGCCTTCAACTAAATGAGCAGTATAGGTGCATCAGTCAAACTAAAATCTAAACAAGGTTGAAGCTACCTCACTATAGTGCCATCTCTGCCTGCAGAGCAGCAAGTTCATCTTCTTCAGCAGAATTATGAGGAGCCTTCTGAGATGCAGGTTGTGTGGGTTGTTTTCCTGGAATTGGAGGCAATTTTGTAGTTGGCACAATTGTCGCTGGTTGCAGAAGTTGCTCTTCAAGCTCTGCTCCCTCCAGTTCCTCCAATTCAGCCTCAAGTTCATCCTATTACAGTGAATCCATATTATTACACAAAAACCAAGCAATTAGAAGTACAAAGACATAAGATGCAGCTGGGCACTTCACCCACCTCATCAAAATCCGCAGCAGCACCAATTGGTGTAGATAATGCTTCCTGAATCTGTTTCATGTTCTCTGTCTGTTCATTGATCTCATCCATGGTCTTGTCCACATCATCAATGTTCCTGAAGCACATTGCCACTCAATGTAAATGTCCAAAAAAGCAGCACTGCCAGCAGAAAATATCTAAGCAGAAATTTCATATGTAAGAACATCCATACCTCTAAACATAATTCACCATGAGTAGACAAAATGACAACCAGGTTGACAGGTTGTACAGAATCAAAAGTAAATAGAAGGTAGGATAGTTTTCATAAGGCAAGAGTTTCTGAAAATTGATCTATTTAAAGCTAGCTTTATATTAAGGTGAACTAATAATACTCCTAACTTGACTGGTAGGTCACTCACCGTGATAATTATTTTTCAAAATTATCAATGAAGTTATGATCAACATTAACAGGAAAAATGAAAATAAATAATTTCTAGAGCTCTCTTCTTACACTTAAAACTTCAAAAAATTAAAAAAATTTGATCATGATGCCATAAATTTTGATAGAGCTTTAAGCAGTATTATTTCCTGACTGGATACTTATAATGCCAATAAAAAATCTTTGTAACATTGCATCCTATCGGTAGCTTGTACAATATAATTAATCTTACTTTGGCCCTTCAAATTTTCCTTATCTTTCATATTACATGACAAATAATCAAACCATAAGTGTTGATTAAAAAACTTCTGGTATAACTGTTTGAGAATCTTTTTTGCATTATCATTTCTGATCACACTCCGTGATCCAAAACAAAAAAATTCTCACTTTTTAATCATAAGCTTTCTAATCAATTGTCATAGACTGTAAAACATCATGCCTCTAAACAAACCGTGAGTGTAAATTTACTTACGTTGCTTTCTGCATTGCTTTCATGGCAGCAGCTGATGTTCTCAGTGCATCCACTGTCTCTGTTGTAGCTTTTGCACCTTCCAACATAATCATCTGAAATGGCTCCCAAAAGTTAGCATACAAAATAATGTCATAACGATTACACTTTTATCATTAAGGGGAATCCATTACACTGTAGAATCAAAATGTTTCAATCTTGACTTGACCTTTGTTGGGAACCATTCATTTTGAGGTATATACCTGATCGTGAATACGTAATTGAAAATTTCCCAATTGCTCAACTTGCACCTCATAAAGTCTCTTTCTTTTCAAACATTGTATAGCCGCTGCATGGATCATTTAATTCAAAGTCAAACAATAAAATCATAATTCAACTTGACTTAACTACATGAGATTGCCATAATCAATCAGATAACCAGGAAACATTTCTCATCCTTATAACAAAAAGAAAGAAAAATAATTTGAACCTAATATTTTCTCTATTCATTCATAATGTTATAATATATAAACCAGGGATACATGTGCCACCCTTGTCCCATGTCCCCCTTCCCAACAGAGTTTCTGGTACATGGGGGCAGCAGGAGATGGCCACCCATTTCCCCCACGTCCATGTCCCCAACAGTGTTTCCATTACACAGGGACATCCCCTGAATGTCATCAAAACGAGGGAATGTCTCAGCAAACCTTGACATCTGGCTGGAAATCCTGTGGATAACTAAGGATGTTTGATACATCCCTCCACTGTCCCCACGGCATCATTTTTGAAATATTAAAAAAAAAAGTCCGCCTTCTGAAAAAATGATGGGAGTGAAGGAGGCTTATCAAACCAGATTCCAATTTCTTTTGCAATTTTCAAAAAAAATTGCATGAAAATGGGCATTTTAGAATTTTGTGCAAAAAGGGTATGAGCATGCACATGCATATGCACAGGAAAGCCATTGGTTCCAAATTGCTTGGCAATATTGATTATGCATGGGAAACAGCTGCTGAGTTTAGAGACATAGCATAATCTATTGCTTTTGATGAGCATCCAGATTAAAATAATTATTCACAACACATAATCTCTTGATAATGAATGTTGGCCATCATACAATTCATGTTGTGCCATTTGCAATCAAATGTCCCTTGACTTACCGTCAACCTAGCATATATTGCCAATAATACAATATAGATCCCATGGCAGCAATTGTTTTATGTAACCAATGTTGCTCAAACTATTTAGTCAGTCTGATGCACAGTTGCTAGAAATGTACTAGAAATAGGCTTGCATGGGCAACATGGTATAAAGACTAGGTATCAAAGAAAGATGAAACAAACTGCAAATAAGTGTTTTAGTTAGAAAAAAAAAAACAGTGTTAAGATTTGTTTTCAGGCTTCAAAATAACCCCAACTGGACATTTCAGAATTGGTAAGTGGCCCACAATTGCATCCCAGCTTGAAAATGATGTTTGCAAGCTAGAAAATAATCCAATAGGCCATTACCCAAATTCCAAAAACCTTATCAAAATTTCCATACATACACAAACACACGCACACGCACACGCACACACACAAATTTTATTCTGCCATCCCCATTCCAGAAGTGCAATGGAACATAGCAACCTTTGTTGCCAATAACTGAGCTACATAGCATTGCCATAGGATGAAAGTCATCACATTTTCATTAAGGAAGAATTGCCACTGATCTGAATCTAAATAACTAATGAATATTTTCATTTATAGTCATTTGGCCTATTAAAGGTTTCCCTGGTATGAACACCGAGCCTATAGAAGCCCTCTCCAAGCATAACAGGCTCCTGTATACTTCTAATTTTTAATAGTACAGCCAAGGGTAACCCAAGAAGAAGAGCAATCCAAGATAGAAGCTATCCAATGCTCACCTTTGCAAGGGAAGTGGGATGTGCCACAAATATTGAAACAGAATTCATTGCCCCAGTTCAGACCATAAAATTTACATTTCCCCAAGGAGAGAAATCTGAAAATTACTGTAGAATTTTTGTTTGGCTTATGGGTTTTCCCTGGCTCACCATGCTTTCTAGCCTTAATGCTTTCAGGTCCCTGACCAGTCTTCTCCTGTTCTCCTTTGTAGATTACTGTTCCTCATCTCATATCTCTTTTGACTTTGCCTACTGCTCTTACACTCGTAAAAGCCAGCTTTTAAATATTACGCAAGTTTTTCTCTCTTACTGACATTTACTAGGAAAAATTGGATTGAAATAACATTATTCGGGAAAGGACCATACTTCTCAGAAATGGGAGAAAACTCTAAGAACAAGAAAGTCAATAATTTTTCCCCTTATCTCAAGTTAAATTTGACTGTTTCTAGTATATTTTCTTTGTATTATAAAAGGGAAAGCATTTCTTACAGTCATCAATAGATAATTTGAATCAGGTTAGGAGCATTAGTCACAGGTTAAAGCAGACGATTTGAGGAATGTGATTAAAGATTTGTGGGGACTCATTGCAGAGGCAGATTCTAGATCAGGGCTTGTGTTGGATAAGAACAGAATTGAAAAATATTGCATAGGATACCATTTACCAAATTGTCAATATTTGGAAAGAGATCATAGTCAAAACAAAGGCGCCATTGTATACAGGATGCAAGAAGTGGTTTCATGAAACAACCCCTGTGGTGTTTGAATCTGACTTCTGATTTTCTGTGTGTTTTTTTGTTTATTTGCTTTTGAGTGTTTTAATGCCGGAAACGAAAAATAATTGAAATACACAAATAAAGGAAAGCAATGCTTGAAATGATTGAAACCCAATTGATTATATTTGATTGTAAAGACAAATAAAACATACCCATTTGCTGGTGAAGAATTTCATAAGTCTGATTTTTATTACAGCGGCCTTATTTGCATTCCATTCAAGTTGCCAATCACAAATTTGAAGGTTCTCCAGCTTGTAATCAATCTGCAAGTACTCCTTCAACCTGGACACCCAATTTAGAAGCTACAGACAGTCACCAAAAGAGGCGATCTGCCAACTGGAGGAATCACGCCTCCCAAGAAGTTACAGCTGTACCTGCAACTCCCACGTGCCAATCTGGGGAAGGCTGAAAGCTCATCCTGATAAACAATGCAAGAAGTGACGCCTAGGCCACAGGGAGCAAAAAAGAAGGTACGGCCTGAAGTAGGAGATCCATGTGCCTTGGAAAGATCAAATCTTCAACTCCAATGTGCTGGTTATTTACTGGTAATCTACAACTACTAAAATCTACAAACCCTTGTTCTAGATCTGCAATGATAATCACAAAACCTGATTTATTCTTCAAAGCAAAACTCCATATTAATGTTCAAATGTTGATCCCTGAGTGAGACCAATCAAGTAGGAACCTTGGACGATCTTGCACACTTGCAGAACCTGTTCTAAAAGAGGGTATCCATCCTCAATCATCCATGAAAACAAACTTGCAGCAGCAGCTCACAAAATGATAATATATTCTGAATAATTGAATAATGAGCCAAACCCTTGCCTTATAGAGAAGGATGCCACTTTTAGATATTTCAGCCCTTAACAAAGTCAAAACCTAAAATATCTCCTCTTAAAAAGTCTAAACATAAAATATCTCCTCTAATTTATTATTAAATCTTTGTCAAAGTGATTATTCACTTAAATACTTCATAAAGTGACTTTTTCACTTAAATATTTCATAAAGTGACTTATTTCACTTAAAAACTTTATAAAGTGACTTAAGATATTCTTTTAATAAAGTCACTTTCACTTTATAACATTAAATCGCTAAATCACTTAATAATAGAATATTATTAAATAACGTGACTTAATAAATCCATAACTCCTGGCCCGGATATCCAAATGACCCCCAAGAGAGTCCCATGACCAAGATCAACTGCAAGTGTGCCATTACTGACCCAAAATGTCACTAAAAATAGTAAGTAACAAGGACAAGTCCTGAAACCCCTGAGAAAGATTCCCTAATCCTCCCGTTAGCCTACGAGAACCGTCGTAATAGGCTAACTCTATTCCTCAAGCCACTGGCTAGGAAGGGGACATTACATTTCAACATAATGAATGGCAATGTATGTCTAATATTTAGTATGCATGAGGAACCTGAATGCATGATAAAGACTCAAGAGGATCCACTCCATTTGCCACAATGCATTGCAGTTGAAGGACACTATATGGGGACTCCTTGCAAAGGCAGATTCTAGATTCGGGCTAGTGTTGGATAAGAACAGAGTTGAAAAATATTGCATAGGATACCATTTACCAAATTGTCAATATTTGGAAAGAGATCATATAGTCAAAATGAAGGTGCTATTGGATACAGGATGCAGGAAGTGGTTTCAGCATAATGAATGGCAGTGTATGTCTGATTTTTAGTATCCATGAGGAACCTGAATGCATAATAAAGACTCAAGAGGATCCACTCCAATCCCCACAAAGCATTGCAGTTGAAGGACACTAGCATGGCCAATGTTTGTCCAGGTTGCAGCAATACCACACAGGTAAATGTTTTAGGTGACTCTTCTATCACAGTTTTTCTTAATGAGGCTAGGATTGATTTGGAAGAGATGAGAGTTATGAATATTGGAGAGATCCGGATTGCTCTTAATTCAATATGAATCCATCACTGCTCTGACTATCTAAGTATGTTACCTGAAAAGCCTTTTCTTGAATGGATTTGAAAATATTGAAAATACAATGGCATTCTTATTATTTTCTCAAGGAAGCTGAAATGGTAGCCTCATTGCCACAGAAAAAAAAGAAATCTCTTGTAGGAACATTTAAGGCAATCCAACAATCTCCCAAAAATGATTATAGAACTCTAGAAAATGTATGGAAGCTGCGTGCTGCAAAACATTGGATGCTTTCTCAAGGACATTTTTGTCAAAGTTGGTAAAATAAATTGGTACATCCTTGTGTAACACTACTTTCATATCCTAGACACCTCATTCTTGAACTAAACATTGTGGATTCACTACTATTCAAGGTCTAGGGCATCTGCTTCTTGCCTATAGCCTGTAGACGGTCATAGTCGTAGTCGGCCGTAGTTAATTATACTTAAATAAAACTATAGTCACATTGCAAACATTTCATACAATGGATGTCACATGTTTCGGGTAATTAAGTCCCGATTAGTTGAAATTGGTTGTTATGAAGTGTCACGACGGTTGGTTTCTCAACCACCGCCAGTGACTATATGTACTAGAGTCTATTGTAATCAAGAACAATGCTATTCTGATGTTGACATTATACTTTTGTTCTTGCTGTTGAATTAATGAATAAATGCAATTCCCATTCTATGCATCATGTGTTCATAAATATTTTGTGCATGCTTATATTCTATAAGTTTCATCCGTTTACTCTCGTAGTACGTTAAAGTTATCCCAGCAAGTAAACACAACCCAAGACACAAGTAGGTATGCATAATGTCCCTTTTTTTGTGGCCTTTCCAACATTTGTGGAAGCTCCAACTTTTTTGGAGAGTGCCATCTTTCTCAAAATGGAGTTCAATTAATGGTGTTGTGTTTAAGGGATCAAGATGAGTCCATTGATGCTTTCTGAGGACAATTTTGTCATTTCGGGTGCATTCCAAACTTCTTGGAGGAATATTCTATTTTTGGGTTGTATCAAATATTTTTTAAGTTGGATCTCCAGTGAGCTTCCGAGTATGTTGGCAGATTCAAAATTCAACTTCGGGCTACTTTTGTATTTTCCACAACTTTGGGCAGATGTGCAAAGCCAAAAAATAATTAAAATATTAAATAATTAATATTTAAGTTGTCAAAAGGTGAATTAAAAGACAATTTATATTAATTATTTATAAAGGCAAATTTTAAGTGACTAAAGTTCCAAAAATGTAAAAAATTAAATAAAGTCACTTATTTGGGAAAAAAGTAATTTAAAATTATAATTTTTGAAAAATTCCAAGAATGCTTATAAAAGGGAAATTGGAGGAGAAGAAATTCATTCTGAATATTTTATCAAATATTGTTTTCTCTGAGGTTGAACATTGTGAAGATCGCACAACAAATACTAAGGAGGGGGAAGGGTGAATCAATATTTGAGACTTTTTTAAAAAACCTCAAACCAGAAAATCAGAAATCAAAACATTATCAGCAACATAAAACCACATGAACAAGTTGAACACCAAGATTACATGGAAAACCCTTTCGGGTAAAAACCCACGGCAAAATATTGCTTTTATTATCTTCAAAAGGGCACCAACCCAGTTACATAGGTAAGCACCAACCCACCGAGAGCACCAACTTCGATTTGTAGTTAGAGGCACCAACCTCAAACCAACTGAAGCACCAACTTCAGACTTCACAAAGAAGAAACTAATCAGGCTCTGAAATCTTTTGTTCTAAACACTTGATCTGCAATCAAATCTTAATACATCATTTTCATAACAAGCTCATCCCATATATTGCTGAAACAGTCAATTCAAACTTAAAATGAATGCCATAAAAAAATAACACAGCTCCCCCTGAACATATACACATCCACACCTTGATCTTTTGAATGATCACATCAATTCACTCTTGCCCACCATCAAATGCAGCCAAAAATACAAACTCCACGAATGTCATTAACTCAAATGGCAGAAACTCCATATCACATGGCATAGATAACATTTCTCATTGTCAGAAATAAAACGCCTCTCTTCAAAATAATAGCCACTACACAGAAGCACGATACCTAAAATATGAGGCACAATATCATACTCAACTTATCGCACCATATTGCATTGAAAACAAAAATGCATGATAAAATAAAACATCGCGTTAACAGTCTCCCAAAATAATTTTGAGTCAACACCCTAAACATATAGATGTCCAGTGTAAGATATATTTGAAAGTCATCAATTTTTAATGAATGCAATTCAAAACTACCCAAGATAGCTCGAGCCAGAGAAAAAATATTGTATTCACTCCTCAAGTCGTCACTTAGAAAAACGCATGAGTAATGCCTGAACAAAAATAGCAAGGACCCGACAGTCATAAAACACGTTCCTGAAGCCGCCTTCTTGAAAAACATCTCTGGCATAGTATAATTCTAGAACCATTCAAGTTTGAATATTTTTCAGAAATAGCACACAACTTTTCATTGAAAGCTCAACTCTATTTCTGTAGCCATCACACCAATAAACATACCCTGAAGCCACCACAATATCCTGAAGAAGTCATCGCATAAAATTAGAAAAGCCTTCAAAACCACGTTAATGTTTTTTGTAACCTATGTTCCACCGGCGTCGGGGACGGGGGGACGCCGAGACGGGGGGACAGGTTTCCGGGACGGGGGACAAAGGGGCCTCAATTTCGGGACGGCGGGGGGACGGCGGGGGGACGGCGGCGGGGGGGCGGGAGGGGGGACAGGGTGTATATACTATATACTATACATATGGTACTTAAAATGCTAGTTATGAAAAGATGTATAAGACTATTAAGAAGTAAAATAGCAAAATTGAAATACTAAATTAGTACTTGAACATTGAACATTGAATATTGAAGCTTTCAATATCAAATTACTAATTAGAAATTAGAATAGTAATACTCAATACTAGAATGTAACAATTGTTGAATTGGCAAATGGAAGATTTCTATTATATTATATCAAAAATATCTGATTATAAAGATGATTACAATGAGTAGCATGATTATATGATATCAAAACAAGTACAAAATCAAAATGTCAAAATGACAAAACGTAGTGAAGGAGGCAGAGGCCTCTAATCATCCCTCGGGAGGTCGGCAAACTCCTCATCACTGGAACCACTGGACTCCTCAAGGTCAAGATCTGCCAAAGGAACACCAACCAGCCCTATATCTGAAGCATCCTCATCCTCATCAATCTGTGATGGCTCCTCTGGCTCTATCGTTGTGCATTGGCCACCTGGGTATCCTTCTCTATCAATTGACCCAATACTCTATCCCTCTCTGCCAACTTCTCCTCAAGAGCTGCCACTCTCGTTTGCTCAGCTGCCAACTGCTCTTATAACTGTACTATGATGGTTGATTGTATTGCAATTTGGCAATTCCAATAAATTTGATGGGGGTCTGGGGGCAACGCCCCCAGCGGGGTCGAGGGGCAGCGCCCCTCGCGAGGGTTTGGGGGCAACGCCTCCAACGGGGTCAAGGGGCAGCGCCCCTTGCGGGGGTCTGGGGGCAGCGCCCCTCGCGGGGTCCGGGGGCAGCGCCCCTGGCACGCTCCCTGTTGCGGTACAGGGCGGGGTCGAGGGGCAGCGCCCCCGCCACTAAGACCAATTTAACACTTTTGAAACCACTCGAAACTACATCACGCACCTCATTTTCATGATTTTTCCACAGGTTCTGAATAGTGCTAACGAAGCCGAAAAATACATATTTTGCATTGTTTCTCTTAGACTTTACTTTCTCCTGGTCGATGCTTGGTACGACAATGGATGGGTCCCACATGCCCTTAGGGTTCGAATAGAACTAATAAAATATTAAAAAATGTTTTAAATTTTTTTTTTTTATTTGCTTTTTGGCTGTCGTGTGACGCACCGAGAAATCGAGTCCGCCGAGGGAGACGCCCAGGCGTCTCCCTCGGCGTCTCGGAGACGCAAGCGTCGTCTCCGGCGGCGAGCCAAGAAATGGTGGCGCCACCGGAGACGTGGGAACGCCATCCCCACGTCTCCGGGACGTCCCCGTTCCAGAGACGCTAGGGCCTAGAGGGGGGGACGCGTCCCCGGGGTTCACTGTTTGTAACGTCTACAGCGCACATCCTCTTGCCACGAAGAATGAATGCGATTTTTTGTCTATGAAGAGTCGTCACAATGAAGAAAAACGTCTTCATAATAATTCAATTTGGAAATACGTGAAGGCATAATAACAGAATAAATCCACAATTTCAAAACTGGAGAGCAGGACTCTAAAAATAATATCCATTAAATATCACAATATTAAAGAAGGCATATGTAACGCTTCAATAATCTGCCATCAAATGAGTAAACTCCTTTTTAATGCTTCTTCCAGAATTGAGCATATACACAGCTCGCATAAGAACACATCTTACTTTTGGATAGTAAGCAGAAGCCATGAATAACCATAAAGAAACGTTATCTTTTAAAAGCTCTCCACAAGATAACCGATGCCAGGAAACCGTCGCTGCACACAGAATAGAAGACGTCCTTAAAAATGCTAAGCCGCCAAAGATAGATGTTCGAATTAAAATCCCTGAACGAAATAACCCGACACATAGAATAGTTGCCAAGGAGAGATTCGAAGCCAGAATATAATCTGAGTGTTGAAGAAACTGAGGCCTAGTCACAACACGTCAATTGCAAAGAGAAGCCGTCTAAAATAAAACACCTTCATTAGCCGCCACACTGTCGACAAGTCTAAAGCCGAAAAATATTCCACACTCAAATCTACGAACAAGAAAGAAGACCCGACTTTTGAAGAAGGCACATTTTCACCATTATTAACCCGAGCCTATCACTTAAGTCGAATAGAATATGGCACGATTTCAAACATTGAATATCTTTTCCAAAACAAAACTGCCACCAAGGATTAAAGACTCTCAGCTATATTAAAATAGCTGGCCCATTAAGAAATAATATAAGTCCCAAAATAAGACATAAACCACTAATCAACAAAAAGTCCATTTGACCATTCAAGGATGATGTGGCACAGCTGATGATTTGGCACAAAGAAGATAGACTTTTCAAACAGCTGACAAAGTAATGTAGACAAGCAGCTAGCTGAAGCATACAGCCAGATAGCTCAAGAAGGCAGACACCTAGCTCAACCAAGCATGTAAGCAGCTCAACCAAGCAACCAAACAGCTCAAGCAGCTCAACCAGGGAGGCAAGCAACTCAAACTGTGATGAGCCCTGCTGGCTCTCAGTTCATAACCCTCTTTTCTTAAGTCTTTAAAGTGTTTTTAGAGTTTTTTAGAGAAATCTTAGTAGACAGAAGAGAAGGGGCGCAGCATATTTTTGCTCACAAAAGAGAAATTTAAACTTATTCCTTCAAATTGAAAGTACAAAATGTATTATCAAACACCAACAGATAGATTAAGAACGATAAACATACCAATCAGGCTCCAGATTATTTAAATAAGAAACTGGCCAGGTCTACAGCTGGAAATGGTGAAAACAGGCATAAATGCACGCCACAACTCCAGACAAGGCTTCTCCAGCTCAGAAATTGTCACAAAGCACTGAAATAGCTAGCCGCCCATGATGGATGCCAAAACCCTCTCAAAAAGAAGGCGTTTTCCTTAACTGCTTCACACGCCTTTCTCAAGGCACAAAAACCAAGGTAGGCCGTACGGCCATGAACAAGAAGGAAATGAATCTCTGAAGAAGAATTCCAGAAGCAAGAAGTACGCCACCAAGAACCCCTCAGTTATTACCAAACACAAATAACTGCATAAATAAAGCTCTGTCTGAAATCTGTAGAACTTCTGTGTGAAGCCCTCAACCGTACGGATTCAGCTGATCTCTCACAGCCTCAAACGTACTCAACACTGAAGAGTTTCCGTTCTCCAATGGACACAATGATCAAACCCTGCTCTCAGGAGAATGCTCAGAGAAAAGATGCACAAGGCAATTCGAAATAATCAAAAGGTGAGTTTCTCATTGCCAGAAATGCCCTTTTATGCAAAGGCACGAATCCCAAGAAAATACGCCACTTTTGGATATTAAAATCTTTTAAATAATATTTAATTCATTTCAATAGTATATGAATTAAATACTTGGGCGCACTTTATTCATTTAAGTGATTTAAAATATTAAATCACTTTTAGAGAATATTTAAGTGATTTAAAAATATAAAGTCAATTTGACTTTATAATTAAATATTAAATCCATTAATATTTAAATCACTTAAAAACCCATAACTCACTCAAAACACCATATAATCTGTCTTGCCGTCGGTGTGGAGCTCTGCCTTTACCAAGCGGCTGCGTGAACAGGTCACTGGGCTCTGAAAGCGAGCGATCAAATTTTTTAGTTTTTTAAAGAAATCTTAATAGACAGAAGAGAAGGGGCGCAACATATTTTTGCTCATAAAATGAAATTTAAAGCAAAAATTCACAAATTGGAAATACAGAAGCTATTATTATACTGAGACAATTAGAATATGCATAACAGACATACCCGAAAAACTCCAGTTATTTTATATAAAGCAATAGCCAGATCTACAGCCGGAAATGGTGAAAATCAGCATGAAGGCACGCCAAGGCTCCAGAAGGGGTTTCTCCTGCTGAGAAACAGGTCACAATGCACTGAATAGACTAGGCGCCAAGGATAGAAGCCAAAACCAGCTCAAAAAGAAGGCGTTTCTCCCTTTCACTTCACACGCCTTTCTCAAGGCACACAAACCAAGGCAGTCCGTACGGCCATGAAAAGAAGGAAATGAATCTCTGAAAGAAGAATCCCTGAAGCAAGAAGTACGCCACCAAGAAACCCTCAATTATTATCAAGCACAAATACTGCATAAATTAAGCTCTGTCTGCAACTGTAGAACTTCTGTGTGAAGCCCTCAACTGTACGGATTCAGCTGATCTCTCACAGCCTCAAACGTACTCAACACTGAAGAGTTTCCGTTCTCCAATGGACACAATGATCAAACCCTGCTCTCAGGAGAATGCTCAGAGAAAAGATGCACAAGGCAATTCGAAATAATCAAAAGGTGAGTTTCTCATTGCCAGAAATGCCCTTTTATGCAAAGGCACAAATCCCAAGAAAATACCCACTTTTGGATATTAAAATCTTTTAAATAATATTTAATTCATTTCAATAGTATATGAATTAAATACTTGGGCGCACTTTATTCATTTAAGTGATTTAAAAATATTAAATCACTTTTAGAGAATATTTAAGTGATTTAAAAATATAAAGTCAATTTGACTTTATAATTAAATATTAAATCCATTAATATTTAAATCACTTAAAAACCCATAACTCACTCAAAACACCATATAATCCTGTGCCGTCAGAAGCTGTCGACTCCTGCACTGCAAACGCTTGCTGTGAACCAGTCACTGGGCTCTGAAAACCAGAACGATCAAACTCTCCAGAAAGTACCACTGACCCTCTAACCAATCCAGTTAGCCCACAAGGGTCCAAGAAATAGGCTAACACTCTGCAAACAAGATCACGCTGAAAAGGGGGACATTACAGATGTGGAAGTTGATCCTTTACTTAGTGGGGCAACCACTAGTGTTTTGTCTACACGTGATGAAGGAGACATTTTACAATGGCATGATGTCATTACGGATTTGTTTGAGGACAGCAGCTTAATGCCTCATCATTCTCATGAAATAGGAGCTTGTGATCATGAGCAAGCCAATGAGATAATATCATCCTTTGATGGAAGCCCTACATCCATTGGTGGACATGAAGATATCAAGCATAAGAAGACTGATTTTGTGTACTTTGGCATTGAAGAGATTAGAAGGTCTGAAATGCTGAATGAAGAGTGGTTGAGGAAGGCCAAGGAGGCTAGGTTAGTTGCTGCAAATGCAAAACAACGTCTTCAAGAGGTGAAGGAAAAAGTCAATCACCTAAACATAGCAAGATATAAAAGGATAGATGACCTTAGAAGGCTTTTAACTCAAAGAGAGGATGGATATGGATATGTACCTTGTTCTAATAATGATTCACCATGTGAGGTTGAAATTGTTCAAAGTTTGGAAACTCATTCTTCTAGGGGTTGCATATGGGATGACGATGATCCAGTTTCTCTTCCTAGAGTAGATGGTATTCCGTATGATGATCTTCTCTTCGAGTTAGATATTACTCACGATCTGGCAGCTATCTACTTGTTGCTTGGTGATTTAATCTTCTTAGACTCTTCATTGATCGATGGTTGTCCTACTTGGAGTTGGCATGATTTGCAGAGTTGGGATTTAGGAGCTACATTGCTAGATGGTTGGTTTCATGGGTTGACAGGTTATGGTGACATCATGGGTTCCAGCTATAGACAGAGATGTTGTGTTGCGGATGCTTCCCGATATTCTTACTTTATTATGATGGATGGATGTGAGTACCGTTTATATTGGGATCCAGGTGGCGACAGGATTGGTACTGTGTTTTGGATGGGTTCCATGCATTGGCTTCACCACTTTTGGCATGGTGAAGTTGAGATCAGTGTTGAGCAGCGAAAGACAGTTGATGACAGTAGGGACATTTCACAGCACTATCCTTGGGATCCTGGTGGAGTGGTTGATCCTTTGTTGTTGAGATTGCTTGCGGTCAAGCAATTTCAGGGAGGGCGGATTGTAATGTCCCCCTTTTCAGCGTGATCTTGTTTGCAGAGTGTTAGCCTATTTCTTGGACCCTTGTGGGCTAACTGGATTGGTTAGAGGGTCAGTGGTACTTTCTGGAGAGTTTGATCGTTCTGGTTTTCAGAGCCCAGTGACTGGTTCACAGCAGGCGTTTGCAGTGCAGGAGTCGACAGCTTCTGACGGCACAGGATTATATGGTGTTTTGAGTGAGTTATGGGTTTTTAAGTGATTTAAATATTAATGGATTTAATATTTAATTATAAAGTCAAATTGACTTTATATTTTTAAATCACTTAAATATTCTCTAAAAGTGATTTAATATTTTTAAATCACTTAAATGAATAAAGTGCGCCCAAGTATTTAATTCATATACTATTGAAATGAATTAAATATTATTTAAAAGATTTTAATATCCAAAAGTGGCGTATCTTTCTTGGGATTCGTGCCTTTGCATAAAAGGGCATTTCTGGCAATGAGAAACTCACCTTTTGATTATTTCGAATTGCCTTGTGCATCTTTTCTCTGAGCATTCTCCTGAGAGCAGGGTTTGATCATTGTGTCCATTGGAGAACGGAAACTCTTCAGTGTTGAGTACGCTTGAGGCTGTGAGAGATCAGCTGAATCCGTACGGTTGAGGGCTTCACACAGAAGTTCTACAGATTTCAGACAGAGCTTTATTTATGCAGTTATTTGTGTTTGGTAATAACTGAGGGGTTCTTGGTGGCGTTCTTCTTGCTTCTGGAATTCTTCTTCAGAGATTCATTTCCTTCTTGTTCATGGCCGTACGGCCTACCTTGGTTTTTGTGCCTTGAGAAAGGCGTGTGAAGCAGTTAAGGAAAACGCCTTCTTTTTGAGAGGGTTTTGGCATCCATCATGGGCGGCTAGCTATTTCAGTGCTTTGTGACTAATTTCTGAGCTGGAGAAGCCTTGTCTGGAGTTGTGGCGTGCATTTATGCCTGTTTTCACCATTTCCAGCTGTAGACCTGGCCAGTTTCTTATTTAAATAATCTGGAGCCTGATTGGTATGTTTATCGTTCTTAATCTATCTGTTGGTGTTTGATAATACATTTTGTACTTTCAATTTGAAGGAATAAGTTTAAATTTCTCTTTTGTGAGCAAAAATATGCTGCGCCCCTTCTCTTCTATCTACTAAGATTTCTCTAAAAAACTCTAAAAACACTTTAAAGACTTAAGAAAAGAGGGTTATGAACTGAGAGCCAGCAGGGCTCATCACACAAACACACAACCAACTAGCTCAAGCAGCTCAACCTTGACATCAATGACAAAATATTCCAACACATTGTTCATCTTTTCCGCCTTAGACGAAACCCTAAGGTAAGATTGGTTTCGGAGGTGAAAGATTCTTCCCTAACCAATACTGTGTGATTCATTCAGGGTCACAGTTTGTGCAAAAAAGATTCAAAGGTGAATTCATCCAGAGTTCATAGATGAGTTGATTGATATAGGTTTTGTAGGAGATTGGGCAAGATTGAATATTTGAAGGATTTGTAAGCAAATATCAAATATATCCTTGGAAATTTTAAGGGTTTCAAACACCAGTTTGATGAGACGTCTCTATCTAGTTTTATGTTGGTGATTTTGGGTTGGAATAAGGGTTTGGAAATTTCATATGAGAATTTCATGAGTAGCTGCAGCCCTTGAGTATATATATATATATATTAGCGTTGCATTCCTTAATATTCTTTGTTGGTGTTAGAGGCATACCTCTCCATGTGAGATATATTGCATCTTGGAGTAGATTTTGTGTTAAATGGTGAATTGTTTGAACTTTAGGAAAAAAGCAGCTCCTTTCTCAAGCTGCAGCAACCTTTGTAGAGTGTTTGGCAACTATCTTGGAGTCATGGAAGATGTATGGAGGTATGGTGCACTCTTTATGAAGGTTTCTATCTACTAAATGGCTGCCCGCCCCTGTTGAAAAAGGATCTCTGCTGATTATGATGCCATTTTGAAGATAAGCAACTCTCTGACAGCCGTCTATTGATCTATATCAGCAATATTCAATTCCAAGAGTACCAGATTTCATTTTGGAGGTTAGAGGGATGAGTATTTCATATATTTGTAATTCAGATTTCTGGAACAGAAATTTTTATTGCATATTTTACTTATTTCCAGTACTCTAGAAAGATTGCCAACTGTTTGACAAAATATCTTTGTAAAATATATGAACATTGGCATGATTTTACGATGAACATATAATTTAAAATTCTAGTAACAGCTATTCTAAGTGACTACAATCAGAAATTCTTCGTATCTTGGTGTATCCAAAGTGTTTAATGAAATGCCTGCAAATTAAAAATCAGAATTATTGCAAACTTGGAGCAAAATTTCCTGGTGGGGTTATTACAGTATGCAATACAAACTTTATTTCTGCTTTGGAGGATCATCAATCTTGGATTTTAAAAGATGTTCTTAGGAAGTTGGACATACTATTATTCAACATTGAGGACCATCTACTTCTTTCCTACATCAGAGACCACAGATCAGGTGCATATAATAAACTGCCCCCTTCTTTGATTGTCTGACTTGACCCCCTTAGTCCTGGGCATTATAAATATTGTACTGCTCTTCTTATGGTGGTAGAAGATGGTTTTGTTTATTATTCTATTCCATGCTTTGATACAAATATGTGATAACACTAATCTCCATGTTCGACTCACATCAGCTATTTGCTTCTTTGAGGGGTCTACTAACATAGTTATTTATAAATCGATTACATGGCTAGAGTTCCTATTATGTTTTCATTATTTTGGTGTAGAAATTTTGAAATCATGGTAATCTTTTACCCTGGTACTTACTATTGTAACTTGTAATTTTATTTTAGTCCCATCGACCTGCTTAGGTCATTGGTGGACACTCATATCTTTCCTTCTTGCTTCTCCAGACACTAGTTTATAGTTAACCTAGTGCATCGTACTTTTTAAGTCCTATTGACCATTTGTGAATCTTAGTCTAATCTGCATCATCTACTTTAATTTCATTCATATCATAACATTTTAGACTTATCTATTTAATGTGTTGGTGAGCAGATATTACCCCTAAAAGTGGGATCATAAAATGTACATACATATCTGCAGTAATTTGAGGAAGCCAAACCTCTATGAGACCTTAACTTCAGTCTATGTTTGCAGAGGGACCAAATGGCATCTCCAATATGTGTGACGCAACTTTTGTTATTCCAGTGTAGCAACTGCTAATTTATCCATCTTGTGAGCTTCAAATAAAGGCCATCAAGGACCTGTTAAAGTGCCTCCTTAATGAAATGAATACTAGTTGTTTTATAACAGTTCATTTTTCTTTCATAATTGATTATATGTTTGTGTACCTATTGCTATTGTTGTTCCTTTGTCAGACTTCCAAAAGTCAACTCATATAATTAAATGTCCATTAAAGAGATTGCCGAATATTGTATTGTTCACTCCTTATTCTGTTGTATATCTATCTACAAGAGCAGATGTGGCTTTATTAGTCATCTTCTTGATACAGAGTAACAAAACTAACAAGGTAGGAGGGTAAAAACTTTGAGAGAGTATGTTTTACATTCCCTATTAAAAAAACGCGTTGTTGTCTCTGGCTTAGGTTGAAAACATCTAACTCAGCCAACCATTTGGCCTAAGTACAACACAAAGTCCTCATGTACCATGTAAAGTTTTTTTAATACAGAAGAACATTTCATTCATAGAGTTACAATAAGAAATTTCCCATAAAGAACAAAGTGTTTCCCTTTGCTACCAAACTTTAGACCCCATTCTCTCTAGGCTATTGGAAAAATCAATGGATTTGATGGAGTTAGCATTATCATTATCAAGCCTATTTGGCATGGCACCATAAACAGAGATCTGCAAACTTGTTAGCCAAAGGAAGTAAAGTTCAAGCCTGATCAAATCCAAGTTGCAACTTTACAAAATAGCACATGCTCATAAGAGGTTGCATCCAATGGGAAGGGTGACTTCATAGTTTAGGGGTATTAGTAGTAAGGCCCATATGAAACATCAATTCTATTTTATTATGTAGCAGGAAGAGTTTAGTAGGATAAGCATGGCACAGGAATTTTCCCAAACAGAGAGCAATCTAAAGGGAGAAAAAGTAGAAGGATAATGGAGTATGATGCATGCCAGCAAAATAAGAACTATAAAGACATTGGGGTTGTATTGACAAAGCAAAAAGCCTGGAAAAAGGAGAAAGAACCTACAGTCTGTTGCAAGTATTTGCTCATGTTTGGTCTCTCTCTTAAGTTCTTGGTCAATGGATAGACCCACAGTTTAGTTTATAGGGACCCTTTGTGCTTGGCTGTTAGTTAGTCCAGTTAATATTGATCTTCCTATATTTGTTTGATAGTTAGTCCAGTAATTCATCCAGACACCAAATCACCTTAAAGAAATGTTTTTTTTTTTTGCTTTTAATAGCCTAAAGAGCAATCCCACAGTTATTTGTGCTTTGTTAAATCAGGATTTTTCTGCTAGAATACATGGATCTATTCTAACATGCATTCTATTTTTCCAATAAAAGTTTTGAAAGGTGGTGCCAGGGTTAAGATTTGCATCCCAATTATGAGGACAGCATGCGGTCTCAATTAGGTAAGAGTGAAAGAAAATTACATAATACACTTTCAACATTTGTGTGAATGATATGCGCGGAAAATATGTGCTATGGCCTATGGATGATACTAGTTTCTTATACATGTTGACATAAAAACTTCTGTAGAAAATTTTAAATAATTTCATTAAAATAGATTAACTGAATGCATTTATAAGTCAACAGCTAGTTATAACTTAATGGAGACAATGACTTAAGATAGAAAACTGTTAGACAGTAAACCGAAAAGAGAACTTCTTAAATGACTTTCTAGCTTCCAGGAGCCTAAATGAAACAAGTAAAGGGAATCTCGTGTTCATCTTTGAAACTGATCGTACATATGCATTGTTGATTGAAACTGGTTATTTCAGGTTACAAGAAATAAAGTTTAACTCAAAAAAAATAACAGCACACTAAAACATGATAACTGAATTTACCTCTTTTGTTCTTTGCCCGTGTAAACTCCTTAGCTTTGTCAATCTCTGCTGCAATTCTCTTTTGCAGTACTCCTTCTTTCTTCTCCAGCATCTCAAGGGTCTACAAGATCCACAAAATTTCACAACGCACGAACATTTAAGTCTTCTAAATAATATTACAAGGAATTGTTGCATATACAAGCAACGGAGATTGTAAAACAGTGGACAACTGAGTTTTAAGTCTGACTGTCTATTCAAATACAACATTTTCAGGTTTTGGCACAAAAAAATGTATCAAGTAACAAGTTCTCCTCAGTCAATCCCAACCCTAAAACTCTCACCTTACAGAATACACACTAAATTGTACATAATAGTCTACAATAGGAATTAACCTCCACAAATTTACATTTCAAACAAGGCAATGAACATGACTAACAAAAGTAAAACCAAGTTATCTAACAGAATCGATAAAAACCAGTGATATTCCCTATGGAAAAGCAAAGGGAAGGGAATAAAGAGGACAAAGCAGAGTAGCCGGATACGCCCCTGCCCCTCCTCGGGCACACGTATCCCCATATCCGATACGGATACTTGTGCGATACGCCATGGATACACGTTGGATACCGTACCCACATGTGCCCAAAAAACCTTGATTTTCCAGCCGTGCCGGATACTATGTGATTTGATTTTCAAAAAAGCTAATGTGAATCTTCCAAGATATTATCTTAAAAAACTTCAATCATGCAATTTTTTGTTTTGTTTTGTATAAATAAAACCTACACCAAATGAGGAAGACAAATGAAATATTTTTCTATTTCAGCAACCCATTTTTCTAAGTCTTAGATGAGACCAACTCGAGGGTCAAAGTGACCCCTTGGACTCTCTCAGACCACCACCCAGTCTTAGTCAAAGTGATTATGGAAAAAGTGCATATTGGTAATGACAAAAAGGAGGAAAAGTTCTTGCTAAATGCTAAGCTTCTAGAGGATAAAGATTGTTGTGATACCATTTTCACAATCAAAGAAATCAACAAATGGATTCACAAAGGGCTTTCCTGCATTGACAGATGGAATACAAATGTGGAGGCCTGGAAGAAAATCTTCCAAACAATTAGGCAACAAAAAGCAAAGGACCGAAGGAAAAAAGAAAACCTGCTGCAAGGTAATCTTCTAAAAGCTGAATCTGCCATTCAAGAGGATCCAAAGAATGCTGCCCTAAATGAAGTGCTAGTGTCTATGAAAGGGGAGCTGAGGAAAATCCAACTGATGAAGGATCAGGGCATTAAGGTTCGGTCAAGGTTAAACTAGACCTCCCTTGGGGATAGGGGGTCCAAATTCTTCTTTAACTAGTTAAAGAGTAAAGAAGCAAAAGAAAAAATTAATGATATGGCATAATAATAACCTCAGTAAAGACCCTAAAGACATTCAAAACTGCTTCGTACAGTTCTATAGAGATTTGTTCACTACTGAAGGCAATAATGAGCAAAGCCAAAAAGCAAGGGAGGAGTGCAAAAAGCTAATTCCAAAGAAAATTTCTGACCAGGAGGCTAGCAAACTGAATAGTCAACTAACCCTGGAGGAGGTCAAGGCTGCAATCATGGCCTTGAGCAATGACAAGTCCCCGGGGGTGGATGGCATCCCTGTTGAATTCTATGAGAAGAATATAGGCTAGGTGAGTGAGGAACACTGTGTACACAGAGGCAACTAATTTTGGTTCTTTGGGCAGCAAGATAAACAAAGGCATCATTAAACTGATCCCTAAGGAAGGAAACAAGGCATTTGTCAAGAATTGGAGACCTATAACCCTATTAAACGTCTCCTATAAAGTCTTTGCTAAAGCCATACCCACAAGGATGGCAAAGCTGCTTCCAAAGATTATCAACAACACACAAACAGGGTTCATCAAAAGGAGATACATCCTTGAGAACCTTTTAACAAGCTAGGAGGCAATGAAGTGGGCCAGAACCTCTGGCCAAAACATGGGGATGCTACTAGTTGATTTTGAAAAGGCATATGATAGACTTGAGTGGCCATTCATAATGATGGTCCTAGAAGCCTTTGGCTTCCCTAAGATACTCTACAGAATGATAGAAACACTAATGAAGGATGCAAATGCACAAATTGAAATAAATGGAAGACTGACAGAGGGGTTTGAACTACAGAGATCAATAAGACAAGGCTGCCCCCTAGCCCCAACACTGTTTGTGATAGCAGCTGATGCTCTTCATTATATCCTCAAAGATAATCACCTAAGCCCCAAAGTAAATGGCCTAATCCTCCCAAATAAAGAGGAATTAATAAACCTTTAGTTTGTAGACGGCATAGCTCTAATTATAAGGCTTGAGGAAGAGAATGTTGGCCACCTCATGGCTAAATTAGATCTCCTAGAAAAAGCAGTAGGTTCAAGGATTTCAAAGGCCAAGTCTATCATGCCTAGTTGGGATGAGAAACAACCTCCCTGGTTTGAGAAATTGGGGTTGCAATGGGGGGGTCCAAGTAAAATAGTAAGATACTTGGGTATTCCATTTGCAGTATGCCCCAACTTGAGGGAAATGTGGAAGTGGGTGAAGAACAAAATTGAGAAGAAACTAACCAGCTGGAATACAAGGTACCTCTCTCTGGCTAGGAGGGCTCAAGTATGTCAAAAGATCCTAGCCTCCTACAACATATATTACTCCTCAGCATGGCTCTTCAGTAGCTATCAAGTGGAAGAGATACAAAAGAAGATCAGGCAATTCATGTGGTCAGATGGGAAAGGTAACAAGAAAATGCATGCAATCAAATGGGAAATATGTTGCATGGAAAAACAAGCAGGGGGCTTAGGGCTTAAAAACCTAAAGCAACAAGGCATTGCCCTAGCAGCAAAGTGGATTTGCAAGGCTCTCACAGGTTAAGAACCTTGGAAAGTCTTGGTCAGAAATAACATTAAGCAAGCTACCTCGAAAAAAGCCAAAACTTGGAAACAGATGCCTCTCTATGACTTAATCTTTGGCAAGTTTACAATAGCCCCTGTTGGGTCCAAAGTATTTAAAAGCTTATGGAAAGCTTGGGAAGTATCCAAAGATAAAATTATTGACAAGTGCCAAATAGACATGGATAATAATAAGTTGTTCATGGAAAGATCCATTTGGTGGAATGTGTTCCACAATAACAAACCACTGGCATTATTACAGGGATGTTCTGCTAAGGCTTGGAACCAAAAAGGCTTGTCCAACTTTGGGCAGATTGTAAAAGAGGGCAAGTTGATAAGTTGGAAAATTCTGAAAGAGGATTTTGGCTTGCTTCAATCACAGAAAAGAACCTTTGAAACAATTAAAAAAAATCTGAAAATACCTACTGGTAACATGTTGGATGATAAGAATTTGATGCAAGATTTTAAGTGGCTGAAAAATAACAGAATTGCAGGTATAAAGGCTAAAGAAATTTATGTGCTTCTGAGCAGCAATCCAAACCTTGCAGAAGAGAGCTGAACCAAAAGTGGAATTTGAACCTAAATTGTAAACAATGGAACCAAATTTTCAAGCATAACTGGAACAACATATTGGAACCCAAAAAAGCAGCATTTAGATGGTTATTTCTAATGCAAAGGCTGCCAAATGTGAGCAGCAATAAGAACCCTCTCATCTGCAGCATCTGTAAAAAATATGATTCCATTATGCATATTTTTTATTATTGTTTCTTTTCAAAAGAAACTTGGAATATCTTCAAAATAGATATGTTAAAAAATGACCAAGTTAAAGAGGAAAGAAAATTAGATATTATTATGGGAAAAATGCATGGTCCTGATAAAACTAATAACCTGCTGTGGCTGATCTTATCAACTGAAATTCTATGGTTTATTTGGAAAGCAAGGAATAAAGAAATCTACCAGGGCTGTAGAAGAGATCTTACTGAGTTTTTGAGAAAACTCACACTCCACACTGTTTACATGCAGGTATCTATAACCATCCAAGTGTCCAAAGAAAAACTCAAAAAGCTGATGGAGGAAGGAAAGGTAGAGATCAACAAGCGAGAAGTGGCATTTGCAAAACAATGGCTGTATCACAGAGAGAAATACAACCCTGAGAAGAGTGGCTACCTGAACAGTAGATCCCAAGATCCTAGTAGATTTGCTGACAAAAGAAAAGAGGAAGACTAGGAGGGACTTATCTTTTGCTTACAGTTTTATATTCACAAATGTAACATTATTTCTTTTGTATGTAGTAGAATATAAAGGTGAAGACACCTATAGAAACTAGCTGATATGAAAATGGACTGAAGTGATAGTCCCTTTTGTAAGAAACTGAATTACTAACACCAGCACCCCAGATGTTGGTATACACTACTGTATCTTTTAACTATAATGAATACAAAAAAAAAGTCTTCTTCCAATACAACTCTAATATTTTTTTGGTGTTTTAATTTTTACAAATTTAAAAAATTTAATTGTTTATAATTTTATATTTATATTTAATATTTATATTATACTGTTTATTTTTTTTAAAAAAAACTTATTCTTTAAATATAAATAAAAAATTTATTAATATATATTTAACTATTTATTCTTTACTAAATTATTAATATTTAAATTTTAATATTATTTTAATTTATATATTCTTATTTGCTTTAAAGTAATGAAAATCTCCTCTAGTAACTTAGAAAATATGTGTATGTTTTTTCATGAATGTCGTATCCAGCCATATCCATATTGGGGGTCTTAAAAAATGGCTGTATCCGTATCCAATACCGTATCCATATCTATATCCATATCTGTGTCCATGCAACTTTGGGAAAAAGAAAAAAAAGAAACAAAATACAAAAATGTGAGGAAAATGGACAAAGAATGGAAATTCATTCAAGTTCATGGCAACTGACTAGAACAGAGACGTGCACTAATATAGGAATCAATCTGGAACATCTGATCAACTCTGTAAATATCATAGATTTAAAATTCTGCAAATATTCACCAGACTGTCAAGTACTCCAGTTAGGCAAGCAAATCACCCACAACTTGTGAGCTCAGTCAATTGGAGAACTTGTGAGTTTCCTGCCAATACTCACTCAGACGCTGACAGGAAGACTCCACCTTTGGCTATTTGGATCTTGGTGGTGTGAAACGATTGTCAAGGAATTGGAAGGATTTATCAACAGTTGGTTAGAACTTACAGGTGATAAAACTATGAAAAATGGCATGCACCATGAAGGTCACTATGGCCTCAAAGGCCTTGGGCTTGGTAGTAGGGGATCCACTGCTGATCCCGCAAGTGGCACTGCTCCTCAACTTCACTGGGGGCTGCTATGGAGACCTCTGCTCTGGTTTGAAAAAGCAAAAAATAAAAATTGTTCTGAGCTGCACCAGATGGAAAAGCAGCAAGTTTTTCCCTTTATTTGGTTTGAAATGACAAAACAACATATTTTCCTATTTTTATGAATGTTTTAGTGTTTTTTTGTTTCCCAAAATTCTCCCACTTAAATCCCGATTAATTGTATTTTGTTTATACTTTTGGTTTGCCAAGTCAATACAGATTATAGGTAATACTACTATGATCAAAATAGATTTATGTGTTCTCTAAATTCATTCTTCATGCTTTGTTTAAGTTTATTTTTGTTGGTGTGAATAGGGGTATTACCTAACTAGTTCCACTATTAGGTCCCTTTCACATCTTATCACTTAAGTTTACTTAGGACTCACTTAGGTAGCTTCTAGAGCAAGCTTTGCATCCTTATCTCTTTATATCTCATATCATTAATCTTATGTTGTCTTATGTCTCACCTTGGCCTATATAACACCAAGGGTCTCTCACACATTGCACATCTATTCTATTTGCATTCTGTGAGAGGAATACAATTTATTCTTGTCATATTGATCTTCTGAGTATTTTGTGCTTTCCATGGGCCTTTATACTTGGGTGGCTATCTCCATAGCCAAATCTTACATATTTTGGGCATTTATGTAATTTATTTTCTAAGTTGCCGAATCGGGTACGGGTACATGGGTATAGGTATGGTATGCCGGTACAGCAATTTGTTTTTTTTGGGGGGTGGGTACGTTTGGGTATGTCCGTACATAGAACATATAAAAATCATAGATATAGACATATTTGCAGCCTAAAAAGTAAAAACAAGAATTAAATTTAGAATACCACATATCATGCATATGCTAAACAAAACTTAGAACTACCATAAATATAACAAATTTGAATTACAATTATACTAAATTAATCTGATATCAATTTTTCAAAACTTGAATGTTACGATAGGTATATAATTATATTGAATTCATTGTTCATTGGTTCAACATTTAAAACAAAATAATACAATTAACTGTAGGCATCATATGGGTCATCAGGAAGATTAAGATCAACATCATCATTGACATTAGATGATATAGGTAAATTAGTAGAACCACATGCAACCCCACTAGCACTCGCACACAAAAAATTTGAAAAAAAAACTTAGAAATCTGCGTCGAGACTTTCAGAATCGGTCAAACACGCCACATCGACTGGAAAAACATCAAGATTCATCTTTTTTTTTAAATACGTTTCAGGATTAAAAAATGCAGTACCCTGGTCGATTCCACAGGGTTTTTACATGTATCCGATTCGGATACGTACCAGTACCTGGAATCGGCAGGGCATATGAGCGATTCTGGTAACTTAGTTTATTTTAATTGCAGAGTTTTCTGGCAAGTCCAACTCTCAATCATATTTTTGGCTGCTTTGTTTTAGCTGGGTCCAAGTTCTTGAACTGGGAAAAAAATAAAGCATTTTTACCATAAATTAAGGGACTTTCATACAATTGCAAAAGTCCTTAAGTGAAGAAATATCAAGTCAACATGTGTTAAGGAAAAACACTTCAAATATGACCTGCATATTGAAGGAAAAGGATGAAAACACTCATACAAACAAAATAAATACAAGTACGTTAGGTTACCTAACTTAATTAACTCACTGTCTGAAAACTTAATTAAATAGTAGCACAGTTTCACTTCCAGTGGAATCATAGTACAACTGACCTCTTTAAATAAAGTCATAAAACCAATGATATGA
The DNA here is from genome assembly GCA_007258455.2 of Sequoia sempervirens. NCBI lineage: Eukaryota > Viridiplantae > Streptophyta > Pinopsida > Cupressales > Cupressaceae > Sequoia > Sequoia sempervirens. The sequence goes on from VDFB02193867.1 coordinate 225,270,054, forward strand.
GGTACAGTCCAGTGGGATAAATCCACACACCTGAACATAAGAATTAAAGCATTATTAAATCAACCTACCTTTAAAGGAATAAAAGCACTATAAAGCATAATTACAATGAAATATTAATAAAAGAATATTTTAAATATTCCAATGTGAAATTGGATGATTTATGACACATTTAGTGTACACAAATAGTGCATAGATTAGAAAGAGAATGTCATGATGACAATCCCCCTTTCATGACAAGCTCTTTGAGACACAACTGCTGCTGAAACTTGACAAACTTACTCTCCATCAATGGCTTGGTGAAGATGCCCACCACTTGGTCCTCTATCCCAACATAGCCAATTGAAATCTTCTAAAGCTTCAACAATTCACAAATTTTGTGATATTTGATCTTGATATGCTTAGTCCTCGCATGAAAGACCAAATTCTTAGCAATTTGAAGAGTACTCTAATTGTCACAACGAATCATCAGCACATCTTTTGGCACATGCAAGCGATCTAGCGTCTCTCGCAACCACACTACTTCATTTGATGCTTGAGCTAGTCTAATGCATTCTAGCTCTATTGTTGATTCCGAAATACTATTTTGCTTCTTAGAAGTCGATGAGATAAATGAATCT
>VDFB02193867.1:225270770-225494198 GCA_007258455.2 Sequoia sempervirens
TATTCCAATTCTTTCCAAAATTGAAATATTCCAATTCTTTCCAAAATTGAAAAAATCAATTGAGCACATGTCTAGAGCTATTTCTCAACCAAAATTGAAAAAATCAATTTTGATATAAATGTGCTTTTATCCTTTCAACAAATTTTGGAATTTTCTTCCTATTCTTCTTCCTAGTCTCTTGGAAGAAATCTTTATCCCTTCTCCATTATCTTCTCCAACTTTTCCATCTCTCACCGTTGATTTATCTAGACTCAATCTCAACCGTTGATCTTTTCCAACTAAGCTTTTGTCTCCAAAAATCTATAAATAGGACCTCTTGGCTCTTTGAAAAGAGAGGATTATTTGCATAACGTGAGAATTATAGTCTTCCAACAATCAAGCATCTTAGCACAAGCATTCTAGTTTCATTATCTCAAGCATTTTCATATCCATTAGTTACATATCTACAATGTCATTCCATCATCATTTAGCATAGGAACTTGGTTTCTTGCATTTTGCATATTTACTCATTCTCTAGGTTGTCATTCTGCTAAGCTTTTGCTTACATAATCTGGGAGCAAGAATCTTACAACGAATCCTTGGAGATAGAGGACGATGAGATAGTTTTAAAAAATTTGTTTGCTTTAAATTGTTTTATTCTCTTAGATTCTTTGATTTAATGTTTCATTAAGATGTTATTGAGTTGAATAAGCTGACATTATTCCTACAACACACAAGGTATTACATAATGATTCTAATAAGGATGTTGAATCTCTAACTCTACTTTTATACTACTAATATCTTAGGTCAACAACCCCCTAGACTAAGTATCTTATTTCTCCTTAAATAATATTACAATATGATGGATTTTTTATAGCTAAGAGTTTCCCCATGTACTTCCAATCCCTTGGAATCTTTGAACACCATCAAAATTATTATATTATATTTTATTGCACTTAAATAATCCTTTGCATTGAATATGCTATATGATATCTTTATACGAGGGTAAGTGCAAAAAGATGGGGGGCCAAAAAGGGGTCTTAAGTGGCCACTTTTTTTCTGAAATTAAGAAATACTGACCTTGGATGTGAAATTGAGGATAGTTACACTCAAAATTTTGAGATGCAACAAAAACAAGGATCGCAGTGCTCCGAGTTTACTTTCTAAACTACTTTTTTTTTTTTATTAGTGAAATAAAGGGATTCAAAAAGGACCACATAATTGGTGTTGTTTTTGTAAGCTATAACATACTTAACTTTGTGGTTCTACAAAAATTAATTTTTTTTTAGTATTTTTAAAATCGCTTCAGTGATAAATTAGCTAATAGTATGTAGTTTATACCCAATTCTTCTGATAACTTTTTAATGAATATTTGATTTTTTTACTAATTTTCAAAGTGGACACTTCCTAAAAACAAAATTTTGGTTGTGCTACCCTTATAAATTTTGAAAAGTTATTGAAAATAAATATTTTTAATATGTGTAGAATGGAGTCTAGTTTCTAAAAATGTAACTATTTTAAATTTCAATGAACGGTTAATTTATAGTGAAAAAAATACCAAACATTAGTTTTTGCCAAAAAACAAACACACAAACAAAAGAAATTATAGATCAAAGGCTTAATATTGTCAAAATGTGAAAAAAATTACATCGTTAGATAGCTAAGAGAGAGCCTAACATTACCTAGGTGTTTGATTTGTTCGACCTTGAAACACATACAAACTTGATGCTTAGGACGAACGCGATTATGTGGAATATTGTAGAATTTGCAAAAACACGTCTTTGGACATTAGGAAGACACTCCAAGCCTAAGTCTAGGGGATTCCCAAAGAAAGAAATAATGCGAGTACGTTATAACACGCTCATGTTATAACGCGCTCACGTTATTTCATAGTTTTGACATGTTTTGTGCATTTGTGCCCAAGAATTTCCTAGCAAGACATAACACAGACGCATTATAACATAATCACGTTATGTCTTGCTTTGTGTTAAATGCTAGCCTATTAAATATATGTATATATATTTGTATGTTTGCATGTATGTATGATTGTATGAAATGTATGTATGTATGCTTGTATGTATGTAAGATTGCATGTACATATGTATGTATGATTATATGTATGATTGTATGTATGTATTTAGAGGGAGGGAGAATTTTAAGAGAGAGAGAGAGTTGTCTGGGTAGGGTGGGAGAGAGAGAGGGAAGGAGAGACCTAAGTGAGTGAGTGAGTGAGTGAGGTAGAGAGGTAGTGAGAGAGAGACTTGAGAGAGGGAGAGGGGATGGAAGGGAGAGACCTAAGAGAGAGGGAGAGGGAGAGAAGGGAACCTAAGAGAGAGAGGAGAGGAGAAGGGTTGGAGTGAGAGGAGTTAGCTTCATTAGAATTGGGAGAAGTTATGTGAGTAGGAGTTCAGGAGAGACTTGAGAATGAGGGGAGAGAGGAAGTGGGAGAGAGGAAGAGAGACCTAAGAGAGGAGAGGTGTAGGAGGAGGTGACATGAGAGAGAGGAGAGTGAGAGAGGTTAGTGAGGACTTATCTAGGTAGGGTGGGATGGATAGAGAGAGGGGGGAGAGAGATTTACCTAGGTAGGGTGCTAGAGGGAGACTTGAGAGAGAGGGGGGTGGGATGGAGAGACCTGAGAGATAGGGAGAGAGGGAGTGGGAGAGAGTGGGAGTGATGGAGAGAGAAGGTAGATAGAGACAATTAGAGGGTATGCGAGAGGGAGGGAGAGAGAGGTGAGATAGATAGAGGTAGAGGGATAGGGATTGAGGGTATATGTTTGAGGGATTAGGGTTGAGATTCAAATGTATAGGGTAGATGGTTTAATGTATAAGGTAGAGGGTTTAAGCATTTAAGGGTTGAGGGGTTAAGGGTTGAGGGTTTAAGGGTTTAAGAGTTGAGGGATGAGGTTTAGGGTTTAAGGGTTTATGGTTGAGGGATTAGGTATTAGGGTTAAGGGTTGAGGGTATAGGGTTGAGTATATAGGTTTTAGAGTATATGGTTGAGGATAGATAAGGTAATCAAACATTTGAAAAAAAATGCCTCAAAGAAATGTGGTCTCATGGTGATGTGCATCACCATGAGACCACATTTCTTTGAGGCATTTTTTCAAATAGTTGATTTCCTTGTCTATGCTACCAAATTTTCCATACATGTCTACCAAAACATTTTTTAAAACAACCCCCCTTTCTTTCAATAGAGGGAGTGACCCTCATTCTCTACAAAATTGGAATATACCCTCCCGCATTAATAGATCTTCATATATTTTGGTTTTCATCTCTATTTCTAAACTTACCTCATCACTAAACTTACCTCATCACTAATGTTGTGATATATTTTAATGTTTCCTTGATTACCCTACATACAAGGGATTGTAACCCTTCTCTCCACTCTTTTATAGCTAGGATAATTCATGTGACCTTTGACAAGCTAGTGAGCTCACTAGCTTGTCAATGTAATAGAATTGACAAGGTAGTGGGCTATTTGAAAAATTCCTCATAGAAGTCGGGTCTCACGGTGATATAGTGAGATCCCATTTCTATGAGGAATTTTTTCAAACAACCCACTACCTTGTCAATTCTACCACATTCACAATCTAGTGAACTCACTAGCTTGTCAAAGGTACCACATTTTGCATACATGTCTACCAAAACATTTTGTCAAACAATTCACATGCCTTGTCCATGCTTCCATTTTGTGTCTATCTTGCAATCATGGAATTCCACAAGACCACATTTATTTAAGGAATTCCATCCAAAAATTCATGTGACCTTTGACAAGCTAGTGAGCTCACTAACTTGTCGATGCGGTAAAATTTACAAGGTAGTGGTTGTTTGAAAAAGTGCCTCATAGAAATGGGATCTCATGGTGATGTATTTTCAATGTGATAGAATTGAAAAGGTAGTGGGCTGTTTGAAAAAATGCCTCATAGAAATGGGGTCTCATGGTGAAACCCCATTTCTATGAGGCATTTTTTCAAACAACCCACTAGCTTGTCTATGCTACCGTATTGACAAGCTAGTGAGCTCACTAGCTTGTCAAAGCTACCACATTTTTCATACATGTCTACCAATCCATTTTTTTCAAACAATTCACATGCATTGTCCATGCTTCCATTTTGTGCCTATCTTACAATCATGGCATGCCAAGAGACCACATTTTTTTAAGGCATTCCATCCAAAAATTCATGTGACCTTTGACAAGCTAGTGAGCTCACTAGCTTGTCAATGTGGCATAATTCACAAGGTAGTGGGATGTTTGAAAAAATACCTCATAGAAATGAGGTCTCATGGTACATCACTGTGAGACCCCATTTCTATGAGGCATTTTTTCAAACATTCCACTATAAGCTCACTAGCTTGTCAAAGGTACCACATTTCACATACGTGTCTACCAAAACATTTTGTCAAACAATTCACATGCCTTGTCCATGCTTCCTTTTTGTGCTTATCTTGCAATCACATAATTCCATGAGACCACATTTCTTTAAGGAATTCCATCCAAAAATTCATGTGACCTTTGACAAGCTAGTGAGCTCATTGGCTTGTTAATGCGGTAGCATAGAGAAGCTATTGGGTTGTTTGAAAAAATGTATCACCGTGAGACCCTTCTATGAGGCATTTTTTCAAACAACCCACTAGCTTGTCTATGCCACTACATTGACAAGCTAGTACATCACCGTAAGAACCTTCTATGAGGCATTTTTTCAAACAACCCACTAGCTTGTATATGCTATGACATTTTGCATACATGTCTACCAAAAAAATATTGTCAAACAATTCATATGCCTTGTCCATGCTTCCATTTTGTACCTGTGATATCCAAATGTTTAACCTATCTTAAGCAATTAAAATGCAATGGAAAAACATAAGAAACACCTCAAGATTAGCCTAAGGAATTTGTAAAAGCAAAGATGAAAAGTGTAAAATGATGCTAAATAGATATACCTCCCTTTTGCAGCTGAAACACCTTGGTTGGCCCTTGATTTTGATTTGGTTTGTATGCTCCTTGATGGCTCTTGATATGACTAAATGAAAGATGTGACTATGTGCTTGAATGCAAATGCAAATGGATGAAATTGATGGCTAGATGAGTGCATAAAATGACAAAATTTATTTGTAAAATGACTATGTCCCCTAAATGCCTTAGAAGATGGGGTATTTATAAAGAAACTTGAATTCTCTAGAGAATTCAATGGTTGGGATTTATCCAACAAGGCCAAGATGAAGGGCTAAGGTGAGTTGATGACTCACAAGCCCTCACATTTTGACATGTGGAATGTGGGATGGCTAAGGGTGAGATGATGTGTAGGTGATGTGGAAGGGAGGTAAATGATGTGGAGGAAGGACAAGTACCTTCCAAGTACTTTGATGTGACATTTCAATGATCACATGGGGAAGGGGAAAGCTTTGGGAGAATAAAAGTGAATTTTAAATTCACAATGATTGGAAGAATCTAGTGGGATAGAGACAAGGTTCCCAAAGGTGGGAATTTGTCACATGTGACTTGCTGTGACAAGTCAAATATTCTAGATGATGCATGGGAAAAGGAGATTCTAGGAGGAATAAAAGTGAATTAAAAATTCACATGGGGAAGAGAGGAGCCTTGGATGAATAAAAAGGAATTAAAAATTCTTTGGGGGATGGGGAGAGTTGACCAAGGTACTAATTAGTTTAACTAATTAGTAATTAGAGAATAATTAGGGGTTAATGAGGATTAGAAGCCAACTTGCAAAAGTTGGAGGATGTGACACATCCTAATCAAGGATTAGGCATGTGCACATCCTTAATGAAGAGATTAGGAGATGGATTAGGATTAGATGAAAATGACATGTGAGGAATTAAATAAATGTAATATTTATTTAATTCATTTGATGAAAAGGGGATTAAGGAGGGTAAGGTATTTAATTACCTTAGGGATTTGGCATAATTAAGGATATTAATTAAATAATAGTAATATTACTTAATTAACTCGGATAAGAGAATGTTTAGATGAAAGGGGATAAATTTGGATAAATTAAGTGTCCAAATTTAGGTGTCTACAGTACCTATCTTGCGATCATGGCATTCCATAAGGCCACATTTCTTTAAGGCATTCCATCAAAAAATTCATGTCAGCTTTGTCTATGCTACTGCATTGACAAGATAATGCTACCACATTGAAAAGCTAGTGAGCTCACTAGCTTGTCAAAGCTACCACATTTTGCATACATGTCTACCAAAACATTTTTGTCAAACAATTCACATGCCCTTTCCATGCTTCCATTTTGTACCTATCTTGCTATCATGGCATTCCGCGAGGCCACATTTCTTTAAGGCATTCCATCAAAAAATTCATGTTAGCTTTGTCTATGCTAGAAATACTCTTCTATAGGATGATTGTAAGTATTTTGTATGAAGGGTTGAATGAAATATATTTCATTTATTTGTATAGATTTATTTTTTAGGAACTAATATTTGTCTCTTTATCATGCTACAAATAAAATTATTCATCATGCCAAGGAAACGATCAAGGATTAAACCAACACAAGAAGAGATACAAGCTAATAATGCAAAGAAAGAAACATGGATGAGGGAACATCGTGAGAAGAAGAAATTGATTGAAAAAAACATGCCAATTAAAGAGGAACCTCAACCATCAAAAAGAGAAATGGAATTAGTGGCACAAATGGGAATGAATGCGAAAGCATCATGCTAAGAGATATTTGAATACCGTAGTTGGAGGCACACCCTCTACCACAAGTGAATATGGAGGGACACCATCTACTGCAAGTGAATATGGAGGGATGCCATCTATCACAAGTGAATATGGAGGGACACCATCTACCGCATCTCAAGTTTAGAGTACATCATCACTCACATTTGAGGAAGGAGGTACGCCATCATTCCCATCTCAACCTCAAGGTATGTCATCTATTCCATGCTCGATTGATGGTACACCATCTAGCCCATCTCATTTAAATATTGATGAAATTCCTAATGTTGAGATGAATGTACCTATGAGAACACCACCTAGAATTTTGCATATAAATCCAAAGTTTTTGATTAATATCGATGAGAATATTTTGTAGCCAATGGAAGGTAAGATTCCACAATGCATTTGTAGAAGATATTCTCATAATATTTGGAGATTGTTCTCTGAAAATTTAAACAAGACCGCAAGATGTCAACTATTTATTGAATTGATGCATAGTATAAAGTATAGGTCCATCATGAAGATTCTTGGATTGAGAACATCAAATGCTTCCAAAAATACTATTGTGAAGAATCTAATGGATGCTTATGAGAGTGTGGGTAAGACCTCACACTCAAAAGATAGTAATGTCACTTGATGTGTCATTACATCAACTTTAGTAAGTAATCAAACAAGGAAATATCATCTCATTAGAAATACAAGTCAAGAATTGAGAATTAATAGAATTTTTTTATCAAGAGTTGTTCAAAGGAACCAAAGAATTGAGGATATCGATTCCACTGAATTATGGGCATTGTTGGGGAGGCTCCCACAAAAAGATAAATCGGTTGTTGAAGCATTCAGATAACTAATTGAAGACTATTGGAAGAATAGCACAAGGCCATCTTTGAATCAAAAGGATGTGGTAAGAAGGAAAATCAGTAGTTGAAACCATGAGCCATATCCAAAGCATTTTTTGGATACGACTCAAACACAATTTTTTCATAAATTTCTAGAGGATTATCTTCAAATTAAAATTTTTCAAAGACATTTTGAAATGCTTAAACCTTTTTATGTCAAGATAAATCACACACGCACTATTTTTTTCTATAAATTTCATATTGAATTTTCTAACCATTTTGATGTTTATCATTCTATATGTTTAGATTTGCATACTAACAATGTTTTGCAAGATTGTGGCATACATGCCCCACCAACATCTTCTAGATAATTATCAAAAAAATTATGTGAAAGAGAGGAAGTCCAAATATTCTACAGGAAACTATGCTTGGATAGCACATATCAACATTGCAGTGGCTTGCAATGTATGCCAATATGTGAACATATGGAAAGCACACATACGGTTGGAAAGGAACTAGTAAATTTTGGAAAGTATAAAAAAGTGGCATACATTAAAAAATATGGTAATAAAAAAAAAGGTGTGATTTGGTTATTCAAAAGATTCCAGTGTATCATTTTATGTCTACATTTCATGACAGTATAGTGTATGAGTATTCAAGGAATACCCATAGAGCTTGATCGTTGGACTTGCAATTCAAGTTATTCAAGGAAACCTTCCAGTTGGTAGCATAGTTTTAGTGGTCGACTTTGCAGAGAACTACACTCTACAGCCACAACGCGAGGTGTAGTCACAATATTACAACTTCATACAAGTTTCTATATTTGTGCACATAACATTCATTCATGCAATTGATAGTACAAAGGATAATCAGAAGGTAATGAGGGAGTACCACTTTTACATTAGTGATGATCGCACACATTCTCCAGAGTTTGTGCAAGGTTGCTTTTAGTTTTATGGGGGTGAAATGTGTTATCATTTTTACCTTTTATTTTCCTTTACATTTTCATTTCTATAGTATCCTTTGTTGTTCTTGTTACTATTTGTTAATGAAATGAGGATATTTTATAAAATGTGAAGAAAAGATAAAAACTTATAAATATATCAAACTATTCAATAATTTATTGATTATCTTCATGAATATGATAGAAGGGGATAATTAGGTGGATAACACATGGGTGCAAGAGCATCGATGGAGTGGAGATGAAGCCATTCAAAGTCATGTGTTATTTTTGCTAAGTTTGTTCCAAGTTAATTTGTTTTGAGATAGTATCGAAAGTCTGTAATCTATTTTTAATTAGCTTATGAGGTTGTTGGTCATAGTCCAAAACAACCTAGACAATTAAATTCTTTTTTTTTAGCATTAGTTATACATTTAGAGGCTCATGATATCTATAAATATGTATGTTAAGACTCTGATTGATATTGATATATGCATCTATAAACTACTATTTTTTTTACATATTATAATTCAAATACCATTTGTATGAGTATTGATTAGCATGGAGTAAGTTTTCATTTAGAGGTTTCATCACCTGATAATCAAAGAAGGCAGGGCCCACTTCCTTAGTTACCTAGTGAATTATTATAGTATTAGTATGTTGTGTGGTAATAAGTCTTTTCAAATTTAAATCTATTTTTAATCTTTAAATATAATTGCTATGTTAGATTATAATTATTGGGTGTGTTGTTAATCAATGTGTTTACTATTACATGTGAGTTTCTTTTAGCATATTAAAATTCAATAAGTGTTAATTGGCGTGTTTACTAATACATGTGAATTTAGTTTAGCACATTACATTTCAATTTCATTATTCAATCATACTTTGTTAATTCATTTTTAGTGTGAAGTGTTAATTTTGTATTGTTGTTTTCTATTAATCTATCCTTGTTGCAAACTATTCTTGGCATAAGTTCCTATCACAAAATTGATAGGAAGACTAAAAAACTAGATTTCTAAAAAAATTTAAGTGTTAGTTGCATTCATCCCCACTTAGTTCTTTGTTTTCATCCCTTAGGTAAACTTCCACAACACCCTTCACAAGTCGATGATCCCTAGATTGAAGCTTAGGAATAAATTGATGAAACTGTACCACAAAATTCTTGAGGATTGATCCAAATACATTTACCAATTTGATAGAATTATAAGGATAGCTTATCTTTAATATCAATCCATAGTTTAATCCAATTATCTTAGCGTCATTTCCGAGGAATGGTGTTAAAGGCCTGTTAGTCCATTGAACTAAGTTAGGACTAGTGAGCTAAGGAGAAAGTCTACGTGACAATCGACCTTGTTTGGATAATTACCCATAGTTTGCTCTGTTACAAGTCATATAGGTACATGAATCGTAGTAGAGATAGTAGAGGGAGATTTGTTAAAAAGGATAAGGGAAGTAGTTCACAACAAGAAAAATCAAAAAACAAATTAAAACCATTAGTTGTGCACACATCATCTAAGAAAGAGTTAGTCGAACCAGGTATCAAAAAGCATGTTATTGAGTCTACCATTGTTGAGACCCCTTCTAGTATCCATCATTGAGAGTCTTCTGACGAATTGTATAAACGAGTTGAAAAAATATTTTGAGAATCTTATGAACTCCAAAGTGGGAAGTCCCCAAGTGAGCATAAACTTTTCATAGTTGTCTACAGTCCTTGGGAATTTATGGATAACAACAAAAACAAGAACGATGTGAGATTCAACAAAAATGAAAGGAAATTGGCCAACAACAACCCAATCACTTTTGAATTTCCCATTACACATTTGAAAGAGGATGCCCCAATGAAGAGCATTCCACACTCAACCTTTCCCATCTTTTGAGGTCTTTCGATGGAAGAACCTGATATGTTCCTTTTTGAATTTGACATTTTATGTCACAACTATGATTATCAAACTGGGCACAAGAGCTGAAATTGTTTTCGGCTACCCTAAAGGATGCACCATTGAGGTAGTTTATGGGATTAGGACGAGAAACCATTCATAGTTGGGATGATATGAAGAACAAATTCTTTGAAAAATACCAAGAATACTATAGGACTAAGGAAACATGAGATGCGATATTCCACATCACACAACATGACAAAGAAACTCTAGAAGATTATTTGGAATGTTTCCTATTTAGCCTACAAAGAACCAGACACACAAGGTTGACCCGTGGCACTGTAAAAATGCTATTCCTTAGGGGAATTAGAGATGAATTTTTGGATACTTTAAATCTCATGGGTGGAGGTGATATTTCTAAAATGAGGTTTGACGATATTTGTGATGTGTGTAGGAACTATTCAAGGTCTACCCACTCATCTAGGGGGTATGTCAGGAAGCATGTTTCTCTTGGAGGGACATCTGGAGTTACAAAATGAGAATTGGGTACATTACTCGAGGATCTTAAGATCGATCTACTCAACCATATGGGTAAGCAGATAGATACTTTGTATACACGAAGGAAGTAGGAGGAAGCTGAAAAATCCTTAGCTATCTTTTGTACAATGTGTTGTAAAAGGCATAGTGGTGAAGAATGTCCATATAATAGAATAAAAATCTCTTCTTTAGAGGAAGCCAGTAGGGACACTATTCTAAAACCTCTTCCTATAGGTATGATTGAGGTAGAATACATTGATGAGGTTGTTTACTTTATGGCCTGGTGGAGACCTTGGCAACCAAGACAAACGCCCCATTTGATTACCAAGTAGCACCACAAATTCCTTTTCAAAAAAAATATTTCCCAAACCAGCCTAGATGGTATGGAGGTTAGAAACAACCCCCATACTACCCCCAGTTACCACAACAATATCCCCATGCTCCACAATCATGGAAAGCATGACGATCCAACAATAAATCCTTATCAATAATCCCAACAACTCTTTCCACCTATGCAATCATCATCTAATCAACCATCTAGTTTGAATCAACCTCTGAAAGCCATGCTTATGCTCACACAACCATTACCCAATCTGAATAATAAGGTGGCTCAATCAATTTATAACAATGAAGTGGCATGGTACCCAACTTATCTCATCAATGCATTGGAAATTGATGGTGTACACTTACAATCAGGAAAGAATCTTTAGGGGCCAACTATCACAGTAATAAAGGATTTTATAATTGAAGAAGAGCAACCAAGGCCCCCATTTCCTGATAGGCTGTGAGAGCAACCAAAACCACCAGAAACATCTTAATTAGATTTTGACTTTATGAATGAGTGACATAATGTTAACATTAAAATTCCTTTGTTGCAGGCCATTTGAGATTTTCTAGTGTATACCAAAGCGGTTAAGGAATTATGTGGGAGAAAACAATAGAAGAAACATGACCCCAAGATAGTCCAAGTCATTGGACAATTAGCAGATTTGATGTTGGGGAGGATCTTGGTCCCTAATTATGCGGATCCAGGGAGTCCAATGATAAAGGTACATATTGGTGATGTAGTCATTCCAAATACACGTGTGGATCTAGGAACAAATATAAATGCAATGACTAATGGAACTAAGGAGAGACTAGCCCTTCAAGGACTAAGACCTACTCCAATGGTCTTGCAAATGGATGACCACTCCCTTGTAAAACCAAAAGGTATGATTGAAGACATCATTATTTCTATTGAGTCTTGGGAGTATCCAATAGATTTTATGATTTTGCAAGAAAATCTTAAGCTGGGGGGTACCCCTTAATTTTAGGAAGACCTTGGTTACCTGTTGCTAATGCTTTCATTAATTGCAGGTTTGGAAACATGGTGATTTTGAATAGGGATTAAAATGAAACAAACGACGTTGTACCTTACAACACAACCATTATTGGAAATAGAGGATCCATTATGGATCGATAATGATTTAGAAGAATCTTTACCTATTTTAACAATAGATCAAAGTAAGGAATTTGAGGGTATATCAGAAGACACTATTATTAATAATTTCTTGCAAAATTATTATTTGGTTGATAATGCTTTAGAGACAATGAGTTTTCCTACGGGTACAAGTGATAATTGATCATTTGGAAATTTTCCACTAGTTAGTAATTTGTAGTCTATTGAACATTTCATTACTTTGCATCAATTATTACCACATACTTGTATATATAGTCCATTTTTGATATCTTCGTCTAATTCACAATTGCTTGCTATAAATACCCCTATACATTCTCAATCCATGGAAATATTTCTTGGAAAAATGCTTAACATAAATCCCAACTTGAGTGCCTCACAATTAGAAGACCTTATTGCCATGTTGCATTCCCAAAAAGAGGCCTTCGCTTGGGATTACCAACATATGAGAGGTATTCATATTGCCACTTGCACACACCATATCTATAAAGAGGAAGGGAGTAGACCTATGAGACAACCCCATATGAGATTAAATCCTGTCTTACGAGAAATAGTTAAGGATGAACTTCAAAAGTTGCTTAATGTAGGATTTATCTATCCTATATCAGATAGCCAATGGGTGTCCCCACTTGTGGTAGTACCTAAAAAGAATGGAAAGTGGTGAATGTTTTCCAACTATAGGGCCCTTAACAAGGATTCTAAGAAATGCCATTTACCACTTCCCTTTATTGATCAGGTCTTAGACACCCTAGCTGGAAAGAATTTCTTTTCCTTCCTTGATGGATTTATGGGTATAATCAAATTTGTATTACCCCAGAAGACCAAGAAAAAACTACCTTTAATTTCCCATGGGGTACATTTTCCCATAATGTCTTACCTTTCGGATTGTGTAATGCACCCACTACCTTACAACGGGTTGTTCTAAGTATTTTTTTAGATTTAATTCATGATTGTGTGGAAGTGTATATGGATTATTTTACTATTTATGGTGATACATATGATGAAGCTAAGGAAAATCTTGAAAAAGTTCTTAAATGATGTATTGATACTAATCTCTCTTTAAGTCATGAAAAATGCCATATTTTAATGATTGATGGTATAGTTTTGGGACATTATATTTTTGTAAAAGGAATTGAAGTGGATCCCAAAAAGGTAAAAATCATTTAAGAATTTCCTATTCCTACTTCTCTAAAGGACGTGTGTAGCTTCCTAGGACATGCTAGTTATTATGGAATCAAAATTTTAGCAAGATTGCCTCACCTCTCTTTGTTTTGTTAGGAAAAGATGTTGATTTCTCATGGAAACCTGAGTGCTAGCAAGCCTTTGAAGAAATCAAAGGTAAAATTATAACTACACTTGTGCTGTGATGACCCAATTGGGAACTACCATTTCACATACATATCGATGCATCAAACAATTCCATGAGAGTCGTACTGGGACAGAAGGAAAACCCTCTCTTTTACTCCATCTATTATATTAGTAAGAATTTTACTAGTTTAGAGGTAAATTATTTAGTAACTAAGAAATAATTCTTGGTTGTAGTCTATGTGACAAATAAAATTTTCCACTATATAACTGGGTACAAGGTGTTTGTGCATACAAATTGCTTTTCTATTAGATTTTTGATGAATATACCAGTTGTTAAGGATGAATGATTAGGTGGTTTCTTCTCTTCCAGGAATTCAATATTACTATTCTTAACAAACCAAGACGAGAGAATGTAGTGGATGATTTTCTATCTAGACTAAAGCGTGATGATGAACAAATTCTTGTGGATGATACTTTTCTAGATGAACACCTTTTTACTACTTCTGTAAAGAGCCCATGGTTTGTTGATATTGCTAACTATCTTGTTACCTGTAGATTTCCATCCCATTTTTCCTCGAGAGAACACTGGAAGCTTATAGGGCTTAGTGGGAAATATAGTTGGATTAATGGTTTAATTTTCCATACTATAATTGATAATGTTATGCGTCATTGTGTTGTAGAGGAGGATGTGTTTGATATACTTTGTTTCTGTCATTCTGAGCCTTACAAAGTCCATTTCACGGCACAAAAAACCACTAACAAAGTATTAATTGCAAGGTATTATTGGCCAATAATCTACAAGGATTGTAAAAGGTTTGTTCAACATTGTGATAAGTGTCAATGTATGCGTCGGCCTACACACTCTGATGAGATGCCCTTACATCCCCAGTTATCAATAGAACCATTTGAAAAATGGGGTTTATATTTTGTAGGGACCATTAATCTTCATTGAAATAAAGAATATATTTTGGTTTGTACAAATTATGTCACTAAATGGGTAAAGGTAGTAGCTTTGAAGCATGCTATGGATACCAAGATTGCTAACTTCTTGTATTCTAATATTTTTACCAGGTATGGTGTTCCTAGAGAAATTTTCACAAATTAGGGGACACAATCAGCTCTGATTTGGTTGTTGCATTGGTGTGAGAATATGAGATCAAGCATTGTAAATCTTCCCCGTGCCATCCACAAGCCAATGGGCAAGTGGAAGTGACCAACTAAGAATTGGAGAATATTCTCACGAAGACAATAGCATTGCATAAGAAAGATTGGGCAGATAGACTTCTTGAAGTTGTTTGGGCTAGGTATCACACAACTTGGAAGACGACCACTGGACTAACACCATATGAGCTTGTCTATGGTAAAAAGGTTGTCTTGCCAATTGAATTTGAAGCAAAGATTCTCCGCATTGCTCTTAAACTTGGGATGAGTCTCAGTCAAACCCCAAAAAAAATATTTTCTTAACTCCATTCTTTAGATGAGATGCAACAGGAGGCTCTTCTTCATGCAGAGGTGGTGTAAAAGTAAAGGGAAAAATGGCATGAATGCTTCATTCGGTTACAAAAATTCCAACCTAGGGACTGGGTGTTGCTTTATGACTCTTGGTTCCAAGATTTCAAGGGGAAATTTCATATTTGCTGGCTCGGTCCTTATGAAATCTAGATTGTGTATGATAATGGTGTTGTTAGACTGTGCATTGTCAATTCAAAGCAAATGGATATTCTTGTCAATGGGCAGCATTTGAAACTTTACAAACAACCCCTTTCAAAAGAAAATTTTGTTTGTGATATGGTGAAGGAGCTAAATTTGGTTCCTGTTGCCTCTTCAAATTAATTTTTTTTCCAATAATAGTAATAAAAAATATATAAAAAAATTAAAACATAAAAAGTGCAATAAAAGATCCAACAATGAAAACCTTTGGGTATTGTTGGCCAGTTAATATTTGAAAGTTGGTTTTTCGACACCTCTAAGTGGTGGTGGATTGAAAACCGACAATGCCGATGATCTGTTGTCGTACAATTTGTTTTTTTTTAAAACCGAACTTCCTAGCACTTTTGTGCCAGGAGTTGTCTCATGACTAACACAACATTACTTGGTATGGATAAGTTGATTTTCATTTCAGCTATTTGAGGATTCCTTTCTATCCTTTGGCTATTCTCTTTGGCCAGTGACAACCTACTTCAAATTTATACCACCATTCTGTGTGCTTCATTCTACACGGTTGTATCGGGGCTTGGCTCTTGTCACTATTTGGCTAGGAACCTTTGTTCATCAATTTTGTTTGCATTTTTTTCTAGTTAGTGTTTGCTTCCTCTTGACAACAATTCTTTAGGTCTTTACCACCACATTACTGGGTAGTTGACATCTTGCAACTCATACATACAATAGTTTTTGTTGTGGTTGCTTTTCATTCCTGTTCTAGGTTCACTTTCTACTTCATTGGTTCCATGGTCTGCTAGAACATTCATGCCACTTACTTACCAGGGTGTCTTACTTCCACTATTTTCTATTAATTGCACTCCATCTATGGTACTCCATATTGGGACTTGTCATTCTTGATATTTAATGTATCCCATACACATCCACCTTGGCAGCGGTTTTGGTGGAGCGTTTCTGATATACTGTCCTCATCATCACTCTACGTTGCCTTGGATCTCAGATAAGACACTACTAAGCTGGAATTTACATGCTAGCACTGGTCACACACTTTGTTCAGACCCATTTTTTGTTTTGTAGGTTTCTCCTGTGCTCGCTTCCACGTTGACTTTCCATACTCCCGATGGTCATCAATATTGGTATGTTTGGGTTTTTACTTTTCTTTGTTATTTTATTTAATATCCTTATTTTCTTTTAATAAATGGTGATGCAACCCAAGGATGGGTCATATGCCAAGCTAGGGGGAACCGTCAAATCATATCCATGTCATATCTAGGAACCGTCAAATTGTATCCATGTCATATCTATTTGGCACACCGTAAACCATTATTACTTGGCCTTGTCTATTTAATATTATTATTGCCCTTCCACTCATCCGTGTAACCATAAGTTGACATGATTACCATTGTAAACCAATCTCTATGCTTAGTTACCATTTACCTACTTGTCATTTCTACCACATCCATTATTCGAAACCTGTCCCAAACTATTCCCAACACTTTTCCTTGTTAGTGGTAGTTTTTGCATCTATTAACCTTTTTTTCTGCAAACTATTCTAGTTTGGAAAACCTCATGGTAGTATAATGGCAGGGACCACCATTGCCATTTTGAGCCCATGCCCATGGATGAACTGAGAGATCGAGAAGTTTTTGAGGCATATAAAATCTTTAAACATGCAGGATGGAATGCATATTTCAAGAGGTTGAGGGGATATGATGACAAGCTTGTGCGGTAATTTGCAATGAATTTACACAAGAATCAAGGGTTCATAGTTTAGCTATCTCTATCACAGTAGAAGTTGTAGCTGACGTCTCTAGCTTAATGCTAATAGAGAAAACTATTTTCCTAACAATTGAAAGTGAGTAAAGGATCTCAAACCTCTTCGTAAGAAGTTTCTGGAAAGAGGTGAATCTGTCGAAGTGGTATCTGGGCAAGGTACAAAGTTTGCCTCACTTCCACATCCTTGGAATGATGTAGCAAAATTTTTCGTTCAGTATATAACTTGTGAAGGTACATACGCATATGTGTATGCTAAGCATTTTTGACTTATGTTGCGTCTACAAAGAGGTATACTTGTGAATGTTTTGTTCTTCCTTTATTCTTCTGTGACTCAAATGAGAAATGAAGACCAAAAGGGAAACAAGAATTACTTGGATCACCATGGACTCATTAAAATATTGATTGTGAGGGAATTAAAAAAAAAAATCCTCTAAGGGACTGGGAATTGTTTATTAGAGATGATACCCCAAAAATTTTTGTTGAGGAAGACGTCCTTGTCACCCCAAACAATTCTGCTGGGGAAGAATCTCCTGACATAGAAAAATATCTTAATACTTTTGAAAAAGGGGAATCTATACATACATATTCAAATGAGGGTAGTGAGGATGAAAATCCTTCTAATGCACATAATGAAGATTCTAAGTTGAAAGAAGTCCCTGGTGATTCCCCTAGTTCTTCAAAGAAAATTGTTTATTTGAAAATTAGTAAACAAACCCTAGGTTCATGCAACAAGCAATTCAATGGTTCAAATGTTAAACCTATAAGTGTTAAATCTGTCAAAAATAGCACACCAATCCTTGAATCTAGGGGTAAACAAAAATTGTGTAGCAGGTCATCCTCAGCCAAAGCCTCAAATGTTCCCTGTGATAAGGAAAAACTACCCACTACCACAATGGATAAATTGGAGAATTTGGCCAATGTAGCCAACAATGTCTTAAGTCCTGAAAAAAAGATGAAGTTGATGATTTGATAGTTTAAGCTACAGTGTTCTGTAAAAATAAAAGGACAAAATTAGTTTCTAGAGAGTTGTGACAGATAAAAAAGGAGGAAAACATGAGAGGAGATTATAGACAATAAAACAGATAAAAATAGGTTTGAGCAAGAAACTGAAGGTGCCTTAGCAAAATTATTTGATTTTAGAAGAGATATTGACTGTCATAGAAGGTGTTCATGATAAGACCAACATTCAGGATGAGCTTATTCAAATTGAACAACTTGGTGATGACATTGGAAACCTGAAAAATTTTGCAAACAAAGGTCAGGTGAATTAGATAGAACTCCCATTTTTACTTCAATTGAAGGAAATGAGTTGGATGCATTAGTTGACAATGAGTAGGAGAATATTGGAATACATCACACTAAAATCCAAGAGGCATAAGGAGAGGTAGAATAAGAAGCATAGGAAGAGTTTGAGGAAGAGCATCCTCTGTTGAAAAATGAAGAAATTGGTGGTCTATAGAATTTAGTAACCAAGTTAACAGAGGATATTCAAGCACTACAAGAGTTCATTAGCCAAGATGACTGAGGAAAACCAAGCTCTACAAAAGCAGGTTCATGATGCATGTTCTCTTAATTCCTCATAGGTAGAGGAAATTGGTCAACTCAAAGCAGTACTTGAGCAAGAAATTTCCTCCACTCTTATGCCTGTCCAAGAACATGAGAAACAGATGCATGCACTAAAACAGTTATGGTTCAAATAAATCACCAGCACATTGTAGAAACTGGCTTCTCCACCTGGTTTGTACCCTATGTTCTTTTGCATGACATGAAAAACCCTAAGTTGGGGGGAAATGATGGGGGTGAAATGTATTATCATTTTTACCTTTTATTTTCCCTTTACCTTTTCATTTCTATAGTATCCTTTGCTATTCCTGTCACTATTTGTTAATGAAATGAGGATATTTTATAAAATGTGAAGAAAAGATTAAAAAATTATAAATATATCAAAATCTTCAATCATTTATTGATTATCTTCATGACTATGATAGCAGGGGATAATTAGGTGGATAACACGTGGGCACAAGAGCACTGATGGAGTGGAGATGAAGTTGTTCAAAGTCATGTGTCATTTTTGCTAAATCTAGTCCGCGTTGTTTATTTTTTTTGAGATAGTATTGAAAGTCTATAATCTATTTTTAATTAGCTTCTGAGGTTGTTGGTCGTAGGCCAAAATAACCTAAACAATTATATGCTTTTTTGTTTAGCATTATTTATACACTTAGAGGCTCATGATATCTATAACTATGTATGCTAAGACTCAGATTGATATTGATATATGCATCTATAAACTACTGTTTACTTTTAAAGATTATAATTCAAATACCATCTGTATGAGTATTGATTAGCGAGGAGAGTTTTCGTTCAGAAGTTTTCATCACCTAATAATCGAAGAAGGAAAGGCTCACTTCCTCGGTTACCTAGTGAATTATTACAATATTAGTACGTTGTGTGGTAATAAGTCTTTTCAATTTTAAATGTGTTTAATCTTTAAATATAATTATTGTGTTAGCTTATAATTATTGGGTGTGTTGTTAATCGGTGTGTTTCCTGTTGCACATGAATTTAGTTTAGCATATTATATTTCAATAAGTGTTAATTGGTGTGTTTACTAATACATGTGAATTTATTTTAGCACATTACATTTCAATTCTATTATTTGATCATACTTTGTTAATTCATTTTCAGTGTGAAGTGTTAAATTTTTTTTTTGTGTGCTATTAATCTATCCTTTTTGTAGACTGTTCTTGACATAGCTTCTTGTCATAGAATTGACAGGAAGACCGAAAACCATATTTCTGATTAAAAAATTGAGTGTTAGTTGCATTCATCCCCACTTAGTTCATTGTTTTTCAGCCCTTAGGTAAACTGCCACAACACCCTTTGCAAGTCAATGATCCCTAGATTGACACTTAGGAATAAACTAAGGAAACCACCATGAAATTCCTGAGGATTGATCCAAATACATTTACCAATTTGATATAATTACAAGGATATCTTATCTTCAATATCAATCCACAACTTAATCCAATCACAGTTCTATAATGATTTGGCTAGGAGGGGTATAACATATAGTTAGCATATAATATGGTCAGATAATTATGCATCATAGTTCACAAACTTGCAGATGATCTATTGGTTGAGTAGGATGCATGCTATTACAAGTGTTAAACATAAGTGGAATGTTTGTGAAGCTAAGCATGGAAAGGGGGGGCATGATGGTGCATGGAAAGGAAAAAGTGTAGCTCACTTGATCATTCCAGTGTACAAAAATCCTCATATGATGCAATGTTAGTATCATCTATCAACCAAAAAAATATGAAATGAAGACTTACCTTCATTACCTAGACCCATCGAAGCATTGCACCACTCGACGATTGATCAAACATGAATGCAAAATCTAAGAATTATGACTTGTTTGAAAACACATTGTGTATTGCTAAAATGAACTAAATGGATGAAATATGTAGAACAAAAAAAGATGGATAAAATCAAAGTGAACTTGGGAAAAATGTGATGAATATGGAATGTCTAGAATTTTTATTGATGATGTTTCTCAAGCCAAACAAGACTCATTCACCATCTAGGGTGAATCAGTCCCTGTTCCGATGAATTCTTCTAGAAACAGGTTTCTGTCTGCCGAGAGCTGGATTCTGATAAAAATAGTTTTCATGCCCATAGATGGGAATAATTCACCATGATTGGTGAATCAATCCTCCTTTAGGAATCTAAAAATTTAGAGGATGATTGTGTAGCTTCAGATCTACAATTTTGTCTTCTACAGGTGTCCGCTTAAGAAATTGTCGGAATCGGGTCTAAAAATGCCTTTTTCTTAATATTTTAACTCAAATGAAGGGAAGATGACTTGAATGACTTGAAAAATAAATCTTCAATGATTCTCAAGCTTCCAAGACTCCCAAATCTGAAAAAAAATAAGACAAGAAAGAGATATGTTGAATGTTAGGGCTTGGGGGTTTGCCTTGGTCAAACCCAGTTTAGGTAATTAAACCAAAATGATGTAAGAAATGAATGAAACATGAAAAAATGGAGTAAATTACCTTTAAATGATGGTTGATCTTGGATTTCTACAACAATACATGTAAAATCTTCCCTTGAATGGTTTAGAATGCTAACTTGAAGACTTCTAATGGAGAAACCCTAAGTTGCTTGACTTAAGATAGAAGATGAAGGATAGGAGATGTAATACTGAGTTCTTAGATGTTGAATTGATGATAGTGTCTATAAAATGAGGATAAAAACACTTATTTATAGACAAGTGTGCCTTAGTGCCCAATAATACTACATCACAGGCCAACATGAAGTAAAAATAAACTTTAAATTTCACTTTTTCCTGCTTAAAGGTCAAAATGGGGGCCAAATAGGACTCATTCACCACACATGGTGAATGGGTCCCACTTGGAGGGGAATTATTCACCATGCATGGAAAATGGGTCCCACTTGGAGGGGAATTATTCACCATGCATGGAAAATGGGTCCCACAAGGGCCATTCCGACACCTAAGAAGCCAAGGAATTAGGAAATAAGGTCTAAAATGCCATCTTGTCGGGTATTTGATGAATTAAAGCCTTGGGATGCACAATATGGGTCAATTAAGACCTATTAGTGATGATGTAAATGCTAAATAGGGATTGGGACATGTAAATCAATGTGAAAGTGTGGTTAAATACACTTTACAACACTAAAATTAGGTCCACAGAGTCTAGAAGGGCACAAAAATCAATGTGAATGTGCAAGACATATTAAAACACTAATTTAACATTAAGTTTAAGTTATAAGCCTTCTAGATTGATGTAATAATATTATTAAATATGTTTTATAATGTTTAATTAGGAAGAAATAGGTTAATTAGGTCTAGAAAAGCGTGAAAGTCCTTTACAAGACTTTACAACACCTTTACAAGATGTCAATAAACACATGCTATTTGATTTACAAGGGTCCAAGACCTAGTGTGGACACATAAAATGCCTCACAACACTAGATTAAAACCTCATTAAGTCTGTTTAATCATGAATTAATCCCATGCCAAGAAAAGGGTCCATTTTTCTACAACACATTTAGCCCCCACTTTAGTGAGAGGATGAATCTGCCTCAAACTCGCACTAAAGTAGACATTCAAGAAAGATCCACATGTACGCCAAGCCCCCAAGATACACAATCATGCAAAGGAAAGGTAAAAGAAAGAAAATATGAAAAAGATGTACTCACTCTGGGCCCATAGAACTTCAGGTTGTCTGTGGGGTGAGAAGGGCCAAAAAGAAGTAAGATACATATGCTAGTTGGTATGCACTCACAAACACAAAAGTGGCTATGGGGAAAAGTCATGCCGCTAGTTGGGCTTCCTACTCAACCATGTCAAAGTTATACCCATTGATAACTTTAACAAGGCATCACAAGGAAATAAATGCCATGAAGGAAAGGTACCACAATCATGCAAGTTGCGTTATGCAAGGTGGCAAAAAGATATGCAAGATGTAAAAGTGCAAAATGTAATGTAAAAAGATGTTCAAAGGAGTCTTGTTAAGTTTATGCAAGGTCAGTCACTTAGGGAACATTGTGTCTAATGTCTCCAAGAGAGGACCAATCAAAGAATAGTATATTCATAACTTAGGGGATGCAGTGTGTCGCATCAAACCACCAAGAAGAATGCAATATGCTAAGATAAATCACACTTATGAAGGACATCACACCCAATGTCATCCAAAAAGTGACAAACACATCACACAAATGACATGGATACACTATGAATGCAAATTAATTATGGTAATGTATGCCCCCCACTTTAAAGGAATTGCTACACATCGTTCTATGAGCAATTGCTTTAAAGTAGAAAAAGAAAGAAGAAGACATGAGAGCTTACTCGGAAAGCCCTATGCAAAGTATTATGTTTCCAATAAAGTGTGTCATGAAGAAAGGGAGTATGTCACATACCAGTCAATCTGAAGACATGTTGTCCACATCCCAATCTTTCTCTTATATGTTCATGAAAAGTTAACTAGTAGTCGAAAGAGACAATGAAGAATGACATACAAGGGATAAGGCTATCTAACCCTTTTCCCCCCACTTAGTGCAAAACAAAGGTGAGCCTAAAGTAGATGATGGTATGTTGTTCCTTGCAATGGATGCAAAACATGCAATAGTGAGTATGCTATGGTCCTATAACTATGGCATGGCAAGGAGCAACAACTAACGTTATTTATGAGAAATAAGAAAGAGTCTTGGAAGAGTCTTGTGTGATAGTATTGATCTTGAGTGAAGGAGAATAGCCTAGACCATGAGTTTTTTGTTGTGTGTTAAGCTATATAGGGTTGTGGATACCTTGTTCTCAAGCACCACAAACTTTTCCATTATACCCAAATTGTTTCATGAAGTCATATGCTTTTCCATAAGTCTTTTGTAGTGTTTTGGAATCAAGTGGTTGTTCGTTGTTGTGTTTGTCAGGTGTGTTTATAGAATTTGTAGCATTGTCTAAAATGGTTGAGGTGGATGCTTTCGAAAGGTTATCTGAATGTTGTGTTGTCAAGATAGTTGGTTGTTCTTGTTTCTCATATTTCTTTTGTGTGAGTATGTATTCGCCCATAAATGTTTAAGGAAAGCTTAGGTGCGGAACAAACTCTCCTAACATCAAAAGCTCAAGGAAGAATGCAGAGGTGACTTTAATTTTGCAATTATAGTTTAATTAAGATACTCAAGAAAGAGATAATAGAATAGAGAAATGAACATACACAATTAGACACTAGATTTATGTGGGAAAACCCTTATGGGAGAAAAACCCACCACACCAAGAAAAGCCTCTTTGTATTTCAGTAAACAAAATTACATACAGAGTACATACTTCACTTTCTGATGTTAATTTTATAGCAACAACATTCACTGATCAATCGTAATACAAAATAGCTCTCAGAAACATCCAATGAATTCACTCAGAATAATTCGTGTTCAATCGAGCAACACTTCATGATCTCACACATTGTACATTGTCATCCGCCATTACCCAACATAGTCATTTTCCTCACAATCTGTTCATTCCCTCACAAGAACGGTTGCAACAGTCCAACTGCTAGCGGTTCACATTCCGCTTCTCTGATTTGTCAAAAACAAACCACGTAGGATAGCCATTCGGTCAAAGAAGTTAAAAATATATCACATGTCAGAGAGACACTAGGCTGTGTCTCCCCGATGCCACAATGCCTGATCACAGAACCATTGACAAGTCCATCACTATCGGTGAAACATCATACCGAACACAAAACCAGCTTGTGCAAAACTATCGGCAAGAGTTTCTCTATCACTAAGAGTCTTATAGAACTTTATGTCATACCGATGTTCATCGTGCAAAGTTGTTGGCAAGACAAGGGCTATCGGCAAGAGCTCATACCGAAAACATACCCGTCGGCGAGACAAACCATAATGCTAAGACTTCACACCGATGTTCAACTCATGTAGCTCTATCAGCGAGACCATCGCTATCAACGAGACATCATACTGAGCATAGAATAGTCAGAGAGAGAAACGATGTTGCCAAAAGGTCACATCGAATGTACCAGCCTGTTAGCGAGACCAAATCCATCGACAAGAGTTCTTACCAAATGCAAACCTGTCAGCCAAGAGTCTCCCCGATGTCATCCGCCGCCTATGTGTAAAACCTCAGTGAGACATACTCTGTCAGAATGATTCATTCCAAAAGTTCATTTCTCTCCCCGATGTCCAATAGGAACCAACCTGTCGGCAAGAGATCTTCCTGGGTAGAAAGAGTTAGAACTTTCACAGTGATTGAAATGTCTTGCTGATGACTCCCGTCGACAAGATAGAAACAAAGTCTCTATGATTTGAGCACTTCAGATGTTTAGAACACAACTGCTAGTCGGTAAGACATTCAAAGAGTCTCATCAAAATTTCCCTTACAGGAGTTTCATGTCAGTAAGCTTAAGGCACATTTTCCAACAAAATGATGGTGTGAATTCTAAGGACCCCCAATCGTCACCAAAGAATTTAGATGTCCATTCCTCATTGTTGTTTTCAATTTCAAAAGGATCTATGTTGGATGTTGGAATCAATGTTGTGAGATGACTTGTAGCTCTTTTTTCAAGATGCAAACAACTTTTAGGCTCGGGATCGACTTCAACTTGATAAATGTTATTGTTATAGACATATTTCATTATACGATGAAGGGTTGAAGGCACTACATTCATCTCATGAATCCATGGTTTGCCTAAAAGAAAATTGTACGAAAGAGCATAAGGCATGAAATGAATAGGAGTTTGCAAAGTAACCACCCCAAGTGTAATAGTTAAAGTGATTACACCAAGCGGTTGCTTTCTTGTATTATCAAATCCTTGAATAGAGACAAAATTAGGTATGATTTGATATCTATCTACTTCTAATTGATGAAGAAGGTTCACACTACACACATTAAGGGAAAAACCATTATCTATGAGAGTGCGTTTAATACCTATGCGATGGAATCGAGCAATTATCATAAAGGCATCATGTTGATTATGCAGCTCCAAAGGAGGGAGCTAATGTTGATGAAAGAATATCAAGATTCTTTTTGTGTACAAGAGCTGCTACATCATTCAGAGTTGTACCAGGAGGAATTATGATTTGTTTTAGAGTGGTTTGAAGAATGATGTTATAAGTTGGTGAAGTTTGAAGTAAATCCCAAAGGGAAATTTTTGCAGGAGTGTTCTTTAGTTGATCAATAAGATCGTACTCCTTTGTAGGTGGGAGGTAATGAGGAGCACTAGGAAGTAAAGGTAAAGAGGTTGGGATTGTTTGTGGCAGTTGCGGATTATTTCAAGTGTTATATGTATGAGCAATAGTATCATTACTAGATTTTTGTGATACATTAGAGGGATGAAGGGGATACGAAGGTGGGTAGAGAATAAGTCTAGTTTTATTGGAAGAATGAAGTGGATGTGAAGGTGGGTAAAGAATTAGCTTAGGTGTGGGTGAAGGTTTATGTGAAGGAGGATAAAGAGTGAGTTGAGGTTGAACATTGTTAACATCCCTTATCAAGGAAGAGTGTTCATTGTCGTTGAAGGGGATATTATCCTTGTCTTGTGTTATAATGTCCTCCTTAGGAGAGTTGGTAGGAGAACAGCAAACCACATGTTCATGACAAGTAAGGTTTGGTTCATCCAAAATAACTTCATCACAACTAAGGGGAGTATTAATGGTTGAATGTGTTTGATTATTGATAGAGGGGAGATTAGGGGAAGAATGTATTTTATTGTTGGGTGTTTCTAAGGTTACAGTCTCTCATTCCATAGTGTCTAGCATACTAGGAGAGCTTGTAATATGTTCATCTAAGGTTGGAATTTGCAAAGTAGCTTCATCACAAGTATGAGGAAGTTCGAGGATTGAATTGATTTGCTCGATAAAGTTTTCTGTAAGTGAAAGGAGGCACCTAAAATTCTCATGACTCACATTGATTATGGTTTCTAACAAAGTATCTTCATCACAACTAGGAAAGATACTAGGAGAAGAACAAGTGTGATTATCCAAGGAAAGATCATAAAGAGTGTTATTATAGACCTTAAATATTTGATTATTTAAGACCAATATATCATCCTCATCATTTATAATCTCATTCTTGTGCATTATAGTATCTTCCCAAAGGGGATGAGGAGAAGGAAAAACAAGAGCCGCATGATTCTCAATGATTGTATCTTCTTTCACCAAGATACCTTCATCACTAAAAGGAGAGGTATTGGGAGAATTAAAATCATGACCATCATGAGTGTCTATGTTTGTATACTCTTCTAACACATCATCCACACAAATAGGAGAGATAGGAGGGAATGTAAGTTTAAGACAAGCATTAACAATTTCATTGTTTTGTTCTGAAAGACTCATAATATTGGCTTGCAGTGAAGAAATGACAATCAGGCTTATTAACTAACATTTTGAAATAACAATCTATGCTAACTCAAAATGCAAAAAATAAAAAGTTGAAATAAAATGCAATTTTCAAAGAACAATTGACTGATTATGCTATAAGAATGCAAATGTGAAATTTAAACTATGCATGAAATGAGCTAATTTAGGCTAATTTTGATGAAATACATTCTATAGAAATGCAACTAACTAATATATACAGGTTAAGGCACCAATGAGAAGCCTAAAAACCAATTTCTAAAATCTATAAAGTGTTGTTTCAAATGCCAGAAGGGAATGATTCGCCCAAGGTGGTGAATGAGTCCCAGTATGGACTTTTTAAAAAAAAAATCAGAAATTTCAGACTGATTTTTATGAATTCTGAGAGCCAATACACAGACCTAAATGAAAAATGCAGAATTTCAGGGAATCTAAATGAATTTAGATGCTACAAATGCAACCTAAATGCACTTTTTATGAATGTAAAATTTAACACCTAGCATGCAAACGAATCGTGCAAATCCTAATGCAAGCTAGATCTATAATGAAAGACACCAAATCAGAAAATAGAAGTATTCAAAAAGTCAGGTTCACCAAAATGAACCAAATATTTCTGGGACCCAATGGATTCTCTAACTCTTATAGGGTTTTTCACCTAAAAGGAGAGAGATTGGATCCAAAAATGCATGGTGGTTCATTCAATTAATGTTATGCATGATGGAATGAAGACTAAATGGGATGATATGAATGAAAATAAGCCATGAAATTGATGAAACATGAATACAAAATCTAAGAATTATGACTTGTTTGAAAACACATTGTTTATTGCTAAAATGAACTAAATGGATGAAATATACAAAACAAAAAAAGATGGATAAAATTAGACTGCACCTAGGAAAAATGTGATGAATCTAGAATTTTTGGAATGTTGATTGATGATGTTTCTCAAGCCAAACAAGACTCATTAACCATCTAGGGTGAATCAGTCCCTATTCTGATGAATTCTTCCAAAAATAGGTTTTTGTTTGCCAAGAGCTGGATTATAATAAAAATAATTTTTTAGGCCCACAAATGGGACTAATTCACCATGCTTGGTGAATCAGTCCTCCTTCAGGGATCTAAAAAGTTAGAGGATGATTATGTAGCTTCAGATCTGCAATTTTGTCTTCTACAGGTGTCTGCTTCAGAAATTGTCGGAATCGAGTCTAAAAATGTCTTTTTCTTGATATTTTGACTCAAATGAAGGGAAGATAACTTGAATGACTTGGAAATGCAATATTCAATGATTCTCAAGATTTTGAGAGTCTTAAATCTATGAAAAAACAATACAAGAAAGAGATATGTTGAATGTTAGGGCTTGGGGGTTTGCCTTGGTCAAACCCCGTTTAGGTAATTAAACCAAAATGATGTAAGAAATGAATGAAACATGCAACAATGGAGTATATTACCTTGCAATTATGGTTGATCTTGGATGTCTATATAAATACATGTAAAATCTTCCCTTGAATGATTTAGAATGCTAACTTGAAGACTTCTAATGGAGAAACCCTAAGTTGCTTGACTTAAGATAGAAGATGAAGGATAAGAGATGTAATAATGCATTGTTAGATGTTGAATTGATGATAGTGCCTATAAACTGAGGATAAAAACACTTATTTATAGACAATTGTGCCTTAGTACTCGATAATACTTACATCACAGGCTGACATGAAGTGAAAATAAGCTTTAAATTTCACTTTTTCCCACTCAAAGGTCAAAATGGGGGCCAAATAGGACTCATTCACCACACATGGCGAATGGGTCCCACCTAGAGGGGACTAATTTTCCATGCATGGAGAGTGGGTCCCACAAGGGCCATTCTAACACCTAAGAAGCCAAGGAATCAGGAAATAAGGTCTAAAATGCCATCTTGTTAGGTATTTGATCAATTAAAGCCTTGGGATGCACAATATGGGTCAATTAAGACCTATTAATGATGATTTAAATGTTAAATAGGGCTTGGGACACATACATCAATGTGAAAGTGTGGCTAAATACACTTTACAACACTAAAATTAAGCCCACATAGCCTAGAAGGACACAAAAATCAATGTGAATGTGCAAGACACATTAAAACACTAATTTAACATTAAGTTTAAGTTATAATCCTTCTAGATTGATGTAATAATGTTATTAAATATTTTTTATAATGTTGAATTAGGAAGAAATAGGGTAATTAGGTCTAAAAAAATGTGAAAGTCCTTTACAAGACTTTACAACACCTTTACAAGACGTCAATAAACACATGTTTGATTTATAAGGGTCCAAGACGTAGTGTGGACACATAAAATTCCTCACAACACTAGATTAAAACCTCACTATGTTTAATCATGAATTAATCCCATGTCAAGCAAAGGGTCCATTTTTCTACGGAACATGACCCATATTTTCAAACAACCCACTACCTTGTCAATTTCACCCAGTAGCTTGCTAATTCGATGAAATTGGCATGGTAGTGGGATGTTTGAAAAAATGGTTCCAAGAAATGGGGTGTCACAATGATATACATAACCATGAGACCCCATTTATTGGACCCATTTTTTTAGAAAACCCACTATCTAGGTCAACACTACAAGTGATTTGATACAACACCATGAAATTGGCAAGGTAGTGGGCTATTTGAAAAAAAGGGGTCCAAGAAAAGGGGTCTCATGGTGATGTACATCATCGTTTGGAAAGTTAGTGGGCTATTTAAAAAAATGGGTCTAAGAAATGGGGTGGCAAGGTAGTGGTCTATTTGAAAAAATGGGTCCAAGAAATGGGGTCTCATGGTGATGTACCATGAGACCCCATTTCTTGGACCCATTTTTTCAAACAACCAAGTACCTTGCCAATTTCATGGTGATGTATCAAATTGCTTCTAGTGTTGACCAAGATATGTTCCTTTCATATGTACATTTTACTTATGTCAGTACATTTTACTTATGTCAATGCTCTACTTCTTATTTTCTTTAACTTGAAGTCTTTGTTTTGATATTTATTATTCTTCCATTCTATCATGTTGAAGAAGTGGAGAGCTACAAACATTATAGATAGAAAATATTGTATGAATTTTTATCATGCTTTGTTATCTTAAAAATTGTGATTTCTTATGTATTCATTCTTATTTGTTTGTGTCTAATCATATCATAATCTTGATGGTGATTCATGCCTCATTTTCTATGATTTCATGTTTCTATATCAAACAAAAGTTCCAATACATTAGATTATGTTGATTGAGGTGTAGGGGTTCATATTTCATTCAATCATGATAGTTGAGGTTGTGGTCTGGTAAGTATTTTTTGAGTGTTTTCATTCATAGTACATTGGTAATAGTATTAGGTGTGTCATTGTATTATGTCATGAGCTTATTAATGTTTCTTGTGGTCATATTAAGTTTAGTTTCAAATCCTTTCAATCCTTGTTAATGAATTTTGTATGTGATTCTTGTTTGAAAAATTCTTTGATAATGGATTATGTATGTGATTCTTGTTTGAAAACACCCAATATATAACTTGTGTATGCTTGAGCTTGTGATACAAGGTACCCACCCTTGGATTATATGCATAACTACAGGTATGATAGATTCCTACTTTTATGGTTGCCTATTGATATATCCTATTGAGAGCCAACCTTGGGCTTAGTGACATATGGATATGTTGAGTTAAGTAGATATGAGGAAAGCTTGTGAAGCTATGGTGACATGTTCATTGACTAGGAGAAATCCTACTAACCATACATTTCTACGTAATATTACCTCTACTTCTCCTTACTAAATGGACCCTTGAGTGATCCATAGAGCTAACCTATATTGTATTGTTCATTCTCATAAGTATTATTAGTACCTTTGACTTCAATTACTTTTTACGAGTTATGCATGATCATAGTCGTAAAAGGGGCAGCAATCTCATTACAGACATGAGATTTTAAGAACATGAGTTATAAGGGCATACTTGAAGGTGTCTGAAGACATTCATTAATGGCAGATTGCACAAAAGGTTGCAGAACTTAGTTAAGGGGAGTGCAATTACAAGAGGAAAGATAGTCCATAAGGATTCAAGAGGGTAGTCCTTAGGTCTTAAAGACAATGAGTTGCATATAAATATTAGAGGATAGTCATACAAATGAAAGTCAATAGAAGGAATCAAGGACACTTCATAGTACAATAATATAAGGTCTAATATACTCACAAAGGGGTAGTCCTTTATCAAGTGAATGGGGACAATAATTAATTTGAATACCTCAAGAGTCATGTCTTTGAGGAATTTTCTCAACCACGCAAATGCATGCAAGGAAAAGGTTGTTTATGAGGAGTTATAAAAGATTTACAAATGGTGAACAATAACAAGAAAAGGAAATGTCTATAATGGATAGAAAGTTTTTGTGTTGGTTTAGCATTGTTAAGCATTCATTTTAGCTCTTTTTTCATTGTTATGCTTGTGCAAAGTGTTATGTGATCTCTAAAGAGAATTTCATTTCCTAAATCACCAAAATAATGAAAATATTAGTGGTTGTATAAGTCTTACCATTGTACAAATTCAAGAGGTATCATTATTTATAATTTGGAGGCAATATATACAATGCTTATATTAGAACTAGAATCCAAGGATATTCAAGTTCAAAGGCATGTCAGTGGTTGTTGCTGACTTCAAAGAAGATGTTGCTCTCTGATATTAAAGTTCAAAGGAATTGTTGATGTAGGTTTTCATGTGATATCAAGCATCCTTAGATTCCCTTTAGGTTATGAGTTTTATCCCTTCACTCCGAATCACTTCAAGTTACATTCAATCGACTTGATCCCTTAAGAGTACAAAGTGCAAAATGACTACAATCTTTGACGTGCTATTACTCGAAAAATATGGTATTTAAAAACTATCTGTTTGAGCCTATGAGATCAGGTTGGGAATCTCTAAAATAACCTCTCTCAATTTTTTCTATCTTAGAGGTATTTTTCCTGTGGTGATGAGTTTCCAGTTGAGAAAAAAGTTGTCAAATGCAATCAGTGTAAAGTTGCAAAGTAGTGCAACTTTCATTTTACAACTCGTACGACAAAACCGACTATTCCAACATGTCCACATGGCTATTTTAATGCTAGGAATGGTCCTCTTTTACACCCAAACACATCAAATCACTTTGAGCAACGTTCAACTGGCTTGATCCCTTAAAAGCCCAAATTGCAAGATGGTTGCAATCTTTGATGGGTTATTACTCGAAAATCGTGAAATTTAAAAACTCTTCGTTTGAGGTTAGGGGATTGCATTGGGCCCCTCTACAATAACCTCTCTTGGTTTTTTCTATTTCGGAGGTTTTTTACCATGGTGATGACTTTTCAGTTGAGGAAAAAGTTGTCAAATGCAAGCAATGTAAAGTTGCAAAGTGGTGCAACATTCATTCTGCAACTCGTACGACCAAACCGATTGTTCCAACATGTCTAGATGGGTATGTTTACACTACGAATGGTCCTCTTTCACACCCAAGCATGTTGAATCACTTTGAGCTACATTCAACTGGCTTGATCCCTTAAGAGTCTAAAGTGCAAATGGTTGCAATCTTTGACGGGCTATTACTTGGAAACCATGACACTTACAAACTCTCCTTCTGAGGCTAGGAGATTGTGTTGGGCCCCTCTATAATTAACTCTCTTGATTTTTTCTATCTCAAAGGTGTTTTCCTATGGTGGTGACTTTTTAGTTGAGGAAAAAGTTGTCAAATGCAAGCAGTATGAAGTTGCAAAGTGGTGTAACTTTTGTTGTGCAGCTCGTACGACCAAACTGATTGTTCCAACGCATCCAGATGGGTACATTTACACTAGGAATGGTCATCTTTTACAGCCAAACACTCCAAATCACTCTGAGCTACATTCAATCGGCTTGATCCTTGAAGATTCCAAAGTGCAAAATGGTTGCAATCTTTGATGGGCTATTACTCATAAAATGTGATGCTTACAAACTCTCCATCTGAAGCTAAGGGATCACATTGAGACCCTCTATAATAAATTCTCTCTATTTTTTCTATCTCGGAGGAATTTTTAGTGGTGACAATTTTTCAGTTGAAGAAAAAGTTGTCAAATGCAAGTAGTGAAAAGTTGCAAAGTGGTGCAACTTTCGTTCTACAACTTGTACGACCAAACCGATTGTTCCAAAATTTCTAGATGGGTATGTTTATGTTAGGCATGGTCCTCTTTTTCATTCAAACATGTTGAATCATTTCGAACTACGTTCAACTGGCTCAATCCTTAAGAGTCCAAAGTGAAAAATTGTTGCAATCTTTGATGGACTATTACTTAGAAACCGTGATGCTTATAAAATCTTCATTTGAGGCTATGGTATTGCATTGGGAACCTCTATAATAACCTCTCAATTTTTTCTATCTTGGAGGCGTTTTTCCATGGTGATGACTTTTCAGTTGAGGAAAAAATTGTCAAATGCAAGTAGTGTAAAGTTGCAAAGCGGTGCAACTTTCATTTTGGAACTTGTACAACCAAACCGACTATTCCAACACATATGGATGGATACATTTACACTATAAATGGTCCTCTTTTGCACCCAAAAATGTTGAATCACTCCAAGCTACATTCAACTGGCTCGATCCCTTAAGAGTCCAAAGTGTAAAATGACTACAATCTTTGATGGGATATTACTCAAAAAACATGACACTTAAAAACTCTCCATTCAAGGCTATGAGATTGTGTTGGGACCCTCTACAATAACCTCTCTCAATTTTTTCTATCTCAGAGGCGTTTTCCCATGGTGATGACTTTTTCAGTTGAGGAAAAAGTTGTCAAATGCAAGCAGTGTAAAGTTCCAAAGTGGTGCAACTTTCATTTTGCAACTCGTATGACTAAATTGACTATTCCATCACGTCTGAATGGGTATGTTTATGCTAGGCATGGTGCTCTTTCACACCCAAACACACCAAATCACTTTGAGCTATGTTCAACCAACTCGATCCCTTATGATGGCATGCAAAACAAAGGAAAATAGAAAGATTCACATGAAAGTTGACAAGTCTGAGTTTTCCACACCAAAAGCATATGATTACATGAAAGAGGTAAAACATATGGGTGTCAAAATAATTGAGGAAAGCCTAAACCTTTTTTTTCTCGAAGGGGTTATGATCTAATTACTATGTGGATCTCATACTTACATTGAATTGATTATTATTAATATTAGTATTTAGGTAACTTTCTTATTCCTATTATGGCTCTAATCACAAATGAGAAGGCTACATGATTCTTAAAATCTTGTATGATCATCCTCAAGTCTAGAAAGGGAAAGACATTTTTAAATTATCCCCCTTTCCCTTACAACAATATGGTTGTTGTAAAGAGGAATTTTTTTAAGATTATAGAAAAAAATTAAAAGATTTATAGCTAAACCTAATCATAGGTCAATTGGAATATGAGCCCAAATGGTGGCTTATGACCTACCTAAAGATAATCAAGAATAATGATGTTAATAATTTCACACTAGAGCCTCAACCATAAGTAGAAACTAAAAAATAGTCCAAAGAAGAAGTATAAATATATGTTGATACATGAGATATTACAACCCCTATTCCTACTCCTTCACAATCATATCAAACATTCTATAAGAAATTTGTTGCATATCACCTATAATTAAAAAATGCATTCTTTGAAGAAGCTAGGTTGGAGTGAATATAGAATAAGTAATTGATGAAAATATGGGCAAGAAGTTGGACACATGGTGGAGAAACCAAGTCACTCTTCCTTGGGTAATAAATGGGATGACATTTATGAGAAGGATCATTTCAATCCTACCTCTTATTTCACTCCAAAAAAGCCTCAAATACAAGTAAGTGAAATAACAATAATATCATTTGGTGATGAAAAAAGAGTAAAAATCAAAACCTCCAATTTTCTAAACCAAGTAGCTAATTACATAGGTAGATTTGGTGCTAGAACAATTCACAACCTATGCATCTACTCAACCATATATTTCATTTAAAAGTATCTTGGCCCCACTCCGATGAGTATTTCAAATGAAACAAAAGAAACAAATAACTCTAGCTCTTATTGAAGAGGAATCTACCTAAAATGTCCTACTACAAAGAATGTGAGGTTGCAACTCCACAAAATTAACTATCAAATACATTATAACCAACTAAGAAATAATAAAATCACCTAAGAAAACTAAGGGGAAAACTAATGAATCCTTTGAATCTTAGGAGGATCCCACCACAAACTAGAGCTTATTTTAGAATACCACAAGCGAAGGTGAGGACCTAGAAGAGGAGAAGGAAAAAAATTGAGAGAAGTGATGATCCACCTATGAAAATGGGATATGAAAAGTAGGAAATGGAATAGAAAAGAATACAAGAGCCATTAGAGGTTTGCATGTAGGAGGTACAATAGGTTACACTATAAATATCTATCTTCCCTCTCCTTTTAGCTTTATCCCTTTTAAATTCTTCCTTGGATTCAATATTGAATTAGCGCATAAGTAAATGATAAATTGTTGATGAATCATTTTTGGAAATATTGAAGTTGTTTAGCATAAACTAATAAACTTGTTTAACATTAATTAATAAATATTCAAGACAAATCATGAAGGAAAACAATGAGCAATGCTAGGTCTAACCAATTAATAAGTATACACGTGAATAAGTGAATCATATATGTGAATAAGTGAAGCACAAGTACTCAAATACACATAAGCCTTGAAGTATACACATGAATACATAGTATACACATTAATACAAATTATATGCATGAATACAAGGTATACACATGAAAACACACAACTCACAAAGTATACATTGGAATACATGAAGTCTTAAAGTATACATGTAAGTTGTAAAGTATACACTTGAATACATGTAACTCACATCTATTGAAGCGTAGATTTATAATGCAAATATGGATACCATCAATAAAAAATATATGTATTAACCATGTAGGCATACATCAATATACGTTGATATAAGTATAAAATATATACAAAATAGCAATATAGGCTTACAAGAATGCCATATAGGCATACAATGTCAAATATATGCAATACAAAATATGTCCAAAAATGCCATATAGGCATACAATAAAGGACCTTGGAATCAAAATTCATTTCCCTCCAGGATCTCAAAACAAACTCTTGCCCTTTGTTGGTCGACTGGATGGTGATAAGTCTATCACTCATTTACTCTAAGGTTGAGGGGTGCTCCTACCACTCCTCCTAAGTTTTAGTTCCTCATCAAGCCTTATCTGTTACAATAAAAAGTAAAGACATTAATATATAGAAATTACATTATAAAAATGGTACATTTAACAAAATAATCACTTATCGCCATTAGATTATCACTATCCTCAAGGGAAACATTTGCATGCCCATGCTATGACATGCTAAACTCCTATAGAAACCATCCAAAGAGAAATTAAACTACGAATCAATAATCATTTGATTTTTCACTAACTAACAGCTATAACAATGAATGTAATTTGAAATTTAGTAATTTGCCTCATACCCTTGTGAGAGGCATCGGGGAGTCTATAGAAAAAGAAACACTGAGCTCCATTTCACTATGAACATTTGGAGGTTTTTCTGCTTTGAACATATAAAAATAAAACAAAAAATTATTCAATCACAAAAACTACAATAGTGATGCAGGTGATGGCTTATAATGTATGAGATAATGAACAAAATTTTGAGTACTTATTGAACTATATATTTCTTACTATCATGCTTACCATTTTCCCTATATATGGCTTGTTCAAAAGCACATATTTTAAGCTTTTATCCATAGCATTTAAGGCAATGAATCGTTTGATAAAATGCTTTGGTAGACATGTACAAAAAATGCGGTAGCATAGAGCAGGCAACAAACTATTTGAATAAATGCATCAAATAAATGTGGCCTCATGGTGATGGAATTTCATGACAAACAAATGTGTCATGGCATTCCATCACCATGAGACCACATTTCTTTGAGACATTTTTTCAAACAATTCATTTCCTTCTCTATGGTATTATGCTAGGATGGGGTGGATGGTATAGTGTGGTCTTGGTTATGAGATGAAGGGGGATCATGACATGAAGAGGGAGGGGTGGGGATATGAACAAGTGGAATAAGAGGTGAAAGCTTCCATGGATTGGTAAATTGAGGATGACGATGAGGACCTTGAAAAGGATTTGGAGGGGAATTTTGGCTAAAGGCTTGGTTTCTATTCTTAAGGTAGTAATTGAAACTATATTGACTGCTTATGTTGACTTTCTAAAAACCTATATTGTAATTGAAAATTTTTCATCTATCAAAATCTAGTAATTAGTTATGCAATGTGAAGTAATGCTTTGAGTTTGAAAGATGTGCAATGCAATGTAATCAATGATATGAATATAAACTACACAAATCTATTAAGTACAATTCATTAATTAAACTCTTTATTCTATTACATGTGTGAAGGTTTGTACTCCACTGGCACTGGGAGGTGTTGTTGTGAAACCTCCAATATTAACCTATTGACCATCCAAAATCAGATATTAGAATAACATTCATATAACAATGCTATTCACATGTAATATTTATAATTGTTTATTAGTTACATACCTTAGTAGTAGATGTAGTGGAGTAAAAAATAGGTGGAGGGTCGATGTATTTAGTATAAACACTGTGATCTTGAAATTTTATTACAATCATTAAACTAAATTAGTTAATCTTGCATTTAAAAAATGAAATTTGATAAATTAAATTAAATGAACATGCTAATACTTACCTGAGTATTGAGGCTGAAAGCCTCATTTAAAATGTCATCTGCCATCACCAACCCCGCAACTACAGACATATCTTGTGTACTGGCTTCTTGACTACTTGTGGGGTCATATGTACAGGCTGACCTGCAAACCTGACAAGAATGGGGTGGAACCCTACCCCTCGAACTCTCCCTTGGCTGACACTATATTGCAGGACTGGAATGCTAGATGAAACTCTAAGTCAAAGAGCTAATAGACTGTAGAATGTCCACCTCAACACTCTCCTTCACGACAAAAGGGATAACAACATGCTCATAATCCGACCTAGCAAGTGCTTGTCTCCCTTGCCATTGAGGATCCTAACGTGCACCTAGTCTATCCTGTGCCGACCCACCACCTCTCCCTTGAAAGTACCGCATATCAAAATAGTTGGAGATTTTGTTGAGGATGAACTCAGAGCAGATTTTCCTCAAGAAATATTGGGGGACCTCATTACTGTTGCATGGTGGATGGTCATTTAAGCCATCCACCACCTATTCCAAAAATTGTTCCTAATCCCTTGGTGGTTGCACCAATGGATAGGAAACCTCTTACTATTAAGGTCAAGATTTTGATTTGTATGTGGGTTAGTGAATAGTGACCACAAATCATATTTTATAATTTTTTCATCTTTTGTTTCTTTATATGATAATTTATCTGCATAAAAATTCCTGCACTCATGCCTCTTATCTGCCCAACCACTTAATTTCTTGTTAATTACATCTACATGTGTTAACATGGCTTGAAGTGAATTTCCAAGTGTGCTTCTTTCCAAGGTTGAACTTATAGGATTGTTCAACCTCCCAATTAACTCCTCAATTTGTTTTTTGTTGTTTTCAATTTCCCCCATTAAATTTTGCTAAGTACCAAGAGGATGTTGAGGAATTGTTGGAGGAGTTTGTTGATGTGGTTGTTTAGATTTTTTTTCATGTGCTTGTTCATGAGGAGAAAGATTTTGAGGAGGAATTTTAGGTTGATTATCAACTCCTATAAATTAAAGAAATAAACATAAAAAAACAATCTAAATTTACCTATCTAACAACAAATTCACAAAAAAAAACAAACAATGCTTACTTATTTGACCTCCCCGTTAATGTGGCAACATCCTAGCGAAGAAATTACAAAGATTCGATAAAAAAATTGCAAGATTTGATGCTTCCAGAATGCGAGCGTGCAATGACAAGGTTTGTTGGCCATAGGCAAGAAAAATGGCAATGAAAATGAAATGAATTGGATGTGCCTTTTTTGTTATAATAGGCTATAATGTGCTCACGTTATAACATGAGCGCGCTATAGGATCGGTGTGATCGAGCCTTAGGCTCGGTCACACCAAGCCATAACACGTGCACATTATAACGCGCTTGCATTATAGCCTTTTAATTTAAAAAAAAATGGCCACTTTTTGCACCCACCCACGAGGTACATGCGATTATTTATCACTCTATTTATTTACCCTTAAATTCTATGTACTTTATTAATGATTTCTATATATCTACCTATATCCATAAACAAAGGATTTTAATCTATTTATAAAATATTTGTGCTCTAATTCCTTCATCAAGATTCACTCTTGAATTAAGGATCGTGATTATTTTTCTTAGCTAGGGTTGATCCACCTCATTCATTGACAACTATCATATCAAATGGTTTGCCATGAGAAGTATCATTTGAGAAGCCTACTATATTGTATTGATCTTAAAGGTACACTTCTAGAAGCTAAAGACATCTTTCTTCTTGTTAGCGAGTGAGGTGGATCACTTTAAAACATTGTGTATTACTTAGTTCTTCCACTTGAGGTTCCACTAGCCTTTTGAAGACAACACATATATTACCCTATGAACTACATATCAATAAGGGTTTTCCTATTTATTTCTTCTACCAATAAGGAGGACTTTATAAACAACACATATATTATAGATTCCTCTCAATTTTTTCCTTCTTTGCCCTCTTAAACTCTATTTGAACCAAATTTTCTCTCTTTATGTATTAGATGAATGTTGTTTGAACCCTTACTTTAATCCCCATCATATTATTCCCATTAACAATAATCTATGTTACTCCTAATTTTTTTCTCAATCTAGCCATCGTAATTTATGGCTATGAATCCTTCTTATAGATTATAAGCTTAGTTTATTCATTTGAACAAAATTATCCCAAAATCAATGAATTTGCATTAGTTATCTTGCTTATCTGATAAAAATGCCATCCATTCCCTTGTATTGTGGAGTTTCATTCATTTTCTTTTATTATCATGTATATAAATGTTTCCAATATGTCATATTTTTTATCACTTCATAGTTATCAGCCACTATACACATTCTTTCATTCTCATTCTCCAATAGTTCTATGTCTTTGTGACTTTCCCTAATTCATTTGTCTCCTTTATCTTTTTACATTTATTGTAGCCCACAATTCTTAACTAAATCCTTAATAATTATGCACATTAGGGAATTCTCTATTTCTTATAACACCATTCCTTTACTTTTACCCTCTAGATTGGCATTCCCTCTTCAAGGGATTCTTTTTAATTTCACACCTTTCATTTCATGTATTCTAGTGCATGTTGGTGTTGTTAAAATTTTCCTACCTTCTCTTGTTGTACTTTATTACTTTTGTTGACCCTTATTATTTTACTCTTTTCTCCTTAGCCTTACAGTCTCCCTATTCCTAACAACATAGTTACTTTATTAACATTCTATATTCTTAAACTTCCTATTTTTATATTCTAGTTGTCCAACCTTATTATGTAATATAGATTTTTTAATATTTTTTAGATTTTAATAGTTAAATCTATGAATTGATCTTCAACTTCCATCAACTTGAATTTAGTGGATATTTCAACTTTTCCTCCATAGTTATTAGTTTGACATGTGGTACCACCTTTGGATTTCTATATATGGATCTCATTCCATTATCAACTTATTTTTTTATAATATTTAAACTATAACTATAATTAAGTCAAACATTTATTATATAGTATAATATAAATTTAATTATTTAGATCAATATATAGAATTAAACAAAAATTAATGGTATTTATTATAATAATAATTTAAATAATTTAATATATATTCTAACTTAAATTATAATATTATACTTTATTGTATAAAAGTTTAATTAAATCTATTATATATTTAAAAAATATATAAAATAAATATTAAATAATATAATATTATAATTAATTAAATTAGATTATATAGTTTTGATTATAAGGGAAAAATAGGTTTTGAAGGGACCTGGAACCCTTTACAACTTTAGGCACAAAATGTTGCTCAAAAGATACTACATTAGACAAACAACATCATCATAAAACCCAAAAAAATAGAAGATACAACAACTGCTTTAGAGATAAACAAAGAAGACTAGCAGCCAAACATCATCAAGTAATAGTGGGAAAAGCAAAGCTAAACCACCCTTGTAGCCTTTCGACCACCACAAAATTTTTTTACAAGGGATTGTGAGGAGTGATTATGTTTAGGAAAACCTCTCTTCCTTCTTTGCACAACCATCCAAGAAAGATCATCCTCCGAAGGATTAGAGCAAGGGGATGTCAGAGGACAATCACTCCCACAACCAACAACAACAATAGGAGCTACAACCAACCAAATAGTCCAACCACTTTAGTATTAGACCGACCAACACCAGTAGAAGAACCAATTGCACCAACAACATAACCAATAGCATCAACAACAACTATAGAAGACCCAGGAGAAACAATAACGGGCAATTGAGAACTAACAATAGCAAGAGCCATGACTTTAGAGGCCAAAACACCATCCCCAAAATATTCCCCGGAATCATCATCCAGATCATGAGAGTCACCCATAGTAAGATGCTCACGAAGAGCATCTTTCCACCAAGTAGCATAACCACAACGAGATTTCTAACATTTTGCAGCCAAATGACCTATAGAAAAGAATCTCTACAATGGAAAGGAAGACCCTCATAATCAAGAATCTGAGACCATGGTCTATCCCCCGCCATCAAAATGACCTCCCCAGGTAAATATTTTGAGGTGTCAATGTCCACAAGAATGCGGGCGAAAGTAGAATGATCATGAATAAGAGAAGATGAATCAACCATAATAAACCTACCAATAGCATTACCAATAGACTCAAAGCAAGAAGGAGCCCAATACTGAAGAGGTGGATTAGGAAGTCTGACCCAAGTAGGAACAACACTAATAGATACAGAAAGAGGGTTGAAAGAAGGGAACTAAGGCCGGAGAGAAAGCGAGTTCTTTTCCCACAGCCAAACACCCCCTTCCAGCACCCAAGCCCTATCCTCCATAGATTGAAAAAGAGCCACAAAAAAACCCCTAGCCATAGGATAGAGTTCAATCCTATCCTCAACAATAGGCCTGCAAAATTCCAAAACCCATTTGTGTAGATTTGGAAGGGAAGACCATAAACCATTAAGTCTACAAATAAGAGTAGAATGAGTAAAATAATCTTCTTTATCCAACACCTCCTACCCACAGATAACAATAGGGGCAAAAGAAGAGTATCGTAAGGGTTTCCCCTTAAAAGAGGGTAGAGAAGAAGAAGGGATATCCAAATGCAGTGACCCAGACCCTAAAGGAGGAAAGTTAGAAGCAACAAACCCACCTAGCAAAGGTCGTGAACCATCCAAAGACACAATTGAAGACAACAATGACCCAACAAAAAATGGTGAGCCATCAACAAACACCCATGAGACAACAACACATGACCAAGTAGCAGCCAAATCCGACCCACCAGAAATCGACAGCACACCAAAAGCCAATGACACACCAAAAACCAATGATGCACTAGAAGCCAACGACACACCATTCGTAGAAAGCAAGAGGTTTCCAGTAGAGGGCGGGATAGCCGTTCCAACAGAGAGTGGGAGAGTCGTTCCAGCAAAGAGCGAAGAGCCATTTCAAAAATTGTTAAAAAAACTAATATTTATATATCAAACTATAAAAAAATTGTTCATATTATTATTAATATGTTACAATTATTAATTATAAATATATAAAATATATATTATTAACATTAATTTATAATTGTTCACAACCTGAAAAAGCAAAGTTGAGAGTTTGGAGAAAAGGCTGCATGAGGTTACATGATTTTCTTTGAAGATTATGCACAGGTCCGCCACTACGTTATGTTTGTTGCATAAGGACAATTCTGCCAATGATGTGGAAGAAGAAGCCAACAAGGAACTTCTTAAGTTCCTCATTGAATATTGGGCCACCATAACTCTTGTTAAACCATGCAGCGGGAAAAAGGAT
The DNA here is from genome assembly GCA_007258455.2 of Sequoia sempervirens. Lineage (NCBI taxonomy): Eukaryota > Viridiplantae > Streptophyta > Pinopsida > Cupressales > Cupressaceae > Sequoia > Sequoia sempervirens. The sequence continues at coordinate 225,313,743 of VDFB02193867.1, forward strand.
TAGTTTTTTGGGGGTTTAGGTTTTTTGACTAGGGCTGGCTGAATAAGCCTTCATTTATATTATATTTTTCTAATGACATTGTTAATGTGCTTACCTTTCTCTATGACTGGTATGACCCTTGGTGGTCTATGGCTAAGACTATTTTAAATCATGCTATTATGATGGACACTACTAGTAGTTTAGTTCTTATATGTGTTTTTTGGGATTTTTTTGATATGATCTACTTTGGGTGATGGTATGATTTTTTGACCTATTGTTACTATGATGTTAGTGTTACTCTGTTGCGGATGGCCGATGGTGCCTTGTTTTAAAGGGACAACACCCTTGTTTTGCTGCTTTTATATCAAAAACATTAATTTATAGTTTAATTATTATGAATTTAATTAGTATTAAATTAATTTATACAATTTAAATATTTTATATATTCTAAATATTATTTAAATTATACTTATAATTAAATCAAATATTTATTATATAATATAATATAAATTTAATTATTTGAATCAATATATAACTAGTTTATGAGATCATGGCACCTGTGGGAGATGGAGGTCGAGCTAGGGTGCCAGTGCCCTAGTTTGTTTTGTTGCTAATTGAGTGCTTGTGGCTATGCATTGGGGGATGTTTTGTATGTGAGGGGAAGGTTGTGGGTGGTCTGAATTAATCTTTCTTGTTTCCTTGGATTTGTGCTTACTTCTTTGTTGGTTTTTGTTATCCTAGCTTGTTGGTTTCTCTAGCTTGGGGGGTTGGGGACTTGGTTTGTGCTCAGTGTGTTCTCTTTTCTTGGTGTGGGTGCTAGAGGAGCTTGTTTTGGTGCTACTTTATGTTCTCTTCTCACTGCGTTTCTTTTTAGAGTACCTTGTTCGGAGTAGGGTTTGGTTGTGTTTTGGTGTGGAGGGGACGATTGCTTGGGGTCCCTCTTTTTGCTTTGCAATGGTGACTCAAATGCATTTTGATAAGGCTGCTCGTGGATCCTCTATGTTGGGAGATGAAAGGGGGGTCTCTAATTCTTTGTCTCCTAGCTTGAATTCAACTCGAGATGGTGCTTTTAAGTTGCATAAAGTGAATGGATGTCTGGAACGGGCCCAAGATCGGTCGGTGATGGTGATCCAATCAGAGTCGATGGTTGACGACGTGGAATACTACAGTAATCATGTTTTGATTTGTAAGTTCATGGGAATGCATATTTCCCTTCAATTCCTTGATACCTAGATTCACAAAACATGGAACCCAGAAGGAGATTTTGATATTTTGATGGCTGTGAATAATTTTTTCATGGTAAAATTTGTGTGTATTTCTGATCGGAATAGGGCCTTTGAAGGTGGTCCATACTTCTATAATTAGGCGGTCCTCTTTATAAAGCCTTGGCATGCTGGTTTGAATTTGGTAGAGGAGCTACCTTCTAGGGTTCCTTTTTAGGTTTGCCTCCCTCGGCTGCTATTTAAATGTTAGAGAAGTGACACATTGCAGTTGATTGCTTTGTTACTTGGAAAACATATCGGGCCTTCTCAACAAACTTTGAACAAGAGGATTTTTTCTTACACACGGGTATGTGTTGAAATTGATTTGAGTCACCCAATGCTTGATTCAATTGACATGACAGTTGGATCTTATTCTTGGACTCAACTGTTAGATTATGAGACATTTCCTTTTAGGTGCATACTGTGTCATGAATATGGTCATCTGCAGCAGTGTCCCTATGCTTCTAATGCTGCAGGTACAAGTGTTGCTCCTCCTCAATCTAATTTAATGATTGACAAGGGTAAATCTCCCATGTAGGGGAGGGAAACTCATAAAGAGGGTTTTATTTTGGTTAATTCTCATAACCGTGGGAGGGGCTAGAACATAGATTTTGGGAACCTAGATGCTTCTCTAGCACTTCTAGGGTTTTTCACCTAAAAGGAGAGCGATTTAGGTTCCAAAATGCTTATATAACATTCAAATTAGGATGTATGCAATGCTGTTTAATGTAAATGAACTTAACTAAATGCAGTTGATTGATCAAGATGAACTAGAATGAATGCAAAAGTGCAATTTAGTCTATGTTTGAAAACACATTGTGTAATGCAAATAACTATGAAAAATGAAGAAATTAAATAAAATAAGCAGAAAAGAAGGTACAGGGATGAATTTGAGTGCACCTGGATGATGTGTGAGCTTTTTGGAATGTCTGGAATGCTGATGAAATTTATTGATTTTTCACAGTGGGACTCATTCACCCAGGGTGGCAAATCAGTCCTCCTACTGATGAAAAACTGTCGGGATCTGAAATCTGACAAAACTCAAGTTTCCTTTCCTAAGGTGGGACTTATTCGACACAGGTGGTAAATCATTCCTCTCCCAAATTTCTGAAAAACTAGGAGACAACTCTGCAACACCAGATCTGGGAATGTCTCCTTGTGGAGTTGTCGAAGTCAAATATGCAAAAAATAGACAAATAAGTCTCTCCAAGCTTGAATTTGACTTATGTTGACTTGAAGCACCTAGTTGACATGAAAATAAATCTTCAACACCTTATAACCTATCAAATCTACAAACAAAAGGCTGCAAATACACAAGCAAAAGGGGAAAAATGATTAGGCTTAGTGAATAGGGGTTTGCCTTGGTAAAACCCCACTTTTGGTAATTAAACCCTTGAAAAGATAATGAAATGTAAATGAAAGATAAACTAACAACATGCAAATGTTATTAACTCGCCAAATCCTTGATGTTGCAAATTTGAAGTAATGTCAATGGCAACTTCAAAGTGCTTGAAAAGTGCTTTAATTGATGATGTAAAGTGCTTGAGATTGCTTGAATGTGTTAGGAGATTGAATATTTGAGTGAGGAGATGTAAAATGAGGTGAAAATCACTTATTTATATAATTCTCTTGCCTTACTATCCTTTCATACCTCATCACAGGCCGACATCAAGTGATTTTTAATAAAATCCTGAAAGGAAATTTGAAATATTTTGAATTTGGGTCCAAGGGGGACTCATTCGCTACCCATGGGTCCCACCTAGGACCTAAAAACAAGTGTCAGGAAATATGTTATATTTAATGCTGTTTGTCGGGATAATATGCAAAAATACACTTGATTAAAGCATATGAGGGCATAAAAGGACAAAATAAAGCATGAGAAAGGTGTAAGTAGTGAAGATGTGCCTAGAAAAGCATGAAAGCTTGTTACAAGACTTTACAACACTTCAAAATAGGACTTGTTGATGTGTGGAAAGGTGAGTTTTAGGTCAATTATATTAAATAGAGTCTAGAAGAATGTAGAAATGTCTTACAACACTTCACAACACTTTTACAAGATGTCATTATTTGAGTTTTAATACCTAAATTATAAGCATGTTCAAGCCATGATACAACATAAAATCAAAGCAACATAGTTCCAACACCATGAAACAAGACCTAAACAGCCATGAAAATGACAAAGGGCCATTTTTCTATGGCACATTTAGCCCCCACTTTAGTGAGAGGATGAACTTACTTCAAACTCACACTAAAGTAGTCATGAACATCAAGGGGAGGGTTTGAATGCACTTACGTTAGCAAGATGGAATACAACAATCAAGAGGGATGATCAAGCCCCCAAGATGAAGATCCCATGGCAAACCAAGCATAAGGACAAAAGGGAACACACAAGTGTTGAAATGAATTAGATGAAGCTTTGATCATCAATCCAACTAGTTGTGAAAAAAGATCTAGGCTGATTGTTTGAAATAGAAAATGTTTACTCACTCTAGGGCCATAGAACTAGTTGTTCGCGTGGTGAGAAGGCCTAAAAAGTAGAAACATATGCTAGTTGGTATACACTCACAAAACACAAAAGTGGCTATGGGGAAAAGTCATGCCGCTAGTTGGGATTCCCGCTCAACCATGTTAAAGCTATACCACTTGATAACTTTAACAATGCGCCACAAAGAAAAAGGAAATGTCAATGCTAAGCTTTAAAGAATACGCAACTATAGGCATGCAAGTTGTGTTATGCAAGGTGGCAAAGAAAAGCAACAATATAAAATGAAAAAATGTAATGTGAAAGATTGTTCAAAGCAGTCTTGTTCAGTTTATACAAGGTCAATCACTTAGGGAAAATTGTGTGTAATGTCTCCAAGAGAGGACCAATCAAAGAATAGTATATTCACAACTTAGGGGATGCAGTGTGTCACATCAGTCCACCAAGAGGAATGCAATATGCTTAGATAGATCACACTTATGAAGGACATCACACCCAATGTCATCCACAAAGTGATGAACACATCATATAAATGACAAGGCTACACTAAGAAGCATGAATGCACAATGAGATAATAGCAATGTATGCCCTCCATTTTAAAGGAATTGCTACACATTGTTCTGTGAGCAATTACTTGAAAGTTGAGAAGAAAAGAAAAGAAAATGAAAAAAAAGAAGAAGACATAAGAGCCAACTTGGAAAGCCCTATGCCAAGTCATATGTTTCAAATTTAGGCTGCGTCGTGTCAAGGAAAAAAAAATAAAGGGAGTTTTCCCCCCAGAAAAGAAAGCACACTAAACACATAAGGGATCTATGGATTTGGGGTCAGTATGTTTGTTGCTGCAATTCTTTTATATGAAAGAGCTCAGAACTGTCATCATTCTCCATATACACATAGAACTGGAAGAATGACACAAAGAGAGTGAAAACAAAGGAAAAAGAAAGTCCATTTTGAGTCGACATGGAAGAGACATTGCAATCTTGACACTTTGCATCGTCCCCAAAAAGGAAAACACAAGTGAAAAGGAAACGAAAAAGGAAAAAAAAATTGAACCAACATGAAGGAGACATTTCGGTTTCAATGCTTTGCATCATCCTCAAAAGGAAAACACAAAACAAAAAGAAAAGAGAAAAAAACAAGGACCGTTTGGGTCAACATGGAAGAGACATAGGGCATCTCTACACTTTGTGTTATTCCCAAAAGGAAAACACAAAACAAAGAAGAAAAAAAAGAAAAAGAAAAGGACCATTTGGGTCAACATGGAAGAGACATAAGGCGTCTCTATGCTTTGCGTTATCTCCAAAAGGAAAACACAAAACAAAGAAAAAAAAAGAAGACAAGTAGAATAATAAAGATACGAATAGAAGAATTGTACAAAGAAGGAGCACATCAAACACACGATACGCGGGAACACGATACACACATGAAAAAGGAAAAGAAAAAGAACAAGTAATGCAAATGTAAGTCAACCATTAACTAAGTTATGGTTTTGCAATCTTGTATAAACAAGCGGAAAAGGAATAACATGGCTTAAGAGATAAGAACAAATGCATTACAAGGACAAGGCTAACAATGTCTTGCCCTCCACAAAGTGTAAAGGAAAGAATGAGCCGAGATGGGTGATGGGAAAAGATCATGCAATAGGGATAATAATAAACTCTACAACTATAACATGACAAATGGGTTTAAATTGGTTTAAGGTATGACGGGGAAACAATTGGTATCAGTGAAGTGATACTTATCCAGTATGTCCTTCAATGTCTGACATTCTTATGTTCGATGTCAAAGAATACGATGATATTTGTAATATGGTATATGGGAATTGTCAAGATGAATGAACAACCTATTGGAAGGTGGTAAAAGTATAAGACCTTTGTTTAAAATTAGTTGAAGTCTCCTTTCACATTCGGGTGGAGGATGTGTAGGAAACTTTAGCTTCTTCAATTTATATGGTTGTTTGCATTTTCTAGGTTCTCCTTTTTCATGAATAGAAGGAGGAAGGGGACCCATAGGGATCCTAACATCCTTGTCATTAGAAGGAGAGAATGGTTTTTCACGTGGAAGGAGAATGTTCAAGTTAGGAGGATTCAAGATCACTATACTAGCATCCCAAATTCTCCTAGGTTGAAGAGGATGTCTATCAGGATGAGAAGGATCTTGATATCCTAATCCTATTGTATGTGTTTCTTTTGGGTTTTGTTCCATAAACTGATGGATGTCGTGTCACAACCTTGTTTACTCAATATAGTGAAACTGTTGCCATATCTTGTTTCGAGGTTTATGGAAGTGTTTGTGACTATATGATCATAAAATGGGTTTGAATGTGTTGGGTTATAGGAACTAGATCCTCTTGAGGGAGGAACCATAGGTTCGTCATTGATTTCAGGATGTAAATATGCAAAGTGATCAGGAGGTGCAACAGATGGAAGATCTTGTGACTTCATGGAGGGATAAAAGGCGACATTTGCTTCAAAGTTGTTAACGAAATCATTTTATAACTTGTTAATGCTAACATCATCTTCTCCAATGATGTCTACATCACGAGGAGGACAATCATGAGGAGTTAAAGGAGCATGAGGTTGTTCAAGGTCATTAAGGTCATAGCAAAAGGTACAATTGGACATGTCTACTAAGGATTTGAAGGAATTGCAAAACTTATTGAAAGAGAAAGCCATGATGCCAATAAAGTAAGATGCAATAAATGAGGAAAAACAAAGAATCTGTAACTGAAAATAGAATGCAGGAACAAGGAACATTAATGCAGAAAAATGTCAAAAGAAATGCAAAAATACTGTCTAAAAAGTGCAGAGGGACTAATTTGCCCTGGGTGGAGAATGAGTCCCAGGATGCAATTTTTTTTTTTGTTTTTTAGAATTTTAAGGGTGTTTTAAATGATCTACAAAATGCAATTACAGATGCAGAATGCAGATTTTTACTTTTTTCAGTGAAATGGAACGCAAAAATGAAAATTAAATGAATGTTCCACTAATGCAAAATGAAAGGTCCTAGAATGCAATAACAAATCAATGCCCTAATTGAATGCTAATGCAAATGAAAACTAGGATGCAAGACATGAATGTAATCAAAATTTTAAAGTATTCAAAAGTTGGGTTCACCAAAATGGGACATAGATTTTGGGAACCTAGATGCTTCTCTAGCACTTATGGGTTTTTCACCTAAAAGAAGAGAGATTTAGGTTCCAAAATGCTTATGTAACATTCAAATTAGGATTTATGAAATGTTGTTTAATGTAAATGAACTTAACTAAATGCAGTTGATTGATTAAGATGAACTAGAATGAATGCAAAAGTGCAATTTAGTCTATGTTTGAAAACACATTGTGTAATGAAAATAACTATGAAAAATGAAGAAATTAAAGAAAATAAGCAGAACAAAAGGTATAGGGATGAATCTGAGTGCACTTGGATGATGTGTTAGCTTTCTGGAATGTTTGGAATGCTGATGAAATTTATTGATTTTTCACAGTGGGACTCATTCACCCAGGGTGGCGAATTAATCCTCCTACTGATGAAAAACTGTTGGGAACTGATTTATCTTTGTCAGGATCTGAAATCTGACAAAACTCAAGTTTCCAGTCCTAAGGTGGGATTCATTTTCCATATGTGGTGAATCAATCCTCTCTAAAATTTATGAAAAACTAGGAGACAACTTTGCTACACCAGATCTGGGAATGTCTGCTTGTCGAGTTGCTGAAGTCAAATCTATAGAAAACAGACAAATAAATCTCTCCAAGCTTGAATTTGACTTATGTTGACTTGAAGCACCTAGTTGACATAAAAATCAATCTTCAACACCTTATAACCTATCAAATATGCAAACAAAAGGCTGCAAATACACAAGCAAAAGGGGAAAAATGATTAGGGTTAGTGAATAGGGGTTTGCCTTGGTCAAACCCCACTTTTCATAATTAAACCCTTGAAAAGATAATGAAATGTAAACGAAAGATAAACTAACAACATGCAAATGTTATTAACTCACCAAATCCTTGATGTTGCAAATATGAAGTAATGTCAATGGAAGCTTCAAAGTGCTTGAAAAGTGCCTAAATTGATGATGTAAAGTGCTTGAGATTGCTTGAATGTGTTAGGAGATTGAATATTTGAGTGGGGAGATGTAAAACGAGGTTAAAATCACTTATTTATACAATTATTGTGCCTTACTATCTGTTCATACCTCATCACAGGCCGACATCAAGTGATTTTTAATAAAACCCTGAAAGGAAATTTGAAATATTTTGAATTTGGGGCCAAGGGGGACTCATTCGCCACCCATGGTGAATGGGTCCCACCTAGGACCTAAAAAAAAGTGTCAGGAAATATGTTATATTTAATGTTGTTTGTTGGGATAATATGGAAAAATACACTTAATTAAAGCATACGAGGACATAAAAAGATAGAATAAAGCATGAGAAAGATGTAAGTAGTGAAGATGTGCCTAAAAAGCATGAAGGCTTGTTACAAGACTTTACGACACTTCAAAATAGGACTTATTGATGAGTGGAAAGGTGATTTTTAGGTAAATTATATTAAATAGAGTCTAGAAGAATGTAGAAATGTCTTACAACACTTCACAACACTTTCACAAGACATCGTTCTTTCAGTTTTAGTACCTAAATAAGCATGTTCAAGCCATGATACAACATAACATCAAAGCAATACAATTCCAACACCATGAAACAAGACCTAAAAGGCCATGAAAATGACAAAGGGCCATTTTTCTATGGCACAGGGGCCAAAAGAGATCCCTCAAGGATATGCAGGAGGGGGATACTTTTAATAGATTTGAGACTTTGGAGGATTTGGTTTAGGAGGAAGGGTTTCAAGTTGACTTGTAGGCGATAATTGGTTCTTTAGCAAAGGATGTTAGTGGGGATCAACCTCATGTGATCCCCAACTCAAATCAATTTGGTGTTTAAGGTTTGTAGATGGATATTGACTTGTCTCATTCGACCCCTGCTCAAAGTATAGTTGGTTTGACATTGGAGGCTTCTGGTGGCTCCCCTAATGTTGGTAGGGTTGTGTTCATGGAGAAGGGTGATTCTATTTTAGGTAAAAAATAAGTCTTCTTCCCCTGCTTTTGGTTTGCAATAGAAAACTTCTAAGTTAGGGGTGCTTGAGAAACCTCTTTTAAAAGGTTGGTAGAAAAAAGGATCAGGAAAAGGTTAAGCTAACTAGCAAGACATTGGTGGAGTCAAGTTCAATGAAGACTATTGATGCTCACTTGTCCCAACCTCAACGATGATAGTTCTTTCTTGGAATGTGAGGGGTATGAATAACATCCCTAGACAAAAGGCTATTTAGGATTTGATTCAGATTCATTCTCCTCATGTGGTTTTCCTTTAGGAAACTAAGTTATCTATTCATAGTATGTTGAGTGTGGCTTTGAAGATTTGGGGACATTGGCAGTGTCAATCTGTTGGGGCATTTGGCAGTTTTGGAGGGGTGGCCTATTTATGGGACCCATGTAATGTTAGTCCAATTTGGTGGTTCTCTTGTAGAGGCTTGATTTCTTATGTGGCTTCGCATCTTGAGTTTGGAGAGTTCTTTTCATTCATGTATGCTCTGATTAATTTGCAGGGTAAAGTTTTGTTGTGGGACCATGTTAGATATGTGAGATCTTTGGACCCTTATCTACCTTGGATTTTGGCGAGGGATTTTAATGTTGTTACTTCTCTAGAGGAGAAGAGGGGAGGTTGTGCTCGTCTGGATCCTTCCTCAGTTCTCTTGCAGGATAATAATGCTCTTTTGAATTTGATTGGCAACAAACCTGTTAATGGGGTCTTTACTTGGAATAATAGGAGGTGTGGGGAAGCTGCTATCTTTGAGCGCCTGGATAGATTCCTGGTGTCTAGTTTCTGGATGGGAAGCAAGTGGTTGACTAGTTCTAAGATTTTGGATGGGAGGGGTTATGATCATTGGCCGATCAAACTCACCATTGAATTACCTAGACATTGTATAAAGTAGTATTTTAAGTTCCAACTTATGTGGCTCAAAGATGAATCTCTTCATGACTTGATTCCTGGCTGGTGGCATCTTGGGAAACTGACACATGGTACTGCTATATACTCCTTCTCTAAGAGGATGCAGTATGTAAAGTATAGATTGAAGCATTGGAATAGGCAACATTTTGGTAATGCATTTCAAGAAAAGAAGGATGCTCAGTCTCTCTTGGACTTGATTACTAGACAGATTCATGACCAAGGCCTCACTGAGGAGCTTGGTCTTCTAGAAGTTGTCACAATTAAGGAAGTTGAGGAGTGGGAACTAAGAGAGGAAATTTTTTGGAAACAAAATTCTAGAATTGAATGGGTCTAGGTGAGAGATAGAAATACTTCCTTCTTTCACAATTCTATCAAGGATAGAAGACAAGGTAAATTTGTTATTTCTTCTATTTTTTCTTCAAATGGGGAGACTCTTTCCTCCTCTACTTCTATTTTGACTAAGGAAGTTCACTTCTTTTCTACTTTTTTCTTTGAGGATTCCCCTCCTGCGGAGGAGGTAAAAGTTGTGATTTTGGATAGCATACCGCCTTTGGTCACTAGTGAAATCAATGAATCTCTTCTTAGTCCTATTTCTTTATTGGAACTTGAGAATGTTGTGTTCCAAATGAGAAAAGGTAAAGCTCCATGGCTTGATGGGTTCCTGGTTGAGTTCTTTTAGGAATTCTGGGAAGTGATTAAGATGGATCTTCTAGTGGTAGTTCAGGAATCCCACATGAATAACAAATGCTAAAATTCATGAATTCTACCTTTCTTGTTGTCATACCAAAGAAGGATGGGGCTAATACTCTAGATCTCTTTAGACCAATTGCATTACGTAATGTGGTGTACAAGATAATTACAAAGTTGATTGCTAAGAAGCTGAAACCTTGGCTAAGCAAGTTAATTTCTGAGGAGCAAGGGGGTTTTGTTGGTGGTAGGCAGATTATGGATGGTGTCATTATTGCTACTGAGACCATTCATTCTATGGCTCATTCTAAGGAAAAATATATGTTTATTAAGTTGTACATGGCTAAAGCTTATGATCGTGTTAAATGGGCCTTCTTATTCAAGATTCTGAGAGCGTTTGGTTTTGCTAGTGATTGGATTGAGTGGGTCAAGAGTTGTGTCACCTCTTCTTCCTTTTTGGTGTTGATTAATGGTGAGCCAGTAGATTTGTTTGGTGCTTCTCGGGGACTCAAACAAGGGGATCCTTTGTCACCCTATTTTCTCATCTTATTGGCTTAGGGCTTGGGAAGGTTTATTAGATCTTGGGTGGAAAGAGGTTTTATCCAAGGCTAGTGTCAGGGAAATGATATTCCCCCATAGTCCCATCTTCAATTTATGGATGATACAACTTTGATGGGTAGGGCCAAAGTGGAAGAGGATATCAAATGGCGTGCAGTGTTGGATAGTTATTTGGTGGCTTTCAGTCAATGTATTAATGAGGGGAAGTCTTTTATCTATTTCTTTAATACTCCTAGTAGTATTCAAAGGAGAATTGCTAGCATCCTTCATTTTCAAATTGGTACTCTTCCTTTTGTTTATCTTGGTATTCTGCTTGTTATTCGATTGCTTCCTAAATTTTTTTGGAGGGGGAATATTGAGAAGTTCCAGAATGTGGTCAGTCATTGGACTTGTAGGTGGCTTTCTTCTACAAGGAGAGTGACACTTTTAAAATCTATGGTGTAGGCTCTCCCTCTATACAGGTGCTTTGTCCTCTCTGCACCTTCTAGCTTTATTAAATAATTTGAGAGCCTATCTTGAAAGGTCCTTTGGTTTGGTGATCTCCTTCACAAGAAGTGGAGCTTGGTTAAATAGGATGCCATTTGTAGGTCGAAGTAGGAAGGTGGGATGGGTTTGCATTAGACTGTTTGAATGGGAAAGCTCAAGAAGCTAAATTGTATTGGTGGTGGTGTTCTCAACATCAATTATGGGAAAGAATTCTTACTTCTAAGTATTTGGATGTTGTTGAGAGTGTTGATGTTGCTCGCTTTAATTTAGAGGGGAAGGGTTCTATGATTTGGAGTACCCTCAAAAGGGGAGCCAAGCTGGTCAAGCAAGGGCTCTTTTGGATTTGTAATGGTGGTTAGGATGCCCTCTTTTGGTATGATTCCTAGGATGGCCACCCGCTCATCCTGTCCTCTTATCCTCATTTGCAGAATTTGTGTTAGCACTTTATTGATGTTGGTTGGTGTTGTGTGGCTAACTTCAAGACTCTTCAGATCATGGGTCGGGTTAAAGTATTTAGGTGGAAGGATTTGCATGAGTGGCCTCTTGGTGGTGCGACCGGTGATCGTCATGAGCTTGCTGAGATTTTGGCTAGTTGGGTTTGTAGTTCTCTTCCTTGGAGAGATATGTTGGCTTGGGGCCCTGACCCAAAAGGGAGATTTTTTGTTGCCTCAAGTTATCAAGTTCTTGATAGGAAATTATTTGGGAGTTCAGAGGTATCTTGGTATGGAAATAAGTATGGAGCAAGTTTTCCTGGCCTAAGTGTAATTTCTTCTCCTGGTTAGTGGTGCAAGGTAGATGCCTTACTTGGGAGAATATTTGGAAGTGTGGGGTGCAAGGTCCTTCTATGTGTGTTATGTGTGTTGGGTATGAAGAGTGTATTCCTCACCTCTTCTTCTAGTGTTCTTTTGTGAAAACTATCTGACACTTCTAGTGGAGTCTTTGGCACTTGCCATGTTGTAATGCTTCTTCTTTGGAGGATTTTTGGAATTGTCAGGGGTCCCCTCCTATTAAGACCTCTTATCTTCTTATAGCTTGGATCATTGGGCCTAGTGTGATAATTTGGCATCTTTGGTTAGAGTGTAATTATAGAATTTTCCTGGATAGAAAGTTGCTTGTTGGTTAGCTTTGGTTGAGAATTTTGAGGGTCCTATAGGAGACTTTGACTTCTAAGTGTGATTTGTCTATTCCTGTTGATCCTGGTGATCAGGGAGTGGTTAGTGCTTTGGGTCTTTCTACTGTACGAGGGAGAAATTTGAGGAATGATCACCATGGGCATGGGCAAGAGAGAGTTAGTCATATTGGTCACTGGAGACCCCTGCTTCGGGGGAGCTGAAAATAAATACTGATGGATCTTCTAAAGGTAATCCTAGGCATGTTGGAGTTGGAGGTATTAGCAAGGATAGCTTGGGAGTGGTGGTTTTTTTCTTCTCTACTTATAGAGGTTAACATACTAATAATTTCATGGAGGTTGTTGCTATTCTTCTAGCTTTAGAGCGGGCTTGTGCTCTTGGCTAGAGGTGGATTGTTTGTGAATCTAATTCTCAGGTGATCATTGATATTCTGAATAAGAAACATTTTGAGGATGTGAACTGACAGTTGGCAGTGGTGGTCAAGAAAACTATTTCTTTGTGCACTACTTTGGAATCTATTGTCTTTTTCCATATTCCCTGGGAATGGAATAAGGTAGTTGATGGTCTGGCTAGATGGGTGTTTGAGTGGATGGGGACTTGGAATGTGGATGATTGAAATAATCTTCATGGAGATTTGGCCCTTCTTGAAGGTTGGGTTATGGAAGATATGAGGTGCTTCTTGGGTGTAACTTAATTTCTAGCCTTGTTTGTACCCTTGATGGGTTTATTTCTTGTTGATTTTGTAATGCTTTTTTTATTTAATAAATCTTTTACCCCTCTTTTATAAAATTATATATATATATATATATAACTAGCTTATCTATCTTATTACATAATTTATATCGGAAACACCGATAGATATCAATTTACTAGATTCTATTTTGTAATTTTATCTTAATAATATATTATTAAGTGCATGCATAATTGATCTCCTTATATGTTTTTTTCAAAATCTCTATAAATTGACTTGAACAATCGTCAACATACATAATTTAATTACATGAATCTTTTAACTTTTACCTATTTTGTTTTGATAATAAAATTATTAATCGTTCATAACGCTAAGGATAACCTAATCTCAAGTTTAATACTAATTGAGTCCTAATGTCAACTCTAAATCTTATCCTAAGCCAAAATCCTAATCCCTTGTATAATACTAATTGAGTCCTAATGTCGACTCTAATTCTTACTCCAAGAAGAAACCCTAACCCCAACTCAAAATCGTAATTGTAATTACTATTATTTGTTTTGCGAATGTTAAGTATAATTTATTAATAAGACTATTTTTTATTATATAATTAATTATAATATTAAGTTAACCCTAATTCTAACTATAATAGTTAATAATTGTTTATTATATTAATAAAAAAAATTAAATTATATATAAACTAACCCTAATAATAAGTTAAGTTTGTTATTAACTTTGTATTGTTATAATAAGATATAATTATTAATATATATTAATATATTATAAAAACAATTATAAGGGCAAATAAATTCTTAAATAAAAGTCATGGCAAATCCTAACCTGGGAATTGGACATTCCAGCAGGTGACTAACATCTTCTTATGGTCGTTCATTTACATTGTCAAACCAGGGAACGCATAATTGAAATGGAGCGGCACTGTATGTGCACTAAGAACCAGTTTCAGTCACAATTTACCAGAAATAAATGCTTGGAAGGAATTCTACTTATGTTGCAGGAATGTAATGTAAAGTCTTCTTAACTTAAGCATGACTTAATCAAAGCAGAAATCATGACAACTATTACTAAGAAACAAACTATGAACTGGCCTTATGCTGCAGGAACATAGGGATGGATTCTCGATGTTGCAAGAACAAAATAAGACTGAGTTTGCGCTGAAACCTTCAAGAATGAAATCTAACTTATAATCAACAGAAGATAATAACTAACTACAGATACTCACTAAGTGGGCCCCCTTAGCAAGCATCAACCAGTTTATGCAAGAATTGAACTCACAACTTCATCAGCTTTTATTTATAAACTTGGAATCATATACATTGATTATTCTGCTTGTAAGAAAACTAACACAAAACACTGTTTCTCATTATAATACTAACTTTAACACACTCTGTTGTTCACTCAAGTAGGAGGAACACTTATTTATAATAGAAAAGCAACTAACTACCTAACTCTAACAGAGAAATACATGGACATAAATGCATCCTGAAACCGAGGAACAAACTTCTTATAAATGAAGGCATATCTGTTCAACACAATTCAGAGAGAATTTAGTATTCCACTCTTCCTAGATTGATGATCATTTAGATTTCCTCCCAACGACCCAGTCAGAGTCTTTGCTGGAACAACTTCCTTGATGTCATGCTAGAAATGGACTTTACTACAAGGCCGAGATCTATTGCGCTTTAACTCATTCATGCTTCCTTCAACAACCTACGATGCACATGGCGACATAAGCGAAAGAAAGCATGTGTGGAAAATAATACGATACACATTCATTAATCACATATTAAATCCATTTAATTATCCAAAAACCACATGCATTATATCATTCATTCGGGAGGTCAAATAGGGCAATTAATATAGACACATAGAGATGTTAAGCTGTAGGAATATAGGAATGTGTTGTTACAGGATACTACCCGATTTTAGATAAAAAGCCTTTAATCAAAGAGTTAAAACAACCATCAACAATAAGAGTAAGGGTATTAAAAATACATCATAATATTCAAATGATGAGCATATTTCGAGCTCATTAGCTCTATGTGCTTCGTTTGATTGTGAAAGGCTAAATTTTGTGACAAGTGAATAACACTATTGCTATCACAAAAAAAGAGTAAAAACTAATTGTTGAAACCATAAATCACCTATCAAACGATGCAACCATATCATTTCCTTTGCTCCTTCAGAGAGAAATATATTTTTCCTCCGTAGAAGAAAGTGTAACCACCTGTTGCAACCAAGAAACCCAACTGATCGCTACCCCAATAAAAGTGAGTACATAACCAGTGGTAGAATGCCTTTTATCCAGATCTCCAGCCATATATAAATCAACATAACCTCGAAGATTTATGTCCTTACCACCAAAATATAAACCGCAATTAGAAGTACCTTTCAAATACCTAAATATCCGTTGTACTGCTTGCCAATGTTGTTTACCTGGTTACTCATAAATCTACTCACAACTGCCACCGCTTGAGCAATATCCGAACGAGTACATGTCATGACATACAAGTACACGTCATGACATACATTAACCTGCCAACTGCTGATGAATAAGGAACACACTTCATGTGTTCTTTTTCTTCTTCTATTTTAGGACACATAGTTGAGGATAACTTAAAATTATCAGCCAAAGGAGTACTCACAGATTTGACATTCTTCATATTAAATCTATCTAAGATTTTAAGAATATATTTTTCTTGAGATAATCTAAGTTCTCTTTTTTTTCTATCCCTAATTATATTCATCCCAAGAATCCTCTTTGTTGCCCCTAAATCCTTCATGGAAAATCTCTGAAATAAATGTTGTTTCAATTCACGAACTATCCTCACACTATTGCCAACAACTAACATATCATCAACATAAAGTAATAAAATGACAAACTCACCATTAGGAAGCTTCTTGTAATAAACACACGGGTCTGCATCACAACGAATAAAATGTTGTTGAGTCATGAAGTTGTCAAATTTTAAATGCCATTGACTGGGGGCTTGCTTGAGCCCATACAAACTTCGCTTCAATCTGCAATATAAATGTCCTTGACCCGGTTTTGCAAAACCTTCAGGCTGCTCCATGTATAATTCCTCTTCAACATCTCCATGAAGAAAAGTAGTTTTGACATCTAATTGCTCAAGTTCAAGATCCCAAATGGCTGCCAAGCCTAACACTGCTCGATTAGTGGTCATTCTCACAACTGGTGAAAATATCTCATTGAAATCAATGCCTTTTTCTTGAGCAAAACCCTTGACAACTAGTCTGGCCCTGTAATGTTGATGACCTCCCTCTTCCTCTTTCACACGATACACCCATTTATTCTTCAGAGGTTTCTGATTTGGCAGAAGAGGAACCAAATCCCAAGTGTCATTTGTTCGCAAAGATTCCATTTCTTCATTCATTGCCTCCATCCATTTGACCAAATTTGCATCTTTGCAAGCTTGTTTAAATGTTGTCGGCTCTACCTCACCACAAAGCAACAATTCATAATTATAATCATCTGATAAAAACAACTGAAAATCATCAAATTTATTTGGTAGTTTCCTCTTTTGTGTTGATCTCCTTAATTGAGAACCAATGGCAGATTGCAAATTGCCTTGTGGCTGTGAATTTTCCCCATTATTTTGTAAATTTCCTACACTCCTATGTTCATTAATTTCTCTAAGTTTTTGCCCCTGTATACCTCCAATGCTCTGCCCCTGATCTTTTGATTGTAAATCAAATGCTTGTATACTTGGCACATTAAGAGGTTGTGAATGAATTAGAGGCCGCGAATTAGTTTGTAATGGAAGTGTACCAATGTGTAAAGGTTGCATATTAAACAGAGGCAGTGTTCCAACATTTGAAGGGTGCATTGTAACAAATGAAGGTTGTGTTTGATGTGTGAAGGGCAATGATTCATGAATGAGAGGTTGTGATTTAATTAATGTGGATTGTGGTAAGCATTGTGAAGGTTGCTCATCATAATTTGAAGACATCACCTTTTCTATTAAAGGCAGCTTATGACTTGAATGTGGATGCGTATCAAACAAACAAGGCAGTGAATGATCCTTAAAAGGCAGCATTGGCTGGGAAAATGTTTGCATGTGATGTAGATTAGAGTTTGTATGACTTTGAATAGTCTGCTCACTACCTTGTGGGGGTTGCGTATGAAAGAGAGAAGGCAGCGTATTGTCTATGGAAGATTGTGTAGGCATTGAATGGACTATAGACAGTGGCATATTAATAGTAGAAGGTTGTGTGCTAGTAGAAATAGGGGAAATAATAGTTGAAGGTAGAGAATGTAAATTTGATGGCTACGAATAAACATGGGTGATAGTAAAAAGAAATAACTAAAGGCTGGGAGAAAGAAACTGATGTTTGCTTGACACGACCATTATTAAATAAATCAGCATCAAAATATTCAAAATATTCATCTGAAGATTTGTCCAGAGGTTGCAAACCTAGAAATTTTTTCTCATTGAAGACATCCCAACTACGAACAATCTTTTTAGCAACGGGATCCCACAGCCTGAAACTGAATTGATCTTCTCCATAGCCTAGAAAAATGCACCTCTTTGATTTGAAATCAAGCTTCGCTCATTGTTCTTTGGGAATATGCAAGAACGCTTCACATCCAAACACCCGCAAATGATGATATGAAATTCTCTTCCCAAGCCATCTCTCCTCATGAATGTCAAAATCCAAACAAGATGACGGGGCATGGTTGATCAAATATACTGCAGTGTTGCACGCCTCTGCCCAAAACCCTTTTCCCAAACCGGCATTGGAGAGCATGCATTGAGCTCTCTCTAAAATTGTCCAATTCAACCGCTCAGCTGCACCATTTTCCTTAGGGGTGAATGGGACCACCTTTATTCTACGAATGCCATTGTCTCCACAGAAATTATCAAACTCTGAAAAGAAAAACTCTCCTCCATTATCAGTTTTCATACATTTAATTTTATGCCCTATATAATTTTCAACAAGAGCCTTGAAAATTTTAAATTTTGAGAAAACTCTTAATTTTTTATTTAACATATAAATCCAAAAAAAATTAGTGTAATCATCCAAGAAAGTAACAAAGTAATTTTCCCCTCCAAAATAAGTTACCTCCGTGGGACCGAAAACATTTGAATGCACAAGTTCCAAAGGAGCGATTTTCTGATCATGGCTTGTCCTCAAGAAGCTGGCTCGACTTTGTTTTCCATAAAAGCAATGTTTGCAAAATTCCAAATCCACCGATTGCAAGTCGGGAAGTTGATCTCTTTGAAGCATCACTTCAAGCCCTTTCTTGGTCATGTGACCGAGCCTCTTATGCCAAATTTCAGAATTGTTGTCCATGACTGTCATCGCAGCTCCCACTTCACCATGGCATTTTAAAATATAAAGATTACCCAACTTCTTGCCTTTTGCAAGCACTAAAACTCCCTTTGTTACTTGCCAATTTTCTAAAGAGAATTTAACATCACACCCAGAAGTAATTAACTGACTTATAGAAATTAAATTTCTTTTTAATAAAGGAACATATCTCATATCCTTTAAAATCTATTGAATGCCATTTTTTAAATTTAAAAATATATCACCCTTACCAACAATTTCACACTCCTTATTGTCGCTAAGAAAAACCTTACTGAAAACACCTTCTTTGAAATTTGTAAAAGCTTGTTCGCATGAAGTAGCATGGAAAGAAGCCCCATAATCAAGTACCCAAGAGTCTGCAGTTGTGTCTCTAGTAGCCAAGACCAAAACACTGTTGTCTTTTTCAACTACAGTGTTGGCTTCATTGTTGCTGACTTTGTCCTGTGCCTTCTTATAATTCCAACATTTTTTCTTGTGTGGTCTGGCATGCCACAAAACCAATAGGCACCTGTCCTTCCTCTTGACTGCGATCTATGTGCAGATTTTGATCTTCTAATATTATTATGTTTTCCTCTTTCTCTACTTCTACCTCTATTACCAATACTTACAGTTGTTAATGCCTCATCAGATGAGGGTTCCTGATTTTTTCTCCGCATATCTTCACTCAGAAGAGTGGTTGCAACATCATCAAATTTCAGCTTGATTTTCGCAGCCACCGAAGTGCTCACTGCCATCACAACACCTTCCTAGCTATTTGGTAAAGAACACAGTAATAAAATGGCTTTTATCTCATCATCCAAATTTATGCCTACAAAAATCAGCTAGGTAACTAATGAATTAAATTCATTCAAATGATTTGACATAACCCCTCCTCGCATTTTTAAATTATACAACTTCATAATAAATACCTTATTGGAGGCAGATACCATCTCATACATTGAAGACAATTTGTCCCACAACTCTTGTGTAGTCTTCTCTGTAAAGACATTAAATAGAACATTGCTAGATAGCGACAGGAAAATTCTAGCTCTTGCTTTTTTGTCCAACTTCTCCCATTCTTCATCAGATAGAGATCATTTCCCTTTGACTTTTCTAGCCAATGCATTCGAAAGGTCTTGTTTGATGAGTAGGGATTCCATCTGCACTTTCCAAAGGTCAAAATTTTTTCCTGCAAACTTTTCTACTTTCTACTTATCTACATCTTCCATGGCTGCAGAAGTTCTTCACAATTTTCCTGCACCAAATTTTTCCAACCTACTTTGATACCAATTGTTGAATATAATTTGTAGAATTAAGTGAAAAAGAAATTGCAGAAAATAAAAGATTAAAATCAATCACAAAACAAGAACACCATATTTATCGTGGTTCACCATTAATTTAATGGCTACGCCCACACTTAGGGATTATCTCTTATTGATATCAAGTTCTAAATTAATTACATATTCAACCAACAAGATATTTATAAATCAAGTCTCCAACCAATTAAAAGGAAAAACTCATTTGAAATAGATCACTTCTAAATTGGCCAACACATGTGAATAGAAGTAATTACAAAGTAAGGAAGCATTTCTAAATAAAGGAGAAATTTGCTAATTTGGGCTTCACTGAACCCAACAAAATCATATATGTAAACTTAAAATTAATGGAGAATATGAATGATTTTTTATTTTTGAAATATTTTCAAATTTAAGATATTTCATTTTTATTTAGATTTAAAAAAAAAAGAACAACTGTTTTTGTTGTTTGTAGTTTTATTTCCATTCTATTAATATAAAAAAACATTTTACAAATACATCAAATAATAATTTTTCTTTTATAAAGATTTTCAATATTTTTAATTTTAAATATATTAATTTAGAAACTTACTTTTATATGCAATAGTAAATTTAGGAAAGTTATTTCATTCTTCACTTTCTAAATTTTAGAAACTTAATTTTTATGTGTAGTAACTTAACTTTTTTTTAATATCTTATCCTTATAAATAATAAATATTTTTTATTGAAAAATATTACTTAATAAATCTATATAAAAAACATCAAATGATATTTCATTTTAAAAATATCTTGAATATTTCTTTTATACTAAATTTTCTAAATTTTAGAAACTTTTAACTTTTCACTTATTAGAATTTTAGAATTTTGATTTTGATTTTTATAAATATTAGAAACTCTATTTTACTTTTTTATAATTTTAGAAATTCTAGCAATTTCACTTTTTACAATTTTATTTTATATCAACTACGATTTTGATTTCTATAATATCATAAATAATATTTCTATGACTTTTTTTCTATCTTATTACATAATCTATATAGGAAACACCCATTTATATCAACTTGTTTGAGTCCATTTTATAAATTTGATTGTTGTGTTTATTGTAATGAATTCTTTAGTTGCATGATAGTATGATATCATTGGCTTATCTTCTAGAAATGTACACCATGCGACATGTGTATGATATTGAATATAACTAAGGAGAGTGAATATTGTCTAAACACGAGGAAATTATATTGAATAGATAAGTATATAATTTACATCAATTGTATTATAAGGCTTGTAGCCTATGATTTATCTTAGAACACTAACCCTAACCCTACCCCTATTGAAATTTAATCTTAATTGAACCATATCCCTAACTATAATTCTAACCTATTGAAGTTCAACCCAAATTGAGCCTAAACACTAACCCTAACATTAATTATAACTATAACCCTAACCTTAACCCTAATTGAACCCTAACCCTGGAGCTGCGAGGGGATTTGCTAGGGTGGGGGGTGTTGCTTTTTACGCTGCCCTTCTTAAGTTTTGGTGAGTTGTGGGTGGAACTGGAGGATTTTTGTGTTAACCCTTGAGGGGTTTTTTCTTTTTTTCCCTCTCGACCTGAGGGTTTGCATGCCAATATAGGGATGCATTTGGGGCTCATGTCTCAAGGGGAATCATCTAGGGCTAGCCTCAAGATGGATTTTCAGTGTGCTTTTGGATCAAAACCCTCTCTATAGGGTTTTAAGATTTTTGAGAATAACCTTTTTTCTCTGGACCCAGAGACAGGATCGTCAGGAGGGTCTCAGATTCTGAAGATTAATGGTTGTCTAGAAAGGTGCAAAGAGAGGTCGAATGTTGTGATTCTGATGGAGATGCTGGTGGAGGATATTGATTATTATTCAAGACATTCCTTGTACTGCAAGTTGTTAGGATTGAGAATCTTGTTGCATTTTTTGGAAGCCTCAGCTCAGAGGACGTGGATGCCAGAGGGGGAGATGGAGATTCAACTCCTAGCGAATAATTATTTCATGGTTACTTTTGATTGCACATGGCTAATCAGAATAGGGTTTTTGAGGGGTGGCCTTACTTCTACAACCAAGTGGGCCTGTTCATTAAACCATGGCATGCAGGTTTCAATCCAACTGAGGAGCTTCTGAGTCGGGTTCCAGTTTGGGTTCATCTACCGAGGCTCCTGGTGGAATGTTGGTGAGAGGATGTTTTGTACTTACTGGCCTTGATGCTAGGGAAACCTGTTGGCTCATTACAGTAGATGCAAATCAAGAAGGTAATGACATATGCCCGATTTTGTGTGGAAATTGACTTAAGTGAACCATTGCCAGATTCTTTAGAAGTGTGCACAAGAGAGTATTCCTAGGTGCAATAGCTAGACTATGAGACCTTACCGTTTCGATGCCATTTTTTCCATGAGTATGGCCATCTCTAGCGTAGATGTCCAAAAGCAAAGCCTCTAGAGGCCCAATCTTCTCAACCTTCTCATAACCCGCCTAGGGAGGATAAGGGAAAGGATCCTATTCAGGGCAGTGGTGTTGGGATTGATGGTTTTATTCCT
This sequence comes from Sequoia sempervirens, assembly GCA_007258455.2. Taxonomy (NCBI): domain Eukaryota; kingdom Viridiplantae; phylum Streptophyta; class Pinopsida; order Cupressales; family Cupressaceae; genus Sequoia; species Sequoia sempervirens. The sequence goes on from VDFB02193867.1 coordinate 225,336,199, forward strand.
GTCAGAAATCAGAACAAAAATAAGGGGCAGAAGAGGACTCTTAAGGAAAGGCAAGATGATGCCACTTTTAATAGATTTGAGGTGTTGGATGATGTTAGCTAATAGGAAGTGAATCTGAGCTTGTTGGACTTGGATCAAGGGTCTATGGATATTGAATAGCATGGGTCTCTTGTCAAGGCAGTGCAAGTTATTTAGCAAGAGGAGAGTACGAGCTTTCCAAGCTTAGAGCAGGATGGGAAAAGTCTATGGCATGAAGGGCTTAGTTCAGAAGTGCTTCATGCTCCACAAGTTGATGGGACTTTGAACTTGGAAACATATCAATAGATGGTGGCTCAGGAGGAAGCGAGTTATGTTGCTGAAATAGAAAAGGGAAGTGAAGCTTCAGCTCACCCCTCGTGGAGAGCGGGCACAGAGATGGGTAAGAACAATAAGGTGTCTCTTCATTTGGGTATTTTACAGAAGGATCTAAAAAGGGGGGGCAAAGCAAGTTTCTAAGCTTGGTAGGAAGAAGGATGTGGAAAAGATCAAAATGATAAGGGAGAACTTGGTGGAGTCAGGGTCTGTCAAGACCTTGGATTCTCATTTTTTCATCCCCTTGAAATGATTGTTTATCCTGGAATGTAAGGGGCTTGAACAGTGGCCCTCAACAAAAAGTTGTTCGTGATTTGGTTAAAGTCAATCTCTTGATGTTCTCTTCCTACAAGAGACTAAGTTATCTGTTGAGAGTATGTTCGGATTGATGCCTAAGTTGTGGGGGAGTGGTGAGTGCCAGTGCATTGGCTCTCAGGGGTCTTCTATGGGAGTGGCTTGTTTACGGAATCCTTGAAAGATTCATCCTCTTTGGTGGATGTCCTTCAAGTCATCTCTCTCCATGATTGCTTCTTGTTTTGAGAGGGGGGAGGCTATATTCTTTTTTAATATCTATGCACCTATTGAGCTTCAGAGTAAGCAACTATTGTGGTCCCATATTGAGGGTATGTGTAGGATCATGATGGGCCAAAAAGTGGCGATATGATGGGTATGTGTAGGGTATGTGGCTGAACGAATTTTTTCTTACCCAAAATTGATGAAACGAAAAAGTTTTTTAAAGGAGATTCTTAGCTTTCCACCAATATAAATTATGCCTTACTTTGAATTACGACTAAAGTCTTGATTGATAGGCTAATTGAAAAACATCTATAGCTTTCAAACGGTATCACATTTTTCTGAATCCAAAACATGCATCACATTCTATGCTTCAGTATACTATAGGATTAAAAAAAATGAATTTCATGAAGTTTTGACCAAGTTAAGGTGGTTAGGCATACGAGTTTTTATATTTTTTAAAAGTTGTAATAAAAAAATCATAATTAATTACTTAATTGGAAAAAAAATTACAAAAAAATATGCAACACATCGGGACATGAGTACTCTACTTATATCTAAAATATTATCATTTTATTGTGGTTAGGATGGTTAGACAGACACATACTCTTATTTTTCCCTAAAATTTAAGTACTACTACATTGAAATTTCAAATTTTCACCAAATAGATTTTTATTTTTTAAAATAAGCCTAGTAGTTTAGAAACTACATTCAATTTGCTACAGATTCTATTCTTACATATTTTTGAAATAATATAGATAAGTTATTCAAATTTTTACATCAAGTTGCCTAACTCTAATTTTTTTGAATTTTTTGCCACTTAAGGGCATGTTTTTCCATGATGATCCTACACATACCTATCAAGTTTGTTCGAAGAATGGTTCCTTACCATCCATGGATTATGGTTGGGAATTTCAATGCTATCCCTGAGTTGGCTGAGAAGAGGGGTGGTATTGGGAGGTTGGAGTCTTCTGCTTTACTTCTTCAAGATAACATCTCAACTCTAAATCTTGTTGATATCAAGCCCAGTAATGGCCAGTTTACTTGGAATAACTAGAGGATTGGGGGGGAATGCATTTCAGAGCATCTTGGCCAGTTTTTGGTATCCTGTTACTGGGTAGGTGGTTTGTGGTCCTCTAGTTTTGAAATTTTGGATAGAAGGGGATAAGATCATTGGCCTATCAAGCTCGTAGTTTTTTCAGCTCGTGTGCCGCAGTCTCCTCCATTCAAGTTCCATCTTATGTGGCTGCAGGATCCCTCTCTCCATGATTATGTTGTTGAATGGTGGAGGTATGGTAGACCTTCCTATGGTAGGAAAATATATACTTTTTCTAAGTTACTTCAATTTGCCAAATATCAGCTCAAATGCTAGAATCAACATTGCTTTGGAAACATTTTCCATGCCAAGGTTACTGCTCAGCCTGAGTTGGATGGTATTACAAGGATGGTTAGGGAGGATGGGGTGAATGAAGTGTTGCTTCGGGAAGAGGCTAGGGCTTTGAAGGTGTTGGAAGAGTGTGAGCTGAGGGAGGAAGTTTTTTGGAAACAAAAGGCCCAAATTGAATGGCTTTAGGAAGGAGATAAAAATATTGCTTTCTTGTTCAATTTAGTGAAAGTCAGAAGGCATGGTAACTCTATTTCTATTTTAGTGAATGAAAAGGGTGAGCAACTTTCCTCTTTTTAGGAGATCTCAAATGAAGCAATGCAGTACTTTGCTTCTTTATTTAGGGAGGAGGAGCAGGGGAGTTTTGATGAGGAAGTTTAGGTCCTTTTGTGTATCCCTTCTTTGGTTTCTAGAGAGATGAATGAGCATCTTATGAGTGATATCTCGCTTGAAGAGCTAGAGGGTATAGTGTTTTAGTTGAAGAAGGGGAAAACTCCAGGCCCTAATGGCTTCTCAATTGAGTTCTTTCAAGAATTCTAGGATATTATTAAATTGGACTTGTTAGTAGTTGTGCAGGAGTCTTACTCAAATAAGCAGATGTTATGGGCTCTAAATTCCACCTTCCTTGCTCTAATCCCCAAGTGTGAGGGGGTGGATAGGTTAAGGCAATTTTTCCTATCTCTCTTTGCAATGTGATTTATAAAATTATCTCTAAATTGATTGTTGATAGGTTGAAAAAGTGGCTTAAAGTGTTGATCTCTGAGGAACAGAGCGGTTTTGTGGAGGGTCAAAAAATTCTGGATGGGGTGGTTATTGCAACAAAAACCATTCATTCTATGGCCAGCTCCAAAGATAAGGCGATGTTTATCAAGCTGGCTATGGCTAAGGCTTATGACAAAGTTCGGTGGTCCTTCCTTCAGAAGATTCTTGGTGCTTATGGTTTTGGGGATGAATGGATTCAATGGGTGATGAGTTGTATTACTACGACTTCCTTTTCTATGTTAATCAATGGTGAGCACTCAGAGCCTTTTGGTGCTTCTCGGGGTCTGCGTCAGGGTAGCCCCCTCTCTCCTTATTTGTTTCTCCTTCTTACTGAAGGACTAGGTTGTTTGATGAGAAGGCATGTGGAGTTGGGGCTTATTTTGGGATGGAGATGGGATGGTGGTTTACCGCCGCAATCTCATTTGTAGTTTGTGGATGACACGACTTTGATGCATATGGCTTCAATGAAGGAAGCTACTAATATGCGCATGGTGTTGGATGTTTATCTCATTGCCTCAGGTCAATTGATTAATGAAGATAAATCCTCCATCTTCTTCTTCAATACTCCAAGGCCCATTTAAAGGAGGATTGCTCATATTTTGAGATTTCAGATAAGGTCTCTCCCCTTGACCTATCTTGGTATTTCAATCTATGTTGGAAGACAACATAGGGATTCTTTACGTAATATTTTGGACAAATTTCACGTGAAAGTTAATCATTGGACCCATAGATGGTTGTCTTTTGTGAGACGTGTTCAGTTGCTCAAGTTTGTGGTGCAGGCTCTCCCCATCTACAGATGTATGATCCAGGTTGCCCCGGTGAGTTTTGTTAAGGATTTTGATTCTCTTGCAAGGCAATTTCTATGGGTTGGTAGTTTACAATCCTCTCAATGGAGCCTTGTTAGATGGGATATTGTTTGTAGCCCAAAGCAGTTTGGAGGGCTTGGGTTAAGGCAACCTTCTTTGTCGGGATTGGCACTAGTTGCTAAGTTGTATTGGTGTTGGTGTGTGGAGCAAGATCACCTCTAGGCTAGAATTTTATCTCATAAGTATTTCCTAGGGATCTCAAGGATGGATATTCCTCGGCATCCCCTAGTGGGGAAAGGTTCGGTGATTTGGGGTACACTCAAGAAAGGTGTTGTGTTCATCAAGGATGGCCTTTTTTGGATTTGCAAAAGGGGGACGAAAGCTCATTTCTAGTCTGACTCCTGGGATGGTTTTCCCCCCATTGCTGCTCAATTTCTGAATTTGGTAACTTTGTGCTAGCGGTTCCTTGAAGCTGGATGGTCAAGGGTGATTGACTTTAAGTCTTTCTCTTCTCGGGATCAATTGAGGATGGTGAGATGGAAAAATCCTAACGAGTGGCCTATTGTTGGTATGGAGGAGGAATGTGTTGAGCTGCACAAAATCCTTTCTAGTAGATGGTGTAGTTCCCTCCAGGAGGGGGATGTTCTTTCGTGGTCTCCTAATCCTAAGGGTGTCTATACTATTGCTTCTAGATATCAGAGGTTGTTATCTCACAGGTTGGATGGGGGGAGGTTCACTGGTGGAAGAGAGTGTGGAACAAGTTTTCCTCGTCAAAGTGTAACTGCTTTATTTTGACTTTGGCCTGGAATAGGTGCTTGATATGGGATAATATTCGGAAGAGGGGGTTCCAGGGCCCTTCTATCTCTATGTTGTGCGGGGCGGCTGAGGATGATTCTTCTCACTTTTTTTTTCACTGCCCCTTTACTTTGCAGCTTTGGAATCTTTGGTGGGAAGCTTAGAAAATCCCTTGTGTTCATGCTTCCTTCTTGGTGGAGTTCTGGAATAGTTTAGGTAGACCTCCTTTTGTGACATCTTTCTTGCAGGAGGTGTGGTATGTTGGACCTACTTTCATACTATGGCAAATCTGGTTGGAACAGAACCATAGAATTTTTAGGGGTGAAAGGTTGTTGATCCAACAGGTGTGGCAAAGAGTTAGGGGTATGATTTAGGAGACAATGGAAGCTAAGTGTGAGGTGACCATGTTTCCTTTAGATAAAGGGGATGTTGAGAAGGTGGATAGTCTGGGGATCTATGGGTTGTCTTCAGCTTCGGCTTGCGTCGGGAGAGGAAGGCGGGGGAAACAAAAAGTGCAGAGGATGGGTAGGTGGTTGCCCCCTCTGGATGGAATTTTGAAGATCAATATTGATGGATCCTCAAGAGTCAATCTAGGGCTTGTTGGGATTGGAGGAGTTGGTCTTGATTTTTCGGGTTCAGTGGTTTTCTTCTTTTTTGCTTGTGAAGGGATGTAGTCTATCAACCTTATGTAAGGTTTGGTGATCCTCTACGCTTTAGAGTGGGCTTATGCTTTGGGTTGGCGAACGGTTATTTTGAATTTGATTCATAGGTTCTGATTGGTTTGATAAATAATTAGACGATGTATGATGTTAGTTGGAAATTGGCTAGGATGGTGCAACAAATTATACAAATTAGTTCTTTGATGGAAATGATATCCTTTGTCCATATTCCCAGAGAGTGGAATAGGGTAGCAGATTGTTTGGCTAAGTGGGCTTATGATCATCTTGATGATTGGAAGATTGACGGGTGGGAGCAGGCTCCCCAGGAGCTCTGTCATGACTTGGAAAGGATTCTTGCCGAAGATGGAGATGGTCACAACAAGGGATGCTGATGTTTCTTGATTTGTTGCTTCTTGCGAGTTTCTAGGGCCTCGACCCTTGTTTCTTTGTAATCCTCTTTTTTGAATTTCAATAAAGTTTTTACCCCTTTTTACTAAAAAAAAAACCCTAACCCTAAACTAACTTTAACTCTGACTATAGCTTAATCCCAATCCTAACCTTAGTTGAACCTTTACCTTAATTGAATATGAACGAGCTAACCATTATTCTAATTATATATCTTAACCCTAATTAAAGATGAACCCTAACCATAACCCTAATTAAGTCCTAATTGAATCTTAACTTTTATTGTAATTGTAAGCCTAACCCTAATCCTAGTTGAATTCTAATCCCAACCCTAACCCTAACCCCAGACTTTATCCTAGAACCCTTACCCTAATTGAACATCAATTGAATCCTAACCCTAAATCTAATTTAATCTTAACCCAAATTAGACCCTATCCCTAACACTAATTAATCCCCAACCCTAACCCTCATCCTTACTCTTTCCCTAACCCTAATCTTATCTTGGAAATCCTAACCCTAACCCTAATATATATGTAACCTTAATTGAACATAAACCCTAAGCTTATGATCTATCTTAGAATCCTAACCCTAACCATAACCCTAATCTTGTTGAAATTCAACCTTAATTAAACCAAATCCCTAATCCTATCCCATTGAAGTTCAATCCTAATTGAACCTAAACACTAACCCTAACCTTAATTCTAAATGCAACCCTAATTAAACCCTAAACTTAAGCCTAAACGAACCCTAAACATAATATTACTTTAACCCTAACTACAATTGAATATTATCCTAACCTTAGTTGAACCCTAAACCTAATTGAATATAAATCATAACCATAACCCTAATTAATTCCTAATTGAATCTTAATTGTTACCATAATTGTAACTCTAACTATAAGCCTAATTGAATTCTAACCCCAACCCTAAGCCTAACCCCAAACTTTATCTTAGAACCCTTACCCTAATTGAACATCAATTGAACCCTAACCCACCCTAATTGAATCTTATCCCTAATTAAATCCTAACCCAAACACTAATTAATCATCTTAATTATAACTGAATCCTAATACTAACCTTAATTGAACCCTGATCCTAATTGAATCCTAACCCTAATTGAATTATAATCCTAACTTAAACCTAACCCTAACTATAATTGAATTCTAACTTTAACTCTCATTTCAACTCTAATGATAATTCTAGCTCTAATACTAACCCTGATTCTAATATTCAAGATTAATTATAACTATTTTACTAATTGAAACCTAGCCCTAACCATAATTCAAACCTAACCCTAGGTGAACCCTTACCCTAACCTAACATTAACCCTAACCCAAACCCTGATTGTGCCTAACTCTAACTCTAGTTGGTTCATAACCCTAATTCCAACCCTAATCCTAACCCTAACCTTTACCCCAAGCTTTATCCTACAACCCTATTTTAACCATAAATGAATCCTATTGTAACCCTAACCCTAATTAAACACTACCCTAATGCTAACCCTAACCCTAGCCTAACCTCAACCCTAATTGAACTCTAATTGAATCCCAATTGAAGCTTAATCCTAATTGATCCCTAACCCTAACCCTATCCCTAATTCAACCTTAATCCTCGTTCAGCCCTAACCCTAATTTGATCCTAATCATAATCATAACCAAATTGTAAATAATAAAAAATAAATAATAATGTTATATGAATTATTTTTAAATTATATAATAAAGTTACGTGAAAATGCAATTCTTAATTACATTTTTTTTAAAAGACAAATAAGCTAGTTTTAAATATATTTAAAAAAAAACTTATTTTTATATGTAATATAAATTTATTATATTTTCTTTGTATTTAATTTTGTAATTTTAAATTGATTTTAGATGGGCACTTATTATGAAATATTTTTATATTAGATGTATATTTAAATTGTTATATTTTTGTACAATTAAATATTTTAGTAAAACCTTATGTGTATAATATTATTTTGAATTATAAAATAGAATATTAATGATTTTTCATTTGAAACATTTGCAATTTTTTAAAAAATATTACTTTTTAAAAATGTTTTAAATATATCAATTTAGAAACATATTTTCAATTTATAAAGGTTGTATTATAGAAATATTCTCCATAATAGAAGCTGTAATAGATGTTGAAGTGGTAAACTTTCACGACTGACATTCGTAAGGGGAGCATGTCATTCTCTCACATATGTAGGCACACAAAAAAGCATTTTATTTCATTGTAGATAATACTGATTAGAAGTTGACCAATATAATCATACCACAATGAGTCTTGAGTTTAAGATATCATTCCGTTTATGTTTTTCAATGGAAAGTAACAACCAAGTTTTGGCTACCCATGAATATTTAGTGACAATTTGACTTAATAATAAGTAATTGATTGTTGGCGGTTCTATGTCCAAATGAAAACATATGGCCTTCTAACTTGGTGATCCACAAATGCTCAATTAGATTGATGTTTAATTCATTAGAACAGATCTTGTTGAGTCTTAAGACTACCTATTTGTGTTATGTGCACTTTTACTACTATACCTATGCATATATGCTTGTATACTGGTCAAATTGTATGAGTTACATGAATAATTGTCTTGAACATGTAATATGGAAAATAAAAATTTCAACACATGAATGGATAGACATAGTTATACTCACGAGCCCCAGTAAGAGAAACACCAACAAGTGGGGTTTTCTCCAATCTATCATCAACAAGAAAAGATGTGTAACAAGCTCATAAAGGAATGACTTACAACAACACCCCTATCTCCTTTTTTTTGCATCTTCAAACATTGGTTTATGATTTACTCTTCCTATATTCTCTAAAAATTGAATAGAAATTTTGATTTTTCATCTTCCTTCCAAGGCTTCTCTTAGCCAAGGCATACTCAAAGTTAGACATAAAATCTCCAAGTGACCAACCAAGCTACTAGACAACATTACCAATATATCCACATTATAACATGAGATATTAGTTTCCTATTCTTTCTTATTCAAGATGAATTGGTCAAGAAAGAACATGTAGGTGATGAGTATTTTTCATGGTTGAATTCATTCTTGTATTTTTTTCGTTTTAAATATTGGCTTGGTCATCAATAACAAATTCATCCAAACAGGTTTGATCCAAGGGTACCTATATGCTTATCTACAAAACCTTTGGAAACTTATTTTTGTCAGGAAAAAAGGGGGTTATTTTTTCCTAGATTAAGTGTATATTGGGTGATATCATCCTCAAGCCCCAACTATATCAAATTTCACTAAAGTGAAATGATCTACTTTCTATTTGGTGAGGAATAGGCATCAACAATGAGAGACTTTATTACTTGGAGTATTACTTGTAGAACTTGAACCCTCCTTACTATTAATACTTGCATAGTAAAGACTAATCTAAATACTTCCTATTCTTTTTTGGTCTACGACTCAACAAAAATAAAATACAAATTGTACAAGTAACTTTCAATAAAGACTAATCTAAATGTGAAAACTCATTGATAAACTATAGCCAGAAATGAAAGCTTTATAATGCACACATGAAAGCGCCAGAAATTGTCTATTACACACATGAATCACAAAGTGCCAGAATTTTTTTCTATTTTACAATCTCGCAACCAGTCTTACCTCCATGCATGTCCATTGGGTAAATTCCTAGTTAGTGAAAGCACTAGAAATGACCTTGCCCCATTTGCTGAAAATGTTGTGAAAACGACCTTACCCGTGAAAAAGACTTGATGAATCTCGTCTCTAAAATTTTAGAGGGAAAAATAGGACGTTCTCTAAAATTAAAGGAAAAAAATAAGGCGTTCGAGTGAAGGATTGGTTCGAACGAAAGCCTTTTTTCTTTCAATTTAAAAAATTTTAAAAAAATTTATGAACGATTGGGGTTCATTCAAAGCCCCCTTCATTGTAAGGGGGGGGCGGGGGGTAGGGGGCTTCTAATGAACCCCCTTCATTAGAAGGCCCCCCTTCATTCGAACCACCTAATTGATTTTTTTATGTGCATTTCTAATTTCTCTTCATCTAAATAATTGTAACCCATTATTGTGGGTTCACCTCATAACCCTAATTAAGTCCTAATTGAATCTTAACTCTTATAGTAATTGTAATCCTAACCCTAATCCTAGTTGAATTCTAACCCCAACTCTAATCCTAACCCCAAACTTTATCCTAGAACCCTTACCCTAATTAAACATCAATTGAACCCTAACCTTAAATCCGATTGAATCTTAACCCAAATTAGACCCTAGCCCTAACACTAATATATCCCCAACCCTAACCCTAACCCTTACTCTTGCCCTAACCCTAATCTTATCTTGGAAATCCTAACCCTAACCTTAATAGATATGTAACCTTAATTGAATGTAAACCCTAACCCTAGGATCTATCTTAGAATCCTAACCCTAACCATAACCCTAATCTTGTTGAAATTCAACCTTAATTAAACCAAATCCCTAATCTTATCCCACTGAAGTTCAATCCTAACTGAACCTAAACATTAACCCTAACCTTAATTCTAAATACAACCCTAATTAAACCCTAAACTTAAGCCTAAATGAACCCTAAACCTAACATTACTTTAACCCTAACTATAATTTCATATTATCCTAACCTTAGTTGAACCCTAAACCTAATTGAATATAAATCATAACCATAACCCTAATTAATACCTAATTGAATCTTAACTGTTACCATAATTGTAACTCTAACTATAATCCTAATTGAATTCTAACCCCAACCGTAAGCCTAACCCCAAACTTTATCTTAGAACCCTCACCCTAATTGAACATCAATTGAACCCTAACCCACCCTAATTGAATCTTAGCCCTAATTAAATCCTAACCCAAACACTAATTAATTAATCATTTTAATTATAATTGAATCCTAATACTAACCTTAATTGTCCACCCTAATCCTAATTGAATCCTAACCCTAATTGAATTCTAATCCTAACTTAAACCTAACCCTAACTATAATTGAATTCCAACTCTAATGATAATTCTAGCTCTAATACTAACCATGATTCTAATATTCATATTATTTATAACTATTTTACTAATTGAAACCTAGCCCTAACCATAATTCAAACCTAACCCTAGGTGAACCCTTACCCTAACCTAACATTAACCCTAACCCAAACCCTAATTGTGCCTAACTCTAACCCTAGTTGGTTCATAACCCTAACCCTAACCCTAACCTTTACCCTTATCCAAAACTTTATCCTACAACCCTAACCATAATTGAACCCTACCGTAACCCTAACCCTAATTAAACACTACCCTAATGCTAACCCTAACCCTAGCCTAACCTCAACCCTGATTGAACTCTAATTGAATCCTAATTGAAGCTTAATCCTAATTGATCCCTAACCCTAACCCTATCCCTAATTCAACCCTAACCCGAATTTGATCCTAATCATAATCATAACCAAATTGTAAATAATAAAAAATAAATAATAATGTTATATGAATTATTTTTAAATTATATGATAAAATTAAGTAAAAATGTAATTATTAATTACATTAATTTTTAAAAGATAGATAAGCTAGTTTTTTTTTTTTAGACTGGTAAACTGCAACCCCCTATAAACTACAGTGCGCCTGGTAAACTTTTTAACGTGACTGGTGGCGCTGGCGCGACACGCCCTCCGGTACCACGGGACGGGGGGATACTAGAACTCGTGACCAGCAGAGCCGCAACGGAATTACTTAGCCAACTGAGCTAGGGCCCCGCCCGATAGATAAGCTAGTTTTAAATATATTTTTAAAAAAACTTATTTTTATATGTAATAATAAATTTATTATATTTTCTTTGTATTTAATTTTGTAATTTTAAATTGATTTTAGATGGACACTTATTATGAAATATTTTTATATTAGATGTATATTTAAATTGTTATATTTTTGTACAATTAAATATTTCGTAAAACCTTATGTTGATAATATTATTTTGCATAAAATAGAATATTAATGATTTTTCATTTGAAACATTTTCAATTTTTTAAAAAATATTGCTTTTTTTAAATGTTTGAAATATATCAATTTAGAAACATATTTTATGTGTAATAATAAATTTAGAATATTTTCTTTTTACTTAATTTTTATTTTTTTTAATTTTAAATACATTAATTTATTTTTTAAAGATTTTTAATTTTTGTATATTCTTCGCCTGAGACTTAGACCAACTCCGGTTAACCTGGAGCAAACTCGAGACTTAGACCAACTTCGCTAATCTACAAGCCAATTTTAAAACTTCTTTTTATGTCTAATTATTTAACATATATTTTTTATACTTTATTTTTTGAACATATTTATTTTATACTTTATATTTATAATAATTATTTTAAAGACATTTCTAAAAACAAAAAAATAGCAAAAAAATTTTATGTACACCATTCTTCAAGAATCGGCTTTCATTGTAAACACCTATCCTAGCAAATATATAACCTATATCTAAAATAGTTGAGATGTATTTTATATATAGGTTATATATTTGCTAGTAGCAGCCACGGTGTGTGTAATACATTGAATAAATTAATATATTTAGGGTTATGATTAGAGTTAGCATTTACGATTAGGGTTTATATCATAGTTAGGGTTAGCATTAGGGTTAAATTTATTTTTATAATTAGAGTTAGGGGTAGAATAATGTGTGAAATCAAGACAATGTTGTGTACTAAGAGATGGTTTCATTAGATTTTAAAGAATTTAGATGTTTAAAAGTTTATTATTATTATTTTTAGTTTTTAATTTTATAGCTTGTGCAAACTCATTTTAAAAGGAAAATAAGAGTCATGTTTTTTTTGTAGCAATGTGGGCAAATTTATCAATAGCTTTGATAAATTCTTTGCATTTATCTGCGGAAACGTTTGAAGATTTCACGGGCTGAATAGAATCTTCGCAGAAGGCATATGCAGTAATTTGGTTAACGCTTCTAACAAATGGCGGCGAACAGCTACAGTTACTATAATAATGCATCGTTATGGATGCATATGGTGCCGCTGCCCTGCTAACTACCAAAAAAAACCTATTTCCCAAATGTATCGTCAGAGGGTTGCAATGTTCCATTCACCATCAGATATAATTTTGCATGCTTAAAAGATGCCGTGAAGGAAGCACAGCTGATTACACTTTTGAGTTATTCCAAAGAAGCCTAAGCCGTGCACAACTTCTATGTTTCTTCTCCAATCTCCTCAGTCTTCGGTCTATATTTTTTATGACTTCAAAATTATTCCAATGAAGAGTAAGTTCTGTGTAACTTCTATGCTGCATGCTGATGATTTACCAGTTGGCACCTCACCTGCCGTTTCCCTGTTTTTATCAGTTTTAATTAGTTTTAAAAACTTTCCTGCAATCCTTATTGCATGTAAAAAACAGTCTATTATTAGTTTGCTTTGTTTTTTTCTTAAGACTTTCTTTTGCTATAAATCTTTGTACTGTTCGCAGCTGGTTTAAGTTTGAATAGTAATATAAAAAAATTTACTGACTGTTGAGTGAATTGTATGTGATTTTATTTATCACTGTTTGTTATTTGCTGCTGCTATGTTTTCTCAGGTGTTATAGTTGTTTTTATATTAGCTGGTTGAAGAGAAGGGCTGCTTTCAAAATCTTCAATTCATTTTGCTATTTATCATATCACCTACTATTGGTGGTAAAGAAGTTTCACAATGGCTCTCGAGAGGATTGGCGGAGCTGTCTCGCAGTGTGGCTTGCAAGGGATCTGGAATACAGGTGCATTCATTTATAGGGGTTTCAGCGGTTCTGATTGTAAGAAACTCGAACAAATTGTGAATAGTTTGGCACCGATCATTAGAGAGACATGCGAGTTGAATCTGGGATCGTTACCGAATTTATCTCTGCAAAATTTCTCAAAATTCCGCGACGAAATTGCTGAGGGCAATCAGCTGGTAGAGGAGCACAAAAAAAGTTGCAATACCGTCCGCCGAATCCAAATCAATGAACGCATTAAGGAGCTAGATAAGTCTATTAACAAATTCATTCAAAATGACTTTCAGGTCGTCATGCTGCACGCGCAGGTTTATCTCTCCAGCCGGCTGGAAACTGTCCGCGGCCTTCAAGACGTCATGGTGAATGCACAGGTTTCTCTCTCCACCCAACTGGAAACTGAAGAAGTGGGAACTATGTGTGAAGGGGTGGAAGCTGTGTGTGAAGGAGAAGAAACTGTGCATCAAGAGGAACAAAATTTAATGCCCGAAATTGACGAACAACAAATTAAGAGATTACAGGAGGACGAGAGCCTTTGCAACCCTTCAGATATGCCAAGCGACTTCCTAGGTTTCGATGAACATATAAAGGAATTGAAGAAGTTTGTATTGGAAGACAGAGTGGATGTGGTTGGAGTTACAGCCATGGGTGGTGCAGGAAAATCCACACTTGCAAAGGCCGTTTGTAATGACAATGAAATCAGAGGTAACAACAGTTGTACACTCTTTATCTTAATCTATGTAGTCAAAACATAATCTATCTTAATGCTTTTGAATTCTGTATTACCTTCAATTTGTGCTGGTTTTGCACTACGTTTTGGTACGGGAGCGCTTATCAGACTAACTGTTTGATAAAATGTTTGAATGACATTTTTACATTGTTGAATTGATTTACAATTACTTTGATGAATGTTTACTTGGAGAACATGAAATTATTATAGCTTATCTTGGTAAGTATCTCGTTTTCATTGGATTTGTCATAGATCGATCATTTGCATTGGATTTGTGCTTAAAAATAGAGTTGTCATTAACTTGACCCCTAATCAGTAGAGCACTCAGCAGTGACAAAATGTGACTGGCTGTTGACCCAGCACAAAATTGAATTTAAGGTCTTTTAGGTTTACCCTGTATTTGTAACTCCCAAAGAGGAAAATAAATCTTTCTAAGCTTTCCCATGATTTGCAGAGTATTTCAAGGAGAGAGTAATATACATTGTCATTTCAGAGAGGCCAGATCTCCTGGGCATCCTGAGGACCATGTGGAGAAAAATTGTTGGTGGTCCAGAACCTGATTTTACAAATGTTGAGGATGGACATAACAGATTGCAATTGCAAATAAAGTCAATTAAAAAACCCACTCTGGTAGTATTGGATGACATTTTGTCAAAGCTACACCTAAAAATACTGTTGTTTGAAGAGAAGCAATACAAGACGCTAGTAACCACAAGAAATAAAGATGTCATCCCAATGGGGCCGAGGATATTCATTTATTGCCTACCGTTGTTGCAACCGGAGTATGCTCTGTCACTTTTCTGTCACTGTGCCTTTGGCAAACCTTTCATTCCAATTGATCGTGATGTAGAACTGGTAAAAAAGGTAGACTCCTTCTCACAATACCTCGCCTGTTCTTCGTTTACTCGCTCTCTTCAACTGTATTCGACAGGTATGAATTATTCATTTACTTGTATTCACGTGCAGGTGGAACGAGAGTGTAATGGTCTGCCACTAGCTCTTAAAGTAATTGGTAGCTCTCTGTATGCTAAGGCCGACTGTGTTTGGGAACGAACTCAGGAAAGGCTTTCAGCTGGAGAAACTTTTAAGGATGATCACATGAATTTCATTCTTAATAAATTGAAAACAAGCATCGATGTGCTAGACGACATAGAAAAGCAGTGCTTCTTGGACCTGGGTGCATTCCCACAAAGTAAAGCCATTCCTGCAAAGGCATTGCTAGACATTTGGATTTATGTTCGTAGAATGAAATCGGACAAAGCCGATATACTTTTATGGAGGTTTGCAGTTCGCCATCTGTTGGATTTGAAGAAGAATCCTGGGTAAGGAGCATTGCTACTTATAGTAAACTATTTTCTATCTTTATTATGTCTCGTTGTGCTTGATGGAAGGGGTTATAAGACGAACTTTGAAATTGGAACTTCGTATAAATTTATTTTAAGATTTGGTATAGAAATTGTCTCTCCTTTTATTACTGTTTTTTTTATTCAATTTTTAACAACTGTTATTTTAATTGATTGAGCATCTTCCATCTAGCTTAGACGTGTGAATTTCATAACTTTTCCAATCACCATTGTGGTGAAAACTCTATGCCACCACTTCTGCTTATACTCAAGGGTGGTAAGCTCCCAAATGTTGGGGTCATCCCCATACTTGGATTTAAACCTCAAGGGTTCATTAATGATGACCCTGCCTATGTATTCCCTTTGAGAGAGGTTTTGTAGTTCTCTACACCAATGATAGAGAGAGTGTCGATTTCATATCTTTCTAAATCAGGTCTGTTAATTAAGTTTATGCTTTTAAATTAGTCGAGTTACACTAAAATGATAATAACATATCTAATCAAGTGTTGGTTCCATACCAATCATTAGTGTACGAACACATAAATTCATATAAGATCGTATCAAATAGAACAAACCTCAATTTAAACATAGACCACAAAATAGGTTCAATTATCATATGCCTATGTCTACATAGAACAATCATTATAGAGGCATGGACAAGATACAGACTATAATCAACAACTTCATATCAACTTTAACTTTCAACTAGAACTTAGACACAACTTAAATGGTTTGCTGAATATGCTTTATGGTACCCAACAAAATTAGTCAAAACATTCATTAACCAATTAATAAAGACATGTTGATAATGTTTGTAACATAATACAATGCAAGATGCTATTAAACTTGTTACCCTATAATACCCAATGACCTTACGGATTATAGTCATAAATTTTTGAGGTTTACTTAAACTAGCTTATAATCTTAACCTCAAGAACTCCAAATCTTATTCACACAATATTAGCTACAAAGAAAATGAATCACAAATCGAAATCATTCGAGAGAGAGTTTGAGAGTTTGTGCAGCATGAGTTCTTGTGAAAGCTATGGTGATAGGAAGTGGCCCGTGCAATTATAACATTGGACAGAAATCCCTCTCCAATTACGCTTTGATGGCATCCATACCCTCTTCCCAAGCTTCAAGTTGAGCGCCGGCAGGTAGGATACTGTTTTTCATTTAATTAAAAGTTTTAAGACCTTTCAGCAAACTTGTTTTGAACATATCCTGTCATTGGGGCATTTCCTAAGGCAGCATTTCTTTGACGCATTTTGTCAAACAGCTTGGTGCCTTGTCTAAGATTCCTTAGTTTGCATACAAGTGTTATCATATGTGTAAGGCAGAGAGAAAGAGACTGTTGTTTTATTAGTTAAGTTGTCAGTTAATATTTTTCCTACTTCAATTTTTGGTTAAACCTTACCTACACATCCCACAGCCAACTTTGGAATGACTGTTGGGTACGTGTGTGAAGTGTTGATGTTAATAAGCAGCGTCAGAAGTATTCTTCCAGCGATCTCCTTATTTGTAATAAATTAAATAATAGCCCCAGGCTATTTAATTTATTAAGACTTAAGAGGCACGATTTTTTTGTAAGATTTTTGTCTTTGTTAAGCAAACAATTATAATGAAGAGACATGATTTTCTATCAAGGCCGACCTTGATACAAAGAGGCACGAATTTCAAGAGAGATGTCTTCTTGATAAGATGCAATTCTGGCCGACATGGTGCCTTGAAGAGTCACGTCCTCTCCTCTAGTTTGTATATATATTCGATGGCATTCTCATTGTTTACAATCAATATTCAAGTACAGTTCGATACCATTCATTGAAGTCTAAGTGCGAATCATCTAGAAGTGAAAGCGAATTCTATAGGAGAGTACATTGTTTGAGGCTGAGTTCTATCAGCATTATAGTTCTGTGTTGCATCACTCTTTGGTGCATGTTTTTTGGCCTGTATATCGGCCTCTTGTAAGGAGATCATTTTTGTGACAATTTAATATATAAGTGATATATTGTTGCTGGGTTTTTCTCCCTCAAGAGGAGGGTTTTCCCAGGGTATCTGATGTGTTATTGCATCTGATTTGAATTAATTTTCTGTGCATTAATCTAATCATTAAATCTAAAATGAAGCCCAATCTTGGGTAACGGCTGCTGACTTCTAACCACTCTTATCTGCTGCCTTTGTTTTGCAACCTTAGTATCTTGTAACCGTTGCCTGCTGGTCTTTTTGGAACAGTGGTTGGAATTGTATTGGTTGTATTGGCTTCTATTGCTATTCTGTTGCTACTGCCATTGCTGGCTATGTATGTACTGCGTTTAAAAACCAGTGATTAATAAAGAGTATCCCCTGTTGTTAAAGTGGATGTAGTCATTTGACGAACCATTATAAAAGTTATGTGTTCTTGTCTATGCATGTTCTTGTTCGTTTATTTTATTTTCTGCAATCTTTCCTTCCGCTGTTATTTAAATAAACAATTTGTATCAGAACTTGGTTAGAACCAAGGATGAGTTGTCAAGAAAGTTGAGCAGATATGGAAGAGAGCCCCAACTTGGATGATTTGGTTCAAGCTCTCATGTGTATGTCCCATGGCTTTGGAAAGAGTTTTGATAAAGTGGGAGTTATTCATATAGATGATGATGAAGATTTCTGGGCTTTTCGGAAGAAATTTTTGGATCAATTAGATGATGAAGCTGATTTTGTTATTGAGTTTCTTGGTATGTTGGAATCTAGCAGTAACATGGAGCAGATGCAAGAAATAAGAAGTGTTGTGGCTCAATCTGGAGAAGAGGAAGAGGTAGAAAAAATATTTTATTTTGCTGATAATGAACTTTCTCTTTTCAAGTTGCAGCAGGAGGTCGCAGATTCAAACACAACATGTTCAAGGAATGGTTATAGTACTCTATCTGTAGGGAAAAAGATTAGATTTGATTTGCCAATGGAAATGGATGACGCTTCTGTCTATTTGGCCATTGAAGTTCTTATGAGTGATGTTGATTCTGATTCCCCGAGCACTGCCCATACGAGGTATCTATGGGAAAGGGGCCCGCAGAATTTGGGAGGCGAGGATTTTGACATGCTAGAAGACTTTGGAAAGGCTGAGAAAGCAACGAAGGCTGAGAATAAGGTCTTTGAATCCCTTATGTCAGCAAACAGTGGAGTTGTTTAGGAGAGCTACGAAAATGTAAGTGCAATTGTTCAATCTGACTCCATGTTGAAGGTGAATAGTAGGGACTCGAAAATTACGGCTGAAACAATGGTGGAGAGAAGCTCGGGAACAACTAGTAGCTCTGATGGTTGTGACAATAATAATGGATGCACCCTGAAATTGGATCTTCCTCAATCGTGTAGGATAGAGGCCTCCGAGGCTGCCATAAATCTGCAATCGTATACTGTTACAAAAAAGTTTCATGGAACTACTTTTGATTCAGGATTATACAAGTCAAATGTTGAGGATAGCCAAGCAATGCACAAATTTGAGCGTTTTTGTTCTCCTTTGTGGGAGCTAGTTTCTGGAAAGGACCAAGATTGGCTTACACTAGGACTTGGTTGCGGTTATGCCAGTGATCAGTCCAAACATTTATTCAACAAACCTTTTGATTTTAGGAAGCATCCCAAATTTGATCTCGAGAAAATGGTATTTGCTCATGGTTTCCCACCAAGTGCGACATGTGAAATGATTTTCCATATTTTTGAAAGCATTCTTCGTAAAAATGTCAAGGTAGAATTGGAAAGACAAGCTGCGGAAGTTCTGAATCCATTGGCAAAGAAAGAGAAGAAGTTAGTGCATAGGAGTTTAGAGAAGTCGAGGGATTTGGCGGCGACGCTGGAGAAGACGAGGCCCAGATTGAAAAGTACGAATAGGTGCTTGCCTGAGTTGGAATCAGCGATTGGTCCCATGAGGAACCACAGGAAGGTATTGCTAGGCATATGGGGATACTTGAATGTGGTGAATCGGCTGGAGGAGGTGCTCAAGTTTTTGGCCGAGAATTGCAGCTTTGGGACGCAATGGCTGGAGGATGTGAGGGATAGTTCTTTGATTCTGTATGAGAAGTATGATGCTGAGGACTCTAAGGCAAATGAGGTTGCCTTTGCAAACCCTTTGATTGGTAAGAAGAACAGTGATCCAGAGGAAGCAGATCCGTTTGGTTTGGATCAGATAGAGGTGAAAGAAAGGGAAAAACCTTGCAAAAGGAAGGTGTTGCGATTGATTGGGGAGCTTGGAAAAGACTTATATGGAATGTCCTTGAATAGAGATTAAAGCCCTGCAATGCGGGATATCATTGTTCGTTGCAGCAGTGATTGGTCTTCAAGTGGGAAATTGTTGGGTACATGTGTGTAATGTCCCCGTTTTAGAGGTAATTTGATTTAATTAATTTAATTAATTAAGTTGTCCAAAATAATTATTTTCAAGAGGATGACTAATTAGTTACTTTAATTAAATCATTAAGTGGTATTAAGTTAATTAATTATAAGGTTATCAAATAAAATTAAAATTAAAAGGTGACCTTATATTTAATTAATTTAATAAAGTGACTTGATTTTAAAATATATTATAAAGTCACTTAAATAAAATAAAAGAATATTCTAGAAGCTTCTGGAGAAATTGGGGAAAAGGAATAAATAGACATCTCGGGCTTCATTCTCAGCAGGCAGATTTGATGTTGTTGTTGTTGTTTCATCTTGTGGAGCCTAGGGTTTCTGCAGATTGCTTCTTGTCATAGGAAACGAAAACTTCCTATTGATAGCAATTTTGAGGGTGTGAAATATCACTTGAATTATTGTAGCTGGGAGGAAGATACTTCAGTCTTCCATTTGTGCTACATTATGAAATATATTTGAGTACAATAGCTGATGTATTATTGTACTTCTGAATAAGGGTTTTTAAGATTATTACTTGCAGATCTGAATTGTTGTTAAGTACTACAGTAAATCGTGAATAGTGAATCGATACAGTAATTCGTGAATAGTGAATCACTACAGTAACTCGTGAATAGTCATTTCCAGATTTGATGTCATCGAATAGAAGGCATTACAGGGGCTGCATTTTCCAGAAATTCACAACAGGCTGAGCGTTGGACATATAGGGATGAGTTGGTGATCATAAGGCAACAATATTGCAACACAAATTCATGGTACTTAATCAGACCTAGGCGCTGGAATAACAGGGGCGATTTTGGCATTGGGAAGCTCATAAAATCTCAGAAAATTCTGATTATGTCTTCTACAGTTTGCCACTCAGTTCCAACATCATATTTCAGGTTCTCTTAGTTTTTTTTGCATACTTTGCATTAACAATAAGTCTGAATACAAGTTGCAGCCAGCAGGGTTTGATATTTTTAGTTTGCTGTGAGAAAGTGTCGTAATGATTCATATCAGAACTGTAATAAGGTGTATCACATTTTATATCATTTCATAGTTGCATTATAAGTTAAGTGTTGCTGCTACAGGAGATCATTTACATTCATTTCAGATTTTGGCATTGTATGAGATATCATTGTAAAGCCAAGAGTCTTGGATAATATATGTCACTATTGGATGCAAATTGTCAGTCAATAAATGGGGAGATAAGTTGCATGTCTATTGTTTGGCATAATGTTCATTTTGATTAAAGTATTGGGTTGCATGCCAAGTGTTTGTAAAAATGTGCTTGGCTATAGGTATGCATTTATTCATTAGAAACTCATGTAAAGGAAAGTGCATTTCATTCTCAGCTCATTGTTAGATCATTTGGCATTCATTATTAAACATTTGCATCACCCACTTTCAGTCAAAGGGCAGACCTTGCAAACTGAAATATTGTAACAGTCATATACCCATTGTATGCCAACTGTTTGACATAATGTCATAGGCTGTAGATGTACTTTATACATTAGTTCTTCATTTGGAATGCATTCTAAATTGCATAGAAGCATTGTAACTCATTTAAATGCTTGCATAGTAGTTGTTGAAGTCTACTTAAGCTTTCAAAATCATTTGGTATTCAATCTTTGCATCAAACACAAATCTGAAACAACATATCAGCCACTCCACACATTGCATACAAAGTGTTTGACGAAATTGCAAGGTTGCAAATTGGGGTAAATTGTGATCAGTTTGAGCAAGGCTCATTACAGTGGTATCAGAGTGGTTTCCTGCCATCCTTTGGGTCAGAAATTGTCTTCATTTATGCAACAAAGTGACAGGACCAAGAGATCTACAGGTAGAGAAGAGAAAAAACAAACGCAGTGGCCACCACACCCTGAACAAGACACTTTATCAGCAGTTGTTGCAGCAAGACACAAAGAGATTGGTGGTCCTATGGAGGAAAGAAGAGAGGGAAGTCCTCCTAGAAATGGAAGAAGAGATGATGATGGAGAGGTACTTGATACTTTGAGGGGTCTAAAGGATGGTCAGCAGCAGGTATCTGGGGTACTTCAGCGGCTTGAAAACACTCTACAGCAGTTGAAATTACCTAGGAGGCAGCCCCAAGATCATGATGATGACAGGAGCATAGCAGGTTCAAGGAGAGTACTAAGAGCATCTTCCCGCACTGCAGATAGACCTACACGACCCACCTTCTTGAGGGAAGAACGTGCAGTAGAAGAGAATGTTGAAGTTGAGGATCCTACCTTTGCTGATGCATATATGGCTGCTCATGATGAATGGCAACTATTGACACCAGAAGCACGAGAGCTCATGCATTTTGACCGATTTGTACAAGCAAGGATGGACTACTATAGGTCTCGACAGGAGAGAAGACCTTAGACCCAAAGTAAGGAACTCAAGCAAGCTACTAATAAGCTTACATTACCTATGTTTGATGGAAGTGGCAAATCTACAGCACAGTCATGGATTCATAAGCTGGATACTTTTTTGGCTCTTCGACCCATGACAGAAGAGGAAGCCATCAAGTATGCTACTTTACATTTGGAGGGTGCAGCACATGAATGGTGGTATCATGGGTTAGTAACCTTGCAGCATAGTCAAATCACATCCTATCAGGAGTTTGTGGACAAATTTGTGGAACGTTTTGATAGGAAGGACCCAGAATCATACTTTAGAGATTTGGCCCAACTCAAGTAAGTTGGGAGTTTGGAGAACTACATTGGAGACTTCCAGAGATTGTTAGTAATGGTTCCCAACATCTCAGAGAGACGACTGGTGGTGTTATTCATGGAAGGCTTATTGGAGCTTATGGGAAGATGGATTAAAGCCTTTGATCCTCCTACTCTTCAGGAGCCTATGAAGAAGGCTAGGAGTATGGAGTTCGCAGCACCAAAAGGAAAGAGCTCTCATAAGGATGCCCCTTCAACAAGCAATGAGACTCCTCAACAACCCAACAAGAAAAAGAAATCAGCACCCATGATGGATGAGGAGACACGAGAAGAATTGAGGAAGAAGAAATTATGCTATTGGTGCAAGGAGCCTTACAACAAGGATCATGATTTCCCTTTGAGGCCTAAGGGCAAGGCAAACCGTTTCATGTGGGCATACTTTGAGGACTCCGATTCTGATAATGCGGATCAGCAGGTTGCTTCAGAATTTGATCAGGATGAGAAGACTTCTACTCCCATGGCATTTCTTGCCAATGTTTAGGATGAGACTACATTCAGGTTCAGAGGGACAGTTGATGGACAGCGTTGCATCGCTATGCTTGATACTGGTGCGACACATAACTTTATTAATGGAGATTTTGTAGCTCGGTGTAGACTTCAGGTTGAGGATTTTGATGGATTCAAAGTTCGAGTAGCGGATGGATATACTCTCGCATGCACCAGAAAGGTTGCTAATCTCACCTTGAAATTGAACAACTATGAGTTACATTCAGATTTTTATGTGGTCAACATAGGAGAAATGGACATAGTTTTGGGAATGAAGAGGCTCCAGGACTTGGGAGTATTTACCCTCGATGTACCTAAGATGGAAATGTCTTTTAAGGTTGATGGTAGGAAGCATGTATTGAGGGGTATTACGGGTGGTGGTTTGCATTCCATCAGAGGGCTGGACAGTAAGAGAAAGGAGAAGCTGATTTAGGAGAAACATGAGATGATTTTCAATCCATTGTTCGAAGTGGAAGCCACTTGGTCATATGACAATCCACTCTATGGCTTGGATGATGATAGCTCTCTTGATTCCAGTTTTGAGATGAGCATTGTTGATAGTATTTGTGATCCTACTAGTGCATCGGGATTGCAAACGGGACTCACAGAGGAGTTTTTAGAGGTGTACATGGTGAGGAATGCTTACAGCTTCATTTTTTATTCTCATGTACATGACCTATTCAGGATGCACAATTCAGGAGCGCATGTGAAGGATAGTTTGGATGATAGTTTATCTTGTACGAAGTTTGGAGGCAAGGATGATCAGTCTCTTGGCTTGCTTCCACTTGAGGCTTATACTTCTGCAGCACTTGGTGATGGTATTGAGTTGGTACGACAGTTTCAGTTTGAGCAAATGTTGTAGAAATTGTTTGGTGATGACAGGGACATTATGCAGTTCTTCTTGTGGGATCTAGGTGGTGAATTGCTTGAGGACAAGCAATTTCAGGGGGACGGACTGTAATGTCCCCGTTTTAGAGGTAATTTGATTTAATTAATTTAATTAATTAAGTTGTCCAAAATAATGATTTTCAAGAGGATGACTAATTAGTTACTTTAATTAAATCATTAAATGATATTAAGTTAATTAATTATAAGGTTATCAAATAAAATTAAAATTAAAAGGTGACCTTATATTTAATTAATTTAATAAAGTGACTTGATTTTAAAATATATTATAAAGTCACTTAAATAAAATAAAAGAATATTCTAGAAGCTTCTAGAGAAATTGGGGAAAAGGAATAAATAGACATCTTGGGCTTCATTCTCAGTAGGCAGATTTGATGTTGTTGTTGTTTCATCTTGTGGAGCCTAGGGTTTCTGTAGATTGCTTCTTTGTCATAGGGAACGAAAACTTCCTATTGATAGGAATTTTGAGGGTGTGAAATATCACTTGCATTATTGCAGCTGGGAGGAAGATACTTCAGTTTTCCATTTGTGCTATATTATGAAATATATTTGAGTACAATAGCTGATGTATTATTGTACTTCTGAATAAGGGTTTTTAAGATTATTACTTGCAGATCTGAATTGTTGTTAAGTGCTACAGTAAATCGTGAATAGTGAATCGCTACAGTAATTCGTGAATAGTGAATCGCTACAGTAAATCATGAATAGTGAATCGCTACAGTAACTCGTGAATAGTCATTTCCAGATTTGATGTCATCTAATAGAAGGCATTATAGGGGCAGCATTTTCCAGAAATTCACAACAGGCTGAGCGTTGGACATATAGGGATGAGTTGGTGATCATAAGGCAACAATATTGCAACACAAATTCATGGTACTTAATCAGACCTAGGCGCTGGAATAACAGGGGCGATTTTGGCATTGGGAAGCTCATAAAATCTCAGAAAATTCTGATTATGTCTTCTATAGTTTGCCACTCAGTTCCAACATCATATTTCAGGTTCTCTTAGTTTTTTCTGCATACTTTGCATTAACAATAAGTCTGAATACAAGTTGCAGCCAGTAGGGTTTGATATTTTTAGTTTGCTGTGAGAAAGTGTCGTAATGATTCATATCAGAACTGTAATAAGGTGTATCACATTTTATATCATTTCATAGTTGCATTATAAGTTAAGTGTTGCTGCTACAGGAGATCATTTACATTCATTTCAGATTTTGGCATTGTATGAGATATCATTGTAAAGCCAAGAGTCTTGGCTAATCTATGTCACTATTGGATGCAAATTGTCAGTCAATAAATGGGGAGATAAGTTGCATGTCTATTGTCTAGCATAATGTTCATTTTGATTAAAGTATTGGGTTGCATGCCAAGTGTTTGTAAAAATGTGCTTGGCTATAGGTATGCATTTATTCATTAGAAACTCATGTAAAGGAAAGTGCATTTCATTTTCAGCTCATTGTTAGATCATTTGGCATTCATTATTAAACATTTGCATCACCCACTTTCAGTCAAAGGGCAGACCTTGCAAACTGAAATATTTTAACAGTCATATACCCATTGTATGCCAACTATTTGACATAATGTCATAGGCTGTAGATGTACTTTATACATTAGTTCTTCATTTGGAATGCATTCTAAATTGCATAGAAGCATTGTAACTCATCTAAATGCTTGCATAGTAGTTGTTGAAGTCTACTTAAGCTTTCAAAATTATTTGGTATTCAATCTTTGCATCAAACACAAATCTGAAACAACATATCAGCCACTCCACACATTGCATACAAAGTGTTTGACAAAATTGCAAGGTTGCAAATTGGGGTAAATTGTGATCAGTTTGAGCAAGGCTCATTACAATGTGTGAAGCCCAATCTTGGGTAACGGCTGCTAACTTGTAACCTCTCTTATCTGCTGCCTTGCTTTGTAACCGCAGTATCTTGTAACCGTTGCCTGCTGGTCTTCTTGGAACGTTGGTTGGAATTGTATTGGTTGTATTGGCTTCTATTGCTGTTGCCATTGCTGGCTATGTATGTACTGTGTGTAAAAACCAATGATTAATAAAGAGTATCCCCTGCTGTTAAAGTGGATGTAGTCATTTGACGAACCACTATAGTTTTTCTCCTGTTATTTAAATAAACAATGGCAACTGCTATGTTTGTCGCAGTAAGGATAGCAAAATGTGATTTCCATGAATAAAGAGGTATAAACACTGTAACATCAGTCACAACAAAATCCACTCTAGAATGACGCAAAAATCTCCAGGTCACCAATTCTCACGCCCATCTGCATTTTTTTCCCAAAACAGAGCCCGAATCCGCAAACTTATGGAGGTCGTCGGGGGCTTAAAGTATGCCCTACGCGCCAGTTTTAGCTCACGACTTGCAATTTTCTCTCCTAAAAGAAGGGATGCCCCTTTTAATGACCCGTATGCCCTTCTCCTTTACCCGCAGCCTTTCCTTGAATACCAAGGCCATGCCCATTAAGTTCGGGCCATCTCCTTGGCTGTCCTCTCTTTCTGGTCTTTGACCGCTGGGGGCATGTGACAATTGGGGGTTTAGTATTGTTGAATTGCACAGAAAGTAGGACTTCAACTTGAATCGAAGAACATATCTTCATTTGGAGTAAAGCAAATAGAATCCTTTCATACTTTGCCTGATTTGTTATATTTTTTAACCTTGTTGGTAGCTGAAACATGTGATAAATAAAATTTATCTAATCAATTTAATTTTTCTCGTTTTTGATATCATATAATTTCTTAATAACACGTTTCCCTAACATGTCATGCCAGGTATACAGATGAGTGCATGGATGGATATTCCTTCTGCCAACATGATGTAATGAGAGATTTGGCCCTGTATTTGGCGAACCAGGAAAATAGTACCCAGTGTAGGAGGCTATTTATGCCTAAAATGGAAAATTGCTTTCCCTTAGAGTCGGAAAGAGATAGAGTTCTTTCATCTAAAGCTCAGATTGTTTCCATTCACACGGGTAACTGCTACAGCTGGTCTTTTAGATTGTAATTCAAGTTTGGCTGTAATTTTCCTTCCTGCACGGAAATACTAAAAATTTATAGTCACAGATAGCTTCAGAATTGAAAAATTAATCATAGCATAGCTTTAAAAAATGAATCATTGCATAGCTTTGACTTCCATGTTTGTTGGGAATATTTAGGGGCAATGAAGGACACAGCCTGGCCCAAAATGGAGTTCCATGAGGCGGAAGCTTTGGTTTTATATCTCACTGCAAGTGAATATTGCATTCCAACGTTTTTGCACACAATGAAAAATCTCAAGGTTCTGATAATCCATAATAATGACGGAGCAAAACGAAGCAAGCTCAGTGGAGTGGCTGGTTTTCAAGAACTTTCTCAACTTAAAGCTCTGCATCTTGCAAAGCTGATAATTCCTGAGGAATGCACGGTCTTGAAGAGGTTGGAGAAAATATACATGAGACAATGTGAGGGCCTTGGTAGGGATAAAATGTTCAACTTTCCTGGGCTTTTGGAATTTAATGTGGACCACTGCATTGATCTTGAGGAGTTGCCAGCAGGACTCTGTTCTTCAATTTTCATGAAAAGACTATCAGTTTCTCATTGCCATTGCCTTGCAAAGCTACCTGAAGAGCTGGGCAAGATTGAATCACTTAAGGAAATAAGATTGTGTGAATCTTCAGGCTTGAAAACACTGCCTTCCTCCATCTGCAGTCTTAAAAAACTAAAATTCCTTGACATCTCATCGTGCATACATTTGAAGGTGAACGAAACGCTTGGAACATTAGCTACACTGCCATCGCTTAAACGGGTGATTTGTGATAAGAAGTATGAGTGGGTGTTCAAAAGGAGCTCCCGGACTGACCTTAAAGTTCAACCTGCTGGGGAGAAACTCGATTTTGATTGGTTTTATTCGTAAGCGAGGAAATGAGAGTTCTGATACGTACACCATATCCTGCACAAATTTTTGTATTTTTCTGAGAAACAATTTATTAAATTTTTCATTATATTATAATTATTATTTAAAAATTATGATTCAAAATATTTAATTTATAATTTAATTAGAAGTTCAAATTGTGAAATGCATATTAATTTATATTTATGTCATTTTTATAATGTTTATATGATATGTAAATAAATATAATTTTATTGATATTTTAAAATATATTATCAATAAGTTTTTTGTGATATTTTAATATTTTGAAACAATGAATAGTTAATTTGTTTTGAATAGAAAATAATAATGAAAGATAATAATAATAGGATTAAAGAAATATTTTATATGTGTAATGTATTGTGTAATTTTTTAGAAATAGAAATTAATAATAGTCAAATGAAGAAGAATGAATTTAATTTATACAAATGCTAATTTATAAAATTGATTTTTTATATTAATTTATTTGATATTTAAATAAATATAATTTTATTTATACAAATACTAAATTATAATAATGATTTAATTTTATTTATGATAATTATATGAATTTAATTTAATTTAATTTAATTTAATTTATAATGTTAATTTCTATTCTAAAAGCCAAAAGGTCATATTTCGGATGGTAAAAATTGCTTTATTCATGTCTAGTCAAGTTAATAGATTAATATTTAAACCATTTGGTTACTTCTAGACTATTTGTTTTGCATTTAGTAGGTCTTAATGGTTTCCAACTGATTGGGTGGTGTTGGACTAAGTTCTCACTTACTAATGCTTAATAAATTATTGTTGCCATTATTTGATATGATGTATTGCTCTTTATCAAGCAAATTGAGCTCATCATTTTAAAAAAAAAATTGCTTATTCCTCTTGTTTCAATTTCCTATGCCTTTTCTTTGGTATACTTGCACCTGCGCTTAAACATTTCTCTTTCTATTTATATTTTCTATTTGTTTTTATCTTCTAAGTTCTAAGAAAATCCATGGAGGCCTCTAAATTGAGAACTCTTTATATTTATTTTATTTTAAACTTAATTATCTCTTCAATAAAAACAACTCTTAAGCTAAACAGTTTATAAGTACTACTATTGTATATAATAAATAAATTCTAATAATACAAGTCTTTGATTGAGGTTATTAGGGTTTACTGCAGATAATTGCACATAATAATGTACAAAATTAATGTAAAATCTGCCACTTGGGCACTACAATTTTTTTTCTTTTTTCTTTTTAACAATGCACAACTACCAACTTGAACGATTGAGCACTTTCCATGAAGCTTAATAGTGTTAACTTCGATACTTCTCCATTCCCATGGTGGCATCGACTCAATCTTGCCAAATATAAGCTCGCACAAAATAGTGATACGGTCCCAAGGTTAAGGTCTTTCCTAGACCTACAACCTAAGCCTCAAGGGTTCATGATGATGCTTCCTACGTATCCCCTCGTGGGAATCATAGGCATCGTTGTTCGCCCCACAATGATAAAGGGAGTTCAATCTCACCTCTTGTATGAGATCTATTATCTCACGTTTAACCCATAACTATTAATTTAGTACATATGAGTTATCAACATAGTCAATTATATTATAATGATAATAATCTTGCCATCAAGTGTTGGATCTATACCAAACATTAGTGTACGAACATTCACAATATTCACAAGGTGTCATTCATACCATAATCTCAAAGATTATACACAACGGCCATTATGAGTATGCCCTCATATACACAAACTGATTAGCTCATACACAGTACAATTACAACAATAATTGGATCATCCATAGATCACAAGTGCAACAACAACCAAATCATACATAGATCACAAGTATAACTGTGACTGAATCATACACAAATCATACGTATAATGATGATTAGCTCATGCATACATCATAAGTACAACAATGATTGTCTCATACACATATCACATTTATATTAGTAATTGGCTCCAACATATATCACAAATATACAGTGACAAGCTCTGAGCATACATCACAAATACACAATAACAAGCTCCAACATACATCACAAATGCATAGTGACGAGCTCCAACATACATCACATCCACTATGGTTGGTTAACTCAACACACTGGCTAACACATCACAATGGCTAACACATGTCCATAGTGCATCCCAAATAGAAAGAATATCAGTGCATTGCGCACTACACCGTGGGTCCATCATTTCCACCGATCTTCCGCACCATTGGACAATGGGAAGAGGATTTGGTGCATCCCATATTACACTATAGGTCCATCCTCAACCCCATAAGGCTAAGTATATAGTCTGACAACTAGGAGGGGATTTGGTGCATCCCATACTACACCGCAGGTCCATCCACCATCCCAAGGGTTTCCCCAAGCAGTGAACCTACCAAACCAGGTGGATTCCGACTTCAATAACCTACAAGCCATCGATGACCAGTCTATCCACCCAAAAACAAGTAGCTCCCAACATATACCACCTTGTGACCTTAGTGGTATTATCAACTATCTTCTTTTCAATCTTAGGTAACACATGGCATCGGTCACTTCCGTGCATACCAGTGACAACTAGTGAATCCTATCAATATACGGTTAGCTTCGAATTACCGTTACCCGCACATATAGGTCCCTACCTGTGTAACCGCTACGACTGTATAATAACCAAGGTAGTCTGCTACCTTCACCTCCGTGAACTAGGTGAATGCTGACTAAACCCTAGCAGTAGCCCAAACATTGGTCATTGGCACGGTCCAATGACTGCCTGTTACAACTCAAAAATCTTGGAGGTTCACTCTTGGGTGGGTCATACATAACATGAATTGCAATATCAATCAGTAGATACACAAGTTGATACACAAACACATAGATATGGAATTGAATTACACAGACACATAAGAGATACGTGGAACCAACACAAGATGGACTTTACCCATCATATACATATAATCAAATACCCATTATAAAGTAATTAAATCCCTCACTTCATTATTTTTAATAGAAACATATTACGTATTAAATATAAGTTATTAAATTCCCTTAACTTGATCATGCCCCTTCGGTACCCATTCAGCCTCAACCAAAGCCTACTAAAGAGAGAAGCTCAAACCAATCAGGAACAACCTCGACTTCTGGGAGTTATCCCCCTAGACCCCCCTACGGACTTGAAGTCACAAGGGCATCATTCGCCCAAGGACCGCCTACGTTCCTACTTCCAAACGGGTCAAAGTCACATGTAGTTCTCTTCACAAGGTATCTCAAAGGATCTACACAAGTTTCTCCAACCCCAGGTTTCACTTCCCCTTAAGTATATCAAGGTCTTGGATCAAACTCCACCCAATTTATTTATAATCTTTTTTGAACATCTCGTGTCTCTTATATTTTCATCCCATTAACCTAGCTTGTCTAGGCTTATTGATCATCATGAAATTACCTTGTTCACACAAACTTGTACTTCCCTTTTAAATTCACATAGTAGATTCAACATAGGGTTCTAGGTAAGATTAGAATGTGATAATATACAATATGATTTGATAAAATTAAATGTCACAAATTGTATATTGGTTCTTCATATCTTGAACCTCTTCATTATACCCATAAGAAACCCCTTAACATTCATATATGAGGATAGCATAGTAGAGTAGATATCTTATTCAAGATACTTTTACTAATAATAAGAGTAGTGACACTCAAGATCTATTCACAATGTGATAACTAGGTGAATCCCCAATACGGCTCCAAATAATATTTGTCTAATATGATCAGACATCATGATCCTATTAATTTTTGACATCAATCTTCATTAAACACATTAGGACCTAACACAATAGTCATAAATTTGTTCTAAGAAAATTCAATACATAATTCAACTCTAGAATGTTGACAACACTATACCCATTGGATCCAAATGTATACATTCAATAATAATGTAGTGTTATTCACTTAATATCTTTTATTATCTGGTGGAATGCATTACATTCAAAATAGTCTAGTTCACGAAATATGAAAAGTTCATCTTGACGACTTATATCTCTATATGAAACTATTGGTAAGTAATAAGATATCAGGGCATGTTATATTATATGATTGCAAATGATTTTATATCTTAGTCTCTACACAACCTTTAAAATAAATGATAGTTTCATTCTATTAATTCATGCAACCATCTGGTATCAATCCCTTGGTTCAAGCTCAAATGCTACTTACGAGTTCTATAGTCATCATGTAGTAGCATAACGCCAATGCTTATTTTTCCAAATTTGAGGTAGATTATCCAAAAGTGTCAATTTGAAATAATGTTAAAATATGAATACCATATAGCTTTAGTTCATAAACTGGAGAATTTGTTCATACTTTCCATTTATACTAATTATAACCTTGATGGTCAACAGTAAGGTATTAGAAGATGTCACATAACATGGTTACATAGGGTTTATCTCTTAACTCAATCTTAACAACATTGTCAAATTAAACAATACGTTCCTTTCATTTACTGTGCAATTATATTGCAATTTATTAAAGCTTCAATATCCTTGATTCCCTGATAATTTCCATGACCAGTTTCTCATATGTATGAGGTTGATAAACATTTTGTAGTCATATAA
Source organism: Sequoia sempervirens (assembly GCA_007258455.2). NCBI lineage: Eukaryota > Viridiplantae > Streptophyta > Pinopsida > Cupressales > Cupressaceae > Sequoia > Sequoia sempervirens. The sequence continues at coordinate 225,368,659 of VDFB02193867.1, forward strand.
AGTCTATATCCCAAACCTAGAGTAGATTACCAACATTATCAAGTTGAATGTTAAATTATGTTTGGTCTAGTGTGTTTCTAGTGTCATTGAAAAGGATTCATTTTCACTTACATGATTGCTCTTGACCACAATCCAAAACTCAGATTAGGTAATCATGTTCCTAACTCATAATATATAAAAAAAGTCTATAAATTTAATCCAAAACTCAAGGCCACCTTATTCCATACTCCCAATTAAAACAAGAGTTGCAGAGCAGCGAAGTTCTTGCCAGAAAGTTTTAGAATAGTTTTGTTTGTATTTGTTGAGTTTGTTGTGTTTTAGGAACAATTGGTCAGGATAAAGCAATTGTCACCTAAATTTGGGAATTTGATCATTTATAGATTCAACTTTGTCTTCCATTACAAAATGACCCTGATAACAATAAGTTTTGGTTAGGATAAAGCAATTGTCACCTAAATTTAGGAATTTGATCATTGATAGAGTCAACTTTGTCTTCCATTAGAAAATGACCCTGATAACAATAGAATTTTACTCACTTCAAAATTTTGAAATGCTTTGGTTGTACTTTTAGGCCATGAAGAAAGCACAATTTACATGTTGCTAGCATTATGTAAATAATTATGAGTTCAAAGATTTCCTTAACCATTCAAGGTGACTAGAAAATGCTCATGCATTTCTAGGATAGTATAGTTATAAGCCTACCATTTAGAATAACAATTTTGTACTACAAACTCATCACTGTGTGAACTGATATTTGTCTAGGGTATTAATTGTTTAACTTAGACATTGATGTGTATACCCTTAGCTTGTCTCATTTGAATTTTTGTCGACATCACTATCTTTGGATAAGTCATCACCAAATTATAAGTTCATCTCTAGATGGAAATGCTCTCTGCCAGATATGATGAACTAGGGCATGAGTGCACTAAATGTGTTACATATCCATCAACATTTTATTTGCATGATCATAAAAACTTCAGGAAATCGTAGACATAAAGAGAAAGATTAAATAAAAGATAAATGAGATACACTCTTGACAATATTTGTTTGGGATTTTCATTTCTATTTGGTTCTATGTTATATTCTTTTCAAAATTGGAAGTTTTTTTGTTATGATCAATTGGAATGGAAATAATAATTTGCTCAAAAATCACAAGAGATAACTCTTTGCAATCAAACACAAATCTCGAGATTTTACACATAGATCCAATAATTTTCGCCAATTGAAATGTTGTATTTATTTGCATCTCCTCCAGAAAACTCATCTATCTTGTAAGTCAGGTAACATCTGCAAACTGTATGTACTAGCTTGTGCTGCTAGAATTGGCAATCATGTAAATTTTTGTAACATACTAGCTAGTATAAGTTGTGTACTAAGGGCCTTTTCAATTTTGATGGAAAAAATACATGGTAAGGGGTCTTTTAAACCAAATTGACATCGAGCATGGTCATGACTTAAAAAGAAAGCAATATTATTATACTTATTTAGATAACCTCTATGATAGATTTATCTTAAACAAAGCAATATTGTTGTGTTGATACAATTGAGAAATGAATGTATTTGGGGTGTTGCAATGAATTTTCTTGTTAAGTTTTTTGTATAGTGTCATAAAAGAAAATGTTGTGTATGGCCCCCAGTCTAAAAGAAGAAGTGTATTTTGGATAATTGTCAAAATCTAAAGCATTATCTCTTACTAGTTAGAAGATGGCTTGTTTTGTGCTAAGCTTTTTTGTGAGGAGAAATAAGCATGATGATACAATCGATATGGTGTGTCTTGATATTGTCTCTTTGTCTCCTTTACCCACATTAGCAATTTTTTTTGTATCTCTTGACATAAATATATCATTTTCAACTTATTGTAAGGGTTTATTAATTCAAGCTATGATGCAGAGTGTGTTCTTGTAAGATATGTGAACAATTATTTTGGTTATATGCGAACAAAAATGCTACTAAATGCTTTGTTATTTCAACCCTTTAGAGAAGACCTTTAGATAGTTTGAAGTCTGATGGAAACAACTTGGGTAATAACATTAAAGTATTGGGGACCTATTTAAAATAGGGATAGGGAAGCCAAATTCTCTTAAACTTTGTAAATCGTGCAATATTTGAAAACTTAGTGGTAAATGATTTGACACTCTCCTGTTAGGAATTGTGCTGATGAAAATTCTCCTATTCTCAATAAGTTTTTCTTTCAAAAATAGTCCAACCATTCTGCTATAAAAACTTTTTCCAAATGATAGTCTTTACCAATAAATGATGAGCATGAATGGCCTTTTTTATGGATTTTTTTATTTTACCATTTCATACTTATCTTGTCTTCCAAATCGAGTTACTCTTCTAGATCTAAAAAGGTGTTGTTCTGGAGCTTTTGTGTTTCTGCCTTGCTCTCAACATTATAACTAAATTGCAAACTTTGGATTTGTCAACTTCAGTCGCTATCCAAGTTTATGAAAACATTGTAAGATGAAATGGCAAGATAGCCTTATGTTCTGCTCCAAGGTTTGTCCAGGTGGAAGTAGCTATAGGAGAGGACCCAGTAGTTGTGCACCCTAACTTTGCACTTCTCAAAATCCTACTTGGAAATTTCAAAATCACTCCAATTTTTTTACAGCAACTTACTTGGCAAGTCCCCTACTTGTAACTTTCGTTTCAAGGCCACATCATCAAATATGATGCCACATCAACATGCTTTTTGTCAAGGTGTCCAAAAAGACCCAAAAAAAACTTGTTACGAATACTTGTGCATTCACATCATGGGTAGTTGAGTGTTGATGTGACATCACATGATTGGTTGCTTTTTAGATCAAAGGAATACATTTTGTTTAAGTTAAGGTAATCATGTCACAACTATTGGGCATTATATAAACAACTACTATCACAACTATTGGACATTATATAAACAACTACTATCTCAACTATTGAAACATGCTCAACTACTGGGTCCTCTCCCCTAAAGCATTTGTGGATAAGGAATTCCTAAAAATTGAACCTTCCATACTCAAGTATTTGTGGATAAGGAATTACTAAAGTACTATGGTTTGTAAGAAAAAATGTATTGATCTATGGCTAAAGAATTACTAAAAATTGAACCTTCCATTATTAGTTTATGGGTAATTACGATAAGTGCAACTTTGTAAATGGCTACTAGAAAGTAGCAAGACCAAATGGTAAGAGAGCTACTAATGTACCCAGACATCTGCATTAATCATTTAAAGAAGTGACACAAACAACATTGCCCCAAAAAAGAAACTATCCAACACTAGAACACATACAAGAATCAAACACACATTCAAAGAGGTTGGAGTTGAGAATGAAAATATTATTGGCCAATCCAAAGACATAAGAGATGATAAAGATGCTTGATTTAATTACTCGACTTGTTTGGGATAAAAAAATATTAAACAGTCACTAAATTTGTAAAGGGATAGGAAATGTTGTGTCCAAATACTTGTATAAATCTCAAAGGCGCAGGGGCTACAATGCCTCCATGTGAGTCCGGAAAAGCATCACATGACTGAAACAACAAGTTACTGCTAGAAAAACCCTTAAATGGGAATAATACTCCTCATGCCACTAATTTCAGTCACTTACAAGTAATACAATGCCATTAAAGGCGTATAAAGAGCTCCAATGTAAACTACAATAGCTCCTAACACTTATAATCAGCCTATGCAACTCCCAAAAAAATTGCCCCCAAACAATGCAATCTAGAAACATGAACTAAAGAAGGTTCTCAACTAAGTGTTTTTTTCTAACCACCTTCTACTCAAACAAGCATCTACTACCCCCTTCGTCAAGCATAAAGCTTACTCAGTTCAAAAATCTTTAAAATATAGTTCAAGCTTATATCACACCTTTACATGCCACCTATAATCTCACCCAATATTTATCAAGCCAAGAGAATCCTTTTAAGCATATAAAAAAATGCACTATTTAGAATTGAAGGTTACTCGTGCCATCACTACCAAGATCTTCACAAGCTGAGCAACCCTTTACAATTGCATCTACAGAAGATAACCCACTTTGCACTGCATTCTAGGCTGCATTCACAATAAACTTTGAAGTAAGTATGTTTATTGAATATATTCAAATGATAAAATAGTTACCAATAAACAATTCCCAATTTCCTCTCGGCAGTGCACGCAATATTATAGCTGTTACTTTCTTTGTTGTGATTTTCGAACTGTCCAACCTAAAATAATATCCTAGTTGATAACGGTTCCAATTTATTTTTGCCAAATCTGCTCTTTCCATCTGTCATTAGAATCCCCACTATGATGATGGATCAACATTATATTGGCCAAAACTTTCTTGCCAATTATATTTGAGAAAATTAATTTGTGAAATATGTTTTGCATGTTATTTTAACAATACATAAATATTTGTTCAATAAAAAAAAGAACTCTCATTTTTCAAAAACAAAATTATTAATAACGAGTTAAGATAAAGGTGGTGCCTTTAGTTCAAATATCAAGTTATTCCAAAAACATATATTATTTTATTATAAATTAATAGTTTCTATCTTTAATTTTGTCATAATTTAATAGCTCCCATAGGTTATCCCATTCAAAACTACTAACGTTAGTTTTCAAAAAGTATATATTAAATTTGTTAATAATTAATTTTAATTTATTTATGTATTGTTGTTTATTTTATAATATATTTGTTATATGTTAATAAATTTATTCTATTTGTTTAGGATTTATATGATATTATTTTATATAAATATTGATTGTATTGTATTTAATTTATTTTATATAAAATTTTTCTAATAAATATCTATGCTTTCATAATAAATAAATAATTTTATTAATTTTTTCATAATTTTTTAATTATTTATGCAAAATTATTTAAAATATTTAATGAATTTTACTTTTTTGATAAAATAGAAAATATAAAAAATATATTTAAATTTGTCACTTTATCTTAAATAAATTTGCATAAATAATTTAAAAAAATCCAAATATAAAAAATTAACCCATATAAAATTATACATGAAATAATGATAAGAACTTTAATAATAAAAATATTAAAAATGTATTGAAATTTATCTTAACTATAATAATTAAACAATCAATAATAAATTTATCTTCCTCCTAAACATTTATCTTAACAAATAAATTTTAACTATAATAATGAATCAATATTAACTATAATAATGGATTAATAAATATTTATCTTAAATAGTTGATTTCAAATATCAAGTTATTCCAAAAACAGTTATTATTTTATTATAAATTAATAGTTTCTATCTTTAATTTTGAATTAATAGTTTTTATCTTTAATTTTGTCATAATTTTTACATTTGGGAATGTGCAAATATTAGTTGAGAAGTGGCAAAAAAAAAAAACCAATAAAATTGCAAAATAAAAATGAGCTTTATGAATGATATTGTAATTATTATAAATTAACATTTCTAACTTTAACTTTGCCATAATTTTTACATTCAAATGTGCAAATATTAGTTTATTAGTTGAGAAGTGGCGAAAAAAGTGCCTCAAAAAAAGCCAATGAAATTGAAAAATAAAAAATATTATACTCAATTCCGCATAATCCGCCCTTATCGCCTAAAATTTTTTAGCCAATAATATTCAAGAAAAATAATTTTGAAAATTAGAAAAGTTAAAAAACATGCATTTAACTTTAGAAAAAACTTCAAATATAATGTATAAAAGAAAATAATTAATTTTGATTGGTTGAAATTCAAAACATTAATAACTAGTTAGGATCTCGCTGTGCCTATAGTTCCTTTGACAGGAACTAATAAGAACATACAAAACTAGTTTTGCTATAAACAGGAATAATTCATAATTAAATACAATTTAGAAAGGGAACTATGAAGGAGTGTACTTATCTTTTGGAACCATGTTGAAAGCATTTCTAATGTTGGCGCTGAAGTCTTCACTTGTTACCAAGCTACTCTGTCATCCATGACAAGAGAGATATGCCAACCATAAGTTTGGTAGCTGCCAACAGTAATTCGACTGACTTTGAAAGACTCTTCCCCAAAATTTGCATTTCTGCATCAGCAGGAAGGATGGCATTAAGGGTTACGGTCTCCAAACCTTGTTGCAATTTGAATTCTCTCTCCAGGTAATCACTTTGATTCCTTCACAACTAATATTTCATTCATAAATCTGCCATAGGAATCTGCAGTGTCAAAAAAAAAAAATGTGACCCCCTTGTTGAAAGCGTGTTGGAATAGGGAAGTTGTATCTTCCCCTGAAGCAAGACACCATATGCCCTCGAAAGTCTTGAACATCCTAGACCTAGTGCTGAGACCTGGAAACCTTGGGTTTCGAGCTTTTGAGGAGGAATGGCAAGCAAAAATGCCTCCATTCTCACAAATCACTCTACTCTTTTTGGTTTGACAGTGGTATATTCCCTATTCGAAAGCTCTCACTTAGCATATACAGGGAAGATGCGAGTAGCAGTTGTGGAATCTACTTTTTCACATGCCAATTGCTTTTTCCTGGATTCTCAACCCTCTTTTACAGTCCCTTCTGTTCATATCCTACAATCTGGGCATTTGATGAGACCATTTTTCTCTCCCAATCTGTGGACGTCCTTTTGTAATTTCTTCCTTTGCTACTAGCATTCTACCCTTCCCTTCACCTCCTCTTCTCCTGTCTACTCCAAAATATCATGCGAATACCTTCAGAAGGGGGGGTCGTGGTGGTTTTGATGTCTTCCCAGTGCCTCTTTTTCCCCCATCGCTTGAAGTCTTCCTTGCCAAAAGTCTTCCTTGCCAAAATAAGGGAGGCCATACATATTAATGGCACGGCTCTTCTTTCCTACTACACCAATTCTCATATTTTTTTAGTGTTTGCCTCTTTCCTTTATTTCTTTAACCTCCTTACATTTTCTCAGTGCGCTCCTTCACGTGAATGACCGGTGAAAATAGTGGGGAGCCATGCGGCATTAAATTTGTACTCTGTCCACACTCGCTTTTTCCTTGTTTTATTTATCATTTTCCCCACCTACACTATCCAGCATGGATATCGCTGGTTGGGGATGTGACAATTAAAAGCCTTTGTTATTAATATTTGTTGAAGAAAACTAATTCAGGAAATTCTCTTTGACAAGTCTTTGATTGACGTTAGGATTTTTTGCAGATAAATGTACATAATAATGTACAGAATTAAAAGTCATTCAATATAATTCAAGAAATTCTCTTTGACTAGGGATGTCATGGTTTTTTTGGGGAGATAACTATATATAATTTTAGAATTTTAGCCTTTGGGTAGAGTTTTTAGGGCTTGTCACATTATGCAATGTATTAAAAGAACTAAGAGGTTATGACTAGGGTTTTGATGCAACTTCCATTACCTTATTCCCAAAGCCAATCCCAAAACCAAGTAGCAAGCAACCAATGAGGAGCATGGCGAAATTTTGAGATGTTGCATTTAGAGCTCCACATATGAGGAAGTTGGTGCTACCAACAATTATTCTTATTTTGTGTCCATAGTTTCTTGTTACATGGAAAGCCGCAAATGTGGAAACAAGAACCACATAATATAGAGATGAAGTGAACAATGTCAACAACTAGTTATCATATTTGGAGTAATTTGTTTCATGGAGATGTTCCTTCTTGCATCAATATAATTTAAGAAATAATTTTACTAGGAAGTCGTCCATGGATGTTACTCTACTTGTTACATTCATTTTAGATAATACCAATAATCCATGGAAGTCAAAAGGATCTAGCAATAGTTGATAAAAGTTAACTATAGTAAGAATGTTTTCCAACAAATAAGAAATAAAAAAGGTAAAAGAAAATGACGAGGGACATATAGAGCATAGGGTAATTAGCTTACATGAGATAAAAATAAATAAATAAATCTATACACACATGTGGAAGTGTTCACATCAAACAAAAGGAGAATGTGAAGGGGTGGAGAATTTAGAATGTAAGGGGTCAAGGAAGACCAATCAATTTATTGGTTTCTAATTCATAAACAAAGATCAAATGAATGATTCCAAGTTTTCTAAATCCTATAAAAAAAAGTATGTGTTGTTGTTCATGGTTCCTTTGTGTTTTTAAACAAAGATCAAATGAATGATTCCAAGTTTTCTAAATCCTATAAAAAAAAGTATGTGTTGTTGTTCATGGTTCCTTTGTGCTTTTAAATATGAATTAATTTTGTGTCTCCATACTACATCAGGCTAAATAAATATGTATTAAATATAGCCAACATTAATTAGTCTGACAAAGGTAGGGTAGGAGTAGCCAATGTGGCCAGGAGGTTGGATGAAGTGGTAGACTTGCTAACAGTTATGCAAGTGAGATTGGATGTTGTTGAAGAAAGTTGTAGAAGAGGATTTTCACTAAAAGATAATGTGTGTGAGAGGAAGAAGTGACCAAAGATAATATTGTGGCTAAACCATTACAAGAGGAACTAATGTTGGATAGGCTCAAAAGAGCTATTTTGAGAGTTGGAAAATTTCTCAGGTAGTTTGAATCCTAAAGAGCTATGATTGGCTCATGAAAATTGAAGAGTAAAGTTGGTTCAAACCAAGCTGAAAGGTCGTACAACCCTATGGTAAGATGAGGTCTAGACTTAAAGAAATCACAAAATTCAAGACAAAGAACTAAGTGTAAAAGACTACATGGAAGATTTTGACAAAATCACAATACGGTTATGAGGTAGACCAAGAAAAATAATTGGCTATAGTAATAGGTTGTGAATAAATATTCAAGATATATTAAACAAGTTGAGATTGCACGCTGTAAAAGTGGTTTATCAATTTCTTAGGAAGGAAACAAAACAAAGCCCAAGGAAGATGTAGATATTTTGGAGGGAGAAATCAACCAAACGTTGGAACAGAACCACATGGTTGTGAAAGATAACTAAGCATTTTTATGATCATAACTAAACATGAGGAAGAACATCATATTCTGCAAGAGGAAGAGGTGGCAGGTTTTATGTGTCAGCTAGAGCATAGATCAAATGAGTGTCCACAAGCCCAAAATCATGGAAATAGAAGGAATGAAGTTGGTGCTCACATTGCATAAGCAAAAGAGGAATCAATTGTATCAATTGAACATATGAGGAAGCTAGAATATGGAGAGGATCTAATAATGAACAAAGTTTTGTTAAATCAACAAAGGAGGTTAAAGGTCCAGTTCAAAGGAAAAACATTTTGCATACTATTTGTAAATCAAAGGGTAAATGTTAAAAAAATAATTATCATTGACAATGACAGCATAAACAATTTGATATCAAATTATATGGTAAAACAACTTGGGTTGAAGAGAGTGGCAATACCAAATCTATACAAGATATTGTGATTACAAAATGCAATCAAAATATTTCTACTGCTCATCTACTTCATATAATTTTATGAAAGAAATTTTTGAGAAGAGAAATTATACTAATTGTGCCACTTGAACTCAAATGTCACTTAATTTTTGAAAGGAACTTATATTATATTTATTATAAGAATTTCCTTTGGCAGGTTTCTCACTATATTGACCATATCAGTGCCCTACAATATCGAGAAAGCATGCATTGGTCATATATAAGCTTCTCTGGTTGAAAAGTAATCGTATATGAATCTATGTTTATTCTTCTAAATGCAGACCATTTGCTTTCACCATTTTGAGAATGAAAAACAAAAACTCATAGATGGCAACTCCTTTTAACTTTGAATTAGTTGGCCTAGAAGATACCGAAATGGGACCAATGGTATGTAGGACACCTGAATGACAACTAGCACACCAAGGTGATCAACTTATCAACTAAAGAAAAGTACTACTTATCTATGATAGACATTCTAAATTGTAACTAGTTCTATTTTAACTCAGCAAAAAACAAGATCACACAGACCAAATAATCATATATTTGAAATTTTCAAAGGTAACAATAATGTAAATTGTTTGAAGAAGATGATATCTCACCTATTTAAAGAAATTTTTTTCCTATAGATGAACCAAAACTGTTGTGAATGCAGGTGGAAGGTAATTGTAACTACTTCAAATAAGAACAATACTGCAAGTGGGAAGCTATATTCATGCAACAATGAAGACTAAAATAACCATACATTTATATTTCTGTGAGAATATTTGAAATGAAACTATATTAATTATGCTCTCTTATTATTGAGATATTTCATTTTTACCCCATCATTTTATCAGTTATGATTTACTTTTCAGGCTAGATTTCAGCAGACATATTTATGTATATGAAAATTTGTGATTGTAGTGGTATGCCTCTCAAGATAATTAGTATGACATGGTCCTCGAAACATAATGATGCAAGCTATAAATTGTAAGCCTTGTATTATTTAATTTTTATTTTCATATGTATAATGTATATAATTTTTTTTTAAAGTTGTGATAAATTATTTTTTACAATTTACGAGCTTATGAGGTATAAAATTATTGTAGACATTTTGAAGAATAAGATTTGTAAGGGAGCTTAATGTTTGTTTAAAATTGTAAGGTTAGCTAGTTAAGACAAGAATAAGACATACTACATTTGGAAAAAGAGTATATTAATTGTTAGTGTATGCTAGGGAGAGTGTAGGCTAGGGAGACTAGCTAGACCTAAAAGTATTATCAATGATGAGTATGCAAGTCTTATTCAATATTATGTACTTTGGCATTTCATCTAGTTTCATTAAAGCATAATTTTTATGTCTTTGTTTTCATTTCCTTCCATGTAACTCATCTCATGGTCTATGGTCCATGCCATGTGAACTAAATATTGTTAGTATAAAATTATAGCTGTAAAAAAGTTATTAAATTGAATAATAATTTATTGGTGATAGAAACCATCATGTTAGTGAATAAAGAAGTTGGCCTATGCATAGTGAATTTAGCAAATGAGTAATTACATATGTATATCACATAATAATAATTTGTTTATATTTTAATTTCAATTTTTTAACCTAGATAAATTAAGTCAAGGTTCTTTATTTTTGAGTTTATTAAGAATTAATCCTTCCAACTTTGCTTGCCAATTATTCTGGATAAGGTTAGGTTGATACAATATAGATTCCTTTTGTTGGATTTTATAGTCATTACCATACTTAGAATTTGGTGGTGATTGAAGTTGGTATCTAATATCACTAGTGGTCAATGCATTTTCCTCGAGAGTTTTAGATGCCTTAAAATTTATAATATTGGAAGTAGTTAGTATTGATAGGATATCCTTTATAAATTTTTGACTTAACAATGTTCAATATAATGCACAAACTCAAGAATCATCACATAATTGAGTCCACTTTAAAAATCTAAGCATACTCAAAAAATATCTCATATATAATTTTAAAAATATCATTACAAAGATTTTATAATTACTTTACAAATGTTCACTATGATGACAACTAATTAGAGATACACCAAGCCAATAGATGTCACCTTAAATATCTAGTAGAAAATCCCCTAAAACATTTTAGTTACAAGAGGAGACACAAAGATCACAGGGAAGAGATTGTTGGACTACACCTTTTATAGATTTACACAAAGTGAATACATAGACCTAGGACTTAAATTATACAACATTTGATTCACTAGATTACATTCAAAACACCCCTATACAAAAATGACAAATGATATGTTCTCATATGAGAGACATGTATTTATAATAATTTAATGTTGCCTAGATTCATAAGATCATGATACTTGTTACAAATCCAAGCAAAGCGAGACATATCTTTGTTTAAGCATCAATCACTTTAGAACTTGTGTAGTGAGTTAAATTTGATCTCATTTATAAGCATGTAAATCCTCATTAGATTTGAACTTCTTACTACAAGAATATTTTGAAGATAAGATAACTATAGAAGTGGAGCTTGATGCTTTAATGAAAAGGTAATCAAGGAAGGGATGTATTAGGATTCCTATATAAAAGAAAAGGAGTTGAAATCCAAGTATGTAGAAGTGCTTTGTATGGAAGAAATACACTAGTGCTAAATTTAAGGGGAAACTAGCTGGGGGAGGGTGATATAGGAACACAATCCTTTCATGTAGTTACAAAAGTGAAGCGATCAATAAATAGAATAGAGAAAACCATGAAACAAGATGGTACTATGTGTGAAGGTTGGGAAGAGATTAGGTGTCAAGTTATTCATCGTGCAACTAAATCGACAAATCCGATACATCTAGACGGGTTGGTTTATGCCAGGAAAGGTCCTATTTCACACGCCAACATTTCAAAATATTTTGAGCTACATTGCAGCAACGATATCTCTTAAGAGACCAAAGTGGCACAAAAGGGCAACAAACTTTGATGAGCTATTACTCAAAAATTGTGGCACTTAGAAAAATTTCATATAAAGGTATATTATTGCATAGGGACCCTCTACAATAACCTTTCTCAGGTTTTCATATCTCTAATCCATTTTCCTATGGTGACAAGTTTTTAGTTGATGGCAAATGTATCAAATGCATGTAGTGTAAAGTTGCAAGGTGGTGTAATTTTTAATTTGTTCATCATGTGACCAAACCAATAGTTCCAACATGTCTGGATGGGTAGGTTTATGCTAGGAAAGATCATGTTTCACACCCCAGCATGTCAAAACGTTCCAAGCTACATTACACCAACGATATCTCTTAAGAAACCAAAGTGCAAAAGAGTAGGAGACTTTGAGAAGTTGTTACTTAGAAAATATGGCACTTAGAAAAATTCCATTTGAAGGTACATGATCATATAGAGCCCTTCTACAATAACCTCTCTCAGTTTTTCATATCTTTGATCCATTTTCCTGCGGTGACAAGTTTTTAGTCAATGGAAAATGTGTCAAATGCATGTAGTGTAAAGTTGCAAGGTGATATAATTTTTGTTTTGTTTGTCATGCAACATAAATGGCAATTCCAACACATCTGAGTGGATAGGTTTATGCTAGGAAAGATGTTGTTTTGCACCCCTAGCATGCCAAAGCCTTTCAAGCTACATTACACCGTCGATCTCTTAAGAGAACAAAGTGCAAAAGGGCAACAAACTTTGACAAGCCATAAATCAAAAATTGTGGCACTTAGAAACATTCCATCTAAAGGTAAAAGATCATGTAGGGCCCCTCTACAATAACCTCTCTTGATCTTTCGTATCTCTGATCCATTTTCCCATGGTGATAAGTTTTTAGTTGATGGAAAAAGCGTTAGATGCATGAAGTGTAAAGTTGCATGGTGGTGTAATTTTTATTCTATTTGTCATGTGATGAAATTGACAATTCCAACACATCGGGGTGGGTAGTTTTATTCTACAAAAGGTCATATTTTGTACCCCAACATGCTGAAACGTTCCATACTACATTACATCAACAATTTCTCTTAAGAGACCAAAGTACGAAAGGGTACTAGCAAACTTTGATGACCTATTACTCAAAAACTATGGGTCTTACAAACATTCCATTTGAATGTATAAGGTCATGTTGGGTCTCCCTACAATAACCTCCTTCATATTTTTATATATACAAGTCATTCGATAATGGAAACAATGTTCCAAATGTTCCAAAAAGTGTCAGTTGTATTTAGAAAAAGTTGTCGAGAGGCATTGTTTACATTCTTCATCTCCTAGGGGTAAACCGACAATTTGAACATGTTGGGTAGCTATAGAATAAGTCCACTTTATGATTTTTGGTCAACATAGGTGTCTTTATAATCTTATGAATGAATAATCTACACCAAAGGACTAGTCTCTATTGCTTGAACTCAATGCGGTCATATTTACATTTTGGTAAATATAGGAAAACATTTTCTTGAAGTGTGGGCATGAAGAATATGTCCCTAAATTTGAAGTGCAAGTTTGGCCAACTAGTGGATGGATACTTGAATATACTTGAATAAAATTATTGGAAACATAGTGTAAATTATTTGTAATTTGTCTTGATTAAAACTTTCTATTCCATAACTATATGCCAAAAATATGTCATCGAAGACCACAAACACATACTAGTGTAGGAAAGTTAATAATTAACCAAAAAATATAGGTAAAATTAATGTGAAATAAGCTATGAAGTTAATATGACATCAACATACCACACATATCACTAATTATGATGTCTCTATGTGAATAACATTAAATATGTAATTTCTATCGTATGCTATGAATAAATAATTATATCCTTAATATATTGATATACATACACATTTCCAATATATCCATCACTACTACCTCCTCATGGTAGCACACACAAACATAACTTTACTTATAAATACATCTGGTAACTTAATCTATAATTCATAAAACTATAATTCTTGTAGAATATGCCACATGATCCCTTGTTTTATTGCAAGTGCTCCTACATCATTGTTCATGCTTATAAGGTTCCACATGAAAATAAGCTAGGTCAACTCTTTCCTTGATCAAGCAGCTCTTAAATTTCATGCTAAATTTCACCCTTCTCCTAAGTAGACCTATGATACAATGATCTATTTGGGAAAGGGAATTCAATAACCTATTGGTTTGATTTTGTACCATAAATTATTTTTGGAATACTTTTGCGATTTATAAAGACATCTTCATCCTATAATAGTATATTTTCAAGCACTATCGTTGTGATAGAGAAGATGCATGAGTGAGCAATGCTATTGCTTGTGAGCTTTCCTATGCAACATCTCTAAGTAGACAATAAGAAGTAGGAATTTTTGTATATTATCAATGTTATAATATTATCTAGTAGATACCATGCTATTTTGTCTTATAATTTAGACTTGTTGAGGTCAAAATATTATCTTTTGATTCATAACATCCACTATTGGGGTTTAGAATGGTAGATGTCTTCCAAGAATTATATCACAAACTTCTAGAGGTATGAGGTCACATATAATAATGTCTTTCTCATGTTTAGTTTGCATACTTGAAAGTGCATTGTATAATTACATGAATTTCCCTACCATGCGACAATGATCCCAAAGAGTATGGGCTTATATGTGGAGTGGTAGAGAGACTTGGGTATCAGATTGCATCATGCATTATTACATTCATATGATTGATGATGTCAATGGTGACATGGTTAGGTTTTCAATTCACCCAATAGTTCATATTTACTTTATAATGTTCAAACTTTATATATTTACAATTATATAAAGGAAGAGTGCATGGAATACACTTGGATTTTAAATATTTGAAGTAAACCATCTAAAAATATCCATTGAAGCGTGGATTTATAATAAAACTAGCACTTGCACTAGAAGGGGTGCAAGGGTTATGTCGATAGAAAAGTATATGTAATTACTATACCGCCTGCAATCAGATTTCTCCACCACTATAATCAGATTTCTCCACTGCTTGCAATCTGACTTGAACTTATCTCCACCCAAGACTCTCATATAAGTAGATAGAAGACCAAGCACTGTGGATTCTTTCAGAAATATACAGATAGAGCATTGTTTCACCTCATGGATTTGTGTAGGTGTGTTGCAGAGACCAGGCCTTTTGATGTGAGGACGCATTCAATAGCTGAGAAGGACATGAACGAAGAATAAAACAACAAATGACAATGTGCACTGCTTGCCCGCTATGGAAGGAAATCATACGAGGATTGTAGCTTTAAACTTTAGCGGGACAATTATCCAGTCAAGCACCTCTCGTCTTCCAAGCTATGATTTTATAGTTGGATTGGAAGGCTTACAATGGAGACAAACCTAATATGTGTTAAAAAGGCCTGGGTTGAGCAACTGTTAAGTAAACTAGCTATGGCACCTTGTGCAATGGGTAGGTTGAAGAGGTGTGGAAGGTGAATTAGGAAAAAAATGATTTTTTTTTTGCACGCATTTGTGTAGTAAATGAGATCATTTGATAGGTCATTTAGAAAATTATTTTAATATTAGTATTATTTTTTTTTATTTTTTTATTATAAAATAATATTATTATGTATTTTTTTTTAATTTTATGTATTAACTATTGTATTATTATATAAATATTTATTATTTATATCATTATTTTATGTATTTATTATTATATTATTATATTATCTATTATTATCTATTGTATTAACTATTATATTGTTATATAATATAGCATTATATATTAAAAACCAAATTATTTATTATATTTTATAAGGGAAAGGATGTCGTAATGTTAAAACCTAAATGTTCTCATTATTAGGACATAATTTCATTTTAATAAACATACTATATTAATTATACTAATTTATACTTAACTATGTAGGGTAAAGGATGTAGAAATTTTTAAAATCTACAATAGACATTATTAATTATGCTATAATTTTAAAACCTAAATTTGTAATTTCCATTTTATTTTAAAACCTAAATGTGCTCATTATTAATTTTCATTTTAATAAACATACTCTTAAACTCCCATGGCCATAATTTTTCATTTTAATAAACAATTTTCATTGGAATTTTATTTTTTTTAATTTCCCAATGCAATGAATGTGAGAGGGACCTATTCAAATGTAAGGACGAAATAATTATAAAATAAATATTTAAATGTTAGCCTGTGTTTCAATATGAAACTGTCCACTTTTTAAAATTGTAGTTTAGGGGCAATTTGGCTAAGACAAAGGTTGATCGTTGTTATAAGCAATTGGGCACCTACCTGAATGTGCCCATTATTAGTAACTTGGCCTTAATTTTCATTTTAATAAATATACTCTTAAGCCTCATCGAAACCTTATGTAGCTGGCAAACAGGAGAAGTGATAAGCCAATGCCAGCGATGAAGAGTTTGGAGGGGAACCAACAGTGGCAGGGAAGAGGACCAAAAAAATAGAATAAAATAAAATAAATAAATAAAATGACTGGTTGTGATTCGTTTAATCATCTTTCATTGATACAGACGTAGCAGGATAGTCGTCAATGCATTTTTTTAATCTATTGCAGGAAACCCTAAGCGATAAAAGAACCCTAATCTACATCTTCTACCTCTAAAACCCTCGTAATAACTTATTTTTAGGCTACAACTCACCAAATTACTCCTCCAAACTACGACCATTCATAAACAATAGTAAGAAACTTTGCGAGCTTCCACGGTTTCGAACGGGAAGACGACTGTTTAAAACCCACAAAAAATGGTAAAAAATGATGGAGAGTGAGATTCATTTTACTGTCAACCAAGTCCTATCCTTGGTTTTCCACCGTTGATAGGAAAAATGAGCTCTGAAAGCTCATATAAGACACACCTTCGGCATAATTACCCCATCTTAGTTATGAGATTGTGATCTTCACCACTACTGAAAAGGAGTTTGTGGATTTCATGCTGCAAAAGTTGGATAATTTTGTTCCCATGACCCACCATTTTTACAAATGACGTTGCAGGAACATGACAAATTATGTAGTTCCAACTGCCCTAGTAGTGGAAGCATAGACAAGGCAGTGAAGTGTTTGACAAGATTACTCAAACAAATGTGGTCTCGTGGATTGCAATGACTACAGGGTTGAAAAGCTTTAGAAATTTCCAAGCAAATGTAATTATCAGGTTTAAAGCCACATTTTGCAACCTTTTGGAACACTATGTACATCCATCGAACCATAGAGAATAGAGGAACTTTTTCAAATATAGGGCAACAACAGTGGGCCGCCTTTTGTCTGCATTTGGACGGCTACCAAGCACCATAAACATGCACCCTCCTCCCACCACCTCTTTTGTCTGTGCCTCAAAAACCCAATGAAATCCTTTAGAAATTGCGCAAAGTAAGCATATCTAATCCTTGCAACAAGAAATGTGTGGTAGGCAAGAGGGCTCGCAACCAAGGCAAAGAGAAGGTCGCTTAGACAAGAAACTGAGAAGAAGACTTTAGCGCAGGAGAATAATGAATAGCAGGAGGAAAATGTTAAGCAAGCATATGGCATGAAGGAAAGTTCAAAACAATAAAGGCATTCCCTAAAGATGTCCAGCGAAAAGAGAGATTAATATGCTGGGAGGAAATACTGGCATACCACAAAAGTAGATAGAGGAGAATGACATTGATAGGGGCAACATCAACACAGCCAACATAGGAAGCTTTGTGGACAGCGACAAGGTTTGCAAGAGAGGAGGACATGGGTACAAGAAGGCAGATAAAGGTCGGAAGAAATATTAAATAGCCACGCTTCAATCTCACAATAAATGAAAAGTATTGGCTAAAGATTGAAAACACTTCCCCAAGAGCTGCAAGTTGGCTTTGACAGTACGGCTGATGGTGAACTTGACCACCAATCCACTAAAGTTTGGCCTGAAACCATAGTAGTTTGAGGGCGTGAGACTTGTTTCAGGCCAAAAGCTCATGCATAATATAGCCTATCGGCTAAATATGGACACCATCAATAAAAAATATGTGTTAACCAAATAGCCATATAAGCATACACCAATATATGTTGATATAACATATATACAAAATAGCCATATAGGCTTACAAGAATGTCCTATAAGCATACAATGTTGTGCGTATATGCAATACAAAATATATTTCAAAAATTGCCATATAGACATACAACAAATGACCCCAATAAAAATTCATTCCCCTCCAGGTGAACAAAACCGATCATGAGCAACCTTTGATCGTCAGGGGGATGGAGATGCCTATGAAAGTGGTCTACTTAGAACTTGAGGGTTGATCCCCCTATTTTATTCTTCATTGAGCTTTACCTGTTACAATAAAAAGTATAGACATTAATATATAGAAATTGCATTATAAAAATGAAATATTTAATAAAATAATCACTTACCATCGCCAAATAATCTCTCTCTCTTGTCCAGAACAGTGACATGCTCAAGATGTGGCATTCTAAACTCCATAGAAACCATCTAGATATAAATTAAACTACAAATCAATAATCATTTAACTTTTCAATAATAAATAGTTATAACAACAAATGTAGTTTGAATTTTTTTCAGTTTGCCTCCTACCCTTGTCAAAGGAATCAAGCTATCTATTGTAGTAGAGACACCATGCTTCATTGCCCTATAAACGTCAAGAGGAATATTTTCTTGCAACATTTGAAAATAAAATAGTATTTTCATAGATTATTGAAATGGTATGCTAGTGATGATAGTTAGGAGGATAAGAGTGAAATGGTATGCTACAAGCTAGTGATGCCACTAGCCTATATTTTTGGAGGACAACAACATGAACAAATAAAATTCATAGATTATGAAGTGCATAATAACCTAAAATAAAATTAATTAAAAAGTATAAAGCATACTTACAAACTATCTAGAACCTTCAAGTCATTAAACATTATTCAATTACAAAATATAATTTTTTTTATTAAATAAAATTTTAAATAGTCTATATTACCTTAGTGGAATTTTGATGTCCACCTCCACTAGGAGGTGTTGTCATTGAAGCTCCAAGATTAACATATTCAACTTCCAAAATGAGATATAAGAATACCATTTGTAACATAGGAAAACAAGAGCAGATTAAGCAATACAATGCAATAAACTCAAATCTAGACCTACACTAACAACAAAGAACAATGGAATGTAAAAAGTATAAATAACAGAACGATCTCACCAAATATCTATGTAATTCCATGAATAATCTCAATTGTCCTTCTCCATTTTACCAGTGTATGATAATTTCCCTCAGATTTCTCTTAAGTGTGCAAGTATAGCCTCATGATAGTGTTACAAGCAAAACATTGAAGATTCAAATTGTTGATTGCTTCCAAAAGTCATAAGATTTTGGGAGGAGTAATAATGATGAAGGTCAAGCCAATTTATAGAAAACATGGTTTTTGAATGACAGACTTAGATTGAAAGATAATACGACGATTAGGATTGAAAGATTTGGCATGCATTGAGATTAGTGTTAGTAATAACGTGAGTGATAAACCATAAAAGGTGGAGATTAAATTAAATAATAATTTAATCTTTAGTTGCGACTATTTGAAAACACAAAAGAATAGAGATTGCATGCAAAGATGAGGATTGGCATGGAGGAAACAGTCTATTCGAATGCATAAATGAATTATGTTAATAATTAAAGTTATTTAATTAATAAATGTTTGCACGTAGAAGGATGAAACTAGATAACTAAATGATTAACCCAGAAAGTCTGTTCATTAGAAACAATTAGATATTAATTAGCAGATGACTAGCTGATTTAATTTAAATCTTGACTTAAGTGGCAAATGACTAATTAGATAATAGAGAGATTATCTAATTACAGAGGAATATGCCAGGAATAATTTTTTTTATGAATTAAATCATTCAAAATTTGAGGATTAAATTAAATAAATAGATTTATTTAATTAAGTGGAGAAAAGGTTAATGAATAATTAAATAATTTTAAATGATTATTTAATTATAGTCAAATGTGTGAAGAGAGTAAACTAAATAAGAATTTATTTAATTTTAGAAAGAAGATATATTTAATTAGCGACGTAATTAAATAAATAATATTTATTTAATTAATCAGGGTTGAATAAAGATAAAAATAAATAAATAAATTAAATAATTAAAGTTATTTAATTAATAGAGGACAAATGACCTTGTAGAATAATTAAATAATTAACATTATTTAATTATGACAATGAAGGTATTATGTAGAAAATTAGAGTCGCGGGCCTAGACCAATTTTCAGTGTCTACAGTTTGCCCCTCTTTGACATAATGTCATTTTGGTGTTTGTATCGAAGAATTAAAAAAACATGTCCCAGTCGTGTCCCAGTGTGAAATAGGCAAGGGTATGCCCCCTCAGGAAAATGATGAATTTTTGAAAAATTCAGAAAAATTTGGAAATTGTCTCGATTAGGTCATTTGATAGCTAGAAGTTCAATGGTGGCAACAAAAATTAGTTTCGGTGAAGTTTGGTAGGTGAAATAGTCATTTGAAGTTGATAAATAGTGCGCCCAGTACAAATGTTTGTGAAAAATCCCTCCAAAACCCTAGGTATAAATAGGAATTAGGTTGAAAATGAGTTCATTTGCACCCTTCAAGTTTAGAAAACCTTGATTTTTCTTTAGAGCCTTTAGCCAAGATGTCGCCCATTCCATACACCGAGCATCGTGGTTATTGAGTTAGGACCTTCAGATGGCCAGCTGACACGGGACCCCCAGTATGTAACCCAAAACCGCCAAGTTTGAATTTTTATTTTGCAAGTATTTTTAGGCATTTAAAATTTATTTTTCAAGTGCATCATTTTGGGTTTTATGCATATGCATTTGTATGCGACGCATGAGCTTGCAAAACAATGCATATGCAAAAACACGTTTAGGCTCGTTTTGCATGTAGGTTAAAATCAACACATTTTTTTTGTTTTGCATCACATTTGTAGTTATGAGTCGTATTGTTTAGTACAATGTCGCATGTATTATATTGCACCATATTTGATATAGTGTGCTGCATTTGCTTGATTGTTTGTGTGTGCTTTAAATTGTTCAAGGCATTTGCATTTTTGGGACACATCTATATGTTTGAATGACGCATTTGAATTTTTGCAACACATTTTCTATGTTAAATGAAACATGTGCAATTTTTAACACATTTGATAATAAAACGATGCATTTTCCTATCAAAATTTTTGAAGTTTTGTGGTGTAAAAAGTTGCTTTGTATTTCTAACATAAGGTATTCGTAATGTGTTTGCAGGTCATCTTGGATCTGATATACACCTAGGAGTCAAGGTCATTGACATACAAGTTGTGGGAACAGTTGCATAGTGGAGAGAGATAGATGATATGGCATCTTGGATTGCATCATGTTACATTTATGCCCACTATTTGAGCAAACCGAGGGATGCTCACTACACTTTGTGAGTAATGGAATTCAGAGACATCATCATTCCATTTGCCTACATGAGAGGCTAATGTTACCTTAGAGGATGTCTATAGGATTTTTTGGTCGCCTATCAGGGGTGAGAGAGTCCTTTATGATACCCAAAGGGGTTATAGTGAGATCACTTGTTATTATCAACATGATGACATCATACAACTCAAGATCGATCATTATGAGATTAGATGGAATGTACTGGCATAGAGATATGCGTGGATCAATTATTTATTATGTACTCTGATTAGTGGGATTGTTCTACCATACTGTAGAGGGCATGGGTTTCCTATGGGATGGGGTGAGATGTTGGTAGGGATGTTGGAGCGGCAGGTTGCATATGCATGGGGCCCATGTCTACTAGCCATGTTGTATTTTCACTTGCATGATATAGTGTACATGGAGGCATAGTCTATGAGTTGTGGTACTACTCTTTTCTTGATATGGGTGTGGGAGCACATTGTTGTTTCCCGCCCACCAATTGTATTTGAGCTAGATGATAGCTCTTTGTATGTTTTTCGATATGCTAGCACCATCACTCATACTCATCTTGGGGATACTAGAGGCATAATTTTGACACTCTTGTTCAATTTATATGGAGGCCTTACATGGATTGTGCACAATGGTGTGATGAGCATCAACACTTTCCTTTATGTTGAAAGACACGATACCTAATCGGGAGGAATGTTTTGAGCGTTCATATCATTTAGAGACACTTGCCAGAAAAAGTTCTTCGATAGTTTGGTGAGGTTTAGGATGTGTGGAGGGGCCAAGTTGAGTTTGCTCAATCTTTTAGGGAGGTTCCTTTATGGGGGCCATAGATTCCTATTGCGACGATTGAGGCAGACATTGATGCATTACAACATGTTTAGTGGGGATGGAGGGGTGGATTTGTAGATCCTAGGATGACATCAGAGTATGATGCTTAGTGGGCATGGCATAGGCTTGTGCCTTTGACAAATCTTGACCATCCAACGCCTATAGATCATCGAGGGACAGGCCCACGAGGTTGACATGGTGGAAGGAGAGGTGGTAGAGGTGGTAGAGGTGATGGAGGTAATGATAGGAGAGGAGGAGGTGGGAGGGGTGGTTGACGTGGTCAATGAGGTGGTAGAGGCTGAGGTAGATATCTATCACCTATCCACAAGGAGGAGGGAGAGGGAGAGGATGTACCTATGTTGGAGATTGGTGGAGGAGAGGAGGTCATCACAGGAGAGGGATTTGGTAAGGAGCATGTTGTAGAGGAGGCATTGGTGAGGAGAATGCTAAGGAGGAGGCTATTGGAGAGGAGGAAGAGATAGATTCCCTTGATATGTTTGTAGGGTATTAGGATGATGATGAGGAGGAGGAGATGGGAAAGTAGGAGAGAGAGCTTTGAGATAGGATTGTTGAGGAGTGGGATGTTGATGAGGGAGAGAGGCCACTACGGGAGGAGGAGGGTCCCATTGATTAATAGCTAGCCAATTTACAAGCTCGAGTAGAGGCCTTGGAGGAGCAGGTGAGAGCTATGACAACGGAGAGGGATGTGATACAGATGGAGAGGGACAATGCCTATTTGGAGAGGGATCAGGCGGTGGCATGGAGGAAGGAGATAGAGTAGAGATTTGTGTAGTTTACAACTCTTTGCACTAGACCAACTACAACTTTCTCCCGTGAGTTGGTTAGGGTTGGCAATCAGGAGAGATATTATAGAGATTTGTATGAGCAGGAGGTGCCTCTTGAGAGATGGGTTCCTAGTTATTCACAAGCACACATCAACAATTCATGTAGCAAGTCCCACAATAGATCACACAACATATCTCAGAGCACTGAGGGTGTCATAGGACCTCATAGGACATGTCCTTATGATAGGCCCCCTTCTGCACAGGGATCATCAACACCTCCTCGTCAGTCACCTCCTCACTATCCACATGGGAGTAGTGGGAGTTCCGGCTAGGGACATGTATTTATTTGTAGACATTGTACTTTGATTATAGAGCCTGCGGGCTCCATTTTTAGAGATACATTATGACATTTTACTATGACACTTTTTGAGCATTATATATATCATTTTTTGCGATGATTTATATGATATGCAGTTTTATATATGATTATGCAATCTTCTATTTATGTATATGTTATGGATGCCAATATTTACTTTATGATGTTGATGTAGCCTATGATGTGATGTTGATTCTATATGATGATGTATGCATTTACTTTTATGGTATCTATGGATGAAATGTATGCATTTACTTTTATGGTATCTATGGATGACATGTATGCATTTAAGATTATGAGATGCAATGTGATATATATTTATTGTGAGAAAATGCTATATAGTTTATGATGATGATGTATGTTATGTCATGGATCCCTAGATGTGATGATTGTGTATATTTTTCTGTTTTTCAAATGCAACATATATGTATGGTTGACTATGTATATATGTATCCATGGCCATGTCTAAATGAGGTTTCTAACATGAATGCATATGCAGGATTCTTTTTTTTTGTGTCACAGGAATCCATCATAACGCATGAAAGAAGAAATGTTAGTGTGAAAAAGATGAAAAGTAACACAAAAGACAAGAATGTTAGTACTAAAAATCTTTGATGTTTTGTCGAAACACAATAGTCCTTGCATTAAATCATCATTGGAAAGTAACTGATACAAATGGACAATAAACACCATGATATGAGATAGACGAAGGTGTGCAAGATCGTCCACTTGCTAAAAACAAACAGTCGTAGACAAGGAATGTCCTAACTCATACTAAGGGAAAAGTTGCCCTAGTCTTTTTGTCAAGACAAACCACATACAACAATCAAATAAAAGACAAGTCATGAGACATCATTTCTCCTCTAAATCCTTCATGGGACATCCTTAAGGAAGCTTAGTAACGTGACTCAAAGATAAAGCCCAAATACAATCGACAAACAATAGTCAAAGAAAAAGAGTCTTGATACATCGTTGCTTCTCTAAATCCTTCATGGGACATCCTCGAGAAAGCTAGTAACTAGACTTGAAGACAAAGACAAATGAAAAGATAAGACAAAACAAGCCATAATGTCAACAACCAATAAAAAATATTTGCCAAAATTTGATCTATTTGTTGTTTAATTGTCTAGGAGATTGATAAGATGATTGTTTGATAAAGCCTGGTTTCAAGATTGACACATACCATATATGGCGTTGAGTCTGGTTTCGATTATGTGACTATCTGTATAAGACATGACTAAGCCTGGTTTCAGAAAGACATGTACCGTATAAGACATTGAGTCTGGTTTCGATCATGTGACCATCTACATAAGGCAATGATGATTGTTTGACTAAATGATCATGTCTATTTTCATGAAGGACACATCCTGTATAAGACATAGGTTGATTGTTTTTGTTATTGCTTTGGAAATTTGTTTGATTTTGACTTGATGACCTTGTTGACTTGTTTTTTCTTGTTGATGTGTGACTTTTCTTAATGTTCTGACAATTGTTTGTGCTCAAAAACAAACCCTAAAGGACTGACCTAGTGTAGCCTTTGGGGTTCATCGATTAATGGCCTTGCCTACGTTATACACATAGAGACCTTGTAGTTCGACTAGACTTTGACTAAAAAGAATGACTAAAAAAGATTTGAATTATTTAACGATATGAGACATGTGTGATAGTGAATGTGACAAACCCTAATGGACCGACTTGATTGATGGCCTTGCCTACCTTATACATGCAGAGACCTCGTAGTTCGGCACGATCAATGACTTTGTCTTATAGACAAATGGATTCAGTCATGATTTTATATAGAAAAACCTAAAAAGACTAACCTAATGCCTCGGGGACACATCGATAGATGGCCTTGCCTATGTCCAGTTGCAAAGGCAACGTAGTTTGACAATGACAAAGACTAACTGATGCAACTGATTCTAACTCTGTTTCTTGTATTTTTGACATGTTTAGATTTTTTTGTCTTTTTGAAGCTTTTTTATGTTTTTGGATTTTTTCAGGACATTTTGTGATGTTTTTTGAAAATTTTCAATGGTTTTACATCTTCAGAACAACCACTGTAAGAACCAAATGGCGTAAGTCAAGTACATGCCCCCAGTCGGGCATAAGACCGACTTATTATGAATAGGATGGGATGGGGATGTGAAGTGTGCTCGATGTCAATCGTTCCAAGTTATGGAAAGGACAACCATTTATTATGAGTGGTATGTATAGGTGATGGATAGGAAAAATAGGTGATATGACTGAAAATTCAGGTTGGAATGATGGTATACAAAGAAGTAGAGGTGACTACACATGGCATTTTTTTTCCAGATTCTCACCATGGTACTTATCCAAAACAACACCGAAGTAGTTTTCACTATTGGACGACTTATTTATCTTTACTATTTTCTTGATTTTTTTATTTTTTTATGTTACCAAGATGCTTGTTTGCCAAGTTTTCACCTAGGTAACATTTTTTTTATTTTTGATTTCTTTGTATTTTTGATGATTGAGACAAGGCTCTTAGAAGCTATGCATAGAACTTCTTCAAATGAAGGTTCCTAATTAGTGTTGATAATGGTTCTCCTTCAAGAGTGGATAGTTGGTACGCTCCCGATCCAAAGGCTTCTGTAACAATGTAGGGTGTTGTTGATGCGGTGTTTTGCACACTTTCTCAACATAGGCAATATGTAAGTGCACTACCTCTCTTGAAAGGAGACTTCCAACAACAAGTTGTTGAAAATTGCCCCAAGATCTCTCGGGTGTTAGGTCATGACTTGCATGGAATTCCATAGTTGTTATTTGATGTGATCTTGCTAGGAATCATAGGGTAGACTTACGAAGCTAGATAGAATGAAGTAGATCTTGTGAATTGAAGTTCCAAAGATGGGGAGTTGAAATGTACTTTTCTGTAGGTTCGAACAACAATCTAAAACTTCAATGTTTTTCTTAAGTTTTGGATTTACAATGTGCAATGAACCTTAGCATAGGTTATTTCTTAAAAAAAGGGAAAAGGGGGAGGGAAGAGGAAATTTTTCTGGATCTACAACTAACTATGAACATTGATCATGGAGGTTATGCTATGGGAAACTTCCTTCAAACAAAATTTTACTTAACTAGAAAATTCACAGTGTCATGAAATTTGTGCACTATCTTCTAAGGTCTGCAAATATTTCACCATTCATTCACCATATGCATGCATGAAAAAAAAGAAAAGTGTGGAGCAACTTTGAATTTAATTCTAGACTAACTTTACTCAGCCATCTACCAACAATAAACAACAAAAAGTATGGACTAGGAAGATATCTACACAACAAATTTTTTTGTAATCACAGAACAACATTACCAAATCTATCAAATCAATTCGAAACTAACCAAAATAGCAAAACAAATCTAACTAAAACATTTAACTATGGGAGATGAATCATGAAACATGTAGAGAAACTCATAAATACACCAAAGTCAATGTATTTCTATTAAAATTCCTATAGCATGTCATTACAACTCAACTCTCTCTTGAAAATGAGAGGAGACCCCTATTTATAGTGTCAAAAAAGTAGAATGAATGGCCAAGATTAATTCACATTGTGTGGCCAAGATTCACTACAAAGTAGGGTTCTACCTACCCCATAATATGTTACCTTTTAAAATATATTCTTGTTCTTATCCCTATTTTTTCTTCTAGTGACAACACTGTAACATTTTTTCTTTTTGCTTATTGCTCCTTGATGTAGCTATTCCTTAAGGAATTCCTCATCAATAATAGGGTTTCCCTCCTGCTTCTTCAAAACAACATACTCTATGAACTTCAAGATTAGCGGCTAGAGCTTATCAACCTCCAAAATCTCAAATCGCAGCTACTAGTAACTCCACTCCTTAGATCTATCAGTGAGCTTTTCCCAGTATTCATCATATTTGGTAGTGTAGTCTCTGAATAGCTCAGATTGCTTGAATGGTTGTGCAGCAAAACTCATGAAGCCGATAGTGATCTCGTCTAACATCCCATTCTCCATCCTTTTCTAGAAATGAGGCTTTATCTTTTTTGGATCCATTTGCACGACATGCATATCATACCCTATCATTGCCTTCAAATATTGACTGCAATCTTCCCAAATATCTTCAGCCCAATTGATATCTAGATTCACCTTATCGATCACTTGCTCCAACCTTTCTTGTTTAGTTCTCAAAGTCCCATTTCCATACATCCATCAGCCAATGATCGTCCTTCTTGAAAGCAAGTTCATTTTCCCAAGTCCCACTTGGGAGTTTGAGGATAGCCTCAATCTTCGAGTAAGTAGACTTGTACCTCTTTAGGAAGTCAGTGCATATTTTCCTTGTGCTCTCAAGGGACTTTTGTACATCCAAGAATTTTCTTTCTGTCCTAACTGCATGAGTGATTCCCATATTTCCAGCGTACAAGACTTGTCGGAACCAACTCTCAGTGGTCTTATCCAAATTCTTTCTCTTTTCAAGCTTGTCTATTTGTTCTTTGGACCAACTATGGAAAAGCCAAAGATGTGGTAGGTTGTTCTTCTGTGGATGACCACTGCTAGATGTAAGTTGTCAGATCAACCACTTGTGCCTTAAGCTCATCCTTCAAGATCTTATCTTGCTGTATCTGGTGCACCACGATGGCAAGAGACTCTTGGAGGTGATCCACTTTCTGCTCCCTTGAAGCAATTCCCAATTTGATAGTGGAAATGTTATAGCTTATTTCTTCTTCTCCCACCATCGATGTGGCTAATTGCACCATTCTGGATCCAAAGGCATCCATTGTCACCTTTGATCTAACCTCAGGCTTCTTTTCTTTCTTAGTTGTAATCTGTGCCCTAGCCAAGATGGCCTCCAATCTTGTTTTGAGATCCTTTGGGGCAGGAGCTTTCTTTTCTAGTTATTTTTCCAACCATTCAAGCATTAAAGAATTCTCCTTAGGTGATTCACGATCACCTTCCTCTTCATCTCTTTTGATTTCAATCTCCTTTTCTTTAAGAATTTTTTCCTCTGCCCTTGTATCTTCTTTGTCTTCATCATAGTCCTACACGAACACTGTGCGCTTGATGGTGAATTTAGTGGGAATGCACCCCTTGGGGATAATTTCCTTTTCAGCACCCTTTTCTTCCTCATGTTCATGCCCCTCGGGCTCCTCAGTCTCTAGATTCTCATAGCTTTCAGTGTCTTCTTCAGGCTTATCTCCTTCTTTGTTCTCTTCTTCCTCATGTGGGGGTGGCACATCTTCATGTTCTTTCCCTCTTTGTTCTTCTTTCCCTTTTGAGAGAGGCATCTCCTTGTCATGCTTAGGGCCTTCTTCCTATTGCTCACCTATTGGAAGTTTCATGCCTTCTCCCATTTTTTCATCTTCTTGTCTCCCTTCTTCTGAGGGCAGCCTTTCTATTCCTTCTCTAACATCCTTCAATTGCCTAGCCATCTCCTCCTTGAAGTCAACATCAAATGCTTGTATAATTTTAGTACTGACAACCCTTTCATCACTACCCTTAGAAGACTATGTCTCCCCTCCTTCACAAACTACCTTATCAATTTGTAGATGTTGATGTTTTGGATGCTCATGGTAGTTGTTTGCTTCCTCCTCCAATGCCTTTGTGGCTTCCCTTTCCCATCGTTCCCATTCCTCAGATATTTCGATTGTGGCCTTCATCTCAAGTGGTTTAGTTGGAGGCTTTGAGACAAGAACATTGGCAAGGACCTGTACCAGGGCAGCTTGGATGGTTGGATTCAATAGCACCTTAGAAATTTCAGAGGGGGCACTCCGCATATGCTGTGAGAATGCTTCCAAAAGTGATAGTGCAAACATGGGTATTATTGTTGTTGCTAATGAAAGGGATGTAGTTGGAGACATGGAGGTGGAAGAAAATGGAGAGGTGGTGGCAGAAGAAGAATCAACCACCATGATTGGTCTTGTTGGTGAAGACGAAGCAAGGTGGACCGAGATGTCCACCATAGGCAGGGAGGTAGCCACCATGGCTTGAGAGGTTAATGAAAGAACAACAGTAGTGGACGTAGCTGGTGCAGACTTAGGTGGATCAACCTCCATTTCTTCTCCCTCATGGAGTGGATCTTCCTATATAATAGGCACTATAGTGGCATTGCTCAAGGTCTTATGTCTCTTGGAGGACTCACCCTCTGAGGCCTTTCTATCATACACCTTAGGGTTAGGCTGTTGCTCATCAGTCTCTTTTCTTTTCCTTTACCTTGTTAGTAGAGGGGATTTGGATGTTCCTCTTGTTAAGGTTGTAGCAACTCCATCATCCATTTCACTAGGCTCACTCTTGAGCCCCTCATAGGTTAGGATGACCCCTTGTTGCTTCAGTTGGGCCAATTTCCCATTGACCCATTATTTTGTATGAGCTTCGATTGGCTTAGTTATGATATCGAGGTCATCGACCTCCTACTCGTCCCAATCTATCAGCAATAGTGGAAAGTTAGCGATTGCATCATACCTAGGATCCATAATTGTGCTTTCATCTTCTTGAACCTAATTGAGCACAAGAAATAGGTTCACTCTCTTCACAAAGTATGCAGTCATCCACATGTAATGTCTCATCAACACCTCTTTGTCATCTTGGAAGTTTTCCCATAAATCTTCAACATGATGCAGATGGGCATAGTCAAGTCCAAGTGCCTTTCTTATATGCCCGTAGGGGTCCATTCGCGGATGGGCAGTATGAAGCCGGAAATGATACTTGGCCAACTCCTTCTTCGAATTCCCTGCACATTGAGAGGTATGAAGCTTATACATCCCTTGGCCAAAAGAAAGTGGATAAGGGATCCCTACCAAATGCTTGCTGCTAAGAAGGGTATGTACATGTTGTAGCTTCCAAGAGAGTTCTAATAATATAATCCCATCGTTAGGGTACCAGGGCAGTTTTTTTGGCCTCTATGTGAATCCTTGAGCACAGATGTATGTGAACTTGGGACATTGGATGAATAAGAAGGCGTATTGTTTGAGGAAAGCGTGAGCACTATGGGAGACTCGCCTTTCAAAATCGCATCCAAGCAACCTAATAATATGACCTATGAAAGCATCATTCACCCTGCAATAATCCTTCTTGTAATTCATGTACTACAATTGAGGGTACCTATCATAAAACTTCAGCTCTCGATTGTGCTCTTCATTTGGAGCTCTGAACTAGCCGTTGTATTGCCTCCTCTCGGCTAGTGAATAAACCAAGTAATACATCATATAGAACTTGGAAGTTTTCTTGATGTTCATAAATTTCTCATGGAAGCAATCACTTATTATTCCTCCTTAGAAAAATGTGGTGTATGTGGTAATGTCCTCCTTTCCATGGAGAATCTATTCAACAAAGTAGATCATCCACTCTTGAAAGTAGGTCGTAGTAGGAAGGCCCATTACCCCTGCTTAGCATGGTCACCAAGTCATGATAGTCTTCATGAAAATCACTGTGAAAAAGCTCTTGAGGAACCTTCGCATCCCTGCCCCTGTTCTCCTTGAGCCAATATTGATTTATAAGTTTTTTACACCCAACTGGGTCTCTATCCCACATTGCTTTACATTCCTTTATGATTGGCAGTTTCATCTCCCCAAAGGTAGGGATGTGGAAGGTCTTCGTTATTGCTTCGCCCAACATGTCAGCTAGAATGTTCCCATCTCTGTCTACAATGGTTTTGGTTTCTGGTTGGCATGCTGCCCTACAAGCCATTACTAGCTTAGGGGCAACAAGAGATGGAGGGAAACCTACAACCTTAGCAATTCTGCTGCCTCTGGTCAATCTGGCATTTTTTGTCTTAGGACTGATTCTGACTCTTTGTTTAAATTCATCAATATCAACGTGCCCAATGTTGGTATCTATAATCTCCTTCCAATCCATGATGATCTTTGAATGCAACGGATCCCCTTGGAACCGGTACTTCATTTGATCCTTGTCCTCTTTTCCATGAGGAACTTTTCTTGTTTTCTTTCCTTTGTCTTTTTCTGTGGCTACCCCTGAGGGTCTTGCACCCGATTCCATAAATTTTGCACACAAAGGCATGGTGAGCGTAATTAAGTATGGAGACACAAATGGTTAGCCAAATTCCTACACATGGAGTCAGATTAGACAATATATCATTCAAGAAACCAAATATTTATTCCAGATGGTCATTAGCAATCAACTAAAAGGAGTTTCGATGGTCTGGGTCCCATGGGTCGGACTTCCCTGGAAAGATGGTTGCTTTGAAGGGCGAACAATGCAGGGCAATCCACATGTTTTCTCCCGCCTTCAAATTTAGAGTATTTGAAAGGTTCATGCAGGAGAGGGTCCAATTTGAGCATGTAGGTCAAGATTTTTTTTTCAAATTGGAGGTCATTTGGATCATCATTTAGCACCCGGAGTCATGAGGAGGGAAAGTCGTTTGGGTTTTGTTGTTTGAGACGACCTTGATGAAACAACATTCCAGGGGTGGAGTTCTGGAGTTTAGTACCCATGAGTTTGAAGGATGGCTGGCATCATTTCCTGGTTGTCTAAGTGTTCGGGCTGAAAGGGTTGGGAAGCTGCTCAAGGATTGTCATTGAGAACGATGAGTAGCGGGTGAAAGTCTGATGGGAGCAACCCAAAGGACTGGACCCAGTATGGCATTTGGCTTTCAGATTTCCTTTGTTGAATTCATCAGCATTCGGGGTACTGGGGTCCGCAGGTCGGAAAGATGTGCTCTATTTTCCTTATGTGACAGTTGAGACGGGACAAATTCCCAATGGAAGAAGTCCGGAGGAGCGGGTCTGATGGAGGAAAGGCACTTAAGTTTCATCATTGCTTGTTCATGAGGTATAGGGACACTCAAGACTTAGAGGGTGAAAGTTGGTCATCTGATGGCCACAAGAAATGATGAAGTTGCAACGGAGGTTTGTGGATGGAACTCCGAGAATCGGGACCTAGGGGGTACCAAGGATGTGGTAGTTTGTTTTGCTCTTTTAACTCGGGCAATGAATGGCAGGGCAGGTCCCGAATCTCGAGTGGATGGGGTTGTTTTTCTGTTTGGAACGATGAAATTTATATGACATCTTGGGGATGGAATCCCGCAGGAGCAAACCCGTCAAGCACGTCTGGAGGAAATGGGTTTAATTTTCGTTAAGTTCCAATGTCGAACTAACAAGGGTGATCTAGGATCGTGGACCTGAGGAGGCATCTCGCCATCTTCAAGTTTGTTTCAATTTGGAGGTTTTATTGACGGTGAAGGGGAGTCTCAAGCCCAAAGGGTGCTCTTGCTCTGTAAAAAGAATGGCACCGGGGTGATGAAGTTCCAAATTAAGCTATGTGGTGATTTGATGGGTTTCCTCAAGATTTCATCATATGGGTTTTCTAAAGCTAGCCCTCCTCTATCAAATGAGTGCATTTTAACCCTATTTTGTTTATTATTTTAACACAAAATCACTGAAAGAATAAAGTAGGATAAAGGAAGGTGAACTTACCACAAGAATCTGATGAAGGGAGTTGTTAAATTCGCATAGAATCAACAAATGAAGGCAGCAGACTCGAAGGCGACAGGCGATGAGGGCTCTGGATCTCTCTGAATTTTCTCTGAACTCCTCTGGCCAACCTGACATGTGAAAATGATAGGTTGGACCAAATATTTATACCCAAAAGTTCATTTAATGCACTCCCATAAATGCTTGTATGGCGGGTGAGAAGTTGGTGAATATAAATTTTGAGACGGCGGCGGGAGGTCCAGAACTCGGAGGTCAAAAGGACGCAAGCTGGTGGTTGTCGACAAATGGTCGTTTGAAATTTTGTTGAGGAACATAAGCATTGATGAGGATGTTGAACCTTGATCATCGAGAAGTTGTTGAAGGATGGCCACTGGAAATGGCGAAAGAGAAATGAAAGTCTGGTAGGAGCATCCCGGCATGTCGAATCTAAATGGTCTCAAAGTCGTACAATTGAACTTAGTCACCAAAGGCATGGAGAAATGGTGAATGACTCACTAAGACCTAGGATGCGGAAGGATGAAGTCCTTTGGTGGTTTGGAATGGAAAATACCAAAGGAAAACCCACAATGGGAAACCTGAGAGGCTAGGCCCAGAGAATGCCAAGGATGTTGGCGGAGGAAACCTACCAAGGGAACTCCATGGGGGTCTGGGACTTAGAAATTTTTTGTGGTGAAACATGGTCGACCTAATATGAAATTTTAAGGCTCACTGACCATTTGGGACACCAAAAAGGGGGACACACAAAATGAGGTAGTGACAAAAGCGACCTGACAAGGCAAAGGAAAGAGAGTCCCCATTTCGAACAGGGTGTGTGTGCCGAAGGAAAAAAAAATGGTGACTCCATTGGGAATGATCATGAGAATTCTAAGGGTAAGCATTCATTTAGAACCTAGAATCTCTAGTTTCATAGACCAGGGGTCGACATCCAAACGTGAACTAGGAAAATAGGGTCCTTAGCTTAATCAATCCTACAAAACATCTCAGAAGTGTGTGTTCTTAATGAATTCATTCCTTTCTTTGGGAACTATGACAAGTAGTGGCTAATCAAGAAAAGCAAGCTACATAGATTGTCCAACACCAAAAGAAACCTGGACATTGCCTTGATGCCATTCAGGCATCCATAGCCCTGACGGAGTTGTCGTTGTGTCCCCATGAATATTGCTCTACTGCCAGCCAAGGTATCCATAGCCCCGGTAGAGTTATTCACACACCCATACGGTTGCTTGATTTCATAATTTCCTCTTCTTTATTTCTTTTGTTTTTGATATTTCTTTTCGTACTTTATCTTTTTGCTCAACTGTGCAAGCATTGAAGCCTATGATGGGTTTGAGAACCACAATGGTCATTGGAGATGACTTAGGATTTTTCACTTGTTGAGTTATCATAGCAACTATTACACAACCCTTTGGAAATAATTAATCATGCATTTTGGTGCAAGATCTGAGATGAATGTAAAGGATTCAAACATAGATCAAGTTCTAGAATGAAGTTCAGATGAGGAATCCATTCCATAGTAGCAATTAGAGACCAATGGTTGAGAGTGAATGTTTAACCAAAGAACACTCAGGATGGGTAGCAAGGTGAACCATTTGTCAGGTGAGCATGACCACCATAGTAGAAATGGAGGACACCCTCTTCAAAAAAAAAAGGTCGGGAAACAAGCAAAACAATGCGACGCAAAACAACGAAATGCAAGCAAACCAAAAGGCAACCTACCCTAACCTATATACAAATATTTACAAAAGAAGAGCTCAACAGAGCTCCGGCTTGGAAGTAATGCTTTAGGTTCTTCCCATTGAAAAGCAACATGATGTATTCACCAGTTAAGGTCTTTAGGCGGAAAGCATTGTCTCCCAGGATTTTAGCTATTTGAAAGGGACCAAGCCAAAGCTTGTCGAATTTCTTTTGTCCCCCTTTCTTTTTGTGGGCCTTGTCCCAACATAGGATTAAATCAGTGATTCAAAAGGCCTTGATTTTGGCTCTACGGTTGAACCATCTCTTAACCATGCCCTGATGTTTAGCAAAATTTTCTATTCGTGGTCATGTAATTCTTCTAGATGTAGTAGCTCAGCTATTCGAGCCTCTCTACGGTCTCCCCCTTTGTAAAAATCATTGAGAAAATAGAGAGTGGGGATTTTTAAGTGAATTGGAAAGATAGGCTCTAAGCCATAAACCAAATGAAATGGGGAATTGCCAAGGGAAACCTTGGGATTCCTCCAGAGGGCGAAATGGAGCTGGGTATGCCAGTCCTTGGGATTCCTAACTACCAATTTTTTAATCATGGTTATCAAATTCTTATTCATGGATTCAACAAGACAATTTCCCTGGGGGTAGTAATTGGATGATAATTTGAAGGAAATTCCATAGTCGAAGGCCCAACTAGCAAATTTTAACGAAGCAAACACAGGTCCATTATCACATAATAATGCATAAGGGCAACTGAAGTGATTTAAAATAAAGCTTTCTAGAAAATTAGTGACTACCTCAGTTGTACATTTCCTACATGCAATTGCTTATGTCCATCTTGTCCAATAATCAGAGGTGGTAAGAATGTACTTGTGACCTGCAGATGATGGACGGCTTACTAGACCAATGAAATTGAGACCCCATTATGCAAATGATCTCACCTCCAAAACAGGTTGTAACAAGACAACATTCTTCTCCTTAGTGGTACTGGTCTGGCATGTGTGACATGAGTGGACATGACTGTGGGCATCTTTGAAGACTGTCAGCCAATAATATCTCGCTCTTAATATCTGATGTGCGGTGGAGGGTCTAGATCTGTGACCAGTGTCAAACTTGTCTTGGAACTCCCTTAAGACTCGATTTGCTTCTTCTCTGCCAAGGCATCTCAAGTAGATACCTTCATGATTTATTTTATATAAAATGGACCATTATAGCATGTAACTACTACTTTTCAAGTGGAGAGCACACTTTTGAACTCCCTATAGGTGGGAAGGACACTTGTGATTCAGTAAATAATAAATGACGTCCTCGTACCACTCCCCTGGAGAAACATCCTCCAACTGGTATTGTTGCACTATAAGTTTTGGACCCACGTCGACTACTGCCTCAACAATTGTTCGGGTAAGTATTTGTCCTCTCACTAGCTTCATTGGTTGTATTTCCATATCATACTCTTGTAGCAACATGACCCATTTTTCTCTTTGTTCACCTAATTCATTCTGCATGAGCAATGTCTTCATGGCTGGGTCAGGTACTATGGCGAACACTTTATTACGTAGGATGTAATGCCTAAACTTCTTCACTCCTCTAACAAGGGTGTATGCTTGTTTTTCTATGTTGTGGTAGTGTAGTTCAGTATCTTTCAAAGGAGCACTCATGAAGGCAATTGGGTGCTCGCTCCCTTCATCATCTTTCTAGGTCAGAATGCTAGCGCATGAATGATCTAAAGAAAACACATAGATGTAGAAAGGCTTCAGATAGTTTGGATTGACCAGTACGGGTGCTTCAACAATTGCTTACTTGATTTCCTCAAATTCCTACTTCATTTCGGGAGTCCATTCGATCTTGGCATCTTGTTTTAACATGGCGTTGAGGGGCTTGACGATCTCAGCAAAACTTGTAATAAATTTTTGCACAAAGTTAATCTTTCCAAAGAAATATTTGAGCTCTTTCTTGCTACCCGACAGCTGGATCTTCAACAGAGATTGAATGGGCTCTGGGTCAATGGAGATGCCTCGCTTTGAAATGATATGCCTAAGTAGCTTCCCTTCAATAACCCCAAAGATGCAGTTCTCGGGATTAAGGGAGACACCAAACTCTCGGAACCTCTAGAAGACTTTGCATAGATCAGAGACATGATCACTCTGCTTTGAAAACATCGTCAGATCATCCATATAGATGATTATACACTTCCCAATCAGATCTTTGAACGCAATTTCCATAACACGTTGGAAGGTTGCGTCGGTGTTGATAAGCCCAAAGGGCATTTTTCTATAGGCGAAGGTACCCCACTTAGTGGTGAACGTTGTCTTATGATAGTCTTCATACTGCACCATTACTTGATTATACCCTGAATAGCTATCAAGGAAGGACATCATCTGCGAACCATTAACAATCTATAGTACTTCATCCAATGAAGGAACATGGTAATTATCCTTTTCTGATGCTCTATTCAAATTGTAGAAGTCCACGCATAACCTGATTTCACCGTTCTTTTTCCTTACTGGGACCAAGCTGGCCACCCATGTGGAGTGTCAGACACTAAAAAAAAATCCTTTCCAAAAGCAGCTTCTGCACTTCTTTGTATATAATTGGCTCCAACAAGGTGTTTATGGGACGTTGTCTCTATCAGAAGGGCTTCACATCAAGCTTGAGAGGAATGGTGTGAGTTATGATGGAATTATCGTAAGTTTTCAAATCTTCATAACTCCAAGCAACCACGTCATAATACTTCTGAAGGGAATCAATGATCCCTTTCTTTTCTTCTATAGTACACACCTTGCCAATAAAGGCATTTTTAATTTCCTTAGTAGTTATGAGGTTATGGACATCACATTGATTGTTGATAGATTCCTTCTTGGCTTGCTGGTCTTGGTCTCTGATTTGATCCAAATCGAATATGCACTCGAGTTGTACCATTCCTCTGGGAATTGTGCTAGTCTTGAGGTTGATAACTCCCTCTATGTCTAACTCAGCTTCTCCTGGATCAACTTCATCTATTATTTGGGTGGCAAAGACATCAGAGCTCATGATGAACTCAAGGATGTGTTTATCATCATTAAAGACTTGAAAGTGAGTGACATTATCTAGAACAGATGGAGTGGATGTCAACTCAATTGTGAAGTGTTTGAGACCTGAAAGGGATAGCGGCTATAATGTGTTGGCTTCTTGAGCCAAAGCATCAACTATGTGATTTTGAGTGTGTGGGATCAGCTAAATATTAAAAGTGTTGAAACCTTCTAGAAGATCCTAGACTCTGTGTCTGTAATTGGCAAGTCTTTTGTCATGGCAAGAATACAATTTTCTAACTTGTTTGACTACCAACAAAGAGTCATCAAGGATTTGTAGAATTTTGACATTTTTCTTTAGAGCCATAATAATACCATGCACTAGAGCTTCGTACTCAGATATGTTATTAGTGCAATAAAGCTACAACCTATGGGCAACAAGAAAGGTCTTACCTGTGGGGCTGATGAGATTGAATTCGGCTCTAGCTCCTTGCTTTGACTTCAATCCATCAAATTGAAGCATCCAAAGCCTGGAAAGCTCCTTGACATCGGGTCCAACTAGGCCTTCATTCTCCTTTGGAAATTGCCTTGACAATTGCCTTTGTATCCTTTATAAAATGTGTCAATTCAGCATGATCGACAACAGGGGATTTTGTTGGCATCTTGTTTGGAAATTCTCTTGGAGGAGCAGCTAATCCCTTGAAATGTCCTACCTTTTTTGGCATAACAAGCAATCAAACTCGGAGTGGGAAGTTTTGTGAATTCTACACCAATTTGGCAGCAATAGATCCTAGAAATCCATTCAGGCACCTAGGTTAAGTTGATCCTTTGCACACTTTTCTATGAATTCCTGGAAAAATTCAATAACCCCAAGTTTTTGTCTTCATCCGGTTCATCATCTGACTCTACCAGCATTTTTGTACTTTGAGGCATTTGAGTGAGGTTGGTTGGAGGGCTGCATTGCACCAAGAGCACCTCTACAACAAGTTCTTCCTGAGGTCTAAATTCTTCTTGACAGGAAAAGGGATAGTAATTTCCCAATTTTGTCTCAACAAACAACACCTCGTTGGCATTATTATATTGTGTGATCATGTACTTCATACGAGGCTCGCGGTCTATACGAATCTTGGTTTGGTGAGTGTTGACAACACACTTGAGATTTTTCCTTAGGGTTATAGTGTTGACATGCTCATCGACAGCTCAAATGTGATATATGATTGGGCCATGGTTATAATCATACTTGGAATTAGCATAGTTGGTCGAAGTATTGGCCTTATTTCCCAAACTGGGGGCTTTTCCTTTCCCATGGTCATGTAAGGGATCAGAAATACCTTGTGATCAGTGTTTGAGGAGGTCTGTTTCTATCCACTAACTTCAATAGTTTTGTTCTCGACAAGATCCTGTATGATATTTTTGAGTTGTCAGAAATTTTGTAGGCTATGTCCCATAGTCCGATGGAAATCACAAAAAGCATTATCATCACACCAAAAGGGTTTAAATTGTCCTGGATCGTATTGTCTTGGCTCTTGAAGCTGTATGAGGTTGTGTTGCAATAGTTGTTTGAATATTGATTCATCTGGTTCCCATAGGGGAGTGAATTCGTGTTTTGGAAACCTCCTTTATTATTGTGGTCGTTGGGAGTTTTATTGACATTGTTGAGTGTGTTGGTAGAGGGGTTATATCCTCTAAGTGTTGTAGGGTTTTACCATCAACAATCCCATCATTGGTAATGTTCTTGTGCCAAGACCAAAACTTTTTTCTATCATTAGGGGTGTTCTACACATTTGGATTTTTGTTTAGCATCTTGAGTTCACCTTTTTCAATGAGACGTTTTTCTAGGATGATGCTCTTTTCCACTAGTTCCACAAAAGAAGTGCAATAGTGTAATCTTAAGTAACTTCTCAATTTTGAATTGAGGTTTTCTAAGAATATGGTGACCTTCCATTTTTTAGGTATTTCAACAGGGTATCGACTGGCTATACTTCTCCATCTCTGGAAGAAGGTGATGAAGTTCTCTCCTTCATCTTGTGTAGTGTGACACAAGGTTGCTATGGTGATCTCATTGTTAATGTTAAAAGAAAAATATTTGATAAATTTTTCATCAAGTCCACCCCATGATCTTATGCCATTTGGAAGTTGAGAGAACCATTCAAGTGTTATTCCAATAAGGCTTCGCGAAAATAGTCTCATGAGATAGGTGGGGTCATATGCGATGTCTATGCACATTGTGGAAAATTACCTTATGTGTTCGATAGGATTACACTTTCCATTATACTTGGGAAATTTTGGTATAACATACCCATGTGGGAAAGGTGTCATGTATAATGCCTTGTCAAAGGGAAATGGACATAAGTCTTTTGCTGAAAAATTCCTCTTGTTAGACACTGCCATATTATCCATTTGTGTTTGAAGGGCCTGAATCTGTGTCTACAAAACATCCACTTGTGTCAATGATGTATTAGTTGGATTGTTGGGGTCTACGTAAGTATTTTTGGAATCCAACATTTTGTGACAGATTTTGGTTAAGTGTTGGTATGAAGGGTGGATTTTGATTTGGAATGTTACAAAATGGGTTTTGGTTTGGAATTTGAGTGAATGGGTTTTGATTTGGAATTGATTTATTCAGAATGGAGATGTTTTGCAAAAGGAATGGGTTGGCTTCCATGTTGGATGGAGGGTATGTTTCCTATTTGTGAGACCTCTATCTATGGTATGGCACTAGTGATTTTGATGCTTGGTATTGCAGTTGCAGTGTTTGTGCCAACTTTAGGCTGCTTGCTTCTAGTATGGGTACCAAAGGGATTTGACGATGATGCCCCTATTGTAAATTTTAGGCCTTGTGTCATGCTAGATGTACCTAATGAAGGTGTGCGTACTATTGGGGCACTCTGTGTAGGTACTCCAAATGGTATAGTTGCAGTTATTTGAGGAATAGTGGCACTAGTAGTTGTCGTGTTTGTCCCTTGAGTAGATGTAGTTTGTAAGGTATGGATGTCAAATCTAGGAGGTAACACAACACCTTTTGCTAGAAATTTTGTTAAGTATCATTGAGGATCATTTGATAGGTACTCATCTACGAAAGAGGAAAACTCGAGGTCCTATGTAGTAGCATCTAAGTCTTCCACTACAATGCATCCTTATGGGCCTCTAGTGATGAATTTGTCTAACAAAGTTTTGTGAGATCTCGATGTGGATGTCCCTTGAAAGGGGTTTGAGAATGGATTGATGACATCGTTTGGATCAACCATCTTTTCCCGTTCTTTCCTTTTAAAACTTGTTTCAGCCATGTAAGATAAGCTCAAAGTGAAAGTGATGCAAAAACTAAGTCTATGAATGGTATGATTCTAGTCTATGTTTTTGGGATTTTTTGGATATAAGGAATGAATGCAACTATATTTTTGGTATTTTCTTGCAAATAATGAATGTCTAAAATGATGATGTCTTAGGATGACTATGTCTAAGTATGCAAAATTCTAGGTAATCAATTTTGGGAGATTCTTAAAAGAGGTTACCAACCACCTAAATTTTAACCAAGGCTTCAATTTAGTTTGTGAAGGGACCTTTGTAGGACTAGGACCAAAAGGAAAAGTGAGCTCCCAAACTATACTAATGAGTTGGAAGGACTAATGTAGAGGAAAAAAGATATGTGTGATAAATGACTAAGTTCAATGACAAATTTTGTTTGAAGCAAGGGTGTATCCAAAGTATGAAAAGTTGGCCTATTCTAGAATCTACAAAGGTGATTTTCCTAAAAGTTTGTTTGATCTGAAGGTAATAAAGAACCCTAAGATGTAACTAATTTTTTCAACTAGGATGCCTATCACTATGGCTAAATGATACCTAAAGGATGCAATCATGCAAAGTATGATAATTTTTTTT
Organism: Sequoia sempervirens; assembly: GCA_007258455.2. Classification (NCBI taxonomy): domain Eukaryota; kingdom Viridiplantae; phylum Streptophyta; class Pinopsida; order Cupressales; family Cupressaceae; genus Sequoia; species Sequoia sempervirens. The sequence continues at coordinate 225,410,295 of VDFB02193867.1, forward strand.
GGTTTATGTTCAAAGGTCACTGTGACAAGATAAATTAGAGACTGGTGTGACTATTTGGTTTCAAACTATGATAGTGAAATTTGGTTTCCTAGTTATCAGGAAAATGCGGTTCAATTTTATAGATGCGCCGCAAAAATTTGCAGATGTAATTCTATGTGTCATATGTTATTTTTTGGTAAACAATGTCTCAAGTTTGTGACTAGCATATGTGACTCACAAGATCAGATGCATCACAGGATTTGTCAAATGCAGTTTTCAGTCTCAGAAATTGTTTACTAGTAAATATGGCTCGAGTAGATGCAACTCACAATATTAGATGCATCACAATATTTTTTGGATGTAGTTTTTTCAGTATTAGAGGTGTTAACAGTCTTGACATATGCGACTCATGATAACAAATGTGGTTTACTAGTAAACAAATGTGACTCATTGTGACAGATGTAGTTTATTGGTGAATAAATGTGACTCACTATGATATATGTGGTTTACTGGTAAACATATGCGACTTGGTTTTGACAAATGTGATTTTTTGGTCAACAGTTGCGATTTTCTAGTAAATTGCAGGTTTGACTCAGTTTGTTTGTGATCAATTTTTTGCAAATAAAAAAAATCAAAAAACACCATGTTTTAGGTTTGATGAACATGAACATGTATAATTCCAGAAGACAAGTACAATCCTAAGGCTGGCAATGACAATATCTGCTAAATTCTCACTTGGGTTTCCCTAGTTGCGCTTATCTATAGTGGATGATTAGAAGCTTGACCACATTGGCTCCCCTCCATGACACTCACTTCTATGGGTTATCCAAGCTTCAGTTCCCATGAATCTCCCACAAAAAACTTTTCATCTCTACTAAGAACTGCATGAATGTGAGATGACTTCAGAGGTCCAACCTCTTGCACCAACAGATAGAAGGATTTTGGTTAAAACTAAAAAAATTTAGCTTTTTAGTAAGAGCACCCATTTAGGTGGCTATGCATGAGGCAAGATAAACTTGTCTACATAACAAATCTGCACCTATAATCCTAAGTTTTCCATTAGGATTCACATTTTCATACTGGTCAAGAGTAGCTTGGCTAAAAAGCTTCATTGCTGATTTGAGTCACCTTGGGGTGAGTACTTTTTCCCACTAAGGACCAATTTCTAGAGTCAATAATATTTTCTCTTACACCCAGGATTGCATGAGTGCACAAGGGGAGATGATACTTCTATTATTGAATTGGGTTCTAATCTTATAGATTGTACAAATGAACCAAACATAGTAGACAATGATTAATTTTAAGCCCAAATGACAATTATCTAATCTAATTAGACAATCTATTTCAAAATAATCTTCGACAAGTGTTCTACAAAAAAAATCATTAGTAGTCTGATCCTTGTCTTCGTCAATCATCCTACAAACACTGTTTGCGTATTTGTCTTCTATGAAATGTCTTGCAAACACTATGTTAACTCCTCAAGAACAGATGCTACAAACTTCAAATTAGTCATAATGAAAACTACAATTAAAAATTCAAATTCAAATTTTGTCATCAATTTTTTTTTATATACCAATCAAATGTGTCATGGTTTTTACCCTTCAAATGTGTCGCACAAAGCCACAGATGTGTCATTTGATTCATCATATGCAGCTCACAGGATCAATTGTGTTGTTCTATGCCTCAGATGCATTGTGTCATACTTATACTTGCAAAACTTAATTTTTCTATAGATTTCTTTCAAAGACCGTGTCTTCATGTCAGGTTCATGAATGTAACACAAGAAAACAAGAGTATATTAAGCAATATAATTCAATAAACCCAAATCTAAACCTATGCTAACAACAAAGAACAATGAAATTTAAAAAAGCATAAATAACAGAACAATCTCACCAAATATCTATGTAATTCCATGAATAATCTCGATTATCCTTCTCCATTTTGCCGTTGTATGATAATTTCCCTCAAATTTCTCTTAAGTGTGCAAGTATAGCCTCATGATAGTGTTATTAGCAAAACATCAAAGATTCAAATAGTTGATTGCTTCCAAAAGTCATAAGATTTCGAGAGGAGTAATAATGATGAAGGTCAAGCCAATTTATAGAAAACATGGTTTTCGAATGACTGGCTCAGATTGAAAGATAATTCAATGATTAGGATTGAAATATTTAACATGCATTGAGATTAGTGTCAATAATAACGCGAGTGATAAAGCATAAAAGGTGGAGATTAAAGTAAATAATAATTTAATCTTTAGTTGAGATTGTTCGAAAACACAAAAGAATAGAGATTGCATGCAAAGATGAGGATTAGGATGGAGGAAACGGTCTGTTTGAATGCATGAATGAATTAATTAAATAATTAAATTTATTTAATTAATAAATGTTTGCACATAGAAGGATGAAACTAGATAACTAAACAATTAACCCATAAAGTTTTTTCATTAGAAACAATCAAATATTAATTAGCAGATGATTGACCGATTTAATTTAAATCTCAACTTAAGTGGTGAATGACTAATTAGATAACAGAGAGATTATCTAATTATAGAGGGATATGCCAAGAATAATTCTTTTTTTATGAATTAAATAATAATTTAATTCAATGTTCAAAATTTGAGGATTAAATTAAATAAATAAAGATTTATTTAATTAAGTGGAGAAAAGGTTAATGAATAATTAAATAATTTTAAATGATTATTTAATTATAGTCGAAAGTGTGAAGAGAGTAAAATAAGTAACAATTTATTTAAATTTAGAAAGAAGATATATTTAATTAGCAAAGTAATTAAATAAATAATATTTATTTAATTAATTAGGATTGAATAAAGATAAAAAATGAATTAATTAAATAATTAAAGTTATTTAATTAATAGAGGACAAATGACCTTGTAGAATAATTAAATAATTAACATTATTTAATTATGACAATGAAGGTATTATGAAGAAAATTAGAGTCGCAAGCCTAGACCAATTTTCATTGTCTACACCTTTCATATAACATTTAGCTATTCACATGTAATATTTATAATTATTTACTAGTTACATACCTCCATGTAGTACATGTGGTCACGTAATAGGGAGATGGTGGATTGCTAAAAATAGAGTGAACATTATGACCCTAAAATTTCATTATAATCATTTAAATAATTTATTTAATCTTGCATTTCAAAAATGAAATTTAATAAATTAAACTCAATGAACTTGCTAACATTTACTTAACTATCAAGGCTAAATGCCTCATGAAGGAGGGCATCTTTCATCACCATCTAATCAGCTATAGATGTACCCTAGGCACTTGCATCCTGACTATGCATGAGATCATAACCACAAGGTGACCCGCAAGCCTAAAAACAATGAGTGGAACTCTACTCCCCAAAGACTCACCATGCTCATCTTGTGATAGAGGTCTAGTATGCTTTATGATGCTCTAGTTCAAGGAACTAATTGACTACAATGTATCGACCTCAACACTCTCCTTCATAATGAAAGGGATAGTCACATGCTTATATGTTGGTCTAGCAAGTACTCGTCTCATTAGTTGTGCAAATTGATACATTCCCCCACTCTATCCTGTGCAGAGCCCCACCTCTACCCTAGAAGTCTCGCATGTCAAAATAGTTTGGGATTTTATTGAGGATGAACTCACAGTAGAGTTTCTTTAAAAAATATTGTGGCACCTCATTGTTGTTGCATGGAGGATGGTCAAAAACCATCCACCACCTCTTCCAAAAATGGTTCTTTATCCCTTGGTGGTTGTAGCAATGGATAGGGAACCTCTTTCTTAAAGGATGTAAAAGTTGGTTCAATCTAGGGTTTTTGAATAGGTCACATAAGTCAAATTTTATAATTTTTTCATCTTTCACTTCTTTATATGATAATTTATCTACATAAAATTCTCTTAACTCTCATCTCTTCTCCAAACAACTACTTATTTTCTAGCTAATTAAATCTACTTGTGATAACATTGACTCAAGTGATTGAGCAAGCATAGTTCTATGCAAGGTTGAGCTTACAGGATCTTTCAACCTTGCAATTAACTCCTCTATTTGTTTTTTGTTATTTTCAATTTTCCCCATTATTTTTTCTTGAAATCCTGGAGCATGTTGAGGAATTGTTGGAGGTGTTTATTGGGGTTATTCTTCAGCAGGGATTTGGGGATGAGGTGAATCAGGATTTTGAAGAGGAATTTGAGGTGGGTTTGGAGGTGCATTATCATTTCCTAAAAATTAAATAAATTTACATCAAAAAGCATATTAAATCTACTTATTTGATGCCAAATTCACACAAAAAATAGAAATTACTTACTTCTTTGACCTCCTTGACGTCATGGTGACATTTTGATGAAGATTCAATGAAGAATTGAAGTAGATTTGGCCTTGCAAAAGTGTGAGCACGTTATGCGGGGGTTTCAAGCTACAAGAAAAATAGAAAATTGCAAAAAATGTAGAATGAAGTTTTTTCTTTTTTGTTTTATTTAAATAAGCTATAATGCACTAGTGTTATGAATTTTTTTTTAAAAATGAAAAATTTGGCCACTTTTTGGCCCCCCATCTTTTTGCATGTGCCTAATACCCAAAATATCATAAAATTTGGAAATTTATGTTGAACAACCAAAAACAATTCATCCCATGCAAACATAAATTTCCTAAGAGCTAAGATTGCCAAGTAATTCACTAGAGTATGAAAGCACAAAAAACCAAATAAAATGTACCTAGATATCAATAAAAAAAATACATGGATGGATGTGAAGAGATATGAAAAATCATCCCAACACTGATGGAATCACGAAAAATAAAGAAACGGGTCAAAATTTATGAGCTCAGGATTGAAAATAACACCTTTGAATTCAATAGGCTATAAAATAACCAACAATAAAAAAAGTGATGAGATCCACACCACTAAAATGTTGAAAAAATGAACTTTTTTACAATATCTTGTTTGCCCCTCAAGTTATGCCCAAAAGAGAAAACATCTCCTTTGGGGCCAAAGAGAAGACTTGGGGCCCCTACCAATAGGTCGTACCACTAACGTTAGCAAAATATTCTGTAAAATACTCTCTATTCTCAAAAAAAAATTGATCCACTAAAAAAGCTTACTAGGAAAAGTTCTCATCGACAGGAAAAAAATTTGCGTCGAAAAAACTTTGCTCCCTAAAAAGTTTCGCTACCTAGAAAAATAAAAAATAGTTGTGAGGATTTTTTTTGGTGGCTTCCGGGCAGGTGGGAAGGTTATCAAATGATTGTGGAGGTTGACGACAAGCCAACCAAGATCGTCATTGGCAAGGTACAAGACTCATAGAGGAAGGTGCCTTGCGAGTACCCTCAAATTAATCTGCTCAATCAAAACAAAGCCACCTCCTTTTTAAAAACCTTGCACTTTTTTTTTTTGTTTTCTTAATTTTTTTGTATAGGGACTATACAAAGGCCATATGACCCCTAGGTCAAATTTTTTTCCTTAGAAGCTCCCAACTACAAAAATAGGAAAATTTATAGTCAAAATTTATTGAATTTTCCTTCTAAATCCAACAGTGAGGTCCTTTTCACGCCAAAATGAACCTAAAAATCACCCACCTCCAAAAATTGCAAAAAAAAATGAAGAATCCATATTTGATGCTTGTAACCCTTGTTGAAGAAAAAATTCAGAAATTGAGAAAGAGTATTGGATCCATGCTTTGATACCATATTAGAATTGTGAAAAACATGAGCCATAAGATCAAACAAATAATAAAGACACCTTCCACACAAGAGAGCTGCAAACAATATATGCAACATTCCTCAACAAGAAAAAGTTACAAAATTCAAGAGAGAGCAAATATCAAGAAAGATAATACAATGAGGGTTGAGTGTTATATAGGAGCAAACCTAAATGATAATTGGATTAGATCATGACAATTTTCAACTTTTCATGCAATGAGATAGAATGATCTAATAATAACTCTCTAGTTAACATAAAAAATCACTCCTAGGGTTTAGCTTAAGTGCATGAGAATAAATTAGAATAATAATTAATTAAAGATTAATTAATTATTGGCTAATGCATGATTACTCTAATAGTTTAGTGTTAATTGGAAAATTTTATTTCATTTGACAAGTGTAGAACTCAACCTTAACATGAGTTATTGGATACCGATAGTTAGAAAAATAAACTTAGTGACTAAGTGGGTATATAGATCTTGTTGGGAAGAATTTTTAATACCAAAATAAACATAGACCTTACACAACTTTCTATATATAAGTATAAAACAACATTACTCATGTGGATAACTAGTGTCATCAACATCTAATGATGGGAAGATCAAGTAAAGAAAAAAACAAATATCTAGTTCATTGGGGAAAACTTCCTACAAAGTCTACTTCTAAGGAGAATTAGGTGACCCTGAGGATTCTAAAGTTGAAGTTCTTAAGGACAAGAAATTTTGATAAGTGTAGAATTGTAATGTTCCTTTTTCCCATCAATTTTTTTTAGCTAAACAAAGATCCAATCACTATCTCTAGAGAGTCAAACCAAGGCCTAATTATGGTTTTTTGTTATTTCCCATATGCCTACCAATGTGTTAGAAGGGATAAAGGTATCATATTTTCTAAGTGTGGGGTATTATTGGTCATATATCTAGGTGTATACAAGTTTCCAAAATTTTAAATTATATCATATTAACATGCCTTTTTAACTAAGTTTGACTTCATGGTTTTTGTTGAACTTTCATATTTTACCATCCCTTCATGTCTCTTACCCAAACTCTAATCCCTAACTAATGGTAAGGGTCTGCTTAAACCTTGAGCTTTGACATTCTTTCTTATTTACATTATTTACCTCACTAATGCTCCAATATGACACAAAAGTTCCATTAATGTCAAATTTGACTGCATGACTTCTCCAAAATGGTTTTTATAATAAGAAACTTTATTTAAACTAAAGGGATCAAGATCGACATGTACAAGATAACATAGGAGGATTAGAATGTGATTTTTGTGGGTTGGTTGCCATTCTAGGGTTTTTGTGAACTCTTTTCTACCTTATACACATAGATCAATGAACACCATTAATGTTAATGATGTCAAGGGACAATGACCATAGATATCTTCCCTAGAACATTCAAATTAGCAAAAAAGGAAGCATATTTGGGACTTCTCATTATTGTTCTAGTATCATAAACTATTCTCTAAACTAAAACCCTATCTACCATCATTCAAAGCACTAGTGTTTGGATAAATATATATGATGATGTAGACCCTTAGTTTCACATAAGCTAGAGGATATAAAACCATTTGGTTTCACATAGTAAAGGATAAAACCCATCTACTAGTTACACAAGTTCATTTAAAGGTCACACATATACATCATATGTGTAAGAGAGGGGGGCCAACCATGTCAAGGCTCCAGGTCATAGAGAGCTAAGAGTGAAGGGCTAGGCCCTAACTTACCTCACTCTAAAGGGGTGTTTCAAATAGGGGTTGAGAATGATGAGGACTATAAGGTACTTTGATCACTCTTTAGACCCGAAAACCCAATTTAGGCTAGGCAAGCTAGTTTTTGAAGTCAATACTTTAGACCCGACCCTAGGCTCTTTGTCAATACTATACCTTAGACAATAAGGAACAACACAATTTTGGGATGACACCATGGTGTGTTGGAATCTATATGGCCAGAGGATAGGAAGTACAATATAAACTACCAAGAAAACAAACTAACAACCTAGCTAGTTAATCTTGAATGAACAAAACAAAATAATAAGGTATGAGAAATACAAACAAAGATGATAAAGTATATAGATAAAAGCTAGGGTGATAAAGACAATCTCACAAAAGCACTTGTTTGCCAACTAGCTCCAAATGAACATTCACCTACACACAAAAAGAGAGGGGAAATGTTGGGGCTATATAGGGGTCTACCTTAGTCAGAGCCCCATTTTTGTGTTTCCACCTTCATAGATAGCCAAAAAGCAATGAATTAGAAACATGTGATAAAGAAGTAAAGAAAGTAGAGATTGCAATAAACACTACAAAATAGTATAATACTACTCAATCAAATCACAAAGGAGAGGAGTGAAACGTTACCGCCTCCACCCAAAAGCTCACTATCCAATGAAGGAGAATGCATACTTGGCAAGGTCACCATAGCCTCAACTGTGATGAAGGGAGGTCTCACAAGACTCCAAACCCATGTTGTTATGGCTTGCTTCACACTTGCTATGTGGAGTTGACGGAGTATTTTTGCTGCTGCAATGGAGTGTTGAGGTGTTGCTAAAGAGTAACGTGAATGTTGGAAGTGCTAACAGAATGCTAATTTGTTGCTTAGAGGATTCTCAAAGAGTGAAATGAGATGAAGATGGATGAATTTGAAGGAGAAGTGGGAAAAATCTGCCATTTTTGGGGTCGATTGGTTGAAGATGAATGTTACAAATCGATCCCAATTGAAAGTGTAATGCCTCTACCAACTTTAGACACATGAATCCATCAGGGATGACAACACACCACATGAACGTCTGCTCATTGCACTCATCTCCGAAAAATATTCTCCCACCAACACAACAGACAAATTCCAAGTGGAAGGAAGGAAGTTGGGTGATGTGGAATTTCACCTTCCGATTTGATTTTCTAAGGTGAGGGTGTGTAAAAGGGGAATTTGTGTAAGGGGTGAAAATTCGCTCCTATACACTATGATCATAGATTGATCTTATACATAGGATGTGACAAAGCTCCCTAAGTCATATATTTTTAGTGATACGTTGTGTTTGCATGAAATCTTGTGAATATCATGTCACATCTAGTAAGGTATTAACATATACAATCACTATATTGAGTAAGGAAACATGCTACCTATTTTGGCTTGCACAAAAAAATTGAGGGTAATTTTATGATAATATTAACAAAACTTGGATCAAGAAAGTGTTCAAACTACTTTGAAATAATTCCCCAAGAACTATAGTCTAGCAAGTAATTGGTACCCCATTGATTCGATAAAAATGTCACAAAGAAATATAAGTCTATACTAAGCAATAAAATAGTTAAAGTTTATTATTTTTCATTATCCAAGCACCTATAATAATTACTTATGAAATTTTGATTTATTATGTGCTTTTCTTGAATAAAATAAATGAGGTGGAGACTAAAATCAATTCTCTAACAACATTCATAATTGAAAAGAATTAAAAAAACTTTAGTAATGTCAATCTTGTTGTAATTAAGATTGGAAAATATTGTAGTTGATCTTAGAAATAGTGCATTATAAAATACATTAATGCCCACACATACATAAAATATATTAGGATAAATTTTAACCCAACATCTACCTTAGAATTGTTAATGGAAGCCCTCAATGTTGCCTCACTAGATTATACTTTTAATTTTTTTTTAAATCTATTGCCCCCAGCACAATGTCAATCAAAATAGCTAGTTAAAAAGGGTATAACTATTGGGAGGATATCAAGGATGTCCCCAAAAAGAGCTAATTAAAATTAAAGATTTTATTTTCAATGTAAGAATGGAGTATGATGCATTCTATAAGGAGACTCAACTTAAAAATCTAAATATTTTAATAAACAACATCTAAGAATATAATGGGATATTGGAAGCTTAATTTATATTCTTGTATTTACTCCTATAAGGTAATTATAATTAGAATATTTGTATGTGGATGTAGTTTTTATTGGACCATGTTCATGGTCATCTCCAATGGTGTAAGTTGAACTTATAGCTATGAGGTCAGGAGTGATTCTCAAATTTTCCTAGTGTATCTCCATGATCTTAGAGTTTGTTGGGCTTTAAAATTCCTGATTGAGCCAATTTCCTTAAAATGAACAGTATTTTTTCATTGGTCTAGTTATATCTCAACCATGTAAATAAGGATTTTTTTGTAAATAAAATATTCTTGATATAGGATTCCCCACCTAAATCATACTTAAATATGGAATTTAGCATCAATCTCTTTCCCAAGAAAAATTTAGAGATCTCTAAGAATTCTTTCCATCAACATTGTCAACATGCAATAGCCTTTTCAACAAATCAATTTTGTGCATATCCTATAATCAAGGAATTCCTTTAGGAATCATTTCTTTGAGTTCTTTTAAAATAGCTCTAATGCCTTATCCAAGCTTTCGCTTTTAGCATACAAGTTTTCCATGATTCATGTAGCTCTTGTCCATGGCAAGTTTGCTATAGTAACTTTGATCAAATACCTCTATCTTTTAAAATTTTATTGGATTTCCATAGCATGTTTGAAAGCTCACATTTTAATATAATTGTTTATGTTCAATGTAACACAACAATGTTAAAATAGAATATTGCTACTCTATTTCTCCTAAAAAAGATAAAAAAATCTAAAACCATCTATCTTCCAAGGTCTCTGTAGTTGGTTCTCAATTGTGTTGTCATCATTCAATGGCCTATGCAACTATAATATTCAAGGGGCATGCTGGTGAAAGAATACAAACTGAATAGTACAAACTAATCTAACATTTTAGGGGGGAGTAAATAAACAACACAAGATAGAACAGGGCTTAGGAAAACAAAACATGAACACAAATTTCTTTAGATTCAGACATGTAACTTAGTAATGAGAATTTATTAACTAACTAAAACCATGGAATAACACAACCTATAGAATAATCCATACTATTACATTCATTCATAGTGCAAATTTCAAAGCATACAACCATTCATCATCACTTTTTTTTAAAACCTTCTTTTCAAACAACAAAATATCATAAGCTTGTTACCAAAATTAACAGATCAACAAATATAAAGAAACATCATCCACATATAATCCAACAAAAATGGCTTTAGATTCAAAATATTCTATTGATTTTAATCAAATAAGAGACATTTATGCACAAAAAATATCATTGGCATACTTAAATGACTATTCTTCATTAGCATTATCACTAAACTGACAAACTTCTGAAAAATAACATAAATTGCATTAAAATTGTAAAAGAGTATTTATGAGTATCTTTGCATGAAAAACTTGTAAAAATATTAATCTAAGTCTCGAGGGTGGGGTCGAGGGTCAATGGCCCTGTAGGGGCTTGGGGGTAGCACCCCCGAAACCTCTCACAATTTTATTATTATATAAAGGTGTCGGGAGTTCATTTTTCTATTGGCCGACATAAAAAAAACCCTATTTTTGTAACTGACATAAGTCTTGTTAAAAGGCTAAGGGTTAGGGTTTTCGTTGACATTATATTGTAGCATTTGTAGTGGTGTTGAGTTGCAAGGATTACTAGTTGTAATTAGTTTGATTTACTGGATAATAATATTGGACTCTCTGTCAGTGGACATAGCCCAAGTTTGGGTGAACCGCGTTAAATATTGTCTCTCGTTGTTATTATTTTTGTGTTTTTCATTCCTCTATTTAATCTCTATTTGTATTTAATTGATATTTTTGCATCTAATTCCTAACAACAAATGTTTGTGACTCCCCACCACATTTCAGTTCTAATATCAAGCAACCTGTCCAGGAGTGTCAGATTAGTAGTATCTACTTATTTCACTAATTCATCCAGTTTTTCCTCCTAAGCGTCTTTTACTTCCCTCAATGATTCTAGTCTCTACTCAGGAGGTAAAACTTTACCAATGAGTTTTGAAATAATCTCCTGAGAGATACCTGCTTGTTCCTATATTTAGTGAATGCTTTTTAGCATAGAAATCCTTTGCTCAAGTATATTCTGTGTCTTGAAGAAAAATATATTTATAGACTTTGAAACAAAATTAGGGCCTTCATCCCCAAAATCTATGATTGGACCAATTCCTTGTTAGATATTTTGGCAATTACCCTTAGCTTTCCCAAATACTCCCTAAGTTTTTCTTCTTCCTCCCACCATTTCCTTATGGATTCTTCCATTTCCTTAACCAACTTAAGACTTCCAAAATAACACTTGAAACCCTCATCTAGATTCTCATTTATATTTTATTTGAATACATTAAACCATTAATCAAACCATGTGGCCTTCTTTTTCATTTCATTTAAACCATCCACCTCTTTTTTCTCATTAAAATAGGAGACTCTAAGGGTGTAGGTTGTTCAAGAGTAGATGAAATTAACTCCTTTAGAAAATTCTTCATTTTTCCCACCTCTATCTTAAGCTCATCCTTGGTCTGTTTATCTTTAATCAACCTTGACTTGGTGGTGGTGCCAACAATATCTATCAAATTTATCTGTTGGCTTCTAGTATGCTTTCCTCGATTAACAATACTTATCTAATAATCTTCGGGCTACAACTCTCTATCATCCTTTTCAGCAATTGGGGTAGAAATTTTTGCTACCAAATCTCCATTAGAAGTTAACTTGGTGGAGTGCATGACATGAGGCTTCTTCTTTGATTTTACCTTATCTATTTCAATTCTCATTTCATCCCATGTTATAGGTCAGGCCTGTACTTTTTGCCTCTTCTCCAAATTCAATTTCAACCAAGTGGGTGCAGTTGGCTAAGTGGCTACCTATTGAACATTAGCAGGTGTCGTGGATGGAGGTGTAGAAGAAATAATTCCAATGGTTTTTTGAGAAGAAGTCCTTTATAGATCCTCTTGCTCCTTCTGTAATCTTTCTTTTTCTTTCCTTTCATTCTCAACCTTTATTTCTTCTATATTTCTTATTTCTTCCTCTCGTTTAGCAACCTCTTCTTCATCCTTCAGCCTCTGCTGCTACAACTCCTTAACCCAAAGCTCTTCCTATGCTGTCTTTTCTTGAGTAGCCTTCAATTCTTGCTCACGAGCTTCTTCTTCCACTTTCTCTAATGCCTCAATCGCTTCCTCTTCTCGAGATAGCTCCATAATCCTTTGCTCAATCAATACTTTTAGCATAGAAATCCTTTCCTCAATGAGATTATGTGTTTTGAAGAAAGATATATTGATAGACTTTGAAACAAAATCAAGACCTTCATCCCCCAAAATCTGCAATTGGACCAATTCCTCATTAGATATTTTGGCAATTACCCTTAGCTTTCCCAAATACTTCCTTAGTTTTTCTTCTTCCTTCCACCATTTCCTTATGGATTCTTCCATTTCCTTAACCAATTTAAGACCTCCAAAATAACACTTGAAACCCTCATCCAAATTCTCATTTATATCTAATTTGAATACATTAAACTAGTTATCAAACCATGCGGCCTTCTTTTTCATTTCATTTAAACCATCCACCTCTTTTCTACTCATCAAAATGGGGGACTCTAAGAGTGTAGGTTGTTCAAGAGTAGATGAAATTAACTCCTTTAGAAAATTATTCATTTTTCCCACCTCTTCCTTAAGCTCATCCTTAGCCTATTTATCTTTAATCAAGCTCGACTTGGTGGTGGTGGAAACAATATCTATCAAATTTATCTGTTGGCTTCTAGTATGCTTTCCTATATTAATAGTACTTATCTGATAATCTTCGGGTTGCAACTCTTTATCATCCTTATCAATAATTGGGGTAGCAATTTCTACTACCAAATCTCCTTCAGCAGTTAACTTGGTGGAGTGCATGACACGAGGCTTCTTCTTTGAATTTACCTTATCTATTTCAATTCTCATTCCATCCCATGTTATAGGTTGGGCCTATACTTGCTGCCTTTTCTCCAAATTCAATTTCAACCAAGTGGGTGCAACAGGTTGAGTGGCTACCTGTTGAACATTAGGTTTCATGGATGGAGGTGTAGAAGAAATCATTCCAATGGTTTGCTGAGAAGAAGCCCTTTATAGCTCCTCTTGCTCCTTCTGTAATATTTCCTATTCTTTCCTTTCATTCTTAGCCTTTATTTCTTCTATCTTTCTTATTTCTTCCTCTTGTTTAGCAGCCTCTTCTTCATCCTTCAACCTCTACTGCTCCAACTCCTTAACCCAAAGCTCTTCCTATGCTACCTTTTCTTGAGCAACCTTCAATTCTTGCTCACAAGCTTCTTCTTCCACTTTCTTTAATGCCTCAGTCACTTCCTCTTCTCAAGCTAGCTCCTCAATTTTCCTCTTTTGTTCTTCTTCTTCGGTGGATTGTTCAACAACCAACTTTCAGGTACACTCCATTAGTTCTTGTTCCTTTTCAGTTAATACATCATTTAATTCCATCTCCGCACTATGCCAACTACCAACTTCAAACCCTGCTTCCTTCTCCCTTGGTTCCTCTTCAAATTTATTCAAATATTCCTCTCATTCAAGTCCTCCTTCCTAAGATGGAGTTCTTTAAAAATTTGAAGAAATATGTACTATATCAACTACAAGAGGTTTTTCATTTTCAACAGTTGTGGTTTTTGAAGTTGATGGTATGGTAGGAGTACTTTCCTCAGTTTGTGGAGGAATAGTAGCATGTCATTCTATAGAAATCTCTTCACCGAGGTGAACAACGACTTTGGGTACGACAACAATACCTGAAGCAACCCCAACAACAACTGCATCATAAGTAACCTTTACTTTATGTAAAGCATCATCAATCTTCTACAAAGAAACATTTTCCTCTAGTTGAGGAGGCTCTTCCGTGGTTTCTTCCACCATTGCAACACCTTTATTCAACCTTTTATATTGTTTTGTCTCTACGAAAGAAATGGGTTCATCATCGAAACCTCTTTTCTTTGACATCCCCACTCTTAGTTGTTTTAAACGGAGTTGAATCCATTTCAAGCTCCTATTTAGTCTCTTCCTTTTCAAACCAATTAATGGGATCCATGCTTCTTGTAGCCACTTTGTATATATCATACTAGGGATCAAGTGTTATCCCATCATCTATAGTACGTTCAGGAATATCAATTTTAACATCAAAATCCCTCATCTAGGGAAATATTAATCACTCGTAGCCCTTTTTCCTTACTTCAAACTAATCTTGAAGGTTAGCCCAAAAATCTTCAAGAAGTGGAATATGTTGAGTAAAGTGAGAAGAGTAGAGCACATACATTTTCTTCTTTGGATCAAAATTCTTCCTGGAAGTATGCTTCCGCAAATTTAAAGCCTGAAATTCTTCAGTTGCTAATTTAGCCATTACCGAAGAAGAATAAGAATAGAATCCAAATTTCAAGGGAAAAGAATGAGAAACAATCTTATGTTGCAAAGTGAATACAATATTTACTTCCGCAGCTTTCCTAGAAAATTCCATAACAATCCACTTTACCATAGAAAAAAGGCAACTTGCTTAATTTGGGGAATAGTTGATGATAAATTAGACTTAATAAGACCTTGATTTGGTGTTGTGAATGTTGGATGAGATTGTTGGATGTTTTGGTTGTGTTTCTGATATGTGGTTGTCATTGATGTGAACACTATTAGCATTAATTCACTTGAAGTTGTATATGTCGAGGATATTGAGAAAATTTTAATAAATAAGTTGTAGGTTATCAGTGGTGAAATGAAGTTCAATGTGTCGGTAAGTTTTGTGTGTTTATAATCAGATGTTGTGGACTAAAGGGTTTATTTTTTAGTGTATCTAGTTTATCCACATCGAGTTTTAGAGATCCCATGAAGATTTGATCGAGTTATGAAGATTTTTCATTATGACATTTTTTTTGTTTCTTTAGTTGGTGTTCCTTATTGAAGACGATGCAATTTCAGTTAGTTCAGTTGTTGTGGATGCTTCTCTATTGATTTGTGTTGTTTGTGGATGCTTCTAGGTCATGTTCTATCTTTGTTGCATGTTTGCATTGATCGTTGTGCTCATGGTTGGCGATTTTCTCTTGTGTGTTCACATCTTTCTTGTTCTTGGCCGACATGGTGCTTGTAGCATCATGTGGATCTTTGAGATCTAATTAATTGAAGTTTTTTCTAGTTGGAGATGTTGTTTTGGGTCTTCACTAAGTTTTGGATGAATTTGGTTGATTCACATTGATTATATTTAATGTTTTGGGCCGACAGTCTATATTCATTTTATTATTTTGAGGCCGACATGAAGGGATGAAATTTCTTGTTGTTGATATATAAGAGTGATTTTTTATTTGAATTGAAGTGTGCAATTGTGTGCCAGAGTGTGCTTCTATGTGTGTATGTGCGAATATCATTCGAAGGTAGAGCAGAGTGTGAAGAAGTGTGTAGAAGAGTGAAGAATTGTTCATGTGCTTAACCAGAACTATGATCAGGAATTAGCAGATGTTATTCTATCAGTTCAAATCCTTGCAGATGTAATGTGATTCTTTCTATAAGATAGTGTGTATTCCCTTAGGTGGTTAGCCTTGTTGTAATTGAGTAGTGAGCTCGAGGTAATGTGCTTAAATGCGTGTGCATTCCCCATATTTAATTCTTTATACTTTTAACATGGTATAATCTTGTGGACTGACCTCCACCATGATTTTTCCCCTAACAGGGTTTTCACCTAAAAAATCTTGGTGTTATGTGTGTTGCTGATGTGTTGATGATTTATGTTTTCATGGTTAATAATCATATCTGAGAATAAAGTTGATAAATTTTAAATTTTTGTGACAATTGATTCATCCCCCCTCTCAATTGTTTGCCCTTGTGTTTCCAAAAATAGGTATCAGAGCTTGTTCCTTGGAAGAAGTTTAACAGCTTGAGGTGATTTGGGATGGACAAGTTACAAGAAGGATAGTCTAAGATTTGATGGAACAAATTATTCTCCATGGAAGGCTCAAATGGAGTGTCATTTGAGATGTATTGGTGAACCCTACTGGAGCATTACATGTAATAGGTATGTTATTCCACTGAATGGTACTTATGCTGAGTTTAATATTTGGGCTAAGGAAGCTTTGTTGAGTGCTTTGATTGATTTTGAGATGAAAAATGTGATGGATCTAAAAATAGCTTATGAGATCTGGAAAATGTTGGAAATCTTATATGAAGGTGATGCAAATGTGAAGATTGCTAAGTTGCAGAGTTTGAAAGGGAAATATGAAAGGTTGAGAATGGGTGATGATGAGAACATTAATACTTTCATGCACAGAGTGAATGAACTTGTGTGTGGTATTAGATGTGCTAGCGGATAGATAGACGAATTTGAGATTGTTGCTAAAGTGCTTAGATCCCTGTCTGATTCTTACAAAGTCAAAGCATCTAGAAATACATTCAAGTATGAGGATGAAATTAGATAGATTGAAGAAGAAGAAAGAGAGATGGAAGAGCTAGAAGCACTTATTGTCAGAAGAGTACCAAGAGGAAAAGGTAAGTATGAAGGAAAATTGCCTCTTAAATGTTTTTCTTGCAATAAGATAGGTCATTTTGCATCAAGGTGTCTAGAAAGAGCTCCTAAACCAAGACATAACAAGCCTAGATTTCAAAAGAAGTGTTACTATGTTGTTGATGAAGGTGTGATAGATGATGAACTTGATAAAGGAAATAGAAGCGATGATGAATGGGTATTTATTGCTATCAAGGAAAATAATCATGTGTCTACTGAATCTGTTTGTCGTACAAATGTGGAGAAATCCCTAGCTACTTGAGTTGAAGAGAAAGATGAATGGGTGATTGACAATGGATGTTCACATCATATGATAGGATATAAAAGTAAGTTTGTAAGCTTGGAAAAGTATGATGGTGGTGTTGTGAGCTTTGGTGATAACACAACTAGTGTGATCCATGGAAGAGGATGCATTTCTCTTGATGCTAAGCATAATACTGATGATGTTCTGTATGTGGAAGGCTTGAAGCTTAATATTTTAAGTGTTGGTCAGATGGTTGATAAGGGATACAATCTCCAGTTCATGGATGGAAAGTGCAAAATATTGAGCTCTAGAAATGTAATTGCATTAGGTACAAAAAAAAAGGTAATATATTTCACCTCAATGCTGCTAGTAAAAGTTGTTTGATTGCTCAAGTTGATGAAAGTTGGTTATAGCATAGGAGAATGTGTCATGTTAGCTTTGATAATATTGTCAAGATAAGTTCTACTAAGGCTGTGAGAGATCTACCTAAGTTGGTGAAACCTACTAATGCCATATATAAGGAAGGTCAGTTAGGAAAGCAAACTAGAATTTCATTTTGGAGCAAAAAGCATTGTTCAAATGAATTGTTGGAGCTTGTGCATACTAATTTGTGCAGCCCCTCGAGGGTCAAAATTTTACAAGGTTACAGGTATTTCATGTAACTCATTGATGATTACTCTAGAATGGTATGGGTTACCTTCTTAAGGGATAAATTTGAAGCACTAGAAAAGTTCAAGATCTTTAAAGCTATGGTTGAGACAGAGACAAGTTTGAAGATTAAGTGTCAAATCAAATAGAGGTGGTGAATTCACTTCCGGTGAATTTAATTCTTTTTTGTGAAGAAAATGGAATAAAGAGACAATTATCTGCACCGCAGACCCCTCAAAAAAATGGAGTTATGGAAAGGAAGAACATAAAAATTGAAGATGCCACTAGAACAATGATGATGGAAGGAAATGTCCCTCATATCTATTGGAGAGAAGTTGTGAGTATTGTTGTGTACACACTCAACCGGGTACAAATAAAAGGTGATACTGGTAAGACTCCTTTTGTGCTATGGACTAGTCAGAAGCCTACTATTAAATATTTCAAGATATTTGGAAGCAAATTTTATATCAAGAGAGATGAAGATAGGAAAGTTTGATGCTAGAAGTGATGAAGGTATCTTTCTGGGTTATTCTACTAAGAGCAAGGCCTACCTATGTTACAATAAAAGATTAAGGAAAATGGTTGAAAGCGCAAATGTCAAGGTTGATGAAGACCTAGGTACACCCTCCAAAACCTCTGGATATGATTATGATAATGAGGATGATAGTACTAACCAAGGAAAGAAAGTTAATACTACAAATCAATCCGTTGAATTAGGAGAATGAAGAAGAAGGAGAAACCAATGGAAGTGCAGAAGAGAGAACACAAGAACCTAAAGTTGAAGAACCTAAGAAGACTCTGAGGTATGTAAGATTGAATCATTCAAAAAAATAGATTATTATTGATAAGAACAAAGGTGTCCAGACTAGGAGAAAAAATGCATAAGAGTATTGCTTGATTTCAAAAATTGAGCCTACTAATGTTAATGAAGCATGTAAAGATGAACATTGGGTTGAAGTAATGAAAGAAGAGTTAAGACATATTGAAAAGAATGATACATGGATTGTTGTTCCCATACCTAAGGACAAGAATGTCATTGGAACTAAATGGGTCTTTAGAAAAAAACTAAATGAGCAAGGTGAAGTGGTTAGAAACAAAACAAGATTGGTAGGTAAAGGATATTCTCAGATGGAATGAATTGATTTTGAAGAGACCTTTACCCCTATTGCTAGAATTGAAGCTATAAAATTATTTCTTGCTTATGCTGCTCACAAGAACTACAAAGTTTATCAAATGGATGTCAAATCAAATTTTCTAAATGGTGAATTGGAAGAAGTGTATGTTGAGAAACCTGATAAATTCTAGTTGACTGATAAGGAATATATGGTGTGTCGGTTGAAGAAAGTATTGTATGGACTCAAACAAGCCCCCTAGAGCATGGTATGCCAGATTTGACAAGTATTTGTTGAAGCTTGGATTTAA
Organism: Sequoia sempervirens; assembly: GCA_007258455.2. Taxonomy (NCBI): domain Eukaryota; kingdom Viridiplantae; phylum Streptophyta; class Pinopsida; order Cupressales; family Cupressaceae; genus Sequoia; species Sequoia sempervirens. The sequence continues at coordinate 225,429,666 of VDFB02193867.1, forward strand.
CAAAGGTACTATTGATAGTAATTTGTATTTCAAGAATGATGATAAAGATCTGATTGCTAAAGTATTTGTTGATGATATTAGTTTTGGGAGAGATGATGGTTTGTGCATGAAGTTTGCAAATGAGATGCAAAATGAATTTGATATGTCAATGATTGGTGAGATGAAATTCTTCTTGGGATTGCAAATTACTCAGTTAGATAAAGGGATATTTATATCTCAGTCCAAGTATGTGAAGGAATTGTTGAAGAATTTTGGTATGGAAGATTCAAAGCCAGTTGGTATGCCCATGGTGACCGGATGCAAGTTGACAACAAAAGATGATTCTTTGAAAGAAAATTAGACAAGATACAGATCAATGATTGGTGGATTGTTGTACCTAACCCAAACTAGGCCTGATATCATGAATGTTGTATGTATTGTTGCAATATTTCAAGTTGATTTGAAGGAATTTCTTGTGACTACTGTGAAGAGAATTTTTAGATACTTAAAGGGAACAATTGACCTTGGCCTATGGTATCCTAAAGATGATGATCTTACCTTGAGTTCCTTTACTGATGCTGATTGTGTATTAGATGTAAATGATAAAAAAATTACTAGTGGTGGAGCATTTTTCTTGGGTAAGAAACTAATTTCATGGCTAACTAAGAAAGAGAATGCAATTTCCTTATCTAATGTAGAGACAGAGTATATTGTTGCTGCTAATAATTGTACTCAAGTATTGTGGATGAAGCAAATGTTGAAGGATATCAGAGTTGTGTATAATGAGCCTATTGCCATATTCTTTGATAACTCAAGTGCTATTAAAATTTCCAAGAATCTGGTGCTACATTCAAAGACAAAGCATATATCTATTAAGTTTCACTTTTTGAGAGAGAAGGTAAGTGAAAAAGAGGTCAAACTAGAATATGTGCCTACTAAGGAGTAGATTGCAGACATCTTTACCAAGTCATTGCCTAAGGATACTTTTGAGTATCTCAAAGGGAAGTTAGGGGTGATTACCCCTCCTAATAAGAACTAAAGATGCATTGTATTGCATTAGTCCATGCATTTCATAGTTATATCTTGTTTTAGATTGATGTTGTGGTGGCTACTACTTAAGGGGAGTAGTCAAATGATCAGATGTTTGGTTATGTCGTTCAGACCTTGTATAGAAGATTTCTTTGTCATTGATGTCAAATGGGGAGAAGATTTATGTGAAAAATTGGTAATTATTTGGGAAGAAGAGCCTTGTGAGGAGATCATGTGGAAAAGTTGAGGAGAAAATGATTTAGAACCTAAGGGGGAGTAAGTGTCAAGAGTTAGTTGCGTTGATGGTGTTTTTCACATCATGTGTTGCCATCAATGCTAAAGGGGGAGATTGTTGGATTTTTTGGTTGTGTTGTTGATAAGTGGTTTTCATTTATGTCAACACTATTAGCATTAATTCATTTGAAGTTGTATATGTCAAAGATATTGAGAAAATTGTAATAAATGAGTTGCAGGTTATCAGTGGTGAAGTGAATATTAGTATGTCAGTAAGTTTTGTACATTGATAATCAGAGGTTGTGGAATAAAGGGTTTTTTGTTGAGTGTATCTAGTTTACCTACATTGAGTTTTAGAGATCTGCACGAAAATTTGATCAAGTTATGAATATTTTTCATTATGACAATTTTTTTGTTTCTTTAGTTGGTGTTCCTGATTGAAGATGAGACTATTTTAGTTAGTTTAGTTGTTGTGGATGCTTCTCTAATGATTCATGTTGTTTGTGGATGCTTCTATATTGTTCTCTATCTTTGTTGCACATCTACATTGATTGTTGTGCTCGTGGTTGGCAATTTTCTCTTATTTGTTCACATTTTTCTTGTTCTTGGATGACATGGTGTTTGTAGCATGTTGTGGATCTTCAAGGTGTAATTAATTGAAGTGTTTTCGAGTTTAAGATGTTGTTTTGGGTCTTCACTAAGTTGTGGCCAACTTTGGTGATTCACATTGATTATCTTTAATGTTTTGGGCCGGCGGTCTATATTCATTATATTATTTTGAGGCCGACATGAATGGATGAAATATCTTGTTGTCGATATATAAGAGTGATTTTTTATTTGAATTGAAGTGTGCAAGTGTGTGCCAGAGTGTGCTTCTATGTGTGTATGTGTGAATATCATTTGAAGGTAGAGCAGAGTGTGAAGAAGTGTGTAGAAGAGTGAAGAATTGTTCATGTGCTTAACTAGAACTGTGATTAGGAATTAGCAGAGGCTATTCTATTAGTTAAATCCCTTTGGATGTAATTTGATTCTTTCTATAAGACAATGTGTCTTCCCTTGGGTGGTTAGCCTTGTTGTAATTGAGCAGTGAGCTCTAGGTAGTGTGCCTAAATGCATGTGTTTCCCCATATTTCATTCTTTATACTTTTAACAGGGTATAATCTTGTGGGCTAACCTCCACCATGGTTTTTCCCCTAATAGGGTTTCCACCTAAAAAATCTTGGTGTTATGTGTGTTGTTGATGTGTTGATGATTTATGTTTTCATGGTTAATAATCAGATCTAAGAATAAAGTTGATAAGTTTTAAATTTATGTGAAAAATGATTCACACCCCCCCTTCAGTTGTCTGCCCTTGTGTTTCCAACAATGAGGTGTTTTTCACATCCACACTAGGTCTTGGACCCTTTCAAATGCATTTAACAATGTCTTGTAAAGGTGTTGTAAAGTGTTGTAAAAGAATTTCACGCCTCTCTACACTTAATGAACACATCTTCCCTTGATTCAACATTATAAAATGTATTTAATAGCATTATTACACTAATCTAGAAGGCTTGTAAATTGAACTTAATGATATTCTAGTGTTGTAATGTGTCTTACAAATTCACATTGGATGTTGTGCCTTTCTAGGTTGTGTGGACCTTATTTTAATCATGCAAAGTGTATTTAATCACACTTTCACATTGAAATTTGTGTCCTTGGTCTTATCCGTCGTTTACATCATCACTAATAGGCCCCTATTACCGCATATTGTGCATCCTGAGGCATAATTTGATGAAATACCTGACAAAGTCACCATATAAACCCAATTTCCTCATTCCCCCAACAACCCAACTAGAAAATGGGCCCCTTTGGGACTAATTTTCCACCTTTGGCAAATGAGTCCCTACCAGGTGAGATTGATTAACCCAAGGTGGAAAATTAGTCCCATTTGGGTCTTTTTTGAGTTTTGAATGGGAGAAAGTGGAATTTAAGTTTATTATTCTTTCATGTCGGCCTTAGGGATCCAATTAACTCATATATAAGGTGAATTTACTATAAATATAAGTTTGTACACCCTAATTGACAATATCTTAACTCATACACAACTCATTCATCATTTTTCTTCCACCTCAAGTCAAGCAAGTTAGGGTTTTTACATTCTAAGTCACCAAGATAGCTTCCAAAGACATTCAAGGACTGAATCTTTATCTTTTGCTACAAAAAATCAAGATCAATCATCATGGCAAGGTATTAATCCATTCAATTCATGTTCATTGTTCATATTATTTCTTCATTTGGTTTAATTACCTAAAAGGGATTTGACCAAGGCAAACCCCATGCCCTTACATCCAACATTTCTCCTTCTCTTCTTGTGAGTTTGCAGATTTAGGCATCTTGGAGGATTGGAAATCATTGAATATCAAGTTGCAAAGTTGTTGAAGACATATCCTTGTTGAAAAATTCAAAGTATCAACAAAAATTCACTTTCAGACCCATAAATTAGACTTTTGGAGGCAAACACTTGTTAGGAACTGAAGTATGGACCAAAGAATTCAGTTTCCACTTTTGAATTCTTAGCAATTCAAAAGTGGATTGATTTTCCATTGATGGAGAATGAGTCCCACTACCAGGCCTAAACAAGGTTTTATGCAGTTTTGGATACCCATTTGTTCGAAACGGGCTCTGAAACAGTTTCCCAAATCTGGGACTAATTTGCCCAAAATGGTGAATGAGTCCCAGTAGGCCAAATTTCTAGCATCAACAACATTTCAGAATTCATTCCCAGTCTCCATCAAGTTCTTAGGTGCACACTTCTAGTTTCATTAAATTTTGTTACAGTTTGCTTTCATTTCTAAGTGTTTTTACATATCACAATGTGTTTTCCAACAAGTTGCATTTCAATAGTTTTCACTTAATGATCAATATCTTTTATTATTTATTTTCATATAGCACATTTCATTCATATTTCCATTATACTTACATTAGTTTGAGTGAACCCCCTAGATTTTTGGCCTATCTCTCTCCTTTTAGATGAAAAACCCTAAGAGTGTAAGAGAGCCATAGCCCCCAAAAATCTATGTTTCATCCACCTATTGCCATAACATATTGGAAACTTAAAAGGGTGGCCATTAAAACCAAATAACCTGAAATAAGTAGACTTGGGGTGTTCAATAAACTAATACCCCCATTCCCGAATAAACTCCACCCCATGACAATTTGAAACCTATGTCACCTATGAGTTGATTTTGTAATAACATACAAAAAAGCATAATTGACTCTTATGAAATGTTTCTCTGATTCCTTAAGCTCCAATTGGTCATAATGTTCCCAAACCTTCTTTTGATCTAGTACATCATCCATTGACCTTGCAATGTTCAATCTAGGAAACCTTTCAATCCTTGTTGCACAATAGATTACATAAGAAGACATAAAATGTCTTAGTTTGTGTTACTTTGAGGAGATGCTAATGAATTTTATTTGAGATGATCTGTCCCCGGTCCAAGCGTTGCTTTCTATCTAGAATCAATTAGATGAAAGGAAACATCCAATGTTCAAAGACACAAGAATTTGATTTTCCAAATGCTCTAGCCACTAGTGTAATAATATATGCTATATCCACAACAAAAATTTGACCTCTTAGGATTAGGTGGCACTTTCTTAACTGACTTATTTTCTTTCATTAGCCACCGTTTATTGATGAGTTGCGTGTTTCCTCCTATATCTTTGTTCCATAGTTCAAGTGCCTGAGCCCCAGTCATCATCTTCCGATTGAGGTAAGGAGGGAGGTCAAAGACATTTTTGATCATAGTCAGGGTTAAATCAATGATAAAATTACCCTAAGCACCAATACATTGTCTCCAAGTAGGATTATACGCCTATGCAATAGTTAGGATAAACTCAACACATTGTACAACAATAGGAAAACTAGCTACATGAGCTAGCCCTAATTCTGCAATTCTCCTTAATCTTGGGACAACATCCTCTAAAAATGTATCTTTGTGAAACTGATCTAGATCCATATGTCCAACCAATGTGTTAGTTATGTTCATGAATTTAGAGTCAAATTTAGATGGAACTGGGTTCCCTTGATATTTATACTTCATTGTGTAAGGCACTTATTCTAGTTTTAAACTCTTAGCTCTAGCCTTCTTTGATGTTCCCTCAGTAGGTACTTCCTTAACATGTACTTCCTCTTTAGAGTCAAACATTTGTTAGTTATCCTACAATTTTCCATTATTAGGAAAAGAGGAAAGATATATGAGGAGTAGCTTAAAACTTGAGCATTCATATGAAATCCATATTAATTCAAGTTAGAATCTAATTTAATAATTTAACTCATCATTTTTGGGCCTCGGGTTCAAAACAGAACCAAGAACTTAGTCATTTTAAACTATAAATTGAATTTTGTCAGGTGGCGAGATTGGGTCATAACCAAGTACCATACCTATGTTTAAAGAAGTTCAAAGCAATTAAAAAGTTTTATCTCACAGTGTTTAGGGGTCAGGATCGGGATCGGGTCTTGGCTAGGCACCTAGACACATGATAGTCGGGTATTAGTGTGCGATTCGATCCTGTAGTGTGACCGAGAGTTAGGATCATGTCTTGACTGGGAAGTGGTAGTTAACCAACAAAATTAATGAATGGGATCTTGTAGAGTTTTGATCCTTCCTTTGAATTAGACTGTGGGATCGAGTTATCATTTAGAACTAGACCCATCCAGAACAGGAAAGTGTTAGTAGCTTCCCGAGTTCAGAACCCGACAATACATCAAGACTCAGGATTGGGACTCTGTTGTGAACCAAGCCTTAAAATGGTCACTATGAATGGGTCAACTTTGAGTTCCAATCCTGACAACATGTCAGGAATTAGGATCAGGGTATTGTAAGGTCCATGTACCAATCAATGGGTTGAAGGTTTGGTGTTGAAACAACTTCCAACCCCCATGGTAATGCAGGGGTCGGAAGAAGAACTTGGAAGAACACTTAGTCAATAATTTAAACCAAAATCATGGTCTTGGTCCAACCCCCAATCCTGATAGTGATGCAGGGATCAGACAAGTGGAGGAACCAACACCAAGTAGTAGACAAACCTAAGTGTTGGTTTGATTCCCGACCTTGATATACATGTAGGGATCGAGAATCAAATGGGCGATGGCTAATGAAGGTGATAACAAATATAGCAGTATCCAAAAAGTTCCTTCAGGACCCGGTTACGTGTGGGATCAAGAACTTTTGAGTTATAACAGTCAGCAATTCAAAATTGGCAATTCAAACTAGTCTGACCCAAATGTAGAGCAAAACCCTAGACAACTAGGGCACAACAAGATGGACAATCCTACAACCAAAATACAAGATGACGACACTAGATTATGAAAGAACACACAAGAAACCCAACACAAGTTCAAGATCAAAGGAAAGTGCACCAAATGGTGTGAAAGAAAACACAAAGTGGAAAAATAAAGTCGAATGAGGAAAAGAAAAATGAAAAGAAAACAATAACATGAGAGACAAAAATCAACTAGAATGGAAGCAAAAACAAAGAAGCAAGGACAAGAAACGCAAGAAAGAACACCTACCTTTGAATGCACCCAAGAATTCTAGTAGCATGTTGACAAATCATAGTGAATCCCTCAAACCCTAGCTTAGTGTCGCTCTGGTTTCGTTGCCCAAACTGTTCAAAGTAGAATGGAATGAAATCAAGGAGTGGCAGGATAAAAACATGTTCGCACATGCGAGCAGTTATGGCATTAATTGGCGGTTGGTCAGGCCTTGGGATTTGAGTGAAGTCATAAATACAAGGTTGTAGGAAGGCAAGCAGTGATTGGGATCAGAACAAGGACCGAGACAAAACTCCAAAAGGTGCAAAGTTCAATGATGGCTTGAGGCTTGAACTCAACAAACAAAAAACAACATAGGGATCGGAGTCGGGTCATGTGATGAATCAAGAACTTTGAAAAGTTCAGAGCATAAGTCACGGTCTGAAGTTTGATCTCGAAAGACAAAATAAAATGGGAACCAGGATTGAGATTTGCGAAGGAACTAGTACTTTCAAAAGGTTCAAAGTTCAAGTCATGTTTCGAAGTCCAATCCCGAAGCAAACAAACACACAAAAATAAGTTAGACATTGGGATCAAGCTAGAAACAAGAACAAGAAATTTGAAATGTTCTTGGTTTCAATTTCGGTCCAAAACTCGACTCCAACATGAGCAAAATGCACAAGGAAAAAAGAGGGTCAGAAACGGGACATGCACAAAGAATTATACTTCATAAAGAAACAAGTATGAGTGAAGGTATGCGATTTGAATTGGAAAGAACAAAGAAAAGAAAAGGCAAAGGATGGGGTCGGGACCAAGACATGAACAAAGACTTGAACCTTTTGAAAGTAACATGTGCCTATTCCTGCCCAAAATCTGAGCCTGAAAAGAAAAGAAAAGAAAAGAAATACTTTGGAGGAAAGAACTCCTAAGACCCAAACAAGAAGACCAAGGGAAAAAAAAAACAAGGGGGGACCCATTTTGACAAAAATAAAATGGGGTGGTGATTCGGAGGATTTTTTGTCAATTTTGAAATTCTCCATTTTTCTCCAATTTCAGCATCATTAGAAAGTGCTCGGGACCCTGACTCCAATGCAACTCGAACAGAGTCAATCGGAGTCCCAGAGCTCAAGATATATATGGTCAAACCTCTGGTCAACTCTTAGAACTAGGCTAGAAAAAAGGGAAAAAATCAAAGTCATCAAAACTGGTCAAAGTTAGCACCATTACGTAGTGCTTGTCGTCACGATTCCGGTGGAGTTCGTTTCACGAAAAACAGAGTCTATATGGCAAAGTTATGGAAGGTGAAATATTGGGTCAAAGTTGCATGATGACATCAACACCTAGTCAACTCAACGACCAATTAGCCCTTGACACACGACATCACCTCATCCCTCCAAATGGATATATTATTGGTTTTTTATAAAAAAAAAATAATAACAACAAATAATTAAAAAAAAAGAAAAAGAAAAAGGGGGTTGTTGTGGGGAATATTTATTTAAAAAAAATCAAATATTCCCCACCACACTTTCCAAGGCTTAAAACTAGGAGGTGTACCTTAAAAAAAGGCTTAAAATAAGCTTTAAAATAAAGAAAATAAAACTCACTCCTAAATCCCACGTATGCTTACTTGGGGCATATTTTTAGGGAGGAAAAAGTGGGATTTACTTGGTAAAACAATTAAAACCTCTTAAGCCTAAAATAATAATATTAGGAATATTATTCCTAATCTAAAGGGGCAAAGTTTATTCGTAAAACCTTATATAATTAATTATCCCAATTTAATAGAGAATATACCCCTTAGAGCCATTCAATTGAAAAATATATATCTTGAGGAATATTATCCTTTCGGGAGTTGTGAAAAGGGGGATATTTTTGAAAATTTGCACTATGTAAGGGAGATTGGGTAGTTAATTGATTTAACACTAATTTTGGTAATTTTGGGCTATAAAAGGAGGTGAGAAAGGTGAGAGAAGTCAAGTAATTTTGGAAGAATTTTTCAAGTGTGAGAGATTGTTTTCCTTGGAGAAATTATTGTATTTTCGTGCTTTTCGAGAAGCCTGTTTCCACGCACTTTGGAAGTGCATTTGTAGATTTCCTTGTAAACCAAGGGGAGGTTCTGCCGATGAATGTAACTGAATTTTTGGAGGAATAATTGGATTGGTCCACTCAATTGGAGAGGGTCCCTGAGACGTCATTCTAAACGACGAACTCCGTTATCAATCTTCATTTGCACTCTCTTTATCTCTCATTATGTTCCTTCTTTAATTACTTTGTAATTTCATTATTTAAATTTTGTTTGTGTTTAATTATAATTAAGCACTTTTGGTTTGTAATTGTTAACATAAGCATTCAAAGAAAATGTCATAGATCCTTAAATCAGATCAGGTGGTTATGCAAGCCATCACAATTGGCAACTCGGCTAGGAAAATGGTTTACCCATTTTCAAGACATTGAAGAATTCAGTCACCCAAAACCTCTCGTTTATGAACATTTTAAATCAATTATGATCACCTACAACAAACAAGGTTGAGTTGGAATCTCAGATGTAAATCAACATTAACTACTTTGAATCTCAGTGTGTGCATGTATGGTGCATCTCTTTTCGTAAAGGATTTTCTTACCCTTGAACAACTGTATTTAAGATTCAAGCCACATGAGTTGAGCCCCTTTGACTGTCGTGCAATGATATCCTAGGAATTGCTCTGTTTCCAACCAAACATCTATAGACCCGACATAGATACCTCTAATTCTTTCAAAGCATTGCTCTACTGCTAGCCAGACATCCATAGCCCCAGTAGAGATACTTGAATTATCCTTTTTATATTGAGTTTTCCATCATTTAATGGTTCTCTTTTCTTTCATTTTGTATAGGCTTTACTTGAAGAAATTCTTTGTTATCTTTTCTCAACACTCAGATATAACAACCTGAAATTTGGGTTGAGAACTATAATGGACCTCATGATAGTGTTAGGAGCCATATTTTTCACCTGAATCTAGAATACAATCACTCTGAGACAAATAGGCCTTTATGCGAACAAATATTTCTATCTATTTTTTGATTGATTAAATCGTGGTTTATGAGATTTCTTACAATATACCTATTTGTTCTTAACCTTTCAAACTGTTATAAAAAAAGAACACAAGACATAGGTTTTGAACAAAAAAATTTCAATAGACATACTTGAAAAATATCTAAACCAATTTCTCTCCTAGTACCTTTAGTATATTTTGAATAACAACCCCTTCACTCTGAAATGGAGAAAATGAAGGTCCCGGAAATAAAATAATAGAAACAAAAACAACAACAAAATAAACAAACCAACAATGAACAAACAAAGCAACAAACCAGAAAATAGCTAATTATGTATATATAGAACCAAACAAAGCATCAAACCCTCATGGGCCAAAATAATGTTTGAGAAACTACCCATTGGCAGGAAATGGAATAGGTTCTCTCGTTAAAGTACTCAACTAAAAGTAATTCTCACCAAGGATTTCAACAATTTGATATGGACCCAACCAAAGTCGGTCAAACTTTTGGTGATCACCTTTCATTTCCCTAGCTTTATCCCACACTAACAAAAGGTTTGATATCCTGAAAGCTTTAATTTTGGCTCTTTTGTCAAACCAACATTTGACAATTGCCTGATGCTTGGAAAACTACTAGAGAGCAACATCCCTCTGTTCTTCTAGATTGAGTAAACTAGTCAGTCAAACCTCTATCCTATCATCATTAGAGTAAAAATCCTACATGAACCGAAGAATGGGTATCTGTAGATGAATAGGGAAAATGGGATCTTGGCCATAAACTAGCTTAAATGATAAGTTTTCCAAGGAGACTTTTATTCTAGTTCTATCTTCCCACAAGGAAATCACAATTGTGTGTGCCAATCACTAGGGTTACTTTCTAGTAATTTCTTAATCACCTCCAACAGGTTTTTGTTAGTAGATTTTGCTACGCCATTACCTTGTGGATAGTAATTAGAAGAGTATTTCAACACAATTTTATGTTCATATGCCCACTAAATAAATTTTGAAGAAAAAAAAGAAGGGCCATTATCACATACCAGGGTGAATGGTACTCCAAACATGGTAATGATACATTCGTTAAGGAACTTGATCACGACTTCAATGGTGTTGTTCTTGCACATTTGATCTTAAGTCCATCATGTACAATAATCTGTCACTGTCAAAATAAACTTGTGACTTGCAGATGAATTCAGATTAATCACCCCAACAAAATCTAATGGGCATTGGGAAAATGGTCTTACCTCGTATACTGGTTGTAGAGGCATCACCAGATTGCATTCTCTAGATGTTGAAGTCTCACATGTGTGACAAGTCCTAACATGTTGGTGAGCATTGCATAACACATGAGGCCAATAATAACTTGATCTTAGAATTTGGTGTGCCATGAAATCAGCAGAACCATGCCCAGTACCGTGCTTTCCATGAAACTCAGTAATGGCATGCTTTGCTTGTTGTTGATCTAGGCAATGTAGGTAAACACCTTCAAAGTTTCTTCTGTACAAGGATCCTACTTTGAGCATATAATGGGAACTCTTTAGCCTCAATGCTCTCCTCTGAGTGGTATTCATTCCATCCAGACATTTGTTATTGAGCAGCAAGAAAATCAAATCTGCATACCAAGGATCACCTATGAATGATTGTATGGTGTACTGTTGGTAAGCAATCTTGGTGTCAACATCAGCCATAGCCTTGGATAAACCCTGTCCTCAGACCATCTTCATCGGGTGAATTTTGAGGTCGAATTCCTGCAAGATTGTCATCCATTTTCCTCATCTTTCTCCTAATTCACTTTGCATTAAAAGGGACTTCACGATAGGGTTCATCACTATGGTAGTGATCTAACTGCGAAGAATATAATGTCTAAACTTCTTGTCTACTCGTACCAGTGCAAATGCATGTTTCTCCAAGGGTTGATATCTAATTTCAACATTCTTGAACGAAGAACTCATAAAGGCTATTGGCTTGTCGTCTCCTTCACCTTTTCGCTATGTTAAGACTACATCACATGAACGATCATACGCAAATGAATAAATGTAAAAAGGAAATAAATAATTAGGACTGGTTAGAATTGGTGCCTCTAAAATAGACTGTTTGATTTATGAAAATGTTGACTTAGCTTTGTTGCTCCATTCAATCTTTGCATCCTTCTTCATCATTTAATTAAGGGGTTTGACAATCTCTACAAACCCAGTTATAAACTTTCTTACAAAATTTATCTTCCTAAAGAAAGATCTCATCTCCTTTTTGCTACCTGGCATGGCCAGCTATAGAATGGATTTCACTCTATCAGGGTCAATGGATATCCCTTTTTCTAATATTATGTGACCCAGGAGTTTCCCTTTTGAAATTCCAAATACACACTTCTTGGGGATGAGGGACACACCATAACTTATGCATTTTTTGAGGACTTTTGACAAATCTGCAGCGTGGTCTTCCCTATTCTTAGAAAATGAAGTTAAATTGTCTATGTAAATGATAATACATTTACCTACCAGGTCTTTAAATTCCACATCCATTGTGTGCTGAAATGTTGCTCCAACGTTGATAAGACAAAACAACATCCTTCGATAAGCAAATGTCCCCCACTTGGTAGTGAAGGAAGTCTTCATTCTATCTTCATGATTAACAAGTACCTGATTATATCTTGAATAGCCATCCAAAAATGACATCATCTGGGAGCCATTAACTATTTGTAGCACCTCATCAAGAGAAGGAAGAAGGTAATTGTCTTTCTCTAAGGCTTTATTAAGATTCCTAAAGTCAACACAAAATTTGATCTACCCACTCTTCTTATGAATAGGAACCAGATTGGCAACCCAAGTCGAATGCTATATTGGAAAAAATATTCTTGCTGACAACAACTTTTGTACCTCCTTAAAAATTAAAGGTTCAATTAAAGCATTGACTGGGCACTACTTTTAATGAAAAGGCTTCGCTTCAGGTTTCAAGGGGATACTATGCATTATTACCAAAGTATCAAAGGTTTTTAAATCTTTGTATCCCCAATTGATTGCTGCAATATCTTGTTTCAACACTTTCAATATTTTGTCCCTGATTTCCTTAGGAAAAGTCTTGCCGATATATACATTTTTCTCAAGGCCTGAATTTGTGAAGTTAATTGATTCATACTTCCCTCCATCACTATTTGTAGGCAATATTTCACAAGCCCAAGGATCAGAATCGAAGATCCTTTCCAATGCTACCATTCCCTTGGGAATATTGATGGTTTTCAGATTAATTATTCCCTCAGTGTCACAATTTTTGGGATCCCAGTCTCCCTAATCTCTATCTGATTCATCGATGATTTGTCCTTCAAAGACATTTAAACTTGCCAAGAAAGAAAGTATATGTTGATCATCATCAAAAACCTAGAAATTCTGGACATTATCCAGGATGGCTGGGATTGAAACCAATTCCACTGAGAATCTCTTCAACTTTGAGTCTTGAATGGGTTCCAAAGTACTAGCAGCAACTACAAGTGCATCAACGATCTGATTGTCTTCTTTAGGAATCAATTTGATTCCAAAGGCATCAAAGTCTTCTATTAGATCCATATCCTCTTCCTATATGCAACCAACCTTTTGTTATGGCATGTGTATTGGATGTGAACTTGTTTGACAATTACCTCAGATTCTCCAGTGACTGTCAGAGCTATAACCTTCTTCTAATGCACAAACATCAGTCCCCGAGTGAGCGCTTTGTACTTTGCTACATTATTAGTACAACTGAACTACAACCTGCAAGAAGCATAGTAGGTTTTCCCTTTCAGGTTTGTTAGTTGAATTCCAGCTCCACTCCCTATTTTGGACTTGGAATCATCAAATTTAAGGATCCACAACTGATCCTGGGTTGGAATTTGTTTCTTCTGGTTGGCTATGGGTGTTTGATTGGGAGAAATAGGTGGTGGCTCAGACTGGTTCAACAGGTCAAGATTGGGAGATTGTTGTAAGTGATGATCATCATAATTTTTTGTCAAATTTAAAGCATGTTTAGAAATTGGTTCCTGCACCTCATCTCAAGTATTATGACAGCTAGTTATCTTTTTGAGCAACCCCTTGGGCATTGGAAAGTTAGAAGGTATGGGCGTGCTAGAAAGTTTTTGAGATTGCTCGATCTTATCCTGTTGATCAGAGAATAGGATCTGAGTTTGTCCATTTTGGGGGGAGACTTCTTCCTGAAGGGTGTTAGTCTTCATCAAAATAGTTGCATTTCTAGCCTCAAATGGGAACTAAATCAGAGGTATTTCGGGAGGGTGTTGACAGGTTTCTCTTGACTGGAAAACATGGTTCAAAATATCTATACAAGGTTGGCATGCAGCTTAGAATAATTTTGGTAATGGACCCTGCACCAATTCGGGAGTAAAAGACTCCATAAATCAACTTCTCTCCCAAAACCAACCTATCTTGTTGCAATTTTCTGATTAGGACTTATTGGTTGACAATGGTCATAGGGTCAGGATGCTCTACAGATTGTAAGCTATCAGAATTAAACATTGAGAAGGTCATGATCTCTTCCCTCCTATAAAATCCTATCTCAATTTCAAAGTATGCTACTTCGTCAGGAGAGTCATCCTTCGTATTCATATGTTTCAAACCGGGCTCACTTTCAATCATAATCTGAGTTGGTACCCCTTTCCATGGAAACCACATGTGTGAGAAATCTAAGGAGAGGTAACCTCTAATGCTTTTCACCAAATCTCGACTTAAGAGCATGTCGTATGTCTCAAGGATATCAGCTACTTGAATATCCATGTAGGTCTGGATCCATGGGTCTGATCTAATCTGCACATGTACATTTTTTAGTTCCTTGACCATATTTACCTCTATTTTGTCTAGCTGTATTACTTTCTTATGAGTCTGAACTGGACTTAGACCCAAATTTTTATAAATAGAGGAAGGCATAATGTTACCTGGGGCTTTTGAATCTAGAAGGAAATTATGTAGATTCTTTATGAAGATTCTTAGACTTAGAAGAAATGGGGGAGTCCCCATCTTACCTTTGTATAGGGTTGCGTTCATGTCAGTAGTTGGATTTTCCTTATTCTTTCCCTTTGACCTATCCACCTCTTCCAAAGCCTTCAACACGACTTTGTGTTGGGCAGGGCACCACTTTAGGATGTTGAAGAATGATAGAGAGGTTTTTTGTTTCTGTATTTCAGAAATGAAATTGAATTCCATATCATTATTCATCTAATATTTAGGAGCAAAAGAAAAGTTACCTTTATTCTGGAATTTAGGTGGACCTTTTGGTGGGGGAAAATTGTTGTTCATGTTTTGATTAAGGGTAGCCATGGTGTTAGGAGGGGAATATGTAATGATTTCTTAGAAATGACCTCCTTTGGTTTGGAAAGCCTGAGCATCATAGGTATCTTCTTCTGGTTCATTTTCGTCTTGCCTAGGGAAAGGAGATCCCTCATCATAAAGATCATAGGCCATGGTTGTATCAACCAACCTGCTAGCTTTGTTGGAATTTCCTTGTGGTGATTGAGAATCAACTTGTGCTATATTGACAAAATTTTCCATCTAAGGACAATTAATTTCAGAATGTGTGGCAGTGTTGTATAACCTACAATAGTTTTTCATAGGATCCAAATTTACAACATTTGTAGTATGTTGCTTGTCTTCATTAGCCTAATGATTGTGAGAAACTCCCCCATTGTTTGGTCTAGTGTTCTATTGCCTGTTATTATTAGGCCTCTAGTTGTATCCCCTATTCTGGTTTTGGTAGTTTTGGTTGGGGAAGTTTCGACTTTGGAAATTCCTTTGATTTTGATTGGCATTCTAGTTGGAATAGTTACCTTGGTTGGAATACCCTCCTTGATTCTAATAATTCTGATTTTGATTCAAAGAAGGGTTGAACTTAAGTTGGGCCATCTCATTAGTCACAAGTGATAATGTTTTCTTTATAGTTTCTAGCTTTGTGTTCAAGTGAGTAGTGCATTTATTTTTTGCAGTCTTTACAACCAATGGTTGATTGATGGGGTTAGACCCTCTAGTTTGATTATGATAATTTTGTGATTGTTGGGAGGAATTCAAAGTCCCATTATTAAAAAATGGTAATGGAGGTGGAGTTTGTAACTTAGCCAATGCTTCGTATTGAGAGTGGGATATCCTTGGGCTGTATTGAACAGAGGAGTTGGATTAGGCATATGATATCCCAAGGAAGGAAAAACTCTTCCTAAACCTCCTGATTGCAAACTTATCTATTGTTGCAATTTAATGGCCAAGTGATACACCTTAGACAGGGAATCAATGTCTGGGGTAAGGTAGGTTCTTTGTAGAAATAGGCCAATCAACAAGTCTATGGCCTTTAGATATGCCTAGATGGCAATGTTTTCAGCTACCAAGTAAGGTTCTTGCAACCTTTTGTACATCCTT
This sequence comes from Sequoia sempervirens, assembly GCA_007258455.2. NCBI lineage: Eukaryota > Viridiplantae > Streptophyta > Pinopsida > Cupressales > Cupressaceae > Sequoia > Sequoia sempervirens. The sequence continues at coordinate 225,445,830 of VDFB02193867.1, forward strand.
TGGAATCTAGTATTAAACAGAGGTAATGGTTCGTGTGGTTCCTTTCTTATTATGGAAATTTGGTGGTATAAGATGGTAGGGTCTACATAGACCCAAAATTGGTTGATAAAAACATTTTCCAAATTTTTCCAACTTAGGATGGACCCAGTGGGCAGATTCATGTACCAATTGTAAGCCATGTCTCCCAACGAGTAGGGGAATAGCCTACATGCCACATCATGATGGGCTATTTGAGCATGAGTACAAGCATCTTTAAATGCATGTATGTGCTCTTCAGCACTCTGTGATTCTCCATGGGCATATTTGGGGTAGAATTTCTTTGGATTCTTAGGCATGTTGTGTATGCCACCAGAAATAGTTCCCAATGGTGAAGGATTATTCATGAAGAAAGCCATGGGTGGTGGTGGGTTTGTTTGTACCAACTAGGGTATTGTTGGAAATCCAGGTGGGGTGAGTGGTGGTGTTAACCGTGACGAGATTAAAACTCTACAGGCTTTGGGTCTTATTGGGTTTAGAGTTCGACTAATGGTGGTGGATTTGTAGCAGATCTGAGAACTCTGTGAAACCGATATGGTGAAAAGGACCCAATTTGCTCCAGTTTGTTCCTTCAAGCCTTCCTTCTAGCGCCATTTCTATTGATGGTCAATGTAACACAACAATGTTAAAACATAATATTGCTATTCTATTTCTCCAAAATAAGATAAATAATCTAAAACCATCTATCTTCCAAGGTCTCTATAATTGGTTCTCAATTGTGTTGTCATCATTTAGTGGCCTATGCAATTGCAATAATCAAGGGGCCTACTAGTGAAAGAATACAAACTGAATGGTACAAACTAATCTAACATTTTGGGGGGTGTAAACAAATGAAAAAAGATAGAACAGGGCTTAGGACAACAAAACATGAACATAAATTTCTTTAGATTCAGACACGTAACTTAGTAATGAGAATTTCTTAACTAACTAAAACCATGGAATAACACAACCTACATAATAATTCATACCATTGCATTCATTCATAGTGCATATATCAAAGCATACAACCATTCATCATCACTTTTTTTTTTATACCTTCTTTTCAAACAACAAAATATCATAAGCTCATTACCAAAATTAACAGATCAACAAATATAAATAAACATCATCCATAGATAATCCAACGAAAATGGCTTCAGATTCAGAATATTCTATTGATTTTAATCAAATAAGAGACATTTATGCAAAACAAATCTCACTGGCATACGAATGACCATTCTTCATTAGCATTATCACTAAACTGACAACCTTCAAAAAAATAACATAAATTGCATTAAAGTTGTAAAAGAGTATTTCTAAGTATCTTTGCATGAAAAAGCTGTAAAAATAGTAATCTAAGTCTCTCGTTTAGGTAGCTAATCTGAATTTAATTATCCGAACTTTACAATGAGGAGAGAATTTGTACATATAGACAAATTTTAGCACCAATTCCTCCTATCAAAATTCAAGATCCATAATCTGGGGCCCATATCCACAATTGTAGGGATGCCAAGTTAACTCCAAAAATTTGTCTATGTTGAAATTGTTGTAGTTGAATAGGTGTACCACCTACTTCTTCAATCCAAAATATGAACTACAATTCTCGACTCAATTGTCTGTTTGATTACCACTTGTTATTCTTGATATGCTAACTCTGACTTAGTCATCCATCTACTCAGAAACTGCTTGAAAGTGTTGTAAAAAAAGGTAATTGAAACATTTTCTTCACATTTCACCCTCTTCAGGGGTCCCACAATACTCATCATAATTAGAGAAGACTTGTTTCAGTGCATCACCATTTGGCCCATCAACCCAACCAGTTTTGAATGTTGACTCTTCAAATTTCTTCCTTGTTGTAGTAACAATGTCCTTTGGATGACAAATGTCTGCCTCTGCCCACCACATTTCAGTTCTAATATCAAGCAACCTGTCCAGGAGTGTTAGATCAATAGTATCTCCTTGTTTCACTAATTCATCTAGTTTTTCCTCCCAAGCATTTTTTACTTCCCCAAACGATTCTAGTCTTTGCTCAGGAGGTAAAACTTTACCAATGAGTTTTGAAATAATCTCCTCGAAGATACTTGCTCCTTCCCATATTTAGTCAATGATTTTTAGCATAGAAATCCTTTGCTCAAGGAGATTATGTGTTTTGAATACAAATATATTGATAGACTTTGAAACAAAATTAGGGCCTTCATCCCCAAAATTTGTGACTGGACCAATTCCTCATCAGATATTTTGGCAATTACCCTTAGCTTTCCCAAATACTCCTTGAGCTTTTCTTCTTCCTCCCACCATTTCCTTATGGATTCTTCCATTTCCTTAACCAATTTAAGACTTCCAAAATAACACTTGAAACCCTCATCTAGATTCTCATTTATATCTGATTTGAATACATTAAACCATTAATCAAACCATGTGGCCTTCTTTTTCATTTCATTTAAACCATCCACCTCTTTTTGCTCATTAAAACAAGAGACTCTAAGGGTGTAGGTTGTTCAAGAGTAGATGAAATTAACTCCTTTAGAAAATTCTTCATTTTTCCCACCTCTATCTTAAGCTCATCCTTGGTCTGTTTATCTTTAATCAACCTTGACTTGGTGGTGGTGGCAACAATATCTATCAAATTTATCTGTTGGCTTCTAGTATGCTTTCCTAGATTAACAATACTTATCTAATAATCTTCAGGCTACAACTCTCTATCATCCTTTTCAAAAATTGGGGTAGCAATTTCTGCTACCAAATCTCCTTTAGTAGTTAACTTGGTGAAGTGCATGACATGAGGCTTCTTCTTTTATTTTACCTTATCCATTTCAATTCTCATTTCATCCCATGTTATAGGTTGGGCCTGTACTTGTTGCCTCTTCTCCAAATTCAATTTCAACCAAGTGGGTGCAGTTGGCTGAGTGGCTACCTGTTGAACATTAGCAGGTGTCGTGGATGGAGGTGTAGAAGAAATAATTCCAATGGTTTGTTGAGAAGAAGTCCTTTATAGATCCTCTTGCTCCTTCTGTAATCTTTCTTGTTCTTTCCTTTCATTCTCAACCTTTATTTCTTCTATATTTCTTATTTCGTCCTCTCGTTTAGCAACCTCTTCTTCATCCTTCAGCCTCTGTTGCTCCAACTCCTTAACCCAAAGCTCTTCCTATGCTTCCTTTTCTTGAGTAGCCTTCAATTCTTGCTCACGAGCTTCTTCTTCCACTTTCTCTAATGCCTCAATTGCTTCCTTTTCTCGAGCTAGCTCCTCAATTTTCCTCTTTTGTTCTTCTTCTTGGGAAACTTGTTCAAATCCAAATTTCGGGCACTCTCCAATAGTTCTTCTTGTTCTTTTTCAGTTAATACATCATTTAATTCCATCTCTGCACTATGCAGACTGCCAACTTCAAACCCTGATTCATCTTCTCCTGGTTCCTCTTCAAATTTCTTCAAATATTCCTCCCATTCAGGTCCTTCTCCTTCCTAAGATGGAGTTTTTTTAGAATCTAAAGAAATATCTGCTTTATCAACTATAGGAGGTTTTTCTTTTTCAACAGTTGTAGTATTTGAAGTTGATGGCATGGTAGGAACACTTTTCTCAGTTTGTGGAGGAACAACAACATTTCCTTTTGCATAACTCTCTTCACTATAGTGAACAATGACTAAGGGTACAAAAACAAAACCTGAAGTAACCCTAGCAACAACTGCCTCATAAGTAACCTTTGCTTTATGCAAAGCATCATCAATCTCCTGTAAAGAAACATCTTCCTTTGGTTGAGGAGGCTCTTTCGTGGTTTCTTCCACCGTTGTAACACCTTTCTTCAACCTTTTATATTGTTTTGTCTCTATGGAGGAAGTGGGTTCACTTTCATAACCTCTTTTCTTTGACATCCCCGCACTTGGTTGTTTTAGACGAAGTTCAATCCATTTCAAGCTCCTATTTATCACTCTGCATGACACTTTTCCAATTTTAGTCTCTTCCTCTTCTGCTCAATCGATGGGCTCCAAGCTTCTTGTAGCCACTTTGTCTATATCATACTAGGGATCAAGAGTGATCCCATCATCTATAGTGCCTTTAGGAATATCAGTTTTAACATCAAAATCCCTCATCTAGGGAATTGTTAATCTCTTGTAGCCCTTTTTCCTTACTTCAAATTGATCCTGAAGGTTAGCCCAAAAATATTCAAGAAGCTGAATATGTTGAGTAAAGTGAGAAGAGTAGAGTGCATACATTTTCTTCTTCGAATCAAAATTCTTCCTGGAAGTATGCTGCTACAAATTTAAATCCTATTATTCTTCAGTTGCTGATTTAGCCATTATCGAAGAAGAACAAGAATAGAATCCCAATTTCAAGGGAAAAGAATGAGCAATAGTCTTATGTTGCGAAGAGAATACAACATTTACTTCTGCAACTTTCCTAACAAATTCCATAAGAATCCACCTATTGCCACAACATCTTGGCAACTTAAAAGGGTGGCCATCAAAGCTAAATAACCTAAAATAAGTAGACTTGGGGTACTTGATATACCAATACCCCCATTCCTGAATAAACTCCATAGCTTCCTGTGACAATTTGAAACCTATGTCACCTGTAAACTAATTTATAATAACATACAAAAAGAATCATTGACTCTTTTGAAATGTTTCTCTAATTCCTTAAGCTCCAATTGGTCATAATGTTCGCAAACCTTCTTTTGATCTAGGCCATCATCCATTGACTCTACAGTGTTCAATCTAGGAAACCTTCCAATCCTTGTTGCACAGTAGATGACATTGGAAGACATATAAAATGTCTTAGTTTGTGTTACTTTGAGGAGTTGGTCATGAATGTTATTTGAGATGATCTACCCCTAGTCCAAATGTTACTTTTTGTCTAGAATCAATTAGATGAAAGGAAACATCTAATGTTCAAAGATGCGAGAATTTGATTTTCCAAATGCTTTGGCCGACAGTGTAATAATATCTCATATATCCTAAAAAAAAATTGACCTCTTAGGATTAGGTGGCACTTTCTTGACTGGCTTCTTTTCTTTCTTCAACCACCATTTATTGATGAGCTGTTTGTTTCCTTTAACATCTTTGTTCCATAGTTCAAGTGCATGAGCCTTACTCATCATCTTCAAATTGGGGTAAGGAGGTAGGTCAAAGACATGTTTGATCGTGGCAGGGATTAAATCAATGATAACATTACCTTGAGCATCAATATATTGTCTTTGAGTAGGATTATACGACTGTGCAACAGTTAGGATGAACTCAAGACACTGTACATCAATAGGAAAACTAGCTACTTAAGCTAGCCCTAATTCTGCAATTCTCCTTGCTCTTGGGACAACATCCTCTAAAATTGCATCTTTGTGAAACTAAGTTCTAGATCCATATGTCCTACCAATGTGTCAGTTATGTTCATGAATTTAGAGTCAAATTTAGATGGAACTGGGTTCCCTTGATATTTATACTTCATTGTGTAAGGCACTTGTTCTGGTTTTAATCTCTTAGCTCTAGCCTTCTTTGATGTTCCCTCGGATGTTCCCTCAGCAGGTACTTCCTCAGCATGTACTTCCTCTTCAAAGCTAGACATTTGTTAGTTATCCTACAATTTTATGTTATTAGGAAAAGAGGAAATATATATGAGTAGCTTAAAACTTGAGCATTCATATGACATCCATATTAATTCAAGTTAGAATCCAATTCAACAATTTAACTCATCATTTTCGAGCCTTGGGTTAAAAAAAAACCAAGAACTTAGTCATTTTAAACCATAAACTAAATTTTGTCGGCTGTCAAGATCGAGTCATAACTAGGTACCATACCTATGTTTAAAGAAGTTCAGTGCAATTCCAAAGTTTGACCCCGTAGTGTTTAGGGGTCAGGATCAGGATTGAGTCTTGGCTAGGCACCTAGACACATGATAGTCAGATACTAGTGTGTGGTTTGATCTCGCAGTGTGAATGGGAGTCAGGATCAGGTCTTGACTGGGAAGTGGTAGTTAACCAACGAAATCAATGAATGGCATCTCATAGAGTTCTAATCCTGCCTTTGAATCAGACTGTAGGATCGAGTCATCATTTGGAACCAGACCCATCCAAAATGGAAAAGTGTTAGTAGCTTCCTAAGTTCTGAACCTGATAAGACATTGAGAGGCAGGATCAGGACTCTGACATGAACCAAGCCTTAAAATGCTCAATGAGAATGGGTCAAGTTTGAGTTTTGATCCTAACATGTCAAGAATCGAGATTGGGGTATTATCAGGTCCATGTACCAATCGATGGGTTGAAGGTTCGGTGTCGAAACAACTTCCGACCCCGATGGTAATGTGGGGTTCAGAAGTAGGAATTGGAAGAACACTTAGTCAATAATTTAAACCAAACTCATGGTATCGGTCCAACCCTCGATCATGATAGTGATGCAGGGATCAAATAAGTGAAGGAACTAACAACGAGCAGTAGACAAACCTAAGTGTTGGTTTGATTCTCGAGCTTGATAAACATGCAGGGATCAGGAATCGAAAGGGCGATGGATAACAAAGGTGGTAACAAATATAACAATATCCAAAAAGTTCCTTTAAAACCGGGTTACGTGTGGGTTCAAGAAATTTTGATTTATGACGGTCAGCTATTCAAATTGGCAATTCAAACTAGTTTGACCCGAACGTAGAGCAAAACCCTAAACAACCAGGGCATAGCGAGATGGACAATCTCGCGACCAAAAGATAAGATGACGATACCAGAGCACAAAGGAACGCACAACGAACCCAACATGGGTTCAAGAGTGAAGGAAAACACACCAAACAGTGTGAAAGAAAACACACAAAGGCAAAATAAAGTTGAATGAGGAATAGAAAAAGAAAAAGAAAATAAGAACAACACAGGAGACAAAAAGAAATCAGAAAGGAAGCAAAAACAAAGAAACAAGGACAAGAAACACAAGGAAGAACACCTACCTTCGAACGCACCCAATAATTCTGGCAACACGTTGACAAATCACAGTGAATTCTTCAAACCCTAGCTCGGCGTCGCTCTGGTTCAGTTCACCAAACTCTTCAAAGTAGAATGGATAGAAATCGAGGAGCGATGGGATAAAAACCTGTTCGTGCATGCGAGCTATTATGGCATTAATTGGCAGTTGGTCAGGCCTTGGGATTCAAGCAAAGTCATAAATATAAGGTTACTAGAATGAAGGAAAGCGGGGATTGGGATTGATACATGGATCGAGACCAAACTCCAAAAGGTGCAAAGTTCAGTGATGGCCTGAGGCCTGAACCCGATAAATAAACAAGGATTGAAATCGGGTCACGAGATGAACCGAGAAGTTTGAAAAGTTTAAAGTACAAGTCATGGTCCGAAGTTTGATCCCAAAAGACAAGAAAATGGGAATTGAGATTGAGACTTGCAAAAGAACTAGAACTTTCAAAAGGTGCAAAGTTCAAGTCACATTCTGAAGTTCGATCTTGAAGCAAACAAAGAAACGAAAATGAGTCAGACGTCGGGATTGGGCCAAAAATAGGAACACAAGCTTTGAAAAGTTCTTGGTTCTGGTTCCGTTCTGAAACTCGACTCCGACACGAGCAAAACGCTCAAGGCAAAAAGAGGGCCGAAACTGGGACACGCACAAAGACTTATACTTTGTAAATCAACATGTATGAGTGTCGTTATGCGATCCAAATTGGAAAGAACAAAGAAAAGACAAGGCAAAGGACGGGGCTGAGACTAAAACATGAACAGAGACCTGAACCTTTTGAAAGTAACAAGTGCCTGTTCCTACCCAAAACCTGAGCCCAAAAAGTAAAGAAAACAAAGACTTAGGAGGAAAAAAACAACTCGTAAGACTCAAACAAGAATACCAAGGACAAAACAAAAACAAGGGAGGATCTATTTTGACCAAAACAAAATGGGGTGGTTATGCAAGGCATAACTGTAATCAAGTAGGATGCTAGCAAAGGTAGTGGAGTCTAGCTTTATACTTGTTAATTGCATTTGCTTGAAGTTTATAAAGCCTTTATTGTGTGCCCTCCCCTTGTCCCTACTTATAAGTGTGATTAATATTGAAAGGGCAATGTCATTCCTCCAATTAAATGTCTAGTCTCCTATCATAAGAGAATGAACTCCACCTCTTTAATTCATTTCACACATGTCCTTTCTCAATCCCTCTTTCTCTATTGTCCATAAGGATGTGATAGTTTACAATTCTAGTTTATTTCTCATGACCATAATATTATTTGTTAGGTCCTAGACTTTGTTATGCATTTATAGTTTATCATGATCCACTAAGTTACAAACTCTTACATTTAATGTATGTTTAGAGCTTTCATATTTAAGTTCTAAAACTTTCATGTATTTATTTTTTTGTCTAAATTTTACAAGCTCAAGATTATTCATGTGCATATTTAATCAATTAGATAGATTATCATCAAACCTATTAATGAATTAGGTTTCTTACTTAGATGTTGATTAATCCAATCTATAATTTTTGTCTTGTTCAATTAGAGTCTAATCTAAATTTTATTATTGTATACAATTGACTTGCAAATCAAATTAATTCAATTCTCAAGATACCCTACTTTGTAACTATTTTATAAAATCACATTTTGATTTAATACTCTCAACATATGTTCTAAGTTAGTCACACATTATACATTAAATAAGTATGTTTGAATGGTTGATTTCATTAGACCATGCCTATATATTTATGTGTGCACAATCAAACCCATCTAATTATTCTATAGATTCGATCTTTAATCAAGTTTGATTGTATAATTTACACAATTAAAAAGTTCTAAGAAGAGATATTTTTTTATAATCGGTGAAAGTAGTCAATGAATCGCTATGGTACTTCTTGCAGTCACATGATTTGTTGCTTTTTAGATCTAAGGAATACATTTCATTAATTATGTGTAGTCATCATCAACACTAACAACTTTAAAATCATAAGTATTGATCTAATATTATTAAAAATATTAGACATTATATAAACAAATGCTATCACAACTATTGAAACGCCCTCTCGGATCCTTTCCCTACAGAAATAAACTGTCTGTCAGAAGAAAAACTAAATAACTTATCATACAGTACAGTTCAGCATTTACCTCGAAAGAAGTAAAAGTTCGATTTCGAGCTAGATAGGACCCAATTTTTTTTTTCAAAATGTAGGCTATCCTCTTTGAGTCCTAAGTCGATCCATTAACGTGATATATGTTTACGCGCGAATAAAACAAAAAAAGCCTTTCCAAAATTTTCAAACTCTGTGCCGGAATTCTGTTTGACGGCGTCGGGCAAATTTAGAAGAAAACGGAAACGATATTGTGCACAAATTACAATGCAATGGATTGTAAATTTGTAAACAAAGTAAACGGATTAGGTACTCCACTTGCATTGTCTTGCGAAGAAGTGGGACTTTAATGAATGAAAGTTGTGCGAAACTTCTACGTTCCTTCTTCTCCAAGTCTCCTCAGTCCTCAGTCATTATTCTATCATTTCCTCTGTGGGTCCTCTCAAGGACTTTTTCAAATTTTCCAATGAAGTGTAAGTTCTGCGTAACTTCTATGTTTCTTCTTCTCTAGTCGCTTCTGTCTTCAGATATTGTCCTTGTGACTTTCTTTGCAGGTCCTCTCATCGACTTTAAATTATTCTAATGACAAGCGCGAAGTTATGCGTAACTTCTGAGTGTTTTCCTTGTCATTGCTGAGATGGTTCCAAGGAATTGATAAATTTCCCTGCACTTGCCCCTACTTCGTTCTGCTATTTAACATATCACCGACTAGTGGTGGTAAAGAGGTAAACCACAATGGCTCTCGGGATGCTTGGCGGAGCTCTCACGCAGTTTGGCTTGGAAGGGATCTGGAGAACAGGTGTATTCGTTTATAAAGGGTTGAGCGGTTCTGATTGTAAGAAACTCGAACAAATTGTGAATAGTTTGTCGCCGATCGTCAGAGAGATATGCAACTCGACTCCGGAATCGTTACAGAATTCATCGCTGCAAAAATTCTCAAAATTTCACGACAAACTTGCAGAGGGCAATCAGCTGGTAGAAGATTACAAAAAAAGTCGCCTCCGGAAAATCCAGATCAATGAACGCGTTAAGAAGCTGGATAAGTCTATTAACAAGTTCATTCAAAATGACCTTCAGGTCGTTATGGCACTAGCGCAGGCTTATCTCTCCACCAAACTGGATGCTGTGCGTGCCCTGCAGGAAGTCATGTTGAATGCGCAGGTTTCTCTTTCCGCCCAACTGGGAAGTGTGCGTGAAGGAGTCGAAGCCGTGTGAAGGAGTGGAGACTGTGCGCGAAGCCGTGGAAACTGTGCTTGAACGGGTGGATTTTGTGGGTGATGCGGTGGCAACTGTGCGTGATGGGGTGGAAACTGGGGTGCAATCTCTGCGTGAAGCAGTGGAAACTGTGCATAAAGACGTAAAGAATTTAATGTGCAAAATTGAGGAACAACAAATTGACAGATCGCAGCAGGATGGGAACCTCTGCGGTCCTCCAGATACGCCCAACGGCTTCCTGGGTTTCGATGAACACATAAATGAAATGAAGAAGCTTTTGTTGGACGACGGAGTGAATGTGGTTGGAGTTACAGCCATGGGCGGTGCGGGAAAATCAACACTTGCAAAGGCCGTTTGTAAGGACGATGCAATCAGAGGTAACAGCAGCTTGTGCGTTGACGCTTTCTTTACAATTTAAGCTCTTGATGCTTCTGAATTCTGTATTACCTTTAATTTGTGCTGGTTTATCACACTAGCACTTGTACCAGAAGGGGTGCAAGGGTTACACCGATAGAAAATTATAAGAAAACCATGGTAAGTGACTTATGTCAAGTATGAAAAAAGAGGTTTTATCTGAGGGATTACCCACACCAAAAGCTTTGTTAATTTACAAGCAGGCTTTGGGGTACAAGTTCTTTGGTTACAATTCTCCTTCTATCAGTACAAACATCCCCAGAAGTAAGCTTTCAGGGCATACCACAGTTGATATGAAACCTTGGTAGAAGGATGAAGCTTTCTTGAACTAACTATTGAATCAATTCCTATGAATACTCTGTCATAGATTTTAAATTGCCTTAGCACTTTCTGCCGAGGAGCTAAGTAATTTGGCATAAATTTCCAATGTTCTGGTAGGAAATTTATCACAGTGGGATTCAGTATACCAAGATATTCACAAGGAAAGAGTTAGGAAAGCCAAAATGATATGATATACAGAGCTATTAAAGATTATTCTTGGACAGGAGGATTCTAACATGGCCTCAAAAAGTTACTTCATAGACAAATCATTATGTTTCTGAACCATCCCATCAGCTGACAAGTTTATAGAGGTCTGTCCACATCTGGGGTCTTATAGTGCCTTTTTAAATTTTCCAGCATCTAGCTGCAGTTGTATGCACGTAAAGAGCCAGGTGCATAAGCCATAAATCCTGGAAACAATGCAGGGAGACGGGCTAATTGTTTCAGGGAGACGGGCTAATTGTTTTATTCCTAAAAATTTTTAAACTTCATCTTCAGCAAACAGAATAATTTCTAACTAGATCATAAATTCTGTAAGGGAAGAGGATGCTTATGATGCTATTTCTATGAGTGACAGAGAGCTAAAAATTTGCAATTGTGTTTAATTGTTCTTCTGCTGAAGCTTTGAGTTTGAATGCTATTTTGAGAATTATTTATGTTGTTTTCTACTGTTCCCATATTTGTCGTTTCCTTTTGATTTGTCGAATTTCAAATGTTTTTTCTCATACCATTTAAGTTGTTTCCTATTGTTCCCATTTCTGGTTAGTCCTATCAAGATACAACCATGGTTCCACATTCCCACAGTTTCCTGATATATCCTATATAGTATATACTTATAATATTGTTATTTCCTACTTCCTGTCATTCTTCATGTAGTACAGCTGATAAGAATTGCCTAGTTAATCTTTTTCCCCTAAAAGTTAATATAATATCAAATCAGAAAGTAGATTATAGTATCCTCTACCTTCTTTCTAGCATCATCTATACTTAGATTTCAACAGTACTAATATCAAGCCCCGGGCAATTCAGTTCAGATGTTGCAATACCAAAAATTTAAAATAAGCATTGAGCTAGTGACTCGTAATCAGCGGAGAGAACTCAGAAATCTTCCATTCCCTTGGGGCTCCAAATTTTTTCTTTCTCTTAGCTTGAAACCTTTAGGCAGCTGAAAGACGTTCACCATCACTGTACGTGGCAGAATCTACTTTTGTAATCATTGCTAAATCTATTGAGAAGCATAAACCACCTTAAAGCAGCCTGATTGGATCATACTGAAAGGATGATATAGTGTAAGACATTTTCATTATACAATATAAATGTAAATAACATGAATAAGTCATAACCGAAGTCTAATATGATTGGGATTGATTGTCACAGGCATTGGATCCTGTCCTCATCCTCATTTTAATTCCACTGATCAGCCAAATCATTTATCCATTATTAGAAAAACATGGAGTTGGTATGAAGCCAATGAAAAGAATGGTTTTGGGTAATGTTTTTATGTTCCCTCGTATTTGTTGCATCAGGATTACTTCAGTCAGTAACTGACAAAACAACAACATCTGGGTCTACTGGATATTATTCTAACCCCATTACAGATGCAAAGCTTGAAAATAGAATTCACTATGGATTGCTTAATGCAACACATGCAAATGGAAACACAAAGTAGATGTCAATACTTTGGTAGGGACCCCAGTACATATTACTCACAACATCAGAAGTATTATTTAGTATCACTGGACTGGAATTTGCTTATTCACAGGCCCCTGTTTCCATGAAATCGGTTGTTCAGGCAGTGTGGCTTTTGACATCAACTGCAGGTTTGTGTTCTGTCCCACTTACTGTCATAAGCAAATTGATGCTATTTCCAAGTTTATACTCATCATTGAATTCAATATCTATTTAGTATTAACCCTATGAATATTGACAGGTGATATTATGGTAGGTATCCCAGTACATATTACTCACATCATTGATTTCAATATCTATTTATTATTAACCCTATGAATATTGACAGGTGATATCATAACCCTATGAATGTTGTGAGTACATATTACTCACAACATCAGAAGTATTATTTAGTATCACTGGACTGGAATTTGCTTATTCACAGGCCCCTGTTTCCATGAAATCATTTGTTTAGGCAGTGTGGATTTTGACATCAGCTGCAGGTTTGTGTTCTGTCTCACTTACTGTCATAAACAGATTATGCTATTTCCAAGTTTATACACATCATTGAATTTAATATCATAACCAAAATAACAAAAAATAAGGCAAAGCCTTTCCCTTCTCCCTTGAAAACACACAGAATTTCTAAATGATAGCCATAGCCTGGTGGCACACCTCCTCCGTCAACAGCTCCAGTAGCCCTTCCATTAACTCACCATTGGTGTTCATAACAAGCCGCTCCAGGCCTTTCCTTGAAAGCATCTGTAAGAGAATGGCGGCATGAAACCGTGCGTTGGAGGTACCTCTCTTAAGAATGCATGCCGGGGCAGCCAGGCACTTACTTGTGGCGACCAAATCCAGCGTCTCGTCCAGAAAGCATCTGTAAGAGAATAAAGAATTCTCAAGGCCTCCTTGCAGGCCGCCACAACTTCGTAGCAGCAACCCTCATCATACCTTTCTGTGGAATAGCTTTCAATGACAGAGATTAGGGCAGCCGGTGCGGCAGAGGAAGCAATGAACCGCCTGTTGCTTTCGCTCTCATCGGCCACTGATCTCAGCTTCTTCAACGCTTGCACTCAAATGACTCCATGGACATCCATCAAAGCATATTAAAAAACAGATTTTTGTCAGATGATGTAGTTGAAATTTTTCTTCATTTCTTCGCAGGAATCATCAAAGAGTTGTCGGCACAGACCAACCGACTAACTCCATTCACCGCTACCCACCTTACCATCGGTCATAAATTCTTCAATAACTGCTGTGTGGCGTAAAATTGTTTTCCAGCCGACGGAAGAAGATGGTATATACGCGTGAGACAGGTTTTGCTTGAAACTATATATAGCCTATCGGCTAATTAAGTTTAGGTACGGGAGCGCTTAAAAAATAAATATTTATTTATAAACGCAGTATAATCAATTTTGAACCAGAGATATGCCGCTTTCAATTATTATTAAGCGATTAACCGTTGAAACCATGATATGTATATAGAAGGGTAAAAGAAAGGGTGTAATTTTAACCTCTACGCTTCAGAGAGGGAAACATAATTTTTCTGAAGTTTCTCACAATTTGCAGCGCTTTTTGACAAGAAGAGAGTAGTGAACAATCACCTCTCACAAAGCCCAGAACCTTATTTTATTGTATAATCCAATAAATTATTTGTAGTAAGATTTGACAGTTTCAATTTAGAATAATTATGTATAAATTTTTGGTTTGCTTGTGCAACATTTTTAGCATCAAAACATCATTTTCTATTTCATTTTCATGATCTGATCCAGAATGTTACACAATCACAATTCACACTAATGTTTGATAAAATATTTAAATAATATTTTACATTGTTAAATTGATTTTGGATGAATGTTTACTTAAAGATCATGAAATTATGGTAATTAAATATGATAAGTATCTCATTTTTCTTGGATTTGTCATAGATGGATTATTTGCATTCGATTTGTGCTTTAAAAAATGAATGCACTTTTTATTTTCAATTAATTAATAGATTCAGTCACACGTGCAATCAGTTACCTGCATAGACATTGTCAAGTTTTGCCTCAGTTGAACAGTGACAAAATTGACCTTTTAAGTCATTCAGTTTTACCCTGTATTTGTAACTCCCAAAAGAGGAAAATAAGTCTTTCTAATATTTTCCATGATTTGCAGAGTACTTTAAGGAGAGGGTAATATACATTGTCGCTTCAGAAAGCCCAGATCTTCTAAGTATCCTCAAGGTGATGTGGAAAAACATTATTGATCGCCCAGAACCTCATTTTACAAATGTTGAGGATGCATATGACAAATTGGAATCACAAATAAAATCAATAAAAAAACCCACTCTGGTGGTGTTGGATGACATTTGGTCGAAGCGCGACCTTAAAAAACTGCTTTTTGAAGAGAAGCAATACAAAACACTAGTAACCACCAGAGATAAAAACGTTATCCCAAAAGGACCCAAGACACGCTTTTATGAGCTACCGTCGTTGCAACCGGAGTATGCTGTGTCACTTTTCTGTCAGCATGCCTTTGGCAAACCTTCCATTCCAATTGGTCGAGATAAAGAACTGGTCGAAAAGGTGGCCTCCTGCTCATAATACCTCACCTGTTCTTCGTTTGCTTGCTCTCTTCAACTGTATTCTCCAGGTCTGAATTTTTCATTTACTTGTATTCACATGCAGGTGCAACAAGAGTGTAATGGATTGCCACTAGCTCTTAAAGTAATCGGTAGCTCTCTGTATGGTGAGTCCGACAGCGTTTGGGAACGAGCTGAGGAAAGGCTTTCAGCAGGAGAACCTTTCAAAGATGACCACAAGGATTTCATTCTTGATAAACTGAAAACAAGCGTCGATGTGCTGGACAACATAGAAAAGCAGTGCTTCTTGGACCTGGGTGCATTCCCACAAAGAAAAGCCATTCCTGCAAAGGCATTGCTAGACATTTGGGTTTATGTTCGTAGAATGAATTCGGACCAAGCCAATATGCTGTTATGGAAGTTTGCAGATCGTCATCTATTAGATTTGAAGAAGAATCCCGGGTAAGGAGCGTGCCTACTTATATGTCTCTTGTGCTTCACATCAAATTCGGTTGATGGAAGGGGTTTTGAGACCAATTTTGAAATAAGAAGTTTGGCCTCATCATATAGAAGCTCCAAATTTCTTTCGAACTTTCGCCTGATTTGTTATATTTTTAAACCTTGTTGGTAGCTGAAACATGTTGTGATAAATAAAATTTATTTAATCAATTTAATTTTATCGTTTCTGATACCATAATTTCTTAATAACACGTTTCCCTAACATGTCATGCCAGGACTGCAGATAATACAGATGACTGCATGGATGCATATTCCTTCTGCCAACATGATGTAATGAGAGATTTGGCCCTGTATTTGGCGAACCAGGACAATAGTAGGAGGCTATTTATGCCTAAAATGGAAAATTGCTTTCCCTCAGAGTGGAAAACAAATAGAGCTCTTTCATCTAAAGCCCAGATTGTTTCCATTCACACGGGTAACTGCTACAACTGGTCCTTTTGATTGTAATTCAAGTTTGCCTGTGATTTTGCTTCCTACACAAAAATACTGGAAACTTATCACAAATAGATTAAAAAAAAATTAATCATAGCATAGTTTTGACTTCAATGTTTGTTGGGAATATTTAGGGGCAATGAAGGGCACAAACTGGCCCAAAGTGGAGTTCCCTGAGGCGGAAGCTTTGGTTTTATATTTCACTGCAAGTGAATATTGCATTCCAACGTTTTTGCACACAATGAAAAATCTCAAGGTTCTGATAATCCATAATAGTGACGGAGCAAAACGAAGCAAGCTCAGTGGAGTGGCTGGTTTTCAAGAACTTTCTCAACTTAAAGCTCTGCATCTTGAAAAGCTGATAGTTCCTGAGGAATGCAAGGTCTTGAAAAGTTTGGAGAAAATAAACATGAGTCTATGTGAGGGGCTTGGTAGGGATAAAACGTTCAACTTTCCTGTGCTTTTGGAATTTAATGTGGGCTACTGCATTGATCTTGAGGAGTTGCCAGCAGAACTCTGTTCTTCAATTTCCCTGAAAATATTATCAGTTACTCATTGCCATCGCCTTGCAAAGCTACCTGATGAGCTGGATAAGCTTGAATCACTCAAGGAAATTAGATTGTGTGAATCTCTAGGCTTGGAAGCCCTACCATCCTCCATCTGCAGTCTTAAAAAACTAAAACTCCTTGACATCTCATCGTGCATACATTTGAAGGTGAACAGGGGAGCACGCAGTGAATTGAAGGAAACTCTTCAGACATTAGCCACACTGGCATCCCTTAAACGGGTGATTTGTGATAAGAAGAATGAGTGGCTATTCAAAAGGAACTCCAGGACTGACCTTAAAGTTCAAGCTGTTGGGGAGAAAGAACCCAATTTGGATTGGCTGGATTGGGAAGGGAGGAAATTAGAGTTTTGATGGGTACACCATACAATATGGTGTTGGAGGCTCTTAGCTGTGTACGATTTCTTATGAAATTAACTTTTGATAGAAACATCATACAGTATTGATATTTTATGTGTACAGTATTAATCAT
This sequence comes from Sequoia sempervirens, assembly GCA_007258455.2. Taxonomy (NCBI): domain Eukaryota; kingdom Viridiplantae; phylum Streptophyta; class Pinopsida; order Cupressales; family Cupressaceae; genus Sequoia; species Sequoia sempervirens. The sequence goes on from VDFB02193867.1 coordinate 225,463,038, forward strand.
TTTTTTTTTATGAATAGGCAGCTATCTATTACTTCAAATATAAAGATACATATTCACAAAAAAAGGGTGGGTGGTAGAAAGGCACACCTCAAGAGTCAAATGGGCAACGCCTATAAAAACAATAGATCACGTGGGCTAAGCCCAAAAGTCCAAAATTACAAAGTAGATAGAAAGGCCATTAAGCGGTTAGAAGTGCCAGCAAAGCCGGGAGGGTTTGAATGACAGTATTAATCATTTTGAATGGTATTAAATATAAAATTAGTATGAAATGGCTTGAAACATAAAGGATGCAAGGTATAAATGGTAAGCATTGTGTTATTTAATTTGTTTTTTTTTTTTTTTGATATGGAGTTATGTATAATGTATATGATTTTGTTTTTTAAGTTGTAATGAATTATTTTTTATAATTTATGGACTTGTGAGGCATAAAACTATTGTAAACATTTTTAAAAATAATAATTCCAAATCTTTTACTAAAATGGCAAGGTTAATTAGTTAAGGTAATAATAAGACAACCAATATTTTGAAAAAGAGTATATTAATTGCTACTTAGGTTAGGGAGGTTTGGTAGACCTAAGAAGATTTTTGAGGATAAGTCACAAGTCTTATTCAATATTGTGTATCTTGACATTTCATCTAATTCATCTCATTGCCTATGGTCCATGTCATGTGAAACAAATATTGTTAGCATAAAAATATAGTTGTACAAACTCAATAGATTATAATATATTATTTTGGATAGAAAACATCATGTCATTGAATAAAGAATCTGACCAATACATAGTGAATTTCCTAGCAAAATAATAACTACATAAATAGAACATAAATAAGAATGGTTTATTTCTATTTTCAATCTTTAACCTAGATAAATTAAGTCTATATATATAAAGACTAACTCATTTCAAGTGTACTTGCCAACTACTTTGCAAAAGGTTAGGGTGTTGCATTATAGATTCCATTGGTTGGTTTTTATGGTCATTGTCATGTTCACAATTTGCTAGCACTTGATTGAAGTTGGTTTCTAATATCACTAGTAGTCAATGCATTTTCCTCTAGAGTTTTAGATGACTTGATTTTTATAATGTTGAAGTAGTCCCTACTAATATCATATCCTTAATAAGATTTTGGCTTCACAATGTTCAATATGATACACAAAATCAAGAATCATTATACAATTGGGTTCACTTTAAAGATCCATGCATACTAAAAAAATATATCATATGTAATTCTATTAAAGAAGGCTCATCTCTAATTTTGCTAGTTTAATGAGATCTATTTAACATTTCTATTGAAGAAGAATAAATATTTCAAATGGAATCCTAAAGGTAGAGAATATTTAAAAAAAATAAAAAAATCCTTATAAATTGTGTGACATTGTTTGATTTGTTTGGGAAGATAGATCTATTGTTTATTACGGAAAGGTTACTTGATTCTTTTATGGAAGTGAGGTAGATTATTGTATTTAGTATAAAGATCTATTTTTCTTGATGTGTTTGTACATATTTCATATTAAGGAATGAGTGGACATAGTGGGTATTAATACTATGTAAGGATTATAACTTATGTAGCTAATGGTTAATCTAGTTGATTCTAGAGTCACTTAGGTTACTTCAAAGATGAGTTAGATATATAGAGAGAGACAACAGGTTATTCTTAGGGTTAGGATAATGCAATGAAGGGGGTAGCCTATGCATAAATTATGAAGTCAATACAAATTGAGCTAGGAAGGTGGGTGAAATATATGACATCTCTTGGAAGAGAGAATGAAATACTTTGGCCAAAGTAGTGTAAGTTGTCACTGTTTACACTATCACTCACTATGATTTAGGTTTACATACTAGGTTGAGGTATGTCATATTAGAAGGTTGTAGCCATTGTGTGACAGATCTAAATATGTAGGAAACAACACCAAGCAAAGAAAAGGTCAAATTTAATTATAAGGTTACCAAACCAATCTCTTCGTCGAAGGGTAGGGACATCTATTAGTTTGATAGTTGTGTAGGGAACCACAATTAGTCCAATTTTGGCATAAAAACACTTGAGTGATGTTTCTCCTCACCCCACCACAACAAAACCCTATGATTTGCTCCACTTTTTGCTCCATTTTTTGCTTCCACCCACTATTTTAATGTATTTTTTGGCAATTTTTGAAAACATCGGCGTTATTTATCAAGATGGCGCAATTTTTGGCATTTATGGCACCGATCAGTACAATTCAGTGCTAATTTAGGTGCTAATTACCGTCTGGAGTAACACCATCTTTATCGCTGATATTAGCTTCGAGTGTAGCACCACTTTTAGCTCTGACTTTAGCTTTGCATTTAGCTTCAGGTTTAGTGCCGGTTTAGACACCCCTATGTTGAAGAGACTTATTTATATGTCTCATCGACGATGTAAAATAGTGAAATGTCAACAAGATATGGGCATATCAAGGAGAGAATCACTTATGTCACATCGACAAGGTATATCTACAAGTGCTCGGCGAAACACAACTCTTGGATATAACAAAGTAATGTCGATGAGACATTGAGATATTGGTAAGACAAATAAGATTGTCTCATCGACACTCTTCAAGTAATGATCAAAAGTATACACTGCTATACTGCCAAAAAGGTGAGCAACATATGTGGTAGAGCAGTATACATTGCAACCCCGCAGCAAGAAGCCTTGAGCAAGGTGGTAGTGCAGTAAACAACAGAAGGGAAGGGAAAAACACCGCTATATCACAGTGATAATCACAAGTCTCCCCAACATGGTAGAGTTGCACCGATATATAAAGGAATACCACTAAAGGAAAATATCGATGAGACAATGGCATATTAGCAAGAGATATTAACTTGTCTCATTGACACCAACAACCAACATCAGAGGAACATAAGATCTAATGTTGATGAGACATTGAGATATCGATAAGACAAATAAGATTGTCTCATTGACACTCTTCAAGTAATGATAAAAAACATACACCGCTATACCGTCGGGAAGGTGAGCAACATATGCGGTAGAGCGGTATACACCGCAACCCTACAACAAGAAGCCTTGAGCAAGGCGGTAGTGCGGTAAACGTGGCATCATTATAATTTACAACAAATCACATCAGTTTCCAAAATTAAATGCTATTAAATTATTAAGGGTTGCCAAAACTATTATGACCGAATATTGCGCCATCCAAAGATAAGTGAGTTTTCCCAATATCACACTCAATTGCAGTGCACTAGCGTGGCCTGAGCTAACGATATGAGAAGAAGTCCTGCAAGCGTGAAATATTTGAGTAAGTGCATGAAAACTCTCTGAAAGAGATTTGTTAATATAAAAAATCTTTCAAGGTTTTTTCATCTAAAGCCATAGTAGAGAAAATTGAAACATGCCTCCTAAAAGAAAACAATCAGAAGTAAAAGATAGTTAGCCTAAAATTAAAGATGAAGAACCTAAAGTAAAGAAGAGACCACTCCATTAGTCCATATTAGATATACTTCCACAGTCTACTAAAGATGGTAATAAGAATTTTCTCGTGGACACCGCACAAAGTTGTAGGGATGCCCTCATTTCCAAATCTGGATGGGACCTATTTTGGTATTATTATAGTAAGAGAAATGAGAAGATTCTAGTGTCAAACACTTGGATGTTGGATATAGGAAGGTTGATTGTACCAAATGTTTTTGTTGATGTAGAATTTATCAGACTGCTAGCCAAACACTATCACTCAGCTACCAAAACAATAAGGTTTCCAAATGGCACAGTATTGGTAGAAGTAACCAGAAAAGCCATCATTGAGTGTTTTGGCTTAAACAAGCAGGCTTTGACCAAGATAGACCTGCAGAAAAGTGAGGAGGATTATGCTAGGTTAAAAAAGACTTATAGAAGTGATGAGGTACCCCTATATATGAAAAGAGGCATTGGTAACAGAATATTCCCCATCTCTACTACCACTACTAAACCATTTAATGTGACAGATTTTTAGTATTACTTTGTGAATACATATTTAGCTCTTTTCCAAGTGTTGGGGATAGATGCTTAAGATAAAATGCCAATAGGCCCAATGATGATGGCCATAAGAATTCAAAACCCTAAAACTAATATTGAATATGACTTTGCTTCATACCTTGAGAAGGCGTTAGATGATGAATTCTCCCAAGTTATAGAGGATAAAGCATTGATTACATTCAGACACTATTCCCTACTGTGTCATCTGATATTATACTAGAATAGGGACCAATGGACTCAAAGAATGGACTTGGCTACAGTAAATGAGCAAGGGAATCCCACACCTATCTAGAAATGGTGCTATATTTGGGACAGCTAGTTCAAGAATTCAATCTTTGTTGTATTCTAAGAGGACTTTGTACAAAAAATCCTTCAAGTTCTTGGGTATGCAATACCAAGATTGCCAACCAAAATGTTGCAACTAGTGAGACCTTTGGATTTAAGACTAGAGCAAGGTCATACACACAATTTTGGAGATTGGTTCTTCCTCCCAGAAGTTACAATAATAAGAGTTTATGGATGCCCTATTGCTCCACACATACTACTAAAATTTGTGCCCCTAAAATTAGCATTTCTTGAATTTATGTGGCAAATGATGTGGATGGAGAAAGATGTAATGCACAAGCAGAAGAAAGGTACTTTCCTGCCAAACCATACCAAGTGTGAAGATTGGACTGTAGGCTCAGAAACACTAGAGGAGTTACAATATTATTTGAAGATAAGATATGCATTGCAATCTGGAAAAGAAAGAGCCTTTGACTCTGAAAATCATATGAACAACATAAGGCACAATCTTCTTACCAAAATGATAGTGCCACACCAAGTGGATTTTGAAGAAGATGTCATAAGGAACTACATTACTTATAATGATGTATTTAGTAGAAGGAAAAAATGGGAATCTATGAAGAATCTTGAAGAAAGGATGAAGCGGAGGTCCAAGTATTTCCTAGGATACTTTGTTGAGGAAAAGGACCCCATCAAGAGGATATAATTGATAATTGGTAGATCTGAAGAATTGTACAAAAAGAAGGAAGCATATCTCAAAGAACATCATAGTGGTGCAACTGCAGAGCATACCCTAGGTGAAACCTTTGAGCCTCCCATGGAGCAGTTACCTCGGGCCCAAAAGATAGAAGATAAGAAGCATTGAACAGTTAGTACCTTATGCGGATACTGAAGAGGTGGGTGATATTGAGGAAGTGGCTATAGTACTATAGTCATTGAAAGGTGATATTGAAGTTGATCAACCCATCCTTGAGACTTTTGCCCATAAACATGAGAAAATGATGGGTGATGTAGAAAAAAAAAGTACAGAGGTACATGAAGATGAAAGGGAAATTGCAGCCAGGAGATTCATAGAAGATGATGAATTCATTAAGACTCCCGAGTTTAAGGATTTTTGGATGAAGATGAAGATAAAATAATTTCAAGAGAGGATGGAATCAGCTCAAGCAGGAATTGAAGAATTAGAGAAAAATGAAATGGTAGCACATAATTTCTAGAAATTAAGAGTTGAAAACATTGACATTAGCCCCCAAAAGGCTAGAGAAATGGTCTTGAAGAGCAATATGCTCATTTTCCCTAGCTTGGAATTAAAGAAAATGTTTCTACTTCATCAAGTGCAGGCTCACGAAGATCCAATGCTAGTTGCAAAATTTGACTCCAATGAAGGTGTGAGTGGAACTGGGTATAACCCAAAGATTGAAACCCTGGCCATATGGATCAAACAAAAAATTACACAAAAGCCAAAATTATTGGATGTAATTCAAGGGATGAAAGGGGCAGCGATGGTAAGGACAATACACGATACCACCCCTTTGGAGGTAGCCACAATGACCATGCATTTGACCATGTTCACTCGAGCAACTGTTTAGGGATTAGAAGATAGATTGAAGGAGTATGAAAAGGAACAAAGGTTCCTAAATGATGAAGTTAATAAACTGTTCATGGAGAATGTCAAATTGAAAGAACAATTAAGAGAAGTAGGACCCTCACAAAGGAAGGAGATGGTGTTATATAGGCCTTCTATTGCTCCAATGGATATTGTGAAGAATATTTCTATATAACAGGTAAAATCTCCAGAGAAGGAAGTCGATGATGTAAAGAAGGCCAACAATCAAACCCAAGATGAAGTGAAATGACAAATTTGTGAAGTTATGGAAAAGATTCTTGAGCATAGGATAAAATTAGTTATGGATAAACTGGAGAATGTGCATGATAGTTATAAAACACTTCAGCAGATAATGGATCAAATAAAGACACATATGCTTGTATTAGATCCTTTGTTCAAAAGGTGGCAACCTATTCACCACACTTTGGCTAAGTTATGCAAAGTTCTACAAAGAAGTTCTGATGTACCCACAACATTAAAGCCAATTGAACAAACTATGAAGATGATTATTAATGAATTTCAGTATGTACAAGGGTTTGATAAAAAAATTGTAACACAAATGGATTTATTCCATACTTGCAAACAGTGGTATATACCTAAAATTGTGAGAGATGGTCATTGGTTGGAGGACTTGGATAAGTGGAAGAAAGAATTCAGTTAGGTTGTTCATAAGTGTGTAACTCATATACAGGGGGATGATGATACCAGTCTTCCCAGACTAAATTAGATCATGGATGGGTTAATTGTTCTTGATGCGAGATACCTAAAGTTTGTCAATGATACAAAGGCATTAATAGATAGTTGATGGAAAACTCATCTTGCAAACATGCAAAAGATCTAGGAATATAAGTGGCCATCATATTTTATGGTGTATCAGTGGGAGGAAAAGTATTTGGTTTTAGAAGAATAGGACACTGAGGCGAGATCATTTAGACGTTCATCATGGAGAGGAAGAATTTTCCAGATCAATGATCATGGGTCTTCTATGTTGAATAATGGAATCATATGTCAAAATGTCTTAAGTCTTGTTATTTCATTAATTATGTTAATTAAATAGTTGTTAGTAAAACAAGTAGTTATGAAAGGTCATTTCCTTTTGTAAAAGGCCTATAGCTTGTTGCTTCCTATATAAATAGGAAACCAAGGCCTAGTTTTAAATTATCATCATCATATATCATTTCCATTTTGAATTTTTTTGTTATTAATATATACCAATTGAAGCAATATAATGGATACCATCTTATTATCAAAGATTCTCCATTACTGTGTTATCATTCTATATTTTTCTTATGTTTTCCATACTTATTTCTTATATTTGAATGAATATTAGTTATTGAGCCTCAATACTGTGCTTATGTGAATGAATATGCTGATATAGTAAAGCATTTATTGTGGATGTTGGTAGAGCTGCAATTTTTTTTGAAAATTTTAGCTTATTTTGCCTTGTTACATGTTCAACATAAAAATGGAAACTATTTAAAAATAATAAAGTTAACAAAGTTGCTTATTTAAATAATTTTGAGTTACGTGCATTAATATTTTATTAACTTTTGTGTCTGCATGAACATATGTTGATACAAAATGAATGGAAGAAGCATCCAAGTAATCCTAATTTTTTCTGCCAACAATTCATACCAAAGATTGAACAATTTAAGGATATTGCAATAGGTATTAATTAAGGATATGATGATGATGATATATTCTTGTACTTTTATATTCTATAAAACATTCCTTATTTTCTATGAAACAATGTATATATTCTTGTACTTGTAAATATTATTTTACTGTTATGTCTATTAAATAAAATAGATCTTAAATAAAAAATGCTTCACCCTTTTTTGTAAGTGAGTACGTGAATTATTGTTTAAGGAAAAATATTACAGTGTTTACATTTTCAGTTTACTAGTTTCAAATCTTCATTTGCTATATATATAAAATTGTATGTGCTCTTTATCTCAAATGACATAAAACAGTAATATCATCAAAATCAAGGTTTTCAATTTCAACACCATCATTTCCACACTTTTCATATCCTATTCATAGACTACCTCTTTTATACAATAATTACTATAAAACACAATTTTGACAACATAGTTTAGAAAACATCAGTCCACACTCATTTATTATTCTTTGTTTTTTTTCCGTTAAGAACATTCTTAGGGAGACCTTGTTCTTCCCTCTTCTTTCATGCAGGATTAAGTTTTAAGAAGGGGTAATCAATCAATAACTCATCCCCAATGGTAAGGTCCATAATAGCCTCAACCATTATCAATCTATCAACCTCTCTTTCCATATCTCCATCTTTATCATTTATAATCTCAACAAATTGACAATTCGGTCTTACATTAGGGTCCCTTCCCTTACTACTATTTATAAATCTTGCAATATTTTTGTGTGTGTATGCACATCCATCTATATACATAAGATGACCTCTATTCATTTATTTTCCACTTTCCAATTGGAGACGATGTGTATACATATTAAAATTTAGACCATATGCTGACATGCTAGGCTTATATTCTGTTAGCCTTCTCCATTCACCATTGTAATATGATGGATCATAATATGGTATTAATCTCCTAGTGGTTTGTTCTGAATTGTTTCTATGTTTCGATCCCACATGTACATTTTGGACAATAAAGAGGCCTAGATTCTCTCCATGAATATTGGAGGTTGTATCATGTAGCTGTATCCCCAAAATTGAAACACCTCGTACACTCTAGGTAGTTGTTGATCACTAGGCCAAGCGCAATATAGTTGACGATCAAATGTCTCTTTGTAAATTGATCTCAAACTCAACGGAAAGTCATCATCCCCATCACATTCATTCTCATAGGGTATGTAGTCCACCTTCCCCTTGTCTTTAAGTAAATTATGCATCTTCACACTGGTTCTTGTTTTGTTACTTGTTTTCGTCAATTCCTCATCTTCTGATCTGGTATATTGGCACATATTTTTGTTAGATGTATGATATGATAAATAATCATTGCCCTCTAGGCTAGAAGTTGGTGATCTAGGAAAATTTAAACCAAGAACTTTATCCTGCAAGTATCCATTAAGAAAAAAATAGTTATTTAAATAATATAAAACAATGTTTAAACAAAGTACATGTTATTTATATCAAATTGGAAAATTCCTCACCACAATTCCTATTGGATTTGAATCGATTGTAGGAGGGATACTACTGATTGGAAGCTCATCATATATGTAATGTCTTTGTACAATCGCTAGTTTGAATTGTTTCTTTCCACGACATACATAACATCCATAAACAATAATTTTCTCAAAGTATTCATCCCATGTACTATAGTCCTGACCTACCTCTTCTTCAGTGCAATCATTTTTTGTGTTTGTAGTATCCATTGTCATATACTTTTCCACCCGCTATTGTCTACGTGATTTAATAGTTTTAGGTCCACGTCCACGTACATATCTTGTTCTTTTGATAATTGAACGCTTAGGTTCTACATTTTCTCTAATCTCCATCTAAAATTATCAACATGCATTAATTTATGTCAATATTGGATAATACATTATAAATTTCAATAATAATGTGAAAAAATATGGACATATCACAAAATGCCATCAAATAATTTTTTCCTAAGTTAAGTCATAAACACCTTCCTCCTTTGGTTGAGGTTGCTTTCTCTTCTTACCTCTACTGTATCTGTAGATTCTGTTCTCTCATCTATTTCCATGGCCTCCTCTGTGAATAAAAATTCCACCATAGAAGATTTCACTGCACTACCGCTAAGAAGGAAAAATCAGCTTGTGGGACCGCAGTAAAAACCGCTCTACTGCATCGAGCTGATGAAGGAGCCACGGGACAACAGTGGTTACCGCACTACCACACGCCAATGGTAGAAGTCTTGCGAGACTGTGGGAGTCACAACAACACTGCCAAGAACAAAAGGAAGAATTGTGTGCCGCCACAGAAGCTTTCACTGCACTACCATCGAGAAGGATGAAGTACCTTGCAAAACCATGGTAAAAACTGCTCTACTACACCGAGTTGATGAAGGAGCCATAGGACAGTGGTGGTCACAAAAACAAGGCAGGAGTTGAAATTATTTCCAACACTCTGGGTCTTGTGATACACAACAATGAAAATAGTCACTATACAACAATAATAGGCGCACTTGATGCTACTTTATACGTCCCCAACATATTACATTAATGGAAAATTTTAATGATGTCCACAAGACCAAGCGGCCTAAGGGACTGAGAACCAAAAAGCTAAGGAATCTCCAAACTCTTTTCCATGTTGGACCCTCTTTTATGAATTTTGACCAAAAAACTAGCTGTCTTGCTGATCTTCTACTCCTCAAATAACTCATCTAGATTGTCAGCCTTTAAGTTGAATTTTTATGAGAAATTCGATTTAGTTTGCGACACCATAGGTAAGGTTACAATTCTTTTTCTTGCTTGAATTCGTGATTGTTTACTACTCTTTGTATTTTATTTATATTCGTGATTGTTTATTGGTTCGTGGCCTAACCAATCCAGGCAACCTCTAAATTGCCCCATCATTATAAATTGTAAAACCTTTGAGAAACCAACACAAATTTTTACCCTACCCACTTGAGCTTTGGCTCAAAATATCATAGCACAAAGCGAGGATGCCTCTATATTCTTTCCCTAACCTAGGAATCAAGGAAATAGTGAATTGCTTGGAAAATCTAGGAATTGGGTCAGTCATTGCTGAGCAACTGCTGAAAATAAATGCAAAAATAGCTTGGTTTTTCCCAGGCGTGCCATAGTCACCGATGCCATGAAAAATTCGTGCAAGATTGCATTATGAAAGAGTTATCATGATAAGGTTATCAACACTAAAAAAACTGAGAGAACATATTTTCCTTAGGTTATCAACACCAAGCAAATGGGCAACAAACATATTTTCCCACAAACCAAAACTTTCATACCACAAACTGGATGAAAAATTTCATACTTAACAGTGTGTACTTCGTTTGCCTCCATAGACTGGACAAAAATAATTTGTCCTAGGTCGCCTCAAAATGTCAAGCAATGGAGGGAAGCGAGCATTGACGACAAATTTTGGCCACAATGAGGTAATTCATTGTCAATTTATAGATTTGTAAATGTTTCCATTGTTTCTTTGAATTTTACTTTTTAGTTTTTTATTTCTAAATTTAAAAGAAGAAATATAATATATATATATATAGGAACATGAGACTGACAAAGATAAAGAGGAATTGGCTTCTATATTGGGGGTAGATGTAGTGAACAAATCAGTTAATGTGGACTGAAACAATCTATTAATGCCTCTCAAACATTGCAAACAAATCAATTGTGTCAAAGGGAATCAATTGATTCCCCAACCAGTCTTGGATCAAGCAGAAGATCCACAAGGAAATCAGTGACAGTAAACTCTAAGAATGTGGAACAAGGAGCAGAGACTTCCACTCTTGGGACGTAGAGTTCCACCATGCCATGTTATCAATCTTGCATTGGTAGCTATAATACAAAGATAGAATACAAGGTGGTTTCAAGGGAAGTACGGATGATAGACACTAGGAAAACGTTTGTGAATACGTTGAAGGAATCATGCCTTCAATGGTTCAAACACCATCTACATTTTCCATTCTCAAAGATACCCATGCACCTAAAAAAAATAGTTATCCATGACATGGAGACTGATTTTGGCACAGGTTGGCATGTAAAGAAGATAAAGCTATGAATGTCTCAAAACTGCAAGAGATTTTGGTGCAACCAAACAAAGAAGATAAAAGGAATCCCTCTTGAGCTAAGGCAGAAAAAAAGGCCAATCGATGCAAGTGTGAAATTATGGAGAGAGCTTGTAAAAGCATATGAGAAGTCTGATGCACGGAGGAAGTCCAATGATGAGAGTACGTAGGTATTTAAATTTTATCATAAGGTTATATCAAATTTATTAAATGATATTTAAATTTTATTTGTGCATAGTTAAATTGAATTAGTATATGTTTCAGGACAAGGCCTCCAAGGCTAGGCTTGAGAAACTTCATGCCACACATCGCAATGGCTAGAAAGGTTTACAGGCCTTGATTTGTACATTTGTAAGTATATTTAATATGTTAAATGATATTTTTTTTTATTTCGTTGGAAAAAGTAAATGATTGCATATTAATTAGTTTTACTAGTCCATGTGCCATGTTTTGAGAGGAGGAGAAATATGGCCGCCATCCAAAGCAATTTGAAAAGAATATGTTACAAAGCAAAAAGTGGAACGATTTTATAATTTGGATGGAGAACGAGGTATCAATAGTTGAGTTTCAATAACTTAGTTGGATATTGTTGTGTTAATATATCAATTTGTATCTCTTGTGTTGAGTTGTTTATTGATGATAAGATGAGTAAATAGAGCTCAAATCTTATGATTACAAGATGACCATTTATGTGCATGAATAAATAGTAGAAGGATGTAGATGAACTCAATTCATTTGACTTTATGCCTCTAGGTAGGCATTCCTCTTGAATCTATAATATCAAGTGCCCAAGACTTCCCTGTAGCTTTTACCTTTTGCTGCCACCTTTCCTCTTCACTATGAGACTCATCTCCTTTATCCTTATATGCATTTTTGGCTTTAGATTCTAATTCATCCCATGTTTTACCTTCCTCCTCTTTAGAGTTTTCTTCTTCTTCTTCGTCCTCCTTTGACTCCACAAGAGATTCATCTTCTAAACCTTCCTCATCTGATTTTGATTCCTCTTCTACATTAGAGGGTTCACATCCTTGATCTGTCTCTTCTAAATTATCAGAATATGAATCACTAGCTTCCATATTCAAAAATTCCCAACCAACATCTTCAATAAATTTATCTGGATCATCAGTAACTCTTCAATTTTTTCCGCCAGTTCAAGTTCATTATGCTTTCATAATACTTTATCCATGGAGTTCAACCATTCCTTGATGCCATCAAGTGAAGATTGAGGAATGTCGTACATGTGGAGTACATCCCACTTGAATTCTTTGAAAACAATAGCCATATCAAATTCCTTTTTCCCAACTCCTACTCTGTCAAGGTTAACAATCTCAATCTCACTAATAGTGATTACTAAGAAAGGTAATTCCACCAACTCTATCAAACAGCTTACCGCAGGGACAATAAAAGCAGAGGCTTTGAAAGGAATTCCATGAAAACCAATCGCTCTAAATGGTATATCAAACTCTAGTTAAAAATATTTTAGATGAGGTTGCTCCCATATAAGCTCTCTTACAAACTTGACAAATCCTTGAAACTCTCTATTAATTTTATTTTTCCTGTCCCTCTCTTGCTGTCCTTCCTCAATTTCATCAGGATCATACATTGACCTTCTTGCCCCTCCTAAATTTTGGACCACATCCATTACCTCCACATAAAACTTTAAATCCTTAGTCTTCTTGGTTCCCATGCTATGATATGGTTATGCAAATGAAAATGAAACAAAGTAATCATCTCCTTCTCCGTTGGCTAGAAGAATGCATGCTTAATGTTTTGATACATGATATCAACTCTCTCTTCTACTCTCATGGTTGAATACCGAAATCCAGTATGGTGGGCCTCTAGAGTTCCAGTCATCTTTCTTCCTCTTCCACCAAATGTTGGTCTGATCCACACGTTTTCCAGCCTAATTGGCTTTGTTTTTGAAATTTGAAGTTTCTCCCGAGTCACCAAGGTAGCTTTCTCTGCCTTTTCAGACTCTTTCATTGCTACAGATTGTCTCTGGGATTTAATAATTTGTACCACATGGTTGATGTGCTTTGAATCCTTGCATCTAAAGGAAATTTCCTTAACATAAATACTTCTAGGGAATTTCAATGTTGCCATTGTAGTTGGCATTAAAGCCGGTACCTGCAACATTGAAAATTATCCTTATATAAGAATTCCCTCCATCTTGTTGGATTATAACACTCTTGATGGTGGCTACATGAAATTTGATTATGCTTCCTCTTCTACATCAAAGGGTTCATATCCTTTATCTGAATCTTCTTAATTATTAGAATCAAAATCACTAGCTTCCATATTCAAAAATTCCCAACCAACATCTTCTATAAATTTATCTGGATCATCAGTAATACTCTTCAAAATTGGCCACCAGTTCAAGTTCATTCTGTTTCATAATACTTTATATGCATGGATTTCGGCCATTCGTTGATGCCATCAAGCAAAGATTGAGGAATGGCGTCAATGCATAGTACATTCTGCTTGAAGTCTTTGAAAACAATATCCATATCAAATGCCTTTTTCCCTACTCCTACTCTCTCAAGGTTAACAATCTCAATCTCACTAATAACGATTACTAAGAAAGGTAAATCCACCAACTCTACCAAACAGTTTACCATAGGAACAATAAAAGCAGAGGCTTTGAAAGGAACTCCATGAAAACCAAGCTCTCTAAATGGTATATCAAACTCTAGTTCAAAATATTTTAGATGAGGTTGCTCCCATATAAGCTTTCTTACTCACTTGAAAAATCCTTGAAACTCTGTATTGATTTTATTTTTCATGTCCCTCTCTCGTTGTTCTTCCTCAATTTCATCAGGATCATACATTGGCCTTCTTTCCCCTCCTAAATTTTGGACCACATCCATTACCTCCACATAAAACATAAAAATTGACATCCTTGGTCTTCTTGGTTTCCACACCCTGATATGGTTATGCAAATGAAAATGAAGCAAAGTAATCATCTCCTTCTTCGTTGGTTGGAAGAATGCATGCTTAATGTTTTGATACATGATATCAACTCTCTCTTCTACTCTCATGGTTGACTACCGAAATCCAGTATGGTGGGCCTCCAGAGTTCCAGTCATCTTTCTTCCTCTTCCACCAAATGTTGGCATGATCCACACGTCTGCTAGCCTAATTGGATTTGTTTTTGAAAGATGAAGTTTCTCTTGAGTCACCAATGTAGCTCTCTCTACCTTTTCAAACTCTTTCATTGCTACAAATCATCTCTAGGATTTAATCATCTGTACCACATGGTTGATGTGCTTTGAATCCTTGCATCTAAAGGAAATTTCCTTAACATAAATAGTGCCAGGGAATTTCAATGTTGCCATTGTAGTTGGCATTAAATCCGGTACCTACAATATTAATGAAAATTATCCTTATATAAGAATTCCCTCTATCTTGTTGGCTTGTAACACTCTTGATGGTGGCTACATGAAATCTGATTATGATTCCTCTTCTACATCAGAGGGTTCATATCCTTGATCTGACTCTTCTGAATCATCAGAATCAGAATCACTAGCTTCCATATTCAAAAATTCCCAACCACCATCTTCAAAATATTTATTTGGATCATTAGTAATACTCTTCAAAATTGGCCACTAGTTCAAGTTCATTCTGCTTTCATAATACTTTATATCCATGGAGTTCAACCATTCCTTGATGCCATCAACAAAAGATTGAGGAATGGCATCAATGCAGAGTACATCCCGCTTGAAGTCTTTGAAAATAATAGCCATATCAAATGCATTTTTCCCAAGTCATACTCTCTCAAGGTTAACAATCTCAATCTCACTAATAGTGATTACTAAGAAAGGTAATTCCACCAACTCTACCAAACAATTTACTGTACGAACAATAAAAGCAGAGGCTTTGAAAGGAACTCCATGAAAACCAAGCTCTCTAAATGGTATATCAAAATCTAGTCCAAAATATTTTAGATGAGACTGCTCCCATATAAGCTCTCTTACTCGCTTGACAAATCCTTGAAACTCTCTATTGATTTTATTTTTCCTATCACTCTCTTGTTGTCCTTCCTCAATTTCATCAAGATCATACATTGACCTTCTTTCCCCTCCTAAATTTTGGACCACATCCATTACCTCCACATAAAACTTGAAATCCTTGGTCTTCTTAGTTTCCACGCCTTGATATGGTTATGCAAATGAAAATGAAGCAAAGTAATCATCTCCTTCTTCATTGGCTGGAAGAATGCATACTTAATGTTTTGATACATGATATCAGCTCTCCTACTCTCATGGTTGAATACCAAAATCCAGTATGGTGGGCCTCTAGAATTCTAGTCATCTTTCTTCCTCTTCCACCAAATGCTAGCCTGATCCACACGTTTGCTGGCCTAATTGGCTTTGTTTTTGAAAGCTAAAGTTTCTCTCGAGTCACCAATGTAGCTCTCTTTTCCTTTTCAAACTCTTTCATTGCTACAGATTTTCTTTGGGATTTAATCATCTGTACCACATGGTTGATGTGCTTTGAATCCTTGCATCTAAAGGAAATTCCCTTAACATAAATACTACTAGGGAATTTCAATGTTACCATTGTAGTTGGTATTAAAGCCGATACCTACAACATTGAAAATTATCCTTATATAAGAATTCCCTCCATCTTGTTGGCTTGTAACACTCTTGATGGTGGTTACATGAAATATGATTTTGATTCCTCTTCTACATCAGAGGGTTCATATCCTTGATTTGACTCTTTTGAATTATCAGAATCATAATCACTAGCTTCCATATTCAAAAATTCCCAACCACCATCTTCAAAAAAATTATTTGGATCATTAGTAATACTCTTCAAAATTGGCCACCAATTCAAGTTCATTCTTCTTTAATAATACTTTATCTCCATGGAGTTCAACCATTCCTTGATGCCATCAAGTGAAGATTGAGGAATGGCATCAATGTGGAGTACATCCCACTTGAATTATTTGAAAATAATAGCCATATCAAATGCCTTTTGCCCAAGTCATACTCTCTCAAGGTTAACAATCTCAATCTCAAGTATTAGCTAGGGAATTTGAAATTTTATTATGGTATGTGCACTTTGATATGATGTAATATGATTATGGTTTCATCTCATATGTTGTAATATTAGATATATAACAGAAAAATAAATTATTGCATGAAATAAATAATAAATTTTCCTTCTAATTTTTTTTTTTGCAGAACACGAGTCTTCTAGAAGATCAAGATGATCCTCAACATGATATAGATCCACAAAATAGTGGTTTAGCTGCCAGTACAGATCACATGGCAGAGGATGATGTAGAAGACACTGAGGCCAATGACAATGATGATGACGATGACGACGACAACGATGATGATGATGATGATGGTGATGATGGTGATGATGGTGATGGTGATGATGAGACAATTGGTGGTAGTAACCAATGACATTCATGATCATATAAATTGCATCATGGATCATTGTTGATATATTGTTATGATGACTCTTTTCATGGTTACTATCATATGTATCATTTTCACAGCCTACAATACTATATTATTGAGTCGTATCATATTGACATGTATCATTTTCAATTTTTCACTATATCATTTGGACATGTATCATCTTGAATTGTATCAGTTTGAATTACATAATTTATCAATTTTATTTATATCATTTGTACATGTATCATTTTCACTTCTATCGACTATTGGACATATATCATTTTGACATGTTTTTGATGTACTGGCATATTTGACTTTCACTTGTTTTAGTTATATATGATGATCTTATCAGTATTGACTTGTCAATTTATATATATTAAAAGCAGTTGATGATTTTGGATGGATATTTATTATGTATGATGATTTTAATTTACTTTTCAAATTTAATTAAATTCTAGATATTTGACTCACTTGTTTTAATTATAGATTATGATCATGTTACAATAATAGTTTAGGTAGTGATGAAAGGTAAAATTAATGCTTGGCACCTCTAGAACATAATTGAAATTTTTGTGGTGAGCCACATTAAAAGAGGTGGTAATGTGGAAGCAAATGTCTTATCTAAATGGGCTTTAAATTTTGGTGAAACGTGGGAATTTAGTTTGGAGGATTTTAGAGGTGTTAAGTTAGCGGAAAATGCCTTAAATGAACAAGGTGGCGAAGCAAGTCAAGTAGGTTTGACATGACAAGTGAAGGCAGGGGTGGTGGGCGGTGGCGAAGTAGTACTTCATTAATAGAAAGAATGGGCAATCCAAGATGGTGTTAAATGCAAGTCCTCGATTAAGATGTGTTAATTGCATTTGGAAAGGGTCAAGAAAAACTTTGCGACAAAATTTGGTGGTGGTGGCCCTAGTTGTTAGGAGAAATGGAAGCCAATTTCACCTTTCGGTCACGAAGATCTTTGGGCCCATTTTATGGAGAGGTATCCAAAAAATGACTGGACGACCTTTTCCTTGTTGACGATGAGTGGCTAGTGTAGTGTGCAAAAATGATTTGTGGTAGGGATTTTGGCTCTCTAAAACACAAATACTGAACCAACATGGACGTTTACTCCATAATTGCGGTGTGGGGCTTGGATTTGGGTGAACCAGTGGAAATGGTAAGGATGGTGATGCAAAAAATTATGCATGAATATTTTCTAGTAGGCATGGAGTCCATTCTCGAATGGGTGGTTCTGGGTGTAGGTTTAGATTATTCTAAAGGACAGGTAGATGATGAAATTGAGGAGCTCTATGGGAGACTGGGACTCAAACCCTTTATTCATTGGCCTGAAGGAAAATACAAAGCTCGTTACCATGAGGAAGCGTGTTTGGGATGGAAAGTGCTCAAACTCTTCATCGAACTCATGGAGGTTGATGAAGTTCTAGCACAAGAAAAGACAAAGATGCAGGGATTGGAAGTGAAAAGGAAGCACCAAAAGAAGTCAGGGAAGCGACGAAAGTCGAAGAAGCCTCTGAAGGAGATAGCCAAGCATTCGTGTGGAGTTTGTTAAGACTGGTCGTGTTTGTCTATGTCTGGTTTTGTTGTATTAAAGCACGTGTAACTTTGAACACTATTAATGGCAATTTTTTTTGTTTATTGGGTTTATTTAATGTTTTACTTTGCACGTTAAGGTGCCTCTGGTTTTTGTCATTTGCTATGGAATTTTGGTGGGTAATGACATAGAACAATAGATGTACTTTTTATCTTTACAAGCAATACAAAAATTTCGTGTTACCGACCCAAAAAAATAATTGTCTTGTTATTTAATCATATGAGTTAAATAATTAAATTACTTAGTTTATAATCATATGAGTTATTTAAGAGGCACAATATATTTAACTAATTAAATTGAAATAAAACATATTAAATTAATAAAAGGAAGCAAAATAAGAAGCATTTTTAGAAGCAAAAAGGAAGCAAAATAAGAAGCATTTTTAGAAGCAAAAAAGGAAGCAAAACAAGAAGTATTTTTAGAAGCAAAACAAGAAGCAATTTTAGAAGCAAAAAAGGAAGCAAAACAAGAAGAATTTATAGAAGCAAAACAAGAAGCATTTATAGAAGCAAAACAATAAGCAATTTAGAAGCAAGAAAGGAATCAAAACAAGAAGCATTTTTAGAAGAAAAAAAGGAAGCAAAACAAGAAGCAATTTTAGAAGTAAAAAAGGAAGCAAAACAAGAAGCATTTTTAGAAGCAAAACAAGAAGCATTTTTAGAAGCAAAAAAAGAAGCAACAATGGAAGCCAAACTAGAAGCAATCTTGGAAGCAAAAATAGAAGCAAAACTAGAAGCAATACTGGAAGCAAAACTAGAAGCAAAACTGGAAGCCTAATTGGGCACTAATTTAGGTGCCATTTTCGACGCTATTTCCTAGCGCTATTTTAGTCGTTAACAGAGGTGCTATTTTTGGCACTACTTTTTGGGGCTATTTTAGGCGCTAACAGGGGCGCTGTTTTCCAACGCTAATTGCAGTGCCAACTCTGACATTACATCTCGTGCAACCTTCGGTGTAAAAGTCGATGCCAAGATGACCATCCCTGTTTGTGTCGAGTTTGGTGCCGACTAGCTCGTTCAATTCTTGGGCTGAAATACATTGAAATCCAACGCTATTTTAGGCGCTATTTTCCTATTTTGCTTAGTAGGAGACCAAAATTTGGATGGAGATTTCCCAGACTATTTGTATCTATTATCAGTAAGCTCCATAGAGCCATGTTAGCGTTTTTGTGTCCATTATGATGGAAGATTGTAATAATTTGGTATAATGCAATGGAAGTTTGTAAGAATATTTATTTTAAATGTGCATGGTATATTTATAGTTTTGAAAAGATACATTTTATTGCTCAAATTGAATAGATGCTTAAGCATTTTACTTGAGGTTAAATCTTAGGAAATTACTATGTAGAACAATGGGCATGTTACAAACATATTACATTGATAATTACAAGTTACAAAAATAGGAAGTCATACAAATAGACATTATTTTTAGAAATGAAAAGCAAGGATTAGAAAATTGGTTGGAAGAAATATTTTAATTTATGAAATTAGATAATATCCAACAAATATGTCTCATTTGAATAAGAGATACTACAAGTTACAATATATTTTCTATGTATTTAATAATAATGTTACATTTAAGAGAAATTGAATTGGAATCTTGTTGAGATAAATTTCAAGAGACACAATAAAGAAACTCTTGTATGAATTTCACCAAGGAATTCCTAGTAAGGTATTTAGACTCTACTTCGATAATTGTTGCTAAGATATCCCACACATGTTACTATTGGCCAACTATGTCCGTAGATTTCTATATGGGTTAGGAAATTCCTATGATATTAGTTTTAAATGTTAGAAAAAAGAAATGGTGTAAAGCATTTAAGACCTATCCAAAAGAATCATTTTCTTATTGGATTCTTCATTTCATGAGAATAATTAGCTTAGTTTCTAGTGCAAGATATAAATGGATACCCACAACTATAGAATATTTTACTAGATAGACTAAAGTAGTTTCCTCAAAGAAGCTATAGATGGAATTATAATTAAAATTCTAGAAGATATTGTCATTGGGTAGATTTAGGGTTCCAAAAATAATAATATCTAATCATGAGACAATATTCTTATGATATAAAGTCTTTGATTTTTTCTTGTAATATCTAGAATCTAGATAATAATATAGATTTAAATTACTATCCACAAGGTAATATTTTGGTTTAATCAAAACACAAGAACTTGATTAGAGTAATGAAATGAATGGGTTCAAATTACCAAAAAGAATGACATTAGAACCTGAAATTAGCTATATGAGATGATTGTATCACTCTTAAGAAAATAATCAGGTTTGTCATTTAGAAAGGAACTGATCCTCCCAATCATACTAGAGCTCACACCATTATAGATGATCAAATAAATAATGAAAGAGGAAGAAAAAATATGGTCGTAAGGATAGTGGAGTTATTTGATGTGGAAGAGAACAAGGAATTTGATAATGATTCAATGAAACAACATCAAAAAATAGTTAAGTGATGGTTTGAAAAGATCTCCTTGGAGCCTAATTTTAAAATTAATAATTTATACCTCAAATGGGAGGAAATAGCAACCAAACTTGGTTTTCGTTCTTAGTTTTACTCTCTTTGAAGTAGTCCCTACACCATTGTGTCATGCAAAGAGTATAATTATTTTGACCTCATGAATAGCACAAGTGAATCCTTTATGCAAGCTCATCTCCAATGTATATACTATATTTTTATATCTTATTTTATATGTTTTCACCTTCTTTAAAGGTTTCTGGGTAAGTGCACGAAGCTGTGACACAAAAAGGGCTCTTAAAATGCCATTTTTTTTTAAAATCAACGAAGTTTGATGTGCACGAGAAAATGTAGATAGTTATGCTCAAAATTTGAAGATGTAGAAAGAACAAGAGTTGAAATGCTCTGAGTCTACTTTCTAAGCTACTATTTTTTTTTTAAATAATGAAGATTAAGGGTTTCAAAAAGGGGGGCGGGCAAAATAGGTCCTATTTTTATCAAAAAAATAGCACAGTGTCTAAGGCCCTCCCTTTTTCATTAACTTTTTTTAGAATTTTAAAAATGCAAATGGTGAGAAATTAGATAACACCATGTAGTTTATCCCCATTCTTTCAGATAATTTTTTTAATGAATATATAATATTTTATGAGTTTTCGAAGTGGACACATCCTAAAAAGCTGAAATTTGGGTGTGCTTCCCCTAATTTTTTTGAAAACTAATCAAAAATCATTTTTTTCATCACATGTAGAATGGAGTCTAGTTTAAAAGATGTAATTTGTCTTAAGATTCGATAAATGAGTAAAAATCTATCCTAAAACTAGCACATGTTGGATTTTGACAAAAAAAAGAGGCAATAACAAGAGAAGTTATGGATGAAAACCTTAACATAATCAAAATGTAAAAAAAAAATTATATTTAGATATTTAAGAGAGAGCCTAACATCACCACAATTTTTTATAAACTTGCATTGAAATACATGCAAACATCGCAGTTAGCATAGCTAAAAATATGTGAAAATTTGGTACCCTCCTGAGAAAATCATGTTTGTAAGCAGCTCATTTGGTGTGTGCCAAATTTGGAGCTCTCCAAATGGCACATCCAATTTGACACTCTCTAAATGGCACATCCCATTTGCTGCTCTCCAAATGAGTTGCATTGAAAAATACTAACTTTGCTTTCTCTTTGTGTCTCTCTCCATCACTTTGATAACACTTAGAGTTCACGATTTATGATTGTTGATGAATAGTTGAAGTTTTACCTTTCACTCCCTCTCTGACTCCTTCCCTCTTAACCAATATGTACCCATTCTCTCTCAACCCTCTGTAGGTCTCTCCTACACTCTCTACCTTGTCTTCCATCCTTAGGGTTTAAGGTATAGGGTTGAGGGTTTAATGTATAGGATAACTCCCCCTCTTAGGTCTCTTCCTCCCTCTATACCTCCCAACCCATCTCTCTCAAGTCTCTCCCTCCCTCTATCCCTCCCACCCCATCTCTCTCAAGTCTCTCCCTCACCTATCTCTTGGATCTATCACACCCCCTCTCCCTCCTCAAGTCTCTCACTCCAACCCTAACTACTCTTGCACACCCTCTCCCTCTCTCAAGTCTCTCCCTCCAACCTAAATAGACAAATCTCTCTCCCTCACTCTATCCCTCCCACCCTCTATCTCTTGGATCTCTCGCACCCTCTCTCCCTCCCACCCTAACTAGACAACTCTATCTCCCTTGCAAGTTTCTCTCTCTCGGGTCTCTCCTACTCCGTCTCTCTCTCTCAAGTCTCTCTCTCTCTCTCTCTCTCTCCCTCTTAAGTCTCTCCCTCAAAATATCCCTCCCATCCCCTCTCCCTCTCTCATGTCTCTCCCCCCACCTTAAATAGATAACTCTCTTTCTCAGGTCTCACTTCCTCCCACCGTACCTAGACTACTCCCTCTCAATCCAACCCCCTCTTTCAGACTCCCTCTCTTAGGTCTCTCCCTCAAAATACCCCCCTCCCACCCCCTCTCCCTCTCTCAGGTCTCTCCCTCCCATCCTAAATAGATAACTCTTTTTCTGACAATAGTCTCTCTCAGGTCTCATTCCCTCCCACCCTATCTAGAAAAATATCTCACTCCAACCCCCTCTCTCACACTCCCTCTCCCTCTCCCTCTCCCTCTCAAGTGTTTCTCTCTCTCTCTCTCACTCGAACTCCCTCTCTTAGGTGTTTATCTTTCTCTCTCCATCTCATCTCTCTCTCTCTCTCTCTCTCTCTTAGGTATATCTCTCAAGTCTCTCTCTCTCTCTTAGGTGTCTCCCACTCCATCTCTCTCAAGTGTCTCCCTCCATCCCTCCCCTCTACCTCTCTCCTTCTTATATCCCCCACCCCTAATTGAATACTCTCTCTCTCCCCTCACCCAAGTCTCTCTCTCCGTCCTCCCTCCCACCCCTTCCTCCAACCCCCCTCTCTCACACTCTCTCTGGTCTCTCCCCATGCATGTCCATCCCAACCCCTCTCCCTCTCTTTGATCTCTCCCCCCACCCTAACTAGATAACTCTCTATCTCCCTCTCAAGTATCTCTCTCTTAGGTCTCACTCCCTCCCACCCTACCTAGACTACTCTCTCTCATTCCAACCCCATTTCTCACACTCCCTCTCTCTCAGGTCGCTCAATCAAAATATCCCTCCCATCCTAACTAGATAACCCTCTTTCTATGATGTATTAGTCTCTCTATCTTAGGTCTCACTCCCTCCCACCCTACCTAAAAAAATCTCACTCCAACCCCCTCTCTCACACTCCCTCTCTCTCTCTCTCCCTCTCAGGTATCTCTCTCTCTCCAAATCTTTCTCTCAGCTCTTTATCTTTCCCTCTCCCTCTTATATCTTAGGTCTCCCTAAAAATATCCCTCCCAACCCGTCTCCCTCTCTTGGGTTTCTCCCCCCACTCTAACTATAAAACTATATATATATATATATATCTCCCTCTCAAGTCTCTCTCTTAGGTCTCACTTTCTCCTACCCTACCTAGACAACTCACTCTCACTCCAACCCCCTCTCTCACTCTCTCTCTCTCTCTCTCATTTCTCTCCCTCAAAATATCCCTCCTCTCCTCTCCCTCTCTCAGGATCTCTCCCTCCCACCTAACTAGATAACTCTCTATGTCCCTTCCGTCTCTTCCTCCCTCCCACCCCTCTCTCTCCAGCCATCCCTTTATCTTCCTCCCTCCATCCCCATCCCTCCCTCTCTCCATTCCTTCCCATCCTAAATAGATAATTCTCTTTCTCTGATAGTAGTCTCTCTCTTTCAGGTATCACTCCCTCCCACCCCACCCAAACAAATCTCTCTCAATCCAACCCCCTCTCTCACACTCCCTCTCAAGTATTTCTCTCTCTCACACAATCTAGATCCCTCTCTCAGGTCTTTATCTTTATCTCCCCCTCTCATCTCCCTCTCTCAAGTATCTCTTTCTCAAATCTCTCTATCAAGTGTCTCCCACTCCCCTCTCTCAGTTCTCTACCTCAAAACATCCCTCCCAACCCCTCTCCCTCTCTAAGGTCTCCCCCCACCCTAACTAGATAACTCTATCTCTCCCTCTCAAGTCTCTCTCTCAAGTCTCACTCCCTCCCACGTTACCTAGACTACTCTTTCTCACTCCAACCCCTCTCTCACACTCCCTCTCTATGTCTCTCTCATTCCATCTCCCTCTCTCAGGTCTTTATCTTTCTCTCTCTCTCTCTCTCATCCCTCTCTCCCAAGTCTCTCTCTTAGGTGTCTCCCACTCCCTCTCTCTTAGGTCTCTCCCTTAAAATATCCTTCCCAACCCCTCTCCCTCTCTCAGCTCTCCCCCCACCCTAACTAGATAACTCTCTCTCTCCCTCTCAAGTCTCTCTCTCTCTCTTAGATCTCACTCCTTCCCACCCTACCTAGACCACTCTCTCATTCCAACCCCCTCTCTCACACTCTCTCTCAGGTCTCTCCCTCAAAATATCCCTCCCAACCCCTCTCCCTCTCTCACATATCTCCCTCCCATCCTAACTAGATAACCCTCTTTCTTCGATGTAGTAGTCTCTCTCTTAGGTCTCACTCCCTCCCATCCTACCTAAACAAATCTCTCACTCCAACCCCCTCTTTCACACTCCCTCTCTTAGGTATTTATATTTTTCTCTCCCTCTCATCTCTCTCTCTTAGGCATCTCTCTCTTAGGTATCTCTCTCAAGTATATCCTGGTCTCTCTCTCTCAAGTCTCTCCCTCAAGATATCCCTCCCAACCCCTCCCCTCTCTTCCAGGTCTCTCCCCCCTCCCTAACTAGATAACTCTCTCTCCCTCTCAAGTCTCTCTCTTAGGTATCACTCCCTCCCACCCTACCTAGACTACTCTCTCTCACTCCAACTCCCTCTCTCACACTCCCTCTATCTCAAGTCTCTTCCTTAAAATATCCCTCCCACCCCTCTCCCTCTCACAGGTCTCTCCCTCCCATCATAACTAGATAACCCTCTTTCTTTGATGTGGTAGTATCTCTCTCTTAAGTCTCACTCCCTCCCACCCTACCTAGAAAAATCTCTCACTCCAACCCCCTCTCTCACACTCCCTCTCTATCTCTCTCCCTCTTAGGTCTTTCTCTCTCTCACTCACTCCAACTCCCTCTCTCATATCTTTATCTTTCTCTCTCCCTCTCATATCTCTCTCTCTCTCTCACTCCAACTCCCTCTCTCATATCTTTAGATTTCTCTCTCACTCTCTCTCTATCTCTTAGGTATCTCTTTCTCAAGTCTCTCTCTTAGGTGTCTCCCACTCCCTCTCTTTCAGGTCTCTCCCTTAAAATATCCCTCCCAACCCCTCTCCCTCTATCATGTGGGTAAAAGCACATAGTTGCGTCACACTTTATAAAGGAAGCCACCAATGCTGATCCAAATTTTAAAATTGAATCACTAAAAAGTGGCATATATGTTTTGAATTTTGAAATGATGTAAACTAGGGGAAAACCCCCGATTTCCGTTCATGATCCAATTTCCGTTCACTCCTCATTCACCTGTCCCCCCAATATCCATTTACATTTTAGTCATTAAAATGTTGTAGTTATGCCAATAAAAAATTAGACATTACACCAGTATATGTTCACTACTTAGTCTGTAACCAACCAACAAAAATAAATAAATTTAAACATATATTAGTACAATTATGTTTTCAACACAAGTCAAATTACACAAAATAAAGTCATTTATGAATTAAATAAGGTGCACTGATGTTTACAATAACCACTCCATGCAAGTGGCTTAAAGCTTCTAGTGCATTGTATTTACATGTATACATAAATAGTTAATGGTGCACAATGCCACATAATTTAAAACATTACAAAGAGTTAATGGTGCACGTTTTGACATAATACCAAACATTGATCAGCTTTATGATCTATCAGTTGCACAATCACCCACACATCCCTTGACATCTTCATGCATTAACTTCATCTACTTCTAGTACCTGCATAAATAGTTAATGGTGTAAGGCTCCCTAATATACCAAAAAACATAGTATAATTCATATATCTGACTGAATTTAATAGAGCCACCTATTTTGACAATTAAACCAAATTATATAAAATTGATTTCCTAAAGGCCACGAAAAAACTCAGGCATAGATGGCCACTGCAAAATGAAATGACAGATTGTTTCCCACAAAAAATTTGAATTTGAAACTCACCCACCACAGTTCAATGCATTCAATTTACCCATTCGAATGATTTTTTAAGAGGTAATTTCCATAGTCATTTTCATTACAAATTCTCCCCTGCTTTCACTGAATATCCTCTGCAGAATTCAGAGCTTACTAAGGCTACTTCTGCACATTCCTCTTAAAAGGGAGCTTATTCAGGTCGGTACACCTAGAATAAGTAAATTCATGTTTTTATTTATTAGTATATTGGATTTACATTTATGTTGTCTGTTTCATTATTCAATATTCTCTTTTATATTTATGTTCTCAGTGTTTACATTATTTTTACCCTGTTTGTTTTACATTTATGTTGTCAATTTCAATATTCAATATAATCTTTTCTATTTAAGTACTCATTGGTTACATTATTTTCAGGCATACTGTTCTACATTTTTGTTGTTTGTTTCGTTATTCAATATACTCTTTTATATTTGTCAGGCATAATGTTTTATTTATTCAATATATTCAATGTTTACATTATTATCATGCTTAGTGTTTATATTTATGTTGTTTGTTTCATTGTTCAATATAATCTTTTATATTTATGTACTCAATGTTTACATTAATTTCAGGCATACAAATAATTTTTCTTTCACTCAGCTATTCAACTTAGCATTATTTAATCATATCATAGTTACATTATATTTATATTTATGTACTCAGTGTTTACATTATTTTCAAGCATACCAATAATTTTGCTTTCAGTCAGCTATTCAACTTAGCATTATCCATTATTTAATCATATCATAGTTACATTTTTTTCACCTGCATTCATCATAAATCAAAGATTATAATAGCAGCATTATACCATACATCAAATATAATAACATCAACATTACCCATTTTTTAATCATATCATAGTTATATTCTAAATCCGTCTTTAATAATGTGTAGGGTTTCATCATAGCAGATTGTATATATATATAATCTGATAAGAATGTGTAGGGTTTCATCATAGTAGATTGTATATATATATATATATATATAATCTGATAAGAATGTGTACGGTTTCATCATAGCAGATTGTATATATATATATAATCTGATAAGAATGTGTAGGGTTTCATCATAGCAAATTGTATAGATATATATAAAATCTGGTAAGAATATATATCATTCTCTATAAATACAATGATATATTCTTATCAAATTGTATACATACATACATACATCATAAATATTCTGATAAGAATATATCATTGTCTGCAAAGACGATAATATATTCTTATCATACTGTATACATACATACATACACACATACATACATACATACATACATACATATATACATATACATATATATATATATATTCATGCCATGTACTGTTTCCTCATATCAAGCCATGTAGAGTTTACATGTGACTAGTACAAATTTGATAGAATAGGATAAATTTGATCCACCTCTCTCACCTGCAAGATTGTTTGTTCAATAGTGATGGTGTTTTATTGCATTTTGGCATCTTTAAAAATCATTTCTATGTATGGCATGAAGGGTTTGACTATAATCATTTCTATTTACATGTGACTACTAACTGGTAGAAAAATGATCCCTTGTGAATTATTCTATCTATGGCATCAACTTTTTGACTGTTATGCCTATTTTTGACATTATTCTATGAAGTAATCACATGTAATGTGATATAAACAAAACATTGATGGAATTTTGACCAAGTATAATCATGAAATTTATTGGGTATCTAATAAGATACTTAATCTTCAAAGATTTTTTCATTTCATCTTAAATGGAGCTACAAAAAATGTCTACACCTCTCTTCACTTGCAAGATTGCTTTTTCAACAGTGGGTTTTTTTGGGTGTCGTTAATGTTTGAGCGCTATGATTTATGTTGACATTATTCTATGAACTAATCTCATTTTGTTCTTTGCTACACTAACAAGTTATTCAATTTTTACTGTTCGTGCAGGTTAACTGGAAAATTATGGCACCTGCTAGAAGGACTACAAGGGTTGTAGGAAGAGGAAAACGTGCAATTAGAGTAACTCGTGGGGTGCACTTCGTTGAAACATAGCTTGATGAGGAAGTTCATGCAAATCCCAGCCTAGAAGATGTTCCTAACTCTGCAGATGAAGCCACCAACACAACATAAACCAAACCTCCTATTCAGCCAAATGTTCAACCTGCTGTGCAACTGCCCTCACCTGTACCCATTAGGTAGTGGACATATGCTGATATGGAAGGAGCAGTTAAGAGTGTTGAAGAACATAACATGTCAATTAGGGCAACAACAATCAAGTGGGGTATGCCACCTAGTAGTTTGAGGGCATGGATATTAGGACAAACCACCACAAAGAGGAGGGGTCCACATACAATTTTAACTGAGGAGGAGACTAAAGTTGTCCAATGGTGCAAGGACATGGAAAGATTGGGCCACAAACTACAAGTAAATCAACTACAAGCCACAATTTCCCAAATAACTACAAATTGACCCAATCCTTTCACAAATGGGGTCCCTGGGAGGTCATGGTGAGCATGATTTTGAAGAAGGCACCTAGATTTGACAATCAGAACAACTGAAGGAGTGGATAGTGACATAGCGATTATGGTTCGTTCTTCTACTGTGCAAGAATTCTATGACAACCTCAAGAACCTAATCAAGCTTAACCACTATGGAGCAAGTTGAATATGGAATTGTGATGAGACTAGTATTCAGGCTGGTAGGAACTGTGGCATGAGAGTTATTGCCAAATTGGGTACAAAATGTGTAGCACATTTGGTTTCAAAAAGTAGAGAGTGGATCACAGTGCTGGCTTGTGTAAGTGCAACTAGGATAAGCATTCCCGGGTTCTACTTGTTTAAATCAAAGAGGCACATGCAAAACTATATCTTTAATTATGAGGTAGGGGCATTGATGGAAGTCCTAGAACACGCATGGATGAAAAAGGAACTATTTTTCAAATGGTTAAACCATTTTTCAGCTAATATCTCCGGTGGGGTTTCACTGACAAACAGGGCCCTTCTCATTTTTGATGGTCATGGCAGCCACGTGGCTTTCAAGACCATTGAACAATCACAAAAATTAGGAATAGACCTAATAACACTGCCTGCTCTTACCAGTCACAACTTGCAGTCATTGGATGTCAGCATTTTTGATCCATTCAAGGCATATTTCAGAGAGGAAAGAACCATTTGGCAAGCTGAAAACCTGCATATTGATATTGGACATGAAGAGTTGGCAAGTCTTGCAACCCAAGCTTTTAGAAAAGCCTTGAAACCAAGCAACATTGTTAGTGGGTTCCATAAAGCAGGAATATGGCCTCTTAATCGGTCAACCCTTGACAACGACATGGGCCCAAGTGAGGGCTATGTTGTTGAAGATGATGTTGCAACTCCTAGAACAAAAGATGAACCAGTCACAATGGAAACTAAAGATGATGTTATGGCAGCAGAGACATGCTTGCGTTTTCTTGGTTACAATGAGGATGTAATAGATGGTTTTGTGAGGGAATATGATGCAAGGGAAGTGGCAAGTGATGTTGCAGTAGAATGCAATGGGGGTGATGAAGCTACAACACACATTCAACCAGAAATCCAACAAGTTTTAGCAGATTTCCAACCAGAAGTTCAACCAGTTATTGCACCCTCCACTAAAGATACAACCACTACATCAACAGGCCTGAGTTTGCCAACTCAAGTTAGCCAACCGGAATGGATGCATGAAGCAGCCACAAACCTTGGAGTGCAAATAAATCCAACTAAGGAAGAAGTCAGCCTCTCTATGCCTTCCCCACCACACATTGATCCAGTTGAAGTAATACATTACTTCACTAATGCAAGGAATTGGCAAGAGCATAGTGATGGTCAAAGTGAAGATGGAAAAAGTCTTTAGGTAGGTATGCTTTTTCACCTTGGAAACCATTCCCTTCCAAGTAGAGATAGGTTGCTTTCCTTCCTTCTCCCTCTCTATCTAAATGAATTTCCACCAAGTTAAGGTAGAACCTCTTAGTCTTGATTTAGCCACCTTTACCTTTTGTGCTTCAGTGACTCCATCACACTCAAAATGGTTTTCCATTCCCTCTATCTAATCCATAACTAAATCAGCCTCCATCTTTCCACTAAACAATGGTACTCCTTCAAGTGTTTTTCCACTCAAAGCCTTCAATGCTTTCAAGAAGGGATCCTCCTTCAATATAGGGTCAGGTTCAGGGATTCTATCCTCCTTTGCAACCTCTTCTTCTTTTGCTATTCTTCCATCAAACCGCATAACATTCAGTGCTTGCTCAAGTTGGTCTAACTTTTCTCTCAATACCCTATTGTCTTCCTCTATTTCTTCAACCCTCTTGGCCAACTCAGCATTTTTCACCATGATGCTAGAACCACTAGACTCTTTCTTTGACATACAAGATCAATCCCAAATCTTTTGCTTGCTCTGATACCAATCTGATAGGGAGAGGAGTTGGAGGAATCAATCA
>VDFB02193867.1:225494298-225516758 GCA_007258455.2 Sequoia sempervirens
GTCATGTCCTATCCTTCCGCCTCATGTCCACTTCACCTTTTAGGGCTATCTCACATGCCACATGTCAAGATGTGAGGGCTTGTGAGTTCTCAACTAACCTTAGCCCTACATCTTGATATTTGGTGGATCAATCTCAACCGTCCATTTCCCCTAGGATTTTCCAAAAATCCTATAAATACCCCCTCTTTTCTCCCATTTTGGGGAGATCATTTTGCTAGCCAAACTCTTACAATTTTGTTTCTCAACTCATATTTAGCCATTTTCTCATTTTCATCCACTTGCACTCATCCTTACAACATCATTTAGCTTGCATCTTGCCATCCAAGGAGCATACACATCAAAGATCGAAGGGCCAACCAAAGGATCGATTCAACGCAAGGTATAAAGTTCCATTTCGTTGCTTTGTCTTGTTTTGTTTCCAACTTAGGCTAATCTTGAGGTGTAGGTTGTTTTGGTGTTTATTTGCACTCTTTTACTTGTTGCTTGCTTTCTAACGCTTAAATTTGACCTATCACAATAATATTTTAAGTGTTGGTCAGATGGTTGATAAGGGATACAATCTCCAGTTCATGGATGGAAAGTGCAAAATATTGAGCTCTAGAAATATAATTGCATTAGGTACAAAAACAAAAGGTAATTTATTTCACCTGAGTGCTGCTAGTAAAAGTTGTTTGATTGCTCAAGTTGATGAAAGTTGGTTATAGCATAGGAGAATGTGTCATGTTAGCTTTGATAATATTGTCAAGATAAGTTATACTAAGGCTGTGAGAGATCTACCTAAGTTGGTGAAACCTACTAATGCCATATGTAAGGAAGGTCAGTTAGGAAAGCAAACTATAATTTCATTTTGGAGCAAAAAGCATTGTTCAAATGAATTGTTGGAGCTTGTGCATACTAATTTGTGCAGCCCCTCGAGGGTCAAAATTTTACAAGGTTACAGGTATTTCATGTAACTCATTGATGATTACTCTAGAATGGTATGGGTTACCTTCTTAAGGGAGAAATTTGAAGCACTAGAAAAGTTCAAGATCTTTAAAGCTATGGTTGAGACAGAGACATGTTTGAAGATTAAGTGTCAAATCAATAGAGGTGGTGAATTCACTTCCGGTGAATTTAATTCTTTTTTGTGAAGAAAATGGAATAAAGAGACAATTATCTGCACCGCGGACCCCTCAACAAAATGGAGTTATGGAAAGGAAGAACATAACAATTGAAGATGCTACTAGAACAAAGATGATGGAAGGAAATGTCCCTCATAGCTATTGCAGAGAAGTTGTGAGTATTGTTGTGTACACACTCAACCATATACAAATAAAAGGTGATACTGGTAAGACTCCTTTTGAGCTATGGACTGGTCAGAAGCCTACTATTAAATATTTCAAGATATTTGGAAGAAAATTTTATATCAAGAGAGATGAAGACATAGGAAATTTTGATGCTAGAAGTGATGAAGGTATCTTTCTGGGTTATTCTACTAAGAGCAAGGCCTACCTATGTTACAATAAAAGATTGAGGAAAATGGTTGAAAGCACAAATGTCAAGGTTGATGAAGACCTAGGTACACCCTCCAAAACCTCTGGATATGATTATGATAATGAGGATGACAGTACTAACCAAGGAAAGCAAGTTAAGACTACAAATCAATCCGTTGAATTAGGAGAATGAAGAAGAAGGAGAAACCAATGGAAGTGCAGAAGAGAGAACACAATAACCTAAAGTTGAAGAACCTAAGAAGACTCTGAGGTATGTAAGATTGAATCATTCAAAAAAATAGATTATTATTGATAAGAACAAAGGTGTCCAGACTAGGAGAAAAAATGCAGAAGAGTATTGCTTGATTTCAAAAATTGAGCCTACTAATGTTAATGAAGCATGTAAAGATGAACATTGGGTTGAAGTAATGAAAGAAGAGTTAAGACAGATTGAAAAGAATGATACATGGATTGTTGTTCCCATACCTAAGGACAAGAATGTCATTGGAACTAAATGGGTCTTTAGAAAAAAATTGAATGAGCAAGGCGAAGTGGTTAGAAACAAAACAAGATTGGTAGGTAAAGGATATTCTCAGATGGAAGGAATTGATTTTGAAGAGACCTTTACCCCTATTGCTAGAATTGAAGCTGTAAAATTATTTCTTGCTTATGCTACTCACAAGAACTACAAAGTTTATCAAATGGATGTCAAATCAACTTTTTCTAAATGGTGAATTGGAAGAAGTGTATGTTGAGAAACCTGATAGATTCTAGTTGACTAATAAGGAAGATATGGTGTGTCGGTTGAAGAAAGTATTGTATGGACTCAAACAAGCCCCTAGAGCATGGTATGCCAGATTTGACAAGTATTTGTTGAAGCTGGGATTTAACAAAGGTACTATTGATAGTAATTTGTATTTCAAGAATGATGATAAAGATCTGATTGTTGAAGTATTTGTTGATGATATTATTTTTGGGAGAGATGATGGTTTGTGCATGAAGTTTGCAAATGAGATGCAAAATGAATTTGAAATGTCAATGATTGGTGAGATGAAATTCTTCTTGGGATTGCAAATTACTCAGTTAGAAAAAGGGATATTTATATCTCAGCCCAAGTATGTGAAGGAATTGTTGAAGAATTTTGGTATGGAAGATTCAAAGCCAGTTGGTACACCCATGGTGACCGGATGAAAGTTGACAACAAAAGATGATTCTTTGAAAGAAAATTAGACAAGATACAGATCAATGATTGGTGGATTGTTGTACCTAACTCAAACTAGGCCTGATATCATGAATGTTGTATGTATTGTTGCAATATTTCAAGCTGATTTGAAGGAATTTCTTGTGACTACTGTGAAGAGAATTTTCAGATACTTAAAGGGAACAATTGACCTTGGTCTATGGTATCCTAAAGATGATGATCTTACCTTGAGTTCCTTTACTGATGCTGATTGCGTATTAGATGTAAATGATAGGAAAATTACTAGTGGTGGAGCATTTTTCTTGGGTAAGAAAATAATTTCATGGCTAACTAAGAAAGAGAATGCAATTTCCTTATCTAATGCAGAGACAGAGTATATTGTTGCTGCTAATAATTGTACTCAAGTATTGTGGATGAAGCAAATGTTGAAGGATATCAGAGTTGTGTATAATGATCCTATTGCCATATTCTTTGATAACTCAAGTGCTATTAAAATTTCCAAGAATCTGGTGCTACATTCAAAGACAAAGCATATATCTATTAAGTTTCACTTTTTGAGAGAGAAGGTAAGTGAAAAAGAGGTCAAACTAGAATATGTGCCTACTAAGGAGTAGATTGCAGACATCTTTACCAAGTCATTGCCTAAGGATACTTTTGAGTATCTCAAAGGGAAGTTAGGGGTGATTACCCCTCCTAATAAGAACTAAAGATGCATTGTATTGCATTAGTCCATGCATTTCATAGTTATATCTTGTTTTAGATTGATGTTGTGGTGGCTACTACTTAAGGGGAGTAGTCAAATGATCAGATGTTTGGTTATGTCATTCAGACCTTGTATAGAAGATTTCTTTGTCATTGATGTCAAATGGGGAGAAGATTTATGTGAAAAATTGGTAATTATTTGGGAAGAAGAGCCTTGTGAGGAGATCATGTGGAAAAGTTGAGGAGAAAATGATTTAGAACCTAAGGGGGAGTAAGTGTCAAGAGTTAGTTGCGTTGATGGTGTTTTTCACATCATGTGTTGCCATCAATGCTAAAGGGGGAGATTGTTGGATTTTTTGGTTGTGTTGTTGATAAGTGGTTTTCATTTATGTCAACACTATTAGCATTAATTCATTTGAAGTTGTATATGTCAAAGATATTGAGAAAATTGTAATAAATGAGTTGCAGGTTATCAGTGGTGAAGTGAATATTAGTATGTCAGTAAGTTTTGTACATTGATAATCAGAGGTTGTGGAATAAAGGGTTTTTTGTTGAGTGTATCTAGTTTACCTACATTGAGTTTTAGAGATCTGCACGAAAATTTGATCAAGTTATGAATATTTTTCATTATGACAATTTTTTTGTTTCTTTAGTTGGTGTTCCTGATTGAAGATGAGACTATTTCAGTTAGTTTAGTTGTTGTGGATGCTTCTCTAATGATTCATGTTGTTTGTGGATGCTTCTATATTGTTCTCTATCTTTGTTGCACATCTACATTGATTGTTGTGCTCGTGGTTGGCAATTTTCTCTTATTTGTTCACATTTTTCTTGTTCTTGGATGACATGGTGTTTGTAGCATGTTGTGGATCTTCAAGGTGTAATTAATTGAAGTGTTTTCGAGTTTAAGATGTTGTTTTGGGTCTTCACTAAGTTGTGGCCAAATTTGGTGATTCACATTGATTATCTTTAATGTTTTGGGCCGGCGGTCTATATTCATTATATTATTTTGAGGCCGACATGAATGGATGAAATATCTTGTTGTCGATATATAAGAGTGATTTTTTATTTGAATTGAAGTGTGCAAGTGTGTGCCAGAGTGTGCTTCTATGTGTGTATGTGTGAATATCATTTGAAGGTAGAGCAGAGTGTGAAGAAGTGTGTAGAAGAGTGAAGAATTGTTCATGTGCTTAACTAGAACTGTGATTAGGAATTAGCAGAGGCTATTCTATTAGTTAAATCCCTTTGGATGTAATTTGATTCTTTCTATAAGACAATGTGTCTTCCCTTGGGTGGTTAGCCTTGTTGTAATTGAGCAGTGAGCTCTAGGTAGTGTGCCTAAATGCATGTGTTTCCCCATATTTCATTCTTTATACTTTTAACAGGGTATAATCTTGTGGGCTAACCTCCACCATGGTTTTTCCCCTAATAGGGTTTCCACCTAAAAAATATTGGTGTTATGTGTGTTGCTGATGTGTTGATGATTTATGTTTTCATGGTTAATAATCAGATCTAAGAATAAAGTTGATAAGTTTTAAATTTATGTGACAAATGATTCACACCCCCCCCTCAGTTGTCTGCCCTTGTGTTTCCAACAATGAGGTGTTTTTCACATCCACACTAGGTCTTGGACCCTTTCAAATGCATTTAACAATGTCTTGTAAAGGTGTTGTAAAGTGTTGTAAAATAATTTCACGCCTCTCTACACTTAATGAACACATCTTCCCTTAATTCAACATTATAAAATGTATTTAATAGCATTATTACACTAATCTAGAAGGCTTGTAAATTGAAATTAATGATATTCTAGTGTTGTAATGTGTCTTACAAATTCACATTGGATGTTGTGCCTTTCTAGGTTGTGTGGACCTTATTTTAATCATGCAAAGTGTATTTAATCACACTTTCACATTGAAATTTGTGTCCTTGGTCTTATCCGCCCTTTACATCATCACTAATAGGCCCCTATTACCCCATATTGTGCATCTCGAGGCATAATTTGATGAAATACCTGACAAAGTCACCATATAAACTCGATTTCCTCATTCCCCAACAACCCAACTGGAAAATGGGCCCCTCTGGGACTAATTCGCCACCTTTGGCGAATGAGTCCCTAACAGGTGAGATTGATTAACCCAAGGTGGAAAATTAGTCCCATTTGGGTCTTTTTTGAGTTTTGAATGGGAGAAAGTGGAATTTAAGTTTATTATTCTTTCATGTCGGCCTTAGGGATCCAATTAACTCATATATAAGGTGAATTTCCTATAAATATAAGTTTGTACACCCTAATTGACAATATCTTAACTCATACACAACTCATTCATCATTTTTCTTCCACCTCAAGTCAAGCAAGTTAGGGTTTTTACATTCTAAGTCACCAAGATAGCTTCCAAAGACATTCAAGGACTGAATCTTTATCTTTTGCTGCAAAAAATCAAGATCAATCATCATGGCAAGGTATTAATCCATTCATTTCATGTTCATTGTTCATATTATTTCTTCATTTGGTTTAATTACCTAAAAGGGATTTGACCAAGGCAAACCCCATGCCCTTACATCCAACATTTCTCCTTCTCTTCTTGTGTTTGCAGATTTAGGCATCTTGGAGGCTTGGAAATCATTGAATATCAAGTTGCAAAGTTGTTGAAGACATATCCTTGTTGAAAATTTCAAAATATCAACAAAAATTCACTTTTAGACCCATAAATCAGACTTTTGGAGGCAAACACTTATCAGGAACCGAAGTATGGACCAAAGACTTCAGTTTCCACTTTTGAATTCTCAGCAATTGAAAAGTGGATTGATTTTCCATTGATGGAGAATGGGTCCCACTACTAGGCCTAAACAGGGTTTTATGCAGTTTTGGATACCCATTTGTTCGAAACGGGCTCTAAAATAGTTTCCCAAATCTGGGACTAATTTTCCCAGAATGGTGAATGAGTCCCAGTAGGCCAAATTTCTAGCATCAACAACATTTCAGAATTCATTCCCAGTCTCCATCAAGTTCTCAGGTGCACACTTCTAGTTTCATCAAATTTTGTTACAGTTTGCTTTCATTTCTAAGTGTTTTTACATATCACAATGTGTTTTCCAACAAGTTGCATTTCAATAGTTTTCACTTAATGATCAATAGCTTTTATTATTTATTTGTATATAGCACATTTCATTCATATTTCCATTATACTTACATTAGTTTGAGTGAACCCCCTAGGTTTTTGGCCTATCTCTCTCCTTTTAGATGAAAAACCCTAAGAGTGTAAGAGAGCCATAGCCCCCAAAAATCTATGTTTCATCCACCTATTGCCATAACATCTTGGAAACTTAAAAGGGTGGCCATTAAAACCAAATAACCTGAAATAAGTAGACTTGGGGTGTTCAATAAACTAATACCCCCATTCCCGAATAAACTCCATAGCTTCCCATGACAATTTGAAACCTATGTCACCTATGAGTTGATTTTGTAATAACATACAAAAAAGCATAATTGACTCTTATGAAATGTTTCTCTAATTCCTCAAGCTCCAATTGGTCATAATGTTCCCAAACCTTCTTTTGATCTAGTACATCATCCATTGACCCTGCAATATTCAATCTAGGAAACCTTTCAATCCTTGTTGCACAATAGATGACATAAGAAGACATAAAATGTCTTAGTTTGTGTTACTTTGAGGAGATGGTAATGAATGTTATCTGAGATGATCTGTCCCCGGTCCAAGCGTTGCTTTCTATCTAGAATCAATTAGATGAAAGGAAACATCCAATGTTCAAAGACATAAGAATTTGATTTTCGAAATGCTCTAGCCACCAATGTAATAATATATGCTATATCCTCAAAAAAATTTGACCTCTTAGGATTAGGTGGCACTTTCTTAACTGACTTCTTTTCTTTCTTTAGCCACCGTTTATTGATGAGTTGCGTGTTTCCTCCTATATCTTTGTTCCATAGTTCAAGTGCCTGAGCCCCAGTCATCATCTTCAGATCGAGGTAAGGAGGGAGGTCAAAGACATTTTTGATCATGGTCAGGATTAAATCAATGATAAAATTACCCTAAGCACCAATACATTGTCTCCAAGTAGGATTATACGCCTATGCAACAGTTAGGATAAACTCAACACATTGTACAACAATAGGAAAACTAGCTACATGAGCTAGCCCTAATTCTGCAATTCTCCTTGCTCTTGGGACAACATCCTCTAAAAATGTATCTTTGTGAAACTGCTCTAGATCCATATGTACAACCAATGTGTTAGTTATGTTCATGAATTTAGAGTCAAATTTAGATGGAACTGGGTTCCCTTGATATTTATACTTCATTGTGTAAGGAAATTATTCTAGTTTTAAACTCTTAGCTCTAGCCTTCTTTGATGTTCCCTCAGTAGGTACTTCCTTAACATGTACTTCCTCTTCAGAGTCAAACATTTGTTAGTTATCCTACAATTTTCCAATATTAGGAAAAGAGGAAAGATATATGAGGAATAGCTTAAAACTTGAGCATTCATATGAAATCCATATTAATTCAAGTTAGAATCTAATTTAATAATTTAACTCATCATTTTTGGGCCTCGGGTTCAAAACAGAACCAAGAACTTAGTCATTTTAAACTATAAATTGAATTTTGTCGGGTGGCGAGATTGGGTCATAACCAAGTACCATACCTATGTTTAAAGAAGTTCAAAGAAATTAAAAAGTTTGATCTCACAGTGTTCAGGGGTCGGGATCAGGACCGGGTCTTGGCTAGGCACCTAGACACATGATAGTCGGGTATTAGTGTGTGATCCGATCCTGCAGTGTGACTGAGAGTTAGGATCGGGTCTTGACTGGGAAGTGGTAGTTAACCAACAAAATTAATGAATGGGATCTTGCAGAGTTTTGATCCTTCCTTTGAATTAGACTGTGGGATCGAGTTATCATTTAGAACTAGACCCATTCAGAACGGGAAAGTGTTAGTAGCTTCCCGAGTTCAGAACCCGACAATACATCAAGACTCAGGATCGGGACTCTGTTGTGAACCAAGCCTTAAAATGGTCATTATGAACAGGTCAACTTTGAGTTCCAATCCTGACAACATGTCAGGAATTAGGATCAGGGTATTGTCAAGTCCATGTACCAATTGATGGGTTGAAGGTTTGGTGTTGAAAAAACTTCCAACCCCCATGGTAATGCAGGGATCAGAAGGACTTGGAAGAACACTTAGTCAATAATTTAAACCAAAATCATGGTATTGGTCCAACCCCCAATCCCGATAGTGATGCAGGGATCAGACAAGTGAAGGAACCAACACCAAGTAGTAGACAAACCTAAGTGTTGGTTCTATTCTCGACCCTGATATACATGTAGGGATCGAGAATCAAATGGTCGATGGCTAATGAAGGAAATAACAAATATAGCAGTATCCAAAAAGTGCCTTCAGGACCCGGTTATGTGTGGGATCAAGAAATTTTGAGCTATAACAGTCAGCAATTCAAAATTGGCAATTCAAACTAGTCTGACCCAAATGTAGAGCAAAACCCTAGACAACTAGGGCACAACAAGATGGACAATCCTACGACCAAAATACAAGATGACGACACTAGATTATGAAAGAACACACAAGAAACCCAACACAAGTTCAAGATCAAAGGAAAGTGCACCAAATGGTGTGAAAGAAAACACAAAGTGGAAAAATAAAGCCGAATGAGGAAAAGAAAAATGAAAAGAAAACAATAACATGAGAGACAAAAATCAACTAGAACGGAAGCAAAAACAAAGAAACAAGGACAAGAAACGCAAGAAAGAACACCTACCTTCGAATGCAACCAAGAATTCTAGTAGCACGTTGACAAATCATAGTGAATCCCTCAAACCCTAGCTCAGTGTCGCTCTGGTTTCGTTGCCCAAACTCTTCAAAGTAGAATGGAATGAAATCAAGGAGTGGCGGGATAAAAACATGTTCGCACGTGCGAGCAGTTATGGCATTAATTGGCAGTTGTTCAGGCCTTGGGATTTGAGTGAAGTCATAAATACAAGGTTGCAGGAATGTAGGCAAGCAGTGATTGGGATCAGAACAAGGACCAAGACAAAACTCCAAAAGGTGCAAAGTTCAATGACGGCTTGAGGCTCAAACTCGACAAACAAAAAACAACACAGGGATTGGAATCGGGTCACGTGATGAATGAAGAACTTTGAAAAGTTCAAAGCATAAGTCACGGTCTGAAGTCTGATCTCGAAAGACAAAATAAAATGGGAACCAAGATCGAGATTTGCGAAGGAACTAGTACTTTCAAAAGGTTCAAAGTTCAAGTCATGTTTCAAAGTCCAATCCCAAAGCAAACAAACACACGAAAAGAAGTTGGACATTGGGATCGAGCTAGAAACAAGAACAAGAAATTTTAAATGTTCTTGGTTTCAATTTCGGTCCAAAACTCGACTCCAACATGAGCAAAATGCACAAGGAAAAAAGAGGGTCAGAAATGGGACATGCAAAAAGAATTATACTTCGTAAAGAAACAAGTATGAGTGATGGTATGCGATTTGAATTGGAAAGAACAAAGAAAAGAAAAGGCAAAGGATGGGGTCGGGACCAGGACATGAACAAAGACTTGAACCTTTTGAAAGTAACATGTGCCTATTCCTGCCCAAAATCTGAGCCCGAAAAGAAAAGAAAAGAAAAGAAATACTTTGGAGGAAAGAACAACTCCTAAGACCCAAACAAGAAGACCAAGGAAAAAAAAAACAAGGGGGGACCCATTTTGACAAAAACAAAATGGGGTGGTGATTCGGAGGATTTTTCGTCAATTTTGAAATTCTCCATTTTTCTCCAATTTCAGCATCATTAGAAAGTGCTCGGGACCTTGACTCCAATGCAACTCGAATGGAGTAAATCGGAGTCCCAAAGCTCAAGATATATATGGTCAAACCTATGGCCAACTCTCAGAACCAGGTTAGGAAAAAGGGCAAAAATCAAAGTCATCAAAACTGGTCAAAGTTAGCACCATTGCGTAGTGCTTGTCGTCACGATTCCGATGGAGTTCGTTTCACGAAAAATAGAGTCTGTATGGCAAAGTTATGGAAGGTGAAATATTGGGTCAAAGTTGCATGATGACGTCAGCACCTAGTCAACTCAATGACCAATTAGCCCTTGACACATGGCATCACCTCATCCCTCCAAATGGATATATTATTGGTTTTTTATAAAAAAAATAATAATAACAACAAATAATTAAAAAAAAAGAAAAAGAAAAAGGGGAGTTGTTGTGGGGAATATTTATTTTAAAAAAATCAAATATTCCCCACCACACTTTCCAAGGCTTAAAACTAGGAGGTGTACCTTAAAACAAGGCTTAAAATAAGCTTTAAAATAAAGAAAATAAAACTCACTCCTAACTCCCACGTATGCTTACTTGGGGCATATTTTTAGGGAGGAAAAAGTGAGATTTACTTGGTAAAACAATTAAAGCCTCTTAAGCCTAAAATAATGATATTAGGAATATTATTCCTAATATAAAGGGGAAAATTTTATTCGTTAGACCTTATATAATTAATTATCCCAATTTAATAGAGAATATACCCCTTAGAGCCATTCAATTGAAAAAAATATATCTTGAGGAATATTATCCTTTCAGGAGTTGTGAAAAGGGGGATATTTTTGAAAATTTGCACTATGTAAGGGAGATTGGGTAGTTAATTGATTTAACACTAATTTTGGTAATTTTGTGCTATAAAAGGAGGTGAGAAAGGTGAGAGAAGTCAAGTAATTTTGGAAGAATTTTTCAAGTGTGAGAGATTGTTTTCCTTGGAGAAATTATTGTATTTTCGTGCTATTCGAGAAGCCTGTTTCCACGCACTTTGGAAGTGCATTTGTAGATTTCCTTGTAAACCAAGGGGAGGTTTTGCCAATGAATGTAACTGAATTTTTGGAGGAATAATTGGATTGGTCCACTCAATTGGAGAGGGTCTCGGAGATGCAGTCATTCTAAATGACGAACTCCGTTATCAGTCTTCATTTGCACTCTCTTTATCTCTCATTATGTTCCTTCTTTAATTACTTTGTAATTTCATTATTTAAATTTTGTTTGTGTTTAATTATAATTAAGCACTTTTGGTTTGTAATTGTTAACGTAAGCATTCAAAGAAAATTTCATAGATCCTTAAATCAGATCAGGTGGTTATGCAAGCCATCACAATTGGCAACTCGGCTAGGAAAATGGTTTACCCATTTTCAAGACATTGAAGAATTCAGTCACCCAAAACCTCTCGTTTATGAACATTTTAAATCAAGTATGATCACCTACAACAAACAAGGTTGAGTTGGAATCTCAGATGTAAATCAACATTAACTACTTTGAATCTCAGTGTGTGCATGTATGGTGCATCTCTTTTCGTAAAGGATTTTCTTACCCTTAAACAACTGTATTTAAGATTCAAGCCACATGAGTTGAGCCCCTTTGACTGCCGTGCAATGATATCCTGGGCATTGCTCTATTTCCATCCAAACATCTATAGACCCGACATAGATACCTCTAATTCTTTCAAAGCATTGCTCTACTACTAGCCAGACATCCATAGCCCCAGTAGAGATACTTGAATTATCCTTTTTATATTGAGTTTTCCATCATTTAATGGTTCTCTTTTATTTCATTTTGTATAGGTTTTACTTGAAGAAATTCTTTGTTATCTTTTCTCAACACTCAGATATAACAACCTAAAATTTGGGTTGAGAACTATAATGGACCTCATGATAGTGTTAGGAGCCATATTTTTCACCTGAATCTAGAATACAATCACTCTGAGACAAATAGGCCTTTATGCAAACAAATATTTCTATCTATTTTGTGATTGATTAAATCGTGGTTTATGATATTTCTTACAATATACCTATTTGTTCTTAACCTTTCAAACTGTTATAAAAAAAGAACACAAGACATAGGTTTTGAACAAAAAAATTTCAATAGACATACTTGAAAAATACCTAAACCAATTTCTCTCCTAGTACCTTTAGTATATTTTGAATAACAACCCCTTCACTCCGAAATGGAGAAAATGAAGGTCCCCGGAAACAAAATAATAGAAACAAAAACAACAACAACAAAATAAATAAACCAACAATGAACAAACAAAGCAACAAACCAGAAAATAGCTAATTATGTATATATAGAACCAAACAAAGCATCAAACCCTCATAGGCCAAAATAATGTTTGAGAAACTACCCATTGACAGGAAATGGAATAGGTTCTCTCGCTAAAGTACTCAACTGAAAGGCATTCTCACCAAGGATTTCAACAATTTGATATGGACCCAACCAAAGTCGGTCAAACTTTTGGTGATCACCTTTCATTTCCCTGGCTTTATCCCACACTAACACAAGGTTTGATATCTTGAAAGCTTTAATTTTGGCTCTTTTGTCAAACCAAAGTTTGACAATTGCCTGATGCTTGGAAAACTACTAGAGAGCAACATCCCTCTGTTCTTCTAGATTGAGTAAACTAGTCAGTCAAACCTCTGTCCTATCATCATTAGAGTAAAACTCCTACATGAACTGAAGAATGGGTATCTGTAGATGAATAGGGAAAATGGGATCTTGGCCATAAACTAGCTTAAATGATAAGTTTTCCAAGGCGAATTTAATTCTAGTTCTATCTTCCCACAAGGAAAATCACAATTATGTGTGCCAATCACTAGGGTTACTTTCTAGTAATTTCTTAATCACATCCAACAGGTTTTTGTTAGTAGATTTTGCTACGCCATTACCTTGTGGATAGTAATTAGAAGAGTATTTCAACACAATTTTATGTTCATATGCCCACTGAATAAATTTTGAAGAAAAAAAAGAAGGGCCATTATCACATACCAGGGTGAATGGTACTCCAAACATGGTAATGATACATTCGTTAAGGAACTTGATCACGACTTCAATGGTGTTGTTCTTGCACATTTGATCTTAAGTCCATCATGTACAATAATCTGTCACTGTCAAAATAAACTTGTGACTTGCAAATGAATTCAGATTAATCACCCCAACAAAATCTAATGGGCATTGGGAAAATGGTCTTACCTCGTATACTAGTTGTAGAGGCATCGCCAGATTGCATTCTCTGGATGTTGAAGTCTCACATGTGTGACATGTCCTAACATGTTGGTGAGCATTG
This sequence comes from Sequoia sempervirens, assembly GCA_007258455.2. Taxonomy (NCBI): domain Eukaryota; kingdom Viridiplantae; phylum Streptophyta; class Pinopsida; order Cupressales; family Cupressaceae; genus Sequoia; species Sequoia sempervirens. Next base: position 225,507,797 of record VDFB02193867.1, read on the forward strand.
CATAACACATGAGGCCAATAATAACTTGATCTTATAATTTGGTGTGCCATGAAATCAATAGAACCATGCCCAGTACCGTGCTTTCCATGAAACTCAATAATGGCATGCTTTGCTTGTTGTTGATCCAGGGAATGTAGGTAAACACCTTCAACTTTTCTTCTGTACAAGGATCCTACTTTGAGCATATAATGGGAACTCTTTAGCCTCAATGCTCTCCTCTGAGTGGTATTCATTCCATCCAGACATTCATTATTAAGCAGCAAGAAAATCAAATCTGCATACCAAGGATCACCTATGAATGATTGTATGGTGTACTGTTGGTAAGCAATCTTGGTGTCAACATCAGCCATAGCCTTGGATAAACCCTGTCCTCAGACCAGCTTCATCGGGTGAATTTTGAGGTCGAATTTCTGCAAGATTGTCATCCATTTCCCTCATCTTTCTCCCAATTCACTCTGCATTAAAAGGGACTTCATGGTAGGGTTCGTCACTATGGTAGTGATCTAACTGCGGAGAATATAATGTCTAAACTTCTTGTCTACTTGTACCAATGCAAAGGCATGTTTCTCCAAGGGTTGATATCTAATTTCAACATTCTTGAACGGAGAACTCATAAAGGCTATTGGCCTCTTGTCTCCTTCACCTTTTCGCTATGTTAAGACTACATCACATCAACGATCATACGTAAATGAATAAATGTAAAAAGGAAATAAATAATTAGGACTGGTTAGAATTGGTGCCTCTAAAATAGACTGTTTGATTTATGAAAATGTTGACTTAGCTTTATTGCTCCATTCAATCTTTGCATCCTTCTTCATCATTTCATTGAGGGGTTTGACAATCTCTACAAACCTAGTTATAAACTTTCTTACAAAATTTATCTTCCTAAAGAAAGATCTCATCTCCTTTTTGCTACCTGGCATGGCCAGCTTTAGAATGGATTTCACTCTATCAGGGTCAATGGATATCCCTTTTTCTAATATTATGTGACCCAGGAGTTTCCCTTTTGAAATTCCAAATACACACTTCTTGGGGATGAGGGACACACCATAACTTATGCATTTTTTGAGGACTTTTGACAAATCTGTAGCGTGGTCTTCCCTATTCTTAGAAAATGAAGTTAAATTGTCTATGTAAATGATAATACATTTACCTACCAGGTCTTTAAATGCCACATCCATTGTGTGCTGAAATGTTGCTCCAACGTTGATAAGACCAAACAACATCCTTCGATAAGCAAATGTCCCCCACTTGGTAGTGAAGGAAGTCTTCATTCTATCTTCATGATTAACAAGTACTTGATTATATCTTGAATAGCCATCCAAAAATGACATCATCTGGGAGCCATTAACTATTTGTAGCACCTCATCAAGAGAAGGAAGAAGGTAATTGTCTTTCTCTAAGGCTTTATTAAGATTCCTAAAGTCAACACAAAATTTGATCTACCCACTCTTCTTATGAACAGGAACCAGATTGGCAACCCAAGTCGAATGCTATACTGGAAAAAATATTCTTGCTGACAACAACTTTTGTACCTCCTTAAAAATTAAAGGTTCAATTAAAGCATTGACTGGGCACTGCTTTAATCAAAGGGCTTCGCTTCAGGTTTCAAGGGGATACTATGCATTATTACCAAAGTATCAAAGGTTTTTAAATCTTTGTATCCCCAATCGATTGTTGCAATATCTTGTTTCAACACTTTCAATATTTTGTCCCTGATTTCCTTAGGAAAAGTCTTGCCGATATATACATTTTTCTCAGGGCCTGAATCTATGAAGTTAACTGATTCATACTTCCCTCCATCACTATTTGTAGGCAATATTTCACAAGCCCAAGGATCAAAATCGAAGATCCTTTCCAATGCTACCATTCCCTTGGGAATACTGATGGTTTTCAGATTAATTATTCCCTCAGTGTCACAATTTTTGGGATCCCAGTCTCCCTAATCTATATCTAATTCATCGATGATTTGTCCTTCAAAGACATTTGAACTTGCCAAGAAAGAAAGTATATGTTGATCATCATCAAAAACCTATAAATTTTGGACATTATCCAGGATGGCTGGGATTGAGACCAATTCCACTGAGAATCTCTTCAACTTTGAGTCTTGAATGGGTTCCAAAGTACTAGCAGCAACTACAAGTGCATCAACGATCTGATTGTCTTCTCTAGGAATCAATTTGATTCCAAAGGCATCAAAGTCTTCTATTAGATCCATATCCTCTTCCTATATGCAACCAACCTTTTGTTATGGCATGTGTATTGGATGTGAACTTGTTTTACAATTACCTCAGAATCTCCAATGATTGTCAGAGATATAACCTTCTTCTAATGCACAAACATCAGTCCCCAAGTGAGCACTTTGTACTTTGCCACATTATTAGTACAACTGAACTACAACTTGCAAGAAGCATAGTAGGTTTTCCCTTTCAGGTTTGTTAGTTGAATTTCAGCTCCACTCCCTGTTTTGGACTTGGAATCATCAAATTTAAGGATCCACAACTGATCCTGGGTTGGAATTTGTTTCTTCTGGTTGGCTATGGGTGTTTGATTGGGAGAAATAGGTGGTGGCTCAGGCTGGTTCAACAGGTCAAGATTGGGAGATTGTTGTAAGTGATGATCATCATAATTTTTTGTCAAATTTAAAGCATGTTTAGAAATTGGTTCATGCACCTCATCTCAAGTATTATGACAGCTAGTTATCTTTTTGAGCAACCCCTTGGGCATTGGAAAATTAGAAGGTATGGGTGTGCTAGAAAGTTTTTGAGATTGCTCGATCTTATCCTGTTGATCAGAAAATAGGATCTGAGTTTGTCCATTTTGGGGGGAGACTTCTTCTTGAAGAGTGTTAGTCTTCATCAAAATAGTTGCATTTCTAGCCTCAAATGGGAACTAAATCAGAGGTATTTCGGGAGGGTGTTGACAGGTTTCTCCTGACTGGAAAACATGGTTCAAAATATCTATACAAGGTTGGCATGTCAGCTTAGAATAATTCTGGTAATGGACCCTGCACCAATTTGGGAGTAAAAGACTCCATAAATCAACTTCTCTCCCAAAACTAGCCTATCTTGTTGCAATTTTCTGATTAGGACTTATTGGTTGACAATGGTCATAGGGTCAGGATGCTCTATAGATTGTAAGCTATCAGAATTAAACATTGAGAAGGTCATGATCTCTTCCCTCCTATAAAATCCTATCTCAATTTCAAAGTATGCTACTTCGTCAGGAGAGTCATAATTCGTAATCATATGTTTCAAACCGGGCTTACTTTCAATCATAATCTGAGTTGGTACCCCTTTCCATGGAAACCACATGTGTGAGAAATCTAAGGAGAGGTAACCTCTAATGCTTTTCACCAAGTCTCGACTTAAGAGCATGTCGTATGTCTCAAGGATATTAGCTACCTGAATATCCATGTAGGTCTGGATCCATGGGTTTGATCTAATCTGCACATGTACATTTTTTAGTTCCTTGACCATATTTACCTCTGTTTTGTCTAGTTGTATTACTTTCTTATGAGTCTGAACTGGACTTAGACCCAAAATTTTATAAATAGAGGAAGGCATAATGTTACCTGGGGCTTTTGAATCTAGAAGGAAATTATGTAGATTCTTTATGAAGATTCTCAGACTTAGAAGAAATGGGGGAGTCCCCATCTTACCTTTGTATGAGGTTGCGTTCATGTCAGTAGTTGGATTTTCCTTATTATTTCCCTTTGACCTATCCACCTCTTCCAAAGCCTTCAACACGACTTTGTGTTGGGCAGGGCACCACTTTAGGATGTCAAAGAATGATAGAGAGGTTTTTTGTTTCTGTATTTCAGAAATGAAATTGAATTCCATATCATTATTTGTCTAATATTTAGGAGCAAAAGCAAAGTTACCTTTATTTTGGAATTTAGGTGGACCTTTTGGTGGGGGAAAATTGTTGTTCATGTTTTGATTAGGGGTAACCATGGTGTTAGGAGGGGAATATGTAATGATTTCTTAGAAATGACCTCCTTTCGTTTGGAAATCCTGAGCATCATAGGTATCTTCTTCTGGTTCATTTTCGTCTTGCCTGGGGAAAGGAGATCCCTCATCATAAAGATCGTAGGCCATGGTTGTATCAACCAACCTACTACCTTTGTTGGAATTTCCTTGTGGTGATTGAGAATCAACTTGTGCTATATTGACAAATTTTTCCATCTAAGGACAATTAATTTTAGAATGTGTGGCAGTGTTGTATAACCTACAATAGTTTTTCATAGGATCCAAATTTACAACATTTGTAGTATGTTGCTTGTCTTCATTAGCCTAATGATTGTGAGAAACTCCCCCATTGTTTGGTCTAGTGTTCCATTGCCTGTTATTATTAGGCCTCTGGTTGTATCCCCTATTCTGGTTTTGGTAGTTTTGGTTGGGGAAGTTCTGACTTTGGAAATTCCTTTGATTTTGATTGGCATTCTAGTTGGAATAATTACCTTGGTTGGAATACCATCCCTGATTCTGATAATTCTGATTTTGATTCGAAGAAGGGTTGAAATTAAGTTGGGCCATCTCATTAGTCACAAGTGATAATGTTTTCTTTAGAGTTTCCAGCTATGTGTTCAAGTGAGCAGTGCATTTATTTTTTGCAGTCTTTACAACCAATGGTTGATTGATGGGGTTAGACCCTCTAGTTTGATTATGATAATTTTGTGATTGTTGGGAGGAATTCAAAGTCCCATTATTAAAAAATGGTAATGGAGGTGGAGTTTGTAACTTAGCCAATGCTTCGTATTGAGAGTGGGATATCCTTGGGCTGTATTGAACAGAGGAGTTGGATTAGGCATATGATATCCCAAGGAAAAAAAAACTCTTCCTAAACCTCCTGATTGCAAACTTATCTGTTGTTGCAATTTAATGGCCAAGTGATAGACCTTAGACAGGGAATCAATGTCTGGGGGAAGGTAGGTTCTTTGTAGAAATAGGCCAATCAACAGGTCTATGGCCTTTAGATATGCCTAGATGGCAATGTTTTCAGCCACCAAGTAAGGTTCTTGCAACCTTTTGTACATCCTTTGGAATCTAGTATTAAATAGAGGTAATGGTTCGTGTGGTTCCTTTCTTATTATGGAAATTTGGTGGTATAAGATGGTAGGGTCTACATAGACCCGAAATTGGTTGATAAAAACATTTTCCAAATTTTTCCAACTTAGGATGGACCCAGTGGGCAGATTCATGTACCAATTGTAAGCCATGTCTCCCAACGAGTAGGGGAATAGCCTACACGCCACATCATGATGGGATATTTGAGCATGAGTACAAGCATCTTTAAATGCATGTATGTGCTCTTCAGCACTCTGTGATTCTCCATGGGCATATTTGGGGTAGAATTTCTTTGGATTCTTAGGCATGTTGTGTATGCCACCAGAAATAGTTCCCAATGGTGAAGGATTATTCATGAAGAAAGCCATGGGTGGCGGTGGGTTTGTTTGTACCGACTAGGGTATTGTTGGAAATCCAGGTGGGGTGAGTGGTGGTGTTAACCATGACGAGATTAAAACTCTATGGGCTTTGGGTCTTATTGGGTTTAGAGTTCGACTAATGGTGGTGGATTTGTAGCAGATCTGAGAACTCTATGAAACCGATATGGTGAAAAGGACCCAATTTGCTCCAGTTTGTTCCTTCGGGCCTTCCTTCTAGCGCCATTTCTATTGATGGTCAATGTAACACAACAATGTTAAAACATAATATTGCTATTCTATTTCTCCAAAATAAGATAAATAATCTAAAACCATCTATCTTCCAAGGTCTCTATAATTGGTTCTCAATTGTGTTGTCATCATTTAGTGGCCTATGCAATTGCAATAATCAAGGGGCCTACTAGTGAAAGAATACAAACTGAATGGTACAAACTAATCTAACATTTTGGGGGGTGTAAACAAATGAAAAAAGATAGAACAGGGCTTAGGACAACAAAACATGAACATAAATTTCTTTAGATTCAGACACGTAACTTAGTAATGAGAATTTCTTAACTAACTAAAACCATGGAATAACACAACCTACATAATAATTCATACCATTGCATTCATTCATAGTGCATATATCAAAGCATACAACCATTCATCATCACTTTTTTTTTTATACCTTCTTTTCAAACAACAAAATATCATAAGCTCATTACCAAAATTAACAGATCAACAAATATAAATAAACATCATCCATAGATAATCCAACGAAAATGGCTTCAGATTCAGAATATTCTATTGATTTTAATCAAATAAGAGACATTTATGCAAAACAAATCTCACTGGCATACGAATGACCATTCTTCATTAGCATTATCACTAAACTGACAACCTTCAAAAAAATAACATAAATTGCATTAAAGTTGTAAAAGAGTATTTCTAAGTATCTTTGCATGAAAAAGCTGTAAAAATAGTAATCTAAGTCTCTCGTTTAGGTAGCTAATCTGAATTTAATTATCCGAACTTTACAATGAGGAGAGAATTTGTACATATAGACAAATTTTAGCACCAATTCCTCCTATCAAAATTCAAGATCCATAATCTGGGGCCCATATCCACAATTGTAGGGATGCCAAGTTAACTCCAAAAATTTGTCTATGTTGAAACTGTTGTAGTTGAATAGGTGTGCCACCTACTTCTTCAATCCAAAATATGAACTACAAGTCTCGACTCAATTGTCTGTTTGATTACCACTTGTTATTCTTGATATGCCAACTCTGACTTAGTCATCCATCTACTCAGAAACTGCTTGAAAGTGTTGTAAAAAAAGGTAATTGAAACATTTTCTTCACATTTCGCCCTCTTCAGCGGTCCCACAATACTCATCATAATTAGAGAAGACTTGTTTCAGTGCATCACCATTTGGCCCATCAACCCAACCAGTTTTGAATGTTGACTCTTCAAATTTATTCCTTGTTGCAGTAACAATGTCCTTCAGATGACAAATGTCTACGACTGCCCACCGCATTTCAGTTCTAATATCAAGCAACTTGTCCAGGAGTGTTAGATCAATAGTATCTCCTTGTTTCACTAATTCATCCAGTTTTTCCTCCAAGCATTTTTTACTTCCCCAAACGATTCTAGTCTTTGCTCAGGAGGTAAAACTTTACCAATGAGTTTTGAAATAATCTCCTCGAAGATACTTGCTTCTTCCCATATTTAGTCAATGATTTTTAGCATAGAAATCCTTTGCTCAAGGAGATTATGTGTTTTGAATACAAATATATTGATAGACTTTGAAACAAAATTAGGGCCTTCATCCCCAAAATTTGTGACTGGACCAATTCCTCATCAGATATTTTGGCAATTACCCTTAGCTTTCCCAAATACTCCTTGAGCTTTTCTTCTTCCTCCCACCATTTCCTTATGGATTCTTCCATTTCCTTAACCAATTTAAGACTTCCAAAATAACACTTGAAACCCTCATCTAGATTCTCATTTATATCTGATTTGAATACATTAAACCATTAATCAAACCATGTGGCCTTCTTTTTCATTTCATTTAAACCATCCACCTCTTTTTGCTCATTAAAACAAGAGACTCTAAGGGTGTAGGTTGTTCAAGAGTAGATGAAATTAACTCCTTTAGAAAATTCTTCATTTTTCCCACCTCTATCTTAAGCTCATCCTTGGTCTGTTTATCTTTAATCAACCTTGACTTGGTGGTGGTGGCAACAATATCTATCAAATTTATCTGTTGGCTTCTAGTATGCTTTCCTAGATTAACAATACTTATCTAATAATCTTCAGGCTACAACTCTCTATCATCCTTTTCAAAAATTGGGGTAGCAATTTCTGCTACCAAATCTCCTTTAGTAGTTAACTTGGTGAAGTGCATGACATGAGGCTTCTTCTTTTATTTTACCTTATCCATTTCAATTCTCATTTCATCCCATGTTATAGGTTGGGCCTGTACTTGTTGCCTCTTCTCCAAATTCAATTTCAACCAAGTGGGTGCAGTTGGCTGAGTGGCTACCTGTTGAACATTAGCAGGTGTCGTGGATGGAGGTGTAGAAGAAATAATTCCAATGGTTTGTTGAGAAGAAGTCCTTTATAGATCCTCTTGCTCCTTCTGTAATCTTTCTTGTTCTTTCCTTTCATTCTCAACCTTTATTTCTTCTATATTTCTTATTTCGTCCTCTCGTTTAGCAACCTCTTCTTCATCCTTCAGCCTCTGTTGCTCCAACTCCTTAACCCAAAGCTCTTCCTATGCTTCCTTTTCTTGAGTAGCCTTCAATTCTTGCTCACGAGCTTCTTCTTCCACTTTCTCTAATGCCTCAATTGCTTCCTTTTCTCGAGCTAGCTCCTCAATTTTCCTCTTTTGTTCTTCTTCTTGGGAAACTTGTTCAAATCCAAATTTCGGGCACTCTCCAATAGTTCTTCTTGTTCTTTTTCAGTTAATACATCATTTAATTCCATCTCTGCACTATGCAGACTGCCAACTTCAAACCCTGATTCATCTTCTCCTGGTTCCTCTTCAAATTTCTTCAAATATTCCTCCCATTCAGGTCCTTCTCCTTCCTAAGATGGAGTTTTTTTAGAATCTAAAGAAATATCTGCTTTATCAACTATAGGAGGTTTTTCTTTTTCAACAGTTGTAGTATTTGAAGTTGATGGCATGGTAGGAACACTTTTCTCAGTTTGTGGAGGAACAACAACATTTCCTTTTGCATAACTCTCTTCACTATAGTGAACAATGACTAAGGGTACAAAAACAAAACCTGAAGTAACCCTAGCAACAACTGCCTCATAAGTAACCTTTGCTTTATGCAAAGCATCATCAATCTCCTGTAAAGAAACATCTTCCTTTGGTTGAGGAGGCTCTTTCGTGGTTTCTTCCACCGTTGTAACACCTTTCTTCAACCTTTTATATTGTTTTGTCTCTATGGAGGAAGTGGGTTCACTTTCATAACCTCTTTTCTTTGACATCCCCGCACTTGGTTGTTTTAGACGAAGTTCAATCCATTT
>VDFB02193867.1:225516858-225600049 GCA_007258455.2 Sequoia sempervirens
TGTGCTGAAATGTTGCTCCAACGTTGATAAGACAAAACAACATCCTTCGATAAGCAAATGTCCCCCACTTGGTAGTGAAGGAAGTCTTCATTCTATCTTCATGATTAACAAGTACCTGATTATATCTTGAATAGCCATCCAAAAATGACATCATCTGGGAGCCATTAACTATTTGTAGCACCTCATCAAGAGAAGGAAGAAGGTAATTGTCTTTCTCTAAGGCTTTATTAAGATTCCTAAAGTCAACACAAAATTTGATCTACCCACTCTTCTTATGAATAGGAACCAGATTGGCAACCCAAGTCGAATGCTATATTGGAAAAAATATTCTTGCTGACAACAACTTTTGTACCTCCTTAAAAATTAAAGGTTCAATTAAAGCATTGAATGGGCACTACTTTTAATGAAAAGGCTTCGCTTCAGGTTTCAAGGGGATACTATGCATTATTACCAAAGTATCAAAGGTTTTTAAATCTTTGTATCCCCAATTGATTGCTGCAATATCTTGTTTCAACACTTTCAATATTTTGTCCCTGATTTCCTTAGGAAAAGTCTTGCCGATATATACATTTTTCTCAAGGCCTGAATTTGTGAAGTTAATTAATTCATACTTCCCTCCATCACTATTTGTAGGCAATATTTCACAAGCCCAAGGATCAGAATCGAAGATCCTTTCCAATGCTACCATTCCCTTGGGAATATTGATGGTTTTCAGATTAATTATTCCCTCAGTGTCACAATTTTTGGGATCCCAGTCTCCCTAATCTCTATCTGATTCATCGATGATTTGTCCTTCAAAGACATTTAAACTTGCCAAGAAAGAAAGTATATGTTGATCATCATCAAAAACCTAGAAATTCTGGACATTATCCAGGATGGCTGGGATTGAAACCAATTCCACTGAGAATCTCTTCAACTTTGAGTCTTGAATGGGTTCCAAAGTACTAGCAGCAACTACAAGTGCATCAACAATCTGATTGTCTTCTTTAGAAATCAATTTGATTCCAAAGGCATCAAAGTCTTCTATTAGATCCATATCCTCTTCCTATATGCAACCAACCTTTTGTTATGGCATGTGTATTGGATGTGAACTTTTTTGACAATTACCTCAGATTCTCCAGTGACTGTCAGAGCTATAACCTTCTTCTAATGCACAAACATCAGTCCCCGAGTGAGCGCTTTGTACTTTGCTACATTATTAGTACAACTGAACTACAACCTGCAAGAAGCATAGTAGGTTTTCCCTTTCAGGTTTGTTAGTTGAATTCCAGCTCCACTCCCTATTTTGGACTTGGAATCATCAAATTTAAGGATCCACAACTGATCCTGGGTTGGAATTTGTTTCTTCTGGTTGGCTATGGGTGTTTGATTGGGAGAAATAGGTGGTGGCTCAGACTGGTTCAACAGGTCAAGATTGGGAGATTGTTGTAAGTGATGATCATCATAATTTTTTGTCAAATTTAAAGCATGTTTAGAAATTGGTTCCTGCAACTCATCTCAAGTATTATGACAGCTAGTTATCTTTTTGAGCAACCCCTTGGGCATTGGAAAGTTAGAAGGTATGGGCGTGCTAGAAAGTTTTTGAGATTGCTCGATCTTATCCTGTTGATCAGAGAATAGGATCTGAGTTTGTCCATTTTGGGGGGAGACTTCTTCCTGAAGGGTGTTAGTCTTCATCAAAATAGTTGCATTTCTAGCCTCAAATGGGAACTAAATCAGAGGTATTTCGGGAGGGTGTTGACAGGTTTCTCTTGACTGGAAACCATGGTTCAAAATATCTATACAAGGTTGGCATGCAGCTTAGAATAATTTTGGTAATGGACCCTGCACCAATTCGGGAGTAAAAGACTCCATAAATCAACTTCTCTCCCAAAACCAACCTATCTTGTTGCAATTTTCTGATTAGGACTTATTGGTTGACAATGGTCATAGGGTCAGGATGCTCTACAGATTGTAAGCTATCAGAATTAAACATTGAGAAGGTCATGATCTCTTCCCTCCTATAAAATCCTATCTCAATTTCAAAGTATGCTACTTCATCAGGAGAGTCATCCTTCGTATTCATATGTTTCAAACTGGGCTCACTTTCAATCATAATCTGAGTTGGTACCCCTTTCCATGGAAACCACATGTGTGAGAAATCTAAGGAGAGGTAACCTCTAATTCTTTTCACCAAATCTCGACTTAAGAGCATGTCGTATGTCTCAAGGATATCAGCTACTTGAATATCCATGTAGGTCTGGATCCATGGGTCTGATCTAATCTGCACATGTACATTTTTTAGTTCCTTGACCATATTTACCTCTATTTTGTCTAGCTGTATTACTTTCTTATGAGTCTGAACTGGACTTAGACCCAAATTTTTATAAATAGAGGAAGGCATAATGTTACCTGGGGCTTTTGAATCTAGAAGGAAATTATGTAGATTCTTTATGAAGATTCTTAGACTTAGAAGAAATGGGGGAGTCCCCATCTTACCTTTGTATAGGGTTGCGTTCATGTCAGTAGTTGGATTTTCCTTATTCTTTCCCTTTGACCTATCCACCTCTTCCAAAGCCTTCAACACGACTTTGTGTTGGGCAGGGCACCACTTTAGGATGTTGAAGAATGATAGAGAGGTTTTTTGTTTCTGTATTTCAGAAATGAAATTGAATTCCATATCATTATTCATCTAATATTTAGGAGCAAAAGAAAAGTTACCTTTATTCTGGAATTTAGGTGGACCTTTTGGTGGGGGAAAATTGTTGTTCATGTTTTGATTAAGGGTAGCCATGGTGTTAGGAGGGGAATATGTAATGATTTCTTAGAAATGACCTCCTTTGGTTTGGAAAGCCTGAGCATCATAGGTATCTTCTTCTGGTTCATTTTCGTCTTGCCTAGGGAAAGGAGATCCCTCATCATAAAGATCATAGGCCATGGTTGTATCAACCAACCTGCTAGCTTTGTTGGAATTTCCTTGTGGTGATTGAGAATCAACTTGTGCTATATTGACAAAATTTTCCATCTAAGGACAATTAATTTCAGAATGTGTGGCAGTGTTGTATAACCTACAATAGTTTTTCATAGGATCCAAATTTACAACATTTGTAGTATGTTGCTTGTCTTCATTAGCCTAATGATTGTGAGAAACTCCCCCATTGTTTGGTCTAGTGTTCTATTGCCTGTTATTATTAGGCCTCTAGTTGTATCCCCTATTCTGGTTTTGGTAGTTTTGGTTGGGGAAGTTTCGACTTTGGAAATTCCTTTGATTTTGATTGGCATTCTAGTTGGAATAGTTACCTTGGTTGGAATACCCTCCTTGATTCTAATAATTCTGATTTTGATTCAAAGAAGGGTTGAACTTAAGTTGGGCCATCTCATTAGTCACAAGTGATAATGTTTTCTTTATAGTTTCTAGCTTTGTGTTCAAGTGAGTAGTGCATTTATTTTTTGCAGTCTTTACAACCAATGGTTGATTGATGGGGTTAGACCCTCTAGTTTGATTATGATAATTTTGTGATTGTTGGGAGGAATTCAAAGTCCCATTATTAAAAAATGGTAATGGAGGTGGAGTTTGTAACTTAGCCAATGCTTCGTATTGAGAGTGGGATATCCTTGGGCTGTATTGAACAGAGGAGTTGGATTAGGCATATGATATCCCAAGGAAGGAAAAACTCTTCCTAAACCTCCTGATTGCAAACTTATCTATTGTTGCAATTTAATGGCCAAGTGATACACCTTAGACAAGGAATCAATGTCTGGGGTAAGGTAGGTTCTTTGTAGAAATAGGCCAATCAACAAGTCTATGGCCTTTAGATATGCCTAGATGGCAATGTTTTCAGCTACCAAGTAAGGTTCTTGCAACCTTTTGTACATCCTTTGGAATCTAGTATTAAACAGAGGTAATGGTTCGTGTGGTTCCTTTCTTATTATGGAAATTTGGTGGTATAAGATGGTAGGGTCTACATAGACCCAAAATTGGTTGATAAAAACATTTTCCAAATTTTTCCAACTTAGGATGGACCCAGTGGGCAGATTCATGTACCAATTGTAAGCCATGTCTCCCAACGAGTAGGGGAATAGCCTACATGCCACATCATGATGGGCTATTTGAGCATGAGTACAAGCATCTTTAAATGCATGTATGTGCTCTTCAGCACTCTGTGATTCTCCATGGGCATATTTGGGGTAGAATTTCTTTGGATTCTTAGGCATGTTGTGTATGCCACCAGAAATAGTTCCCAATGGTGAAGGATTATTCATGAAGAAAGCCATGGGTGGTGGTGGGTTTGTTTGTACCAACTAGGGTATTGTTGGAAATCCAGGTGGGGTGAGTGGTGGTGTTAACCGTGACGAGATTAAAACTCTACAGGCTTTGGGTCTTATTGGGTTTAGAGTTCGACTAATGGTGGTGGATTTGTAGCAGATTTGAGAACTCTGTGAAACCGATATGGTGAAAAGGACCCAATTTGCTCCAGTTTGTTCCTTCAAGCCTTCCTTCTAGCGCCATTTCTATTGATGGTCAATGTAACACAACAATGTTAAAACATAATATTGCTATTCTATTTCTCCAAAATAAGATAAATAATCTAAAACCATCTATCTTCCAAGGTCTCTATAATTGGTTCTCAATTGTGTTGTCATCATTTAGTGGCCTATGCAATTGCAATAATCAAGGGGCCTACTAGTGAAAGAATACAAACTGAATGGTACAAACTAATCTAACATTTTGGGGGGTGTAAATAAACGAAAAAAGATAGAACAGGGCTTAGGACAACAAAACATGAACACAAATTTCTTTAGATTCAGACACGTAACTTAGTAATGAGAATTTCTTAACTAACTAAAACCATGGAATAACACAACCTACATAATAATTCATACCATTGCATTCATTCATAGTGCATATATCAAAGCATACAACCATTCATCATCACTTTTTTTTTTATAACTTCTTTTCAAACAACAAAATATCATAAGCTCATTACCAAAATTAACAGATCAACAAATATAAATAAACATCATCCATAGATAATCCAACGAAAATGGCTTCAGATTCAGAATATTCTATTGATTTTAATCAAATAAGAGACATTTATGCAAAACAAATCTCACTGGCATATGAATGACCATTCTTCATTAGCATTATCACTAAACTGACAAACTTCAAAAAAATAACATAAATTGCATTAAAGTTGTAAAAGAGTATTTCTAAGTATCTTTGCATGAAAAAGCTATAAAAATAGTAATCTAAGTCTCTCATTCAGGTAGCTAATCTGAATTCAATTATCCGAACTTTAAAATGAGGAGAGAATTTGTACATATAGACAAATTTTAGCACCAATTCCTCCTATCAAAATTCAAGATCCATAATCTGGGGCCCATATCCACAATTGTAGGGATGCCAAGTTAACTCCAAAAATTTGTCTATGTTGAAATTGTTGTAGTTGAATAGGTGTACCACCTACTTCTTCAATCCAAAATATGAACTACAATTCTCGACTCAATTGTCTGTTTGATTACCACTTGTTATTCTTGATATGCTAACTCTGACTTAGTCATCCATCTACTCAGAAACTGCTTGAAAGTGTTGTAAAAAAAGGTAATTGAAACATTTTCTTCACATTTCACCCTCTTCAGGGGTCCCACAATACTCATCATAATTAGAGAAGACTTGTTTCAGTGCATCACCATTTGGCCCATCAACCCAACCAATTTTGAATGTTGACTCTTCAAATTTCTTCCTTGTTGTAGTAACAATGTCCTTTGGATGACAAATGTCTGCCTCTGCCCACCACATTTCAGTTCTAATATCAAGCAACCTGTCCAGGAGTGTTAGATCAATAGTATCTCCTTGTTTCACTAATTCATCTAGTTTTTCCTCCCAAGCATTTTTTACTTCCCCAAACGATTCTAGTCTTTGCTCAGGAGGTAAAACTTTACCAATGAGTTTTGAAATAATCTCCTCGAAGATACTTGCTCCTTCCCATATTTAGTCAATGATTTTTAGCATAGAAATCCTTTGCTCAAGGAGATTATGTGTTTTGAATACAAATATATTGATAGACTTTGAAACAAAATTAAGGCCTTCATCCCCAAAATTTGTGACTGGACCAATTCCTCGTCAGATATTTTGGCAATTACCCTTAGCTTTCCTAAATACTCCTTGAGTTTTTCTTCTTCCTCCCACCATTTCCTTATGGATTCTTCCATTTCCTTAACCAACTTAAGACTTCCAAAATAACACTTGAAACCCTCATCTAGATTCTCATTTATATCTAATTTGAATACATTAAACCATTAATCAAACCATGTGGCCTTCTTTTTCATTTCATTTAAACCATCCACCTCTTTTTTCTCATTAAAATAGGAGACTCTAAGGGTGTAGGTTGTTCAAGAGTAGATGAAATTAACTCATTTAGAAAATTCTTCATTTTTCCCACCTCTATCTTAAGCTCATCCTTGGTTTGTTTATCTTTAATCAACCTTGACTTGGTGGTGGCGGAAACAATATCTATCAAATTTATCTGTTGGCTTCTAGTATGCTTTCCTAGATTATTAATACTTATCTAATAATCTTCGGGCTACAACTCTCTATCATCCTTTTTAGAAATTGGGGTAGCAATTTCTGCTACCAAATCTCCTTTAGTAGTTAACTTGGTGAAGTGCACGACATGAGGCTTCTTCTTTTATTTTACCTTATCTATTTCAATTCTCATTTCATCCCATGTTATAGGTTGGGCCTGTACTTGTTGCCTCTTCTCCAAATTCAATTTCAACCAAGTGGGTGCAGCTGGCTGAGTGGCTACCTGTTGAACATTAGCAGGTGTTATGGATGGAGGTGTAGAAGAAATAATTCCAATGGTTTGTTAAGAAGTCCTTTATAGATCCTCTTGCTCCTTCTATAATCTTTCTTGTTCTTTCCTTTCATTCTCAACCTTTATTTCTTCTATATTTCTTATTTCTTCCTCTCATTTAGCAACCTCTTCTTCATCCTTCAGCGTTTTTTGCTCCAACTGCTTAACCCAAGGCTCTTCCTATGCTTCCTTTTCTTGAGTACCCTTCAATTCTTGCTCACGAGCTTCTTCTTCCACTTTCTCTAATGCCTCAATTGCTTCCTCTTCTCGAGCTAGCTCCTCAATTTTCCTCTTTTGTTCTTCTTCTTGGGAAACTTGTTCAAATCCAAATTTCGGGCACTCTCCAATAGTTCTTCTTGTTCCTTTTCAGTTAATACATCATTTAATTCCATCTCTGCACTATGCAGACTGCCAACTTCGAACCCTGATTCCTCTTCTCCTGGTTCCTCTTCAAATTTCTTCAAATATTCCTCCCATTCAGGTCCTTCTCCTTCCTGAGATGGAGTTTTTTCAGAATCTAAAGAAATATCTGCTTTATCAACTATAGGAGGTTTTTCTTTTTCAATAGTTGTAGTATTTGAAGTTGATGGCATGGTAGGAACACTTTTCTCAGTTTGTGGAGGAACAACAACATTTCCTTTTGCAGAACTCTCTTCACTACAGTGAACAATGACTAAGGGTACAACAACAAAACCTGAAGTAACCCTAGCAACAACTGCCTCATAAGTAACCTTTGCTTTATGCAAAGCATCACCAATCTCCTGTAAAGAAACATCTTCCTTTGGTTGAGGAGGCTCTTTCGTGGTTTCTTCCACCGTTGTAACACCTTTCTTCAACCTTTTATATTGTTTTGTCTCTATGGAGGAAGTGGGTTCACTTTCATAACCTCTTTTCTTTGACATCCCCGCACTTGGTTGTTTTAGACGAAGTTCAATCCATTTCAAGCTCCTATTTATCACTTTGCGTGACACTTTTCCAATTTTAGTCTCTTCCTCTTCTGCTCAATTGATGGGCTCCAAGCTTCTTGTAGCCACTTTGTCTATATCATACTGGGGATCAAGAGTGATCCCATCATCTATAGTGCCTTTAGGAATATCAGTTTTAACATCAAAATCCCTCATCTAGGGAATTGTTAATCTCTTGTAGCCCTTTTTCCTTACTTCAAATTGATCCTGAAGGTTAGCCCAAAAATCTTCAAGAAGCTAAATATGTTGAGTAAAGTGAGAAGAGTAGAGTGCATACATTTTCTTCTTCGAATCAAAATTCTTCCTGGAAGTGTGCTGCTGCAAATTTAAATCCTATTATTCTTCAGTTGTTGATTTATCCATTATCAAAGAAGAACAAGAATAGAATCCCAATTTCAAGGGAAAAGAATGAGCAATAGTCTTATGTTGCGAAGAGAATACAACATTTACTTCTGCAACTTTCCTAACAAATTCCATAAGAATCCACCTGTTGCCACAACATCTTGGCAACTTAAAAGGGTGGCCATCAAAGCCAAATAACCTAAAATAAGTAGACTTGGGGTACTTGATATACCAATACCCTCATTCCTAAATAAACTCCATAGCTTCCTGTGACAATTTGAAACCTATGTCACCTGTAAACTAATTTATAATAACATACAAAAAGAATCATTGACTCTTTTGAAATGTTTCTCTAATTCCTTAAGCTCCAATTGGTCATAATGTTCGCAAACCTTCTTTTGATCTAGGCCATCATCCATTGACTCTACAGTGTTCAATCCAGGAAACCTTCCAATCCTTGTTGCACAATATATGACATTGGAAGACATATAAAATGTCTTAGTTTGTGTTACTTTGAGGAGTTGGTCATGAATGCTATTTGAGATGATCTACCCCCAGTCCAAATGTTACTTTTTGTCTAGAATCAATTAGATGAAAGGAAACATCTAATGTTCAAAGATGCGAGAATTTGATTTTCCAAATGCTTTGGCCGACAGTGTAATAATATCTCCTATATCCTAAAAAAAAATTAACCTCTTAGGATTAGGTGGCACTTTCTTGACTGGCTTCTTGTCTTTCTTCAACCACCATTTATTGATGAGTTGTTTGTTTCCTTTAACATCTTTGTTCCATAGTTCAAGTGCATGATCCTTACTCATCATCTTCAAACTGGGGTAAGGAGGTAGGTCAAAGACATGTTTGATCGTGCCCGGGGTTAAATCAATGATAACATTACCTTGAGCATCAATATATTGTCTTTGAGTAGGATTATACCACTGTGCAACAGTTAGGATGAACTCAAGACACTGTACAACAATAGGAAAACTAGCTACTTAAGCTAGCCCTAATTTTGCAATTCTCCTTGCTCTTGGGACAACATCCTCTAAAATTGCATCTTTGTGAAACTAAGTTCTAGATCCATATGTCCTACCAATGTGTCAGTTATGTTCATGACTTTAGAGTCAAATTTAGATGGAACTGGGTTCCCTTGATATTTATACTTCATTGTGTAAGGCACTTGTTCTGGTTTTAATCTCTTAGCTCTGGCCTTCTTTGATGTTCCCTCGGATGTTCCCTCAGCAGGTACTTCCTCAGCATGTACTTCCTCTTCAAAGCTAGACATTTGTTAGTTATCCTACAATTTTATGTTATTAGGAAAAGAGGAAATATATATGAGGAGTAGCTTAAAACTTGAGCATTCATATGACATCCATATTAATTCAAGTTAGAATCCAATTCAACAATTTAACTCATCATTTTTGGGCCTTGGGTTCAAAACAAAACCAAGAACTTAGTCATTTTAAACCATAAACTAAATTTTGTCGGGTGTCAAGATCGGGTCATAACTAGGTAGCATACCTATGTTTAAAGAAGTTCAGTGCAATTCCAAAGTTTGACCCCGTAGTGTTTAGGGGTTGGGATCAGGATTGAGTCTTGGCTAGGCACCTAGACACATGATAGTCAGATATTAGTGTGTGGTTTGATCTCGCAGTGTGAATGGGAGTCAGGATCAGGTCTTGACTGGGAAGTGGTAGTTAACCAACGAAATCAATGAATGGCATCTCATAGAGTTCTAATCCTGCCTTTGAATCAGACTGCAGGATCGAGTCATCATTTGGAACCAGACCCATCCAAAATGGAAAAGTGTTAGTAGCTTCCTAAGTTCTGAACCCGATAAGAAATTGAGAGGCAGGATCAGGACTCTGACATGAACCAAGCCTTAAAATGCTCAATGAGAATGGGTCAAGTTTGAGTTCTGATCCTAACATGTCAAGAATCGAGATTGGGGTATTATCAAGTCCATGTACCAATCGATGGGTTGAAGGTTCAGTGTCGAAACAACTTCCAACCCCGATGGTAATGTGGGGATCAGAAGTAGGAATTGGAAGAACACTTAGTCAATAATTTAAACCAAACCCATGGTATCGGTCCAACCCCCGATCATGATAGTGATGCAGGGATCAAATAAGTGAAGGAACCGACAACGAGTAGTAGACAAACCTAAGTGTTGGTTTGATTCTCGAGCCTGATAAACATGCGGGGATCAGGAATCGAAAGGGCGATGGATAACAAAGGCGGTAACAAATATAACAATATCCAAAAAGTCCCTTTAGAACCGGGTTATGTGTGGGATCAAGAAATTTTGATTTATGATGGTCAGCTATTCAAATTGGCAATTCAAACTAGTTTGACCCGAATATAGAGCAAAACCCTAAACAACTAGGGCATAGCGAGATGGACAATCTCGTGACCAAAAGATAAGATGACGATACCAGAGCACGAAGGAATGCACAACGAACCCAACATCGGTTCAAGAGCGAAGGAAAACACACCAAACAGTGTGAAAGAAAACACACAAAGGCAAAATAAAGTTGAATGAGGAATAGAAAAAGAAAAAGAAAATAAGAACAACACAGGAGACAAAAAGAAATCATAAAGGAAGCAAAAAAAAAAGAAACAAGGACAAGAAACACAAGGAAGAACACCTACCTTCAAACGCACCCAATAATTCTGGCAACACGTTGACAAATCACAGTGAATTATTCAAACCCTAGCTCGGCGTCGCTCTGGTTCAGTTCACCAATCTCTTCAAAGTAGAATGGATAGAAATCGAGGAGCGATGGGATAAAAACTTGTTCGTGCATGCGAGCTATTATGGCATTAATTGGCAGTTGGTCGGGCCTCGGGATTCAAGCAAAGTCATAAATATAAGGTTACTAGAATGAAGGAAAGTAGGGATTGGGATTGACACATGGATCGAGACCAAACTCCAAAAGGTGCAAAGTTCAGTGATGGCCTGAGGCCCGAACTCGATAAATAAACAAAACAACATAAGGATTGAAATCGGGTCACGAGATGAACCAAGAATTTTGAAAAGTTCAAAGCAAAAGTCATGGTCCGAAGTTCGATCCCGAAAGACAAAAGAAAATGGGAATCGAGATTGAGACTTGCAAAAGAACTAGAACTTTCAAAAGGTGCAAAGTTCAAGTCACATTCTGAAGTTCGATCTTGAAGTGAACAAAGAAACGAAAATGAGTCAGACATCGGGATTGGGCCAAAAATAGGAACACAAGCTTTGAAAAGTTCTTGGTTCTGGTTCTGTTCTGAAACCCGACTCTGACACAAGCAAAACGCTCAAGGCAAAAAGAGGGCCGAAACTAGGACATGCACAAAGACTTATACTTCGTAAATCAACATGTATGAGTGTCGTTATGCGATCCAAATTGGAAAGAAAAAAGAAAAGACAAGGCAAAGGACAGGGCTGAGACTATTTCCTTTGTGGGTCCTCTCAAGGACTATTTCAATTTTTCCAATGAAGTGTAAGTTCTGCGTAACTTCTATGTTTCTTCTTCTCTAGTCGCTTCTGTCTTCAGATATTGTCCTTATGACTTTCTTTGCAGGTCCTCTCATCGACTTCAAATTATTCTAATGACAAGCGCGAAGTTATGCGTAACTTCTGAGTGTTTTCCTTGTCGTTGCTGAGATGGTTCCAAGGAATTGATAAATTTCCCTGCACTTGCCCCTACTTCGTTCTGCTATTTAACATATCACCGACTAATGGTGGTAAAGAGGTAAACCACAATGGCTCTCGGGATGCTTGGCGGAGCTCTCACGCAGTTTGGCTTGGAAGGGATCTGGAAAACAGGTGTATTCGTTTATAAAGGGTTGAGCGGTTCTGATTGTAAGAAACTCGAACAAATTGTGAATAGTTTGTCGCCGATCGTCAGAGAGATATGCAACTCGACTCCGGAATCGTTACAGAATTCATCGCTGCAAAAATTCTCAAAATTTCACGACAAACTTGCAGAGGGCAATCAGCTGGTAGAAGATTACAAAAAAAGTCGCCTCCGGAAAATCCAGATCAATGAACGCGTTAAGAAGCTGGATAAGTCTATTAACAAGTTCATTCAAAATGACCTTCAGGTCGTTATGGCACTAGCGCAGGCTTATCTCTCCACCAAACTGGATGCTGTGCGTGCCCTGCAGGAAGTCATGTTGAATGCGCAGGTTTCTCTTTCCGCCCAACTGGGAAGTGTGCGTGAAGGAGTGGAGACTGTGCGCGAAGCCGTGGAAACTGTGCTTGAACGGGTGGATTTTGTGGGTGATGCGGTGGCAACTGTGCGTGATGGGGTGGAAACTGGGGTGCAATCTCTGCGTGAAGCAGTGGAAACTGTGCATAAAGACGTAAAGAATTTAATGTGCAAAATTGAGGAACAACAAATTGAGAGATCACAGCAGGATGGGAACCTCTGCGGTCCTCCAGATACGCCCAACGGCTTCCTGGGTTTCGATGAACACATAAATGAAATGAAGAAGCTTTTGTTGGACGACGGAGTGAATGTGGTTGGAGTTACAGCCATGGGCGGTGCGGGAAAATCAACACTTGCAAAGGCCGTTTGTAAGGACGATGCAATCAGAGGTAACAGCAGCTTGTGCGTTGACGCTTTCTTTACAATTTAAGCTCTTGATGCTTCTGAATTCTGTATTACCTTTAATTTGTGCTGGTTTATCACACTAGCACTTGCACCAGAAGGGGTGCAAGGGTTACACCGATAGAAAATTATAAGAAAACCATGGTAAGTGACTTATGTCAAGTATGAAAAAAGAGGTTTTATCTGAGGGATTACCCACACCAAAAGCTTTGTTAATTTACAAGCAGACTTTGGGGTACAAGTTCTTTGGTTACAATTCTCCTTCTATCAGTACAAACATCCCCAGAAGTAAGCTTTATGGGCATACCACAGTTGATATGAAACCTTGGTAGAAGGATGAAGCTTTCTTGAACTAACTATTGAATCAATTCCTATGAATATTCTTTCATAGATTTTAAATTGCCTTAGCACTTTCTGCCGAGGAGCTAAGTAATTTGGCATAAATTTCCAATGTTCTGGTAGGAAATTTATCACAGTGGGATTCAGTATACCAAGAAATTCACAAGGAAAGAGTTAGGAAAGCCAAAATTATATGATATACAGAGCTATTAAAGATTATTCTTGGACAGGAGGATTCTAACATGGCCTCAAAAAGTTACTTCATTGACAAATCATTATGTTTATGAACCATCCCATCAGCTGACAAGTTTATAGAGGCCTGTCCACATCTGGGGTCTTATAGTGCCTTTTTTAATTTTCCAGCATCTAGCTGCAGCTGTATGCACGTAAAGAGCCAGGTGCATAAGCCATAAATCCTGGAAACAATGCAGGGAGACGGGCTAATTGTTTCATTCCTAAAAATTTTTAAACTTCATCTTCAGCAAACAGAATAATTTCTAACTAGATCATAAATTATGTAAGGGAAGAGGATGCTTATGATGCTATTTCTATGAGTGATAGAGAGCTAAAAATTTGCAATTGTGTCTAATTGTTCTTCTGCTGAAGCTTTGAGTTTGAATGCTATTTTGGGAATTATTTATGTTGTTTTCTACTGTTCCCATATTTGTCGTTTCCTTTTGATTTGTCGAATTTCAAATGTTTTTTCTCATACCATTTAAGTTGTTTCCTGTTGTTCCCATTTCTGGTTAGTCCTATCAAGATACAACCATGGTTCCACATTCCCACAGTTTCCTGATATATCCTATATAGTATATACTTATAATATTGTTATTTCCTACTTCCTGTCATTCTTCATGTAGTACAGCTGATAAGAATTGCCTAGTTAATCTTTTTCCCCTAAAAGTTAATATAATATCAAATCAGAAAGTAGATTATAGTATCCTCTACCTTCTTTCTAGCATCATCTATACTTAGATTTCAACAGTACTAATATCAAGCCCCGGGAATTCAGTTCAGATGTTGCAATACCAAAAATTTAAAATAAGCATTGAGCTAGTGACTCGTAATCAGCGGAGAGAACTCAGAAATCTTCCATTCCCTTTGAAATTTTTCTTCATTTCTTCGCAGGAATCATCAAAGAGTTGTCGGCACAGACCAACCGACTAACTCCATTCACCGCTACCGACCTTACCATCGGTCATAAATTCTTCAATAACTGCTGTATGGCGTAAAATTGTTTTCCAGCCGACAGAAGAAGATGGTATATATGCGTGAGACAGGTTTTGCTTGAAACTATATATAGCCTATCGGCTAATTAAGTTTAGGTACGGGAGCGCTTAGCACAACTTATAAAATGATACCGGCCCAGCAGTATTATTTCAATAATTAAAAAATAAATATTTATTTATAAACGCAGTATAATCAATTTTGAACCAGAGATATGCCGCTTTCAATTATTATTAAGCGATTAACCGTTGAAACCATGATATGTATATAGAAGGGTAAAAGAAAGGGTGTAATTTTAACCTCTACGCTTCAGAGAGGGAAACATAATTTTTCTGAAGTTTCTCACAATTTGCAGCGCTTTTTGACAAGAAGAGAGTAGTGAACAATCACCTCTCACAAAGCCCAGAACCTTATTTTATTGTATAATCCAATAAATTATTTGTAGTAAGATTTGACAGTTTCAATTTAGAATAATTATGTATAAATTTTTGGTTTGCTTGTGCAACATTTTTAGCATCAAAACATCATTTTCTATTTCATTTTCATGATCTGATCCAGAATGTTACACAATCACAATTCACACTAATGTTTGATAAAATATTTAAATAATATTTTACATTGTTAAATTGATTTTGGATGAATGTTTACTTAAAGATCATGAAATTATGGTAATTAAATATGATAAGTATCTCATTTTTCTTGGATTTGTCATAGATGGATTATTTGCATTCGATTTGTGCTTTAAAAAATGAATGCACTTTTTATTTTCAATTAATTAATAGATTCAGTCACACGTGCAATCAGTTACCTGCATAGACATTGTCAAGTTTTGCCTCAGTTGAACAGTGACAAAATTGACCTTTTAAGTCATTCAGTTTTACCCTGTATTTGTAACTCCCAAAAGAGGAAAATAAGTCTTTCTAATATTTTCCATGATTTGCAGAGTACTTTAAGGAGAGGGTAATATACATTGTCGCTTCAGAAAGCCCAGATCTTCTAAGTATCGTCAAGGTGATGTGGAAAAACATTATTGATCGCCCAGAACCTCATTTTACAAATGTTGAGGATGCATATGACAAATTGGAATCACAAATAAAATCAATAAAGAAACCCACTCTGGTGGTGTTGGATGACATTTGGTCGAAGCGCGACCTTAAAAAACTGCTTTTTGAAGAGAAGCAATACAAAACACTAGTAACCACCAGAGATAAAAACGTTATCCCAAAAGGACCCAAGACACGCTTTTATGAGCTACCGTCGTTGCAACCGGAGTATGCTCTGTCACTTTTCTGTCAGCATGCCTTTGGCAAACCTTCCATTCCAATTAGTCGTGATAAAGAACTGGTCGAAAAGGTGGCCTCCTGCTCATAATACCTCACCTGTTCTTCGTTTGCTTGCTCTCTTCAACTGTATTCTCCAGGTCTGAATTTTTCATTTACTTGTATTCACATGCAGGTGCAACAAGAGTGTAATGGATTGCCACTAGCTCTTAAAGTAATCGGTAGCTCTCTGTATGGTGAGTCCGACAGCGTTTGGGAACGAGCTGAGGAAAGGCTTTCAGCAGGAGAACCTTTCAAAGATGACCACAAGGATTTCATTCTTGATAAACTGAAAACAAGCGTCGATGTGCTGGACAACATAGAAAAGCAGTGCTTCTTGGACCTGGGTGCATTCCCACAAAGAAAAGCCATTCCTGCAAAGGCATTGCTAGACATTTGGGTTTATGTTCGTAGAGTGAATTCGGACCAAGCCGATATGCTGTTATGGAAGTTTGCAGATCGCCATCTATTAGATTTGAAGAAGAATCCCGGGTAAGGAGCATGCCTACTTATATGTCTCTTGTGCTTCACATCAAATTCGCTTGATGGAAGGGGTTTTGAGACCAACTTTGAAATAAGAAGTTTGGCCTCATCATATAGAAGCTCCAAATTTCTTTGGAACTTTCGCCTGATTTGTTATATTTTTAAACCTTGTTGGTAGCTGAAACATGTTGTGATAAATAAAATTTATTTGATCAATTTAATTTTCTCGTTTCTGATACCAT
The DNA here is from genome assembly GCA_007258455.2 of Sequoia sempervirens. Classification (NCBI taxonomy): domain Eukaryota; kingdom Viridiplantae; phylum Streptophyta; class Pinopsida; order Cupressales; family Cupressaceae; genus Sequoia; species Sequoia sempervirens. The sequence continues at coordinate 225,533,204 of VDFB02193867.1, forward strand.
AATTTCTTAATAACACGTTTCCCTAACATGTCATGCCAGGACTGCAGATAATACAGATGACTGCATGGATGCATATTCCTTCTGCCAACATGATGTAATGAGAGCTTTGGCCCTGTATTTGGCGAACCAGGACAATAGTAGGAGGCTATTTATGCCTAAAATGAAAAATTGCTTTCCCTCAGAGTGGAAAACAAATAGAGCTCTTTCATCTAAAGCCCAGATTGTTTCCATTCACACGGGTAACTGCTAGAACTGGTCCTTTTGATTGTAATTCAAGTTTGCCTGTGATTTTGCTTCCTACACAAAAATACTGGAAACTTATCACAAATAGATTAAAAAAAAATTAATCATAGCATAGTTTTGACTTCAATGTTTGTTGGGAATATTTAGGGGCAATGAAGGGCAAATACTGGCCCGAAGTGGAGTTCCCTGAGGCGGAAGCTTTGGTTTTATATTTCACTGCAAGTGAATATTGCATTCCAACGTTTTTGCACACAATGAAAAATCTCAAGGTTCTGATAATCCATAATAGTGACGGAGCAAAACGAAGCAAGCTCAGGGGAGTGGCTGCTTTTCAAGAACTTTCTCAACTTAAAACTCTACACCTTGAAAACCTGGAAGTTCCTAAGGAATGCAGGGTCTTGAAGAGTTTGGAGAAAATATACATGAATCTATGTGAGGGCTTTGGTTGGGATAAAAAGTTCAACTTTCCTGCACTTTTGGAATTCAATGTGAGCTACTGCTTTGATCTTAAGGAATTGCCAGCAGGACTCTGTTCTTCAAGTTTACTAAAAATACTGAGTGTTGCTCATTGCTATCGCCTTACAAAGCTACCTGATGATTTGGGCAGGCTTGGATCACTTAAGAAAATAAGATTGTATCAAACTCCACGGTTGAAAGAAGTGCCACCATTCATGTGTAGGCTTGGAAAACTAAAATTGCTCAACATCTCATGGGTTGATACACAGGAAAAAAAGCCCGGAATTGAAGAAAACCCTTCAACCATTAGCCCAATTGGCATCCCTAAAAAAGGTGATTTGTATTGAGGACAATGAGCAGCTGTTCAGAAGGAGCTCCAAGTCTGGTCTTAAAGGTGAAGCTGTGGAAGAAGAATTCAATATGAACTGGGGAACAACTGAATTGGAGATATAGAAAGTCAAAAAATATGTCTGCTGGATGACTGTTATGTCTTTTACATTTCCTGCTCTTTGGCGTATGAATATTTGTTATTCACTATTATTTTATTAATTATCAACAAGATTATTTTTATCATTTTATAGTTTCAAGAATACGTATAACTACAGTGTAGGAAAATGTATCTCTTTATATTTTCACATTTATTTGGACCCTTCTAATTAAAATGGATTTAATTATGCCTTAATTTAGTGTTGAATACATTTTCACACTAAGTTTTGGGCCCTATTAAATAATTGAGTTTAATTAGGCCTTAATCATCCCTTTAATTTATTTACAAGCCCATTAAATTGCATTTTTCAAAGGGGAAGCCCAAAAATAATTAATTCTTAAACATATCACTTTACATTGAGCAATGTGTGTTCCACAAATAGGGGCTTAGGACGGTGAATGGGTCCTCCCTAAGCCTTTGAACCTTAGTTTAAAATATGTTTGTTGACAATATTTTAATGTCCCTAAAAGTATATTTCAATGTTGGCTTGTAATATTTGAATTTTGGGAAATTAATATATACCTATTTTCTAAGTTTATTGTAGCATTCCTAAAGCAAGGTTGATGATCAAAAGCATTCAAGAGTAAAATTGTTAAGGATTTATTGTAGCAATCAAGATCCAATTGTCATGTCAAAGTCTTTTTGCATCGTGCATGTTTTTGGAGCTAACATTATAATGTAGGTTTCATGATCAAATCAAGCATTCAAAACACTATTTCAAAAAAGGTCCAAAGTTCAAGATCCATGTCCATTGAAGCCATTTCATCCAAGTTGTAGACCTCCATTATTAAGGTTTGTAGACCTCGCATACACAACCTTATGTAGTGACTTTAAACTCTTGGCTAAGCTCTTCCCTAGATCCTTGAAGGATACTGCTTTAGAGTGGTTTTTCTCTTTACTGAATAACTCAATATATTCATTCAATTAACTTATTGATGCTTTTTACAGCCACTTCTAAATTCACATGGGGGTGATCCCACAATATTGGTTTAAATTTTTTGGCCAAACTAGACATTGAATTGTTTTTTTTTAGCTAAATCTTCATTTTCAAGCACCTATAGGGGCTAAACCCTGAGGAATTTGAAGATGATGCAAACTAGTGATTTGTGACATTTTGTCTATAGATTCTAAATATATTTTTTTCTAAAATTTTGGAATTAGATTGCACTTTTTTTTTCCATCTCCTTCGAAAACTAGTTTTTTCAATGAACACCATTTTAAGGAGTGGCACTCATCATATAACACAACTTTTATTCCTTGAAGTATGTATATATTTTTTTTAAATTTAGATTTGTAACTACGATATCTAGTACTTCCAATTGGTTTCATAGTGTTTTATTGAATATTTTTTCCTTAATCAAGCTTCAAAGTCAAACCAATTACAATTCAAACATAGGAAGACTATCTAACACAACCTTTTTTGTATGTATCATAATTTTTTTTTGTTTGATCAAGGACTTCAATATCTGTTGCACTCATATTTTCAATTTTGTCTTGGATAATCTTCTATTTTTCCACATGTGCATAATAGAGAGTTTGATTTTCAGTGAAAAACCTACATTCACAAGAAATAAAAAATAAATATAATAATAAAATTAAATTTATTTAAAATTATACTTTTTGGGAAGCTTATAATAAGGACTACATACTTACAAAAAATAAATTTTAAATGAATTCATTTGATCCCCCCAAAAGTAAATCAAAAGTAGTTTTTTATCAGCATTTTGATAGGTGTAAAAGAGACTGTCATAGGTATGGTTTAAAAATAGTGGGGTTCTATCCAAGGGAGTTTGATCTAAGGTAGTTTGATCAAACCCTCTTCAATTGAAATGCTTTAAATGGAACTTTTTAAGGCTTAAATCATTATATTTTCTAAAAATATATGAGTTCAACAAAAATCAAAATCTCCTATAAATTGTAAACTAGCTTTGTGGGATCACCCATGGGTCCTAAAATGACCCTAGTTGATTTAATGACATGAAAAAAAAAGGATGATGAAAAGGTCATTGATTTTATAGCACGATATCAAATGCTTTACTCACAAATAAAAATTAAGATTCTTGATTTTGGCCTTCAAAGAATGTTTATTTCCAATTTGCAAAACAAAATCCAAGCCAAACTTGAGATTCTGAAATTTCCATCCTTTACAAACTTTTGTACAACCCCTTGTGATTACCAAAATTTGGTTACTAGTCATGAAGTGAAAAATTCCTCTAACCATCCTAAAAAATCCGTTCCACACCTCAAACCAACTACCAACCATTCAAGAAACCAAATAAGGACTTTATACAACTTAATCCCCCTCAACCAACTCAACTTGTTGATACCCAAGTGGCTACTATAAAGACGTGACAAATCCATATGCCTTTGGGTATAGAAATAGATAATTTACCCCTCTACCTGATACCCTTCATAACATCATGTTGCAGCTCTTAAACAAGGATTTGATTTTCTTACCTCCTGTTAGAGCTCCTAATCCTACTAAACCTTTACCTTCAAACTATAGACCAAATGCCTATTACTATTTTCACCATCAAAATGGACATGATACATAAGATTGCAAGTGTCTTAAACATATAGTGCAATATCTCATTGATTCTAATCATGTTTTAATTGGTGGTGTTAATGATCAAGGTAATAAGTTTGTAGCCCCTCTAACCAAAAATTGCAAATCTTTACCAATCCTATGCTAAATCATAACATTTCTTTTGTGAAATATAGTGAAACAAAGTTCATGATGTGATGAATGTTGACACAGATGATGATAATGCAAAAGACAATAAGTAAAATCATATGGAAAATCTAGTTGGACTCATTGAAGTTAAACCTCATAAGGGCCAAATCAATATGCACCTTGACATTGCCTTCTGACAAAATGACATAACCAAAAATGCACTCGATGGTCCTCTTTACATAGATGGAAGAATCAATGACAAGCCTACTAATGGGATATTAATTGATCCCTTATGCGTAGAGAATTTGATCACTAAAGAATTCTTATTTGTGCATGAGCTTTATCAAGATACAAAAAATTGAAAGCATAAATTAAAATGCATAATGGTTTTTCTTGCCCTATAATAGGTTTGATAACTCTTCCTCTTAAAGTTGAACCAAAACAATAAGTGTCTCATTCTCCATCATCCCATTGTCAGACCAATTTCATGTGAAGTTAGGCTACCCATGGCTTTTCTCCATGAATGTTGACCTGTTTGTTGTGCATAAATGCTTAAAGTTTCCATTTGGTAATGAAATCTTTACTGTGCACCATAGTGGCTTTACTTCTATGTATTCTTGTGGGAATTTCTCATTGGATTACTTTTGGCTAGAACCTATATAGAACACATTAAACCCCCTGAAGACTTTTTTTTTCAAATCCTACCAAAAGTTTTAAGGTGAAGCGCATAGCAAAGTTATCCCTTACCAATATTCTTTGACCTATGATTAATCCTCCTAGCCCTAATGAGACCATGACTGAACCAAAAGCTCTTCCAAGTAACCAAGACCAATCCTTGAAAAGTCCTTCACCCATTTCCTATAATCGACCAAGAGATAACCAAATAAGTCTCATTGGGCCTCCTAAAATAAAACAATTTTATAAAGCTAAAGAGAAAGTGGTTGAAAAACATCCCATGGTTCATTCCATTCCTCCCTTAAGGGAAAAAAGAAACCTATGGTTGATAAACCCGCTCCTGCATAGTCACAACTTGAAAATAGAATGAAAAGAAATTGAAATGCTAGAGAGCATAAGCATAGATGCCGTTCTATTTCTCATTTGTTACAAACAAAAAATGAGTCCAAAAATCAAGAAAAAACATTAAATCAAGTAATACATGATGATTCTACACCTTCGTTGAAACATCAAAACTCTACAACATGGCGAGAACAACAAACTTCTATGGATATTATTATTAGACCTCCTATTGTGATAAACTTGGATGATGATAATGAAATTGCAAAATATTGATGAGGAAGTGCATAATGAGTTAAATTTAATGTTTTCCTCTTCCATGAGCTTAATGATAAGAATCATGATGATCTTCCTAAAAAGAGTGTTGAACTTGGTTATTGTCCTAGTATAGCACTTGATGTTGTCCCTTTGGCTAGTTATCTACAATCCACATATATACTGAACAAGATTGGGATGCGAATGACCTTCTATATGTCGAATCACATGTGCCTTACTAGTCTTTTTTTTTCTTTTCATGTTCTTTGTGTGATTGCATGTTCATAATGTGATCCCTTGTACTATTCTTCTTGATATCTCTTTATGTCCATTCTTCTATTTGTACCTACATTCTTCTATATGTGATAAACCTTTATTTTTTATTTTTGTCTTGTGTTTTCCTTTTGAGGATGATGCAAGGCATCGAGACATTTAGGCTTCTTCCATGTTGACCCAAATTTTTTTTGTTGTTTTCACTCTCTATGTGTCATTCTTCCAGTTCTACGAGTATTTGAGGAATGATGACATTTTTGATCTCTATGATATAATTGTAGAAAAGACATGCTGACCCAAAATCCATAGATCCCTCATGTGTTTGGGATTTCATTTTGGGGGCAACTCCTTTTCATAATGTAGGTTCATTTAGAAACATATGGTTGACATAAAGCTTTCCAAATAAGCTCTCATGTCTTGTTTAACATTTATCATTTTCTACTTTAAAGTAATTGCTCACAATATGGTGTTGCAATTTCTATGAGCAATTTCTTTATAGTGGGGGCATACATTGGCATTATCATAAATTTGAATTTTTTGACTATATCTTATGTTTCATTATGTGATCTTCTTACTTCTTGTGATGTGTCTTCTTCTTAGTGGTTTCATTGGGTTTTATTTCCTCCAAGAGTGCGACCTTTCTTGGCATACAAATTTCCTCTTAGTAGTGATGAGCTATGCATTGCATTCCCTAAGTTGCAAATCTTTATTCTAGACTTGTCCTCTCTTGGAGACATTAGGGACAATGTTCCCCAAGCTAAGACCTTCCATGAACTAAGCAAAATCCCTTTGAACATTTCTTCTCTTATTTGTATTTTGTTCATAAGTGTTTAGCATAACATAGCTTGCTAACTTTGTGAAGCTTAGACCCTTTTTTTAATGGCCACCAAGCATAACATACTTTGCTTGCTAGTGGAGCCTTGTTTGTTCATAATTGCTTAGAATAACATAGCTTGCTAAGCCTTATGAGGCTTGAAATTTCATATTTTGTGGTGCCTTATTAAAGTTATCAGAGGTATAACTTTGGTATGGTATGGGAGCATAATAAGATTCTCTCATTTTCCACCCTTTGGGGGCTCACCTAGTGGACAATGAATTTCACTAGCCTATGTGAGTGTGCGTGTTGTTTGCATAGTGGACAACAAGTTCCACTTGTAAACATTTCTTTTGGAAAAATAGTTAAGGTGTGATCCACATCGCGTTGGATAGTCGAGGCTTGATCCACCCTTTTTGTTTTTATTTTTCTTTCTTTAAGTCTTTGATATTGTATGATTGAGTATCTTGTCATTGCTACATATATATGTTTAACATAGGCATGTGTCTCTTTGTTCCTTTGTTGGTTTTTCCATGAGATCTTAGATCTTGGGGGCTTAATTTTTCTCTTAAGTGATCTTTTCCATCTTATCCTTTCCAAAATTGCATAATTAGACCTCTCTTGATTGTCTATATTAGTGTGACTTTGACTCAATGTCATCCTCTCAATAAAATGGGGCCTAAATGTAGTGTATAAAAATGTACCCCTTTACATTTTCACACTTGTTTGGGCCCTCCTAATTAAAATTGACTTAATTTTGCCTTATTTAGTGTTGTAAAATGTATTTATTTACATCTTCACACTAAGTGATGGGCCCTATTAAACAATTGAACTTAATTAGGCCTTAATCAACCATTTACTTCATTTACAAGCCCATTAAATTGCATTTTCTGAAGGGGAAACTCGACAATAATTAATGCCTAAACATAACACTTTACATTGAGCAATGTGTGTTTCAGGAATAGGGACCTATGGGTGACTGAGTTCTCCCTAAGCTTTTGAACCTTAGTTTAAAATATGTTTTTGGCAGTATTTTAATGTACCCAAAAGTATATTTCAATGTTAGCTTGTAATATTTGAATTTTTGGAAATTAAGGATACATACATATAAATATAAGTTTATTTTCTAAGTTTCACCTAGATTTTTTATGCAATAATTCCTAGAGAAAGGTTGATGATTAAGAGCATTCAAGAGCATAATTATCAAGGATTTATTGCGACAATCAAGATCCAATTGTCATGTCAAAGTCTTCTTGCATCATGCATATTTTTGGAGCTAACATTGTGATGTAGTTTTCATGATCAAATCAATCATTCAAAAAACTATATCAAACAAGATACAAAGTTCAAGATCCACATCCATTGAAGCCATTCCATGCAAGTTACAAACCTCCATTATCAAGGTTTCTACAAGGGTTTGTTGAGTGGTAGCATAGCTTTGTTCATTCTTATTCCCTCTTTCATACTTTATTTTATTTCAAGGTTTGATGACTAAAATGGTGTTTGCCTTGCTCAAACCCCCATTCACAAAAAACCAAACAATTTTTCCCTCTTATGTTGTGTTTGCAGATTTAGGTGGAAGAAAGCTTGAAGACATCTTGAAGAGAAAATTTGAAGTTGTCAAAGTTGCAAAAGTTGTTAAAATTGTTGTCATCTCACAAAAACTCACCTACAAAAGTTATTTATGACTTTCCAACACTGAAACCTAGACAAATCAGAAGCTTCAGATCTACACTAGAGGCTTCTGAAAGATTGTTGAAACCCCTATACTTGGACCCATTTTCCCACCAGTCCTAGTTTTCCTTCAGAAACTCACTTTTGGTGATAGGTAAACACATTTCTACCATTCTTAGATCTGTAATTTGATTTCTAGTTCTGCAAACATTGAATTTAATATTGTTGTTTCAAGTTTTATTTGGCATAATTTGGTTGATTTACTATTTTTAGTTTTTCTCCCAAAAGTGTCTGGAGAATTTGACCCCCTGTCCTCAAGCACAAAAAGGAAACCTGTAGATTCTCATAAAGGGTTGATTCACCTAAGGGTTGTTAGTCAATTCTTTGTGTGGATCTCATTTCCTAATGAAATTTGGAAGATAGGGTATATTATCCTCTTTTGGACCTTCCCAGTTTTGTCCTATACCCCATTTTTCATCATTTCAATAACAATAATTAGATTTTCTTGGTTGGAGATATAAACTAGGGTAATATATTGTGTTTTATGTTACTCCTCATTTTTCTTTCCATATGGATTTTTTTTACCAAATTTATTATATGATTTGTAATGATAAATTTGTATATTTGTGGATTTTGATATAGTTTTTGAGTTCATTTTGATGGAATAGCTTAATAGGATTATATATATTTATATGTGATATATTTTTTCATTAATCTTGAATTCCTATCCATCTTTATTTATTCTTTTATAAACATTTATATACTTGTGGCATCATCTCTACCTTATATAAATTCATTCCCTCACATTCAACTCAAAAATTAACACATACATGCACATATTCAATTATTGATTTTAATATCTAACATTCTTCATCATATGCCAATCTCAAAAAGTGTGAGAATCATCATTTATGGCATGAATTTAACCCAAAATTCAAATTATTGACTCCCTCCTTTTTTCACAAGCTATTGAGACTTGACTTGATAATGATTTGTGTGATTATTCAATATGTCTTAGTATTTAAGAAAATTCATTCAAGAGAATTTAAATACATCTTGAAATGTTATGCAATCCTAGAGAATTTGCATTTCAAGGAACATTGTATTTTGGAGCATTAGAAGAAATCAATATTTACATTAGAATTATTTAGAACTTGTATGCTTGAGTCAATTGTCTTTGATGAATTGAAAAAGGTCACAAAGGTAGTATACCAAATGATTAATTGAGGAGAATGTGAACCCTTGCAATCATACAACTTCCCTTGAGTATTTTTAAATACTGAGAATCCTTACACATTAGTAAACAACAAAGAAAGGGAAGAACTAGGTTGCAAAATTACATTGTTTCCATAGGTAGCTTAGGCCATGCTTTTCTTTTAAGGGATTAATCAATTTTCATATTTTTTGTAACCTCGAAAAAATAGGATCCAATAAATTGTAGCTTATCATCCATTAGTATGCTATAAATAATAGGTTTAGACTCAAAAGGGCCAACAACCCTAATCACTTTATATTCTATGTTCTCCAAAATAGAATTATTATTGATAGGGTCGATGCTTATCTAAGTATCATCCTTTTCCACACCTCTAGTCTCTCTCTCTCAGAGATAATACATTCTTTGAACTATTTTTCTTATTGATGAGGCTATGATAATAAACTCTAACATGACCATAGTCTCTCTTTTAGAGATAACACATTCTTTTGAACCATTTTTTCTTATTGATGAGGCTAGGATAATAAACTCTATCATGACCATAGTCTCTCTTTTAGAGATAACACATTCTTTTGAACCATTTTTTCTTATTGATGAGGCTAGGATAATAAACTCTATCATGACCATAGTCTCTCTTTTAGAGATAACACATTCTTTTGAACCATTTTTTCTTATTGATGAGGCTAGGATAATAAACTCTATCATGACCATATTTAAACAAAAAATAAGAATTAACTCCACCTAACCAATCTATTAAAATTGTAGTATGTACTTCATTATCATACAATGGGAAAATGATCTTATCAGGGCATGTATTAGCCAAATCCAAAGAAATGAGGCAAAGAGAATTTTGTATCCTTAATTTTTACACTTCTCATGAGAGCTTTAACAACCATGGTAAAAGAAGCCAAATGAGGTGGGAATTCATAAATATATATCCAAATGAGCAAGGAAAAAAAAAACCATATCTTTTGGCTTGGCAACAAGGTCAAAATAAAAGGCCCTTAACATATATTTACCAAAATTCTAGAAAATTTAGCTACCACCATTTTTTTATTCTACTATTTTAAAATAAATAAAATCAAACCTTTACAAATCATATAACACATTTTTACTGATGAGGCACTAAGACTAGCTGGAAGTACGATATCTATGAAGAAAGGAAAATATTTAGACCTCTCAGTAGTCTTTGAAATTGTAGATAATGTCTCTAATATTTCTCTTTCAAAACTAACAAAGAATCTCCTAGAAGGAGTGCATGCACACATAATTAAAAGACTTGAGTTGGGTTACATTTAAACCTTTGACATAAGGGTATGGAGCTCTATTGTAGCTTAGTATATGGTCCCTCAAATACAACTCTACCCAAAACTATTCCAAGATTTATTAGAATGTTATGACATCTAGGTGGGGTTAATTCAAAGGACTATTTAGGTAGCAATGAATTTCAATAATATTATGTACATGTTGTAGTTGTCCCATGTAGCAAAAAAAATCTACTATAGCTAAAGGAACCTAAAAAATACCTCATACACTAGAAAAAATTAGCTCATATTCCTAAATAAAGAGCTTGATAATGAAAGTGGAAACACCAAATTTTATCAACTTCCCAATGCCATAATTTAATTTTAGTCCAATGTGTTAGAAGAATGTTTAGTGTTAGCCTTTATCTTTGAGCTATACAATATGGAGGCATGCATGATTTTCAACAAGAATCTTTGCATAAGCTCAATACCATTACCAAAAAACAAATCTTCTTGTTCAATTTCCTAGATAAATTATTGATGTGTTCCATTATCAATTGAGAAACTTTAATACCCAACAAGTGTTGTAACACACCAACCCTTCACTGAAGTAAAAATTTCCCAAGTTTTCATTGTACAAATAAATAAACTTTGTAACAAGTCATTGCAATAAATTTTTCTTTTCTTTATTGAGAATATATGAACAAGATTCCATAACAATTTACAATAAAGACTCCAGCTCATTACAATAATTTCTCAGGTTACAAAAATACAAGTATGCATACATTTACATACATAGCTCAAATGAGCTTTAGAACAAATAGCTGTAAGACGGTCCAGGATCTTTCCTTTCAAATCTTGGTTCTTGTATCGCTTGATGTGGAGGAGAAGCATCACTCAAGTCCTTTTCTACCAACCATAGAATCTTAATGTGGTCCCCCACACATCTATCATTCAATAGATGGCCCTTCCCTTCAACGAAGAGATTGGTAGAGTAACCAAATAACGAAAACCAACTAAGCATAGTGTTGTGTCCTACATAACTAGAACTTGTAATCCCACAATTTGGAACTAGCATGTAATACTGGATCATGATGAACTGGCAGTGGACCTAGAGGCAATCACACTACTTTTTCCAAAGTGTTCTCATTGAGTACTTCAAATGAAGGTAATCTATCATATACACTACTCAAGGTCAATTTGACTTAAGGCCATCTTAAACTACGCATAGGTATTTCATTCAATGGATAATATATTACCCCAAAGATAACTTATCACCATTTTACATACTTGGAATAAACCTACTTAACAATTAAGTACACAAGTTCCCTCCCGTGCTGGATAATCAATCCTAGGAGTAAACTCAAGCTACTATAGTTAAATCAATAACCTAGCTATGACTAACTCATATGCCACTCTAGTTTAATTATATCTAGTATATAATACCTATGATAAACGTCAACCTCCTATTATGGAGTACATACAAGAACATCATAAAAATAACATAAAAGATTCTATTTCCATTTCAAAGACATTCTAGATTCCCTAAATGTAAGTACTCATAAAATACAATTCAAGCATACATGGAGAACAATTCATTCATAAATAAAGTAACAAGAAGAATATCCCCATGCCTGTTAATGGTTCTCCAATCAAATGACATCAATGCAACATCTCCAAATAGAGACAAGCTTGATAATAGCTTTACAATGAACCCCCAACACTCAAATTGACATATTACTTCACTCAAATTCACTCACTTCCAATATAATTGAACTATTTCTTCTCTCTCTCTCTCTCTCTCTCTCTCCCATAAAACAAAGTAAAAGCTAAAAATAACATAAAGTAAAAATGCTTGCAAGAATGCGTCCTCAATAATGATCAAGCACCTTTATTTATACAAATATTTGGTAACTACTCTTCCTATACTTTAGGCATGAGTTTTGACAACAAGAAGCATGCACAACAACACATATCTCAACAAAAGGTGGAAAATATGTAAACTCATACTTATAAAAATATCTATACATCGACCTTGCTTGATCAATAGTAAATAGAGACTTATTCAAATCTATACATGGATTTAATTTGAATTATCTCCAACAATGGACATCTACAGGCATAAGGAATCAAAGGTGGCACCAAAGCCCCCAAACTATTCTTAAAGTTGGCACAATTTCCATTCAATTAGAAATAGTCAATAACCAATTTGCGACACCATGCTTTCATTGACTTATTTTGGGTGTGAGTCGATTCAGATATTTATTCACTTTGACAAATTCGTTGACTAGTTACTCACATCTTAAAAGATGTTAGTTCAAGCTCAAAGACATGGAACTTTAAGTTTTACCAAGTCAAAGATGCTCTAACAATAGGCGTTGACTAAGTTACACCATGCACTGACATAATGCAACAAGCTATAATGAAATATACGTGTTCCATAAAGTGTAGCAGTAAGAGTAAAACTTGGCTTCTCAAAACATAGTCATAAACAACTTATAATCGTCCTTAAAGCTTCCTTTATCTACTGTGCATTATTTCAATACCCTATCCTTTGTATTCATTAATATTTGAAGAGGGTTTATCCTGTAAGGGTTGTACACTACTAATTACCTCACATAGTTTCCTTTGAAAAGCTAAACTCTTTTGATGAACTGCACCCTATGCTTTACCTAGATATTAGCATTTGTAAAATTCTTTTGATAGAAATATATATATATATATATATATAATATATATGTATTATAATGCATCACATAATATATATATATATAAGATACATATATTATATATTCCCTTATTTACAAAACCTTGTATTCTATATTGCATTAATATACTTGTAAATACAAATCCATAATACTACATACTTATATATAGACATTTTTATATATTTTTTATTTGCATGATATGGTATTACCATAACCACACACACACACACACACACACACACACACACACTATATATATATATATATATATATATATATATATATATATATATAGCCCAAGGTATAGTGTATATCATTCATATACATATTTATGTAGCATTATTAATACGTGCACACACACACACACATATACAATATTAGACACATGTATTTTTCTTTATCGATGAGTAAATATACAAGGTGTGTATGTACATACATATATTATAAATGTGCAACCTGCATTCTTATGCATAATATATAATTATATGCTTGAGTTTTCATTTTTAAACATATATACATACATACGTTCGATGTATATATATATTTATCAACATAGATATGTGCATACACTTACAAGGAAGGTCTCATAAGCTTCAAAACACATATATTCCTATTCCCATTGACATGCCTATTCAACAAGTACATACATACACACACACACACACATATATATACATATAGTCATTTCCTCATGTATGTATCTTTCTAAGTATTTCCAATTACATACATGTTCATTTGAGCACTAATGCTCTCATACATGGATCCATGTATATATATATATATATATATATAATGATGTAAAGGTAACCATTCATAAATCCCAAAGACTCAACCCAAAGCACAATCAACACAATAACATAAGGAAGGACTCACAAGTTCCAAATAGATAAACATCACCTAAGAATGCATTCAATAGTAATCAATACCCTTACTAATGCAGACACTTTACGCTAATGACAACTTACCAATTCCCAACACAATGACTAGAATCAACCAATCTACTATGAGTGTTTGTGTAAGCTCATAAAGGTTACGTTACTAGTTACCCGACCAAAATCTTCTCTTGAGTGATACTTTCCCATTTCTTGTTAGAATGAACATATACCTGCATCCAACTATCACATGCACATGGTAGTCAGCTATTCACAAAACATGTATTACACATAATACATCTCCATATTTAGAGTATTAAGTCAATAACCATCCATTTCACATATATGCATTTCTTCATATACCATTAAATGAAATAACATTCATTCATAATACATTGATAACAAAGTGCAAGCACATTTTATGCACCATCAAAATATGAATTACATTCACATTTACCCTACATAGTAATTATAAATAGTAATTACATAATTGGGGTGTAACATACTCCCCCCCTTGTGAATCATTGTCCTTGATGATCTATAGCACTTTAACACATAGATAAAGTTGAGTAAGGGTTTATACTCACTCTTTTCAATTCATTTAAGAATCATCATACATCCTTCCTATGTAGAATTCCACCTTGCAATCTTTCCCTTCCTGGACCTTGCATCGAGTTCCCTCGCTATCGCATAGGGAAAACTTGTATTCTTCACACATAATCTCCCAAAGAGCTTTATTATATTATCATATTACCTTGTATGTACATCCTAGGTTAAATTTTAACTATATGTGACACCTATGACATAGTGACCATAAATCATTGACTCATGAATTTATCCTTAGTATAATCCAAATAGAAAAGGAATAACGATGTATTGCACACTACACCATGGGTCCCATCCTTCCCCTTTGGTATTTACACTTTTTGAAAACTCAAAAACCAAGTCCATCCATCACTTACACATCCATTTTCCTTATCCATAAAGTATTGATCTTGACTACTTGTCTATCTTTGAGCATAACATTGCTTCTTGGACACCTGTCAAATTCTAATACCGCTTCATACTTAAGCTTTGTATCAAAAAAGTTTCATTGATCTCTTTGATCTATTACTCCTTTAAGTCTAAGGTTATTTCTATTTCTAAGCCTATTTCAGCTCTACAGGGTTTCAACCCTCTTTTCCATATATTGGATCAAACCAAAAAGTTTAGAAGTTTAAAAGTGTTCAAAATAAATCATTCAAGATTTGGTTTACCACTTTTTCCTATTTGGCTATAATAATATATTGCGCATTTGTTCAATTGAATGTCTCATAGTAGGATCATGGTTGACACAACCTTATCATTATTTTCTTGTTCACAACTAAGATAACCTTCTTAGGAATACTAAGCAACTACTTCTCACAATATATTATTTAGGACTAAAATCCTATAAATCAAGTTTCCAAATAGTGTTGGTTACTTTGGTGAGTCTATCCACAAGAACATTATGTTAGTTTCACTGACATAGATAGGTTGATCTATCTCATGTTCTATCACTTCCCCTCTATAATCTTAAGAATGTACACATGTCCTATCGATGACAACTTCCTATCCTCATTTCCTGACACACTAGAAATTATCTTGCCATATTCTGTGTAGCCTCTTACTCTATCTTTTCCTAGGTTATAGTGGTTCCTCATCTGAAAAATAACTTTTTCATTCCAATGTCCTTACTCTAACATAAATTTCCTCGTTTGATTCCTGAATCTTCCAAAATTTTGGGTAATGTACCATAGAAAAATGGATCTTGAACATTTTCACGATCATTTAGGTCTTTTTCCTATGATGCTTGGTTCATTTTTCTTACATTTAATGTTGCAATGTAACTTAAACATTCACATTAGGTCCTAAATATTCAAATTATGATGTCTTGTGAAGGTGTTGTGAAGTGTTGTAACACATTTCTACATATTTCTAGACTCTTCTTATTACAATTCATCTAAATATCACCTTTTTATCCCTTATCAAGTCCTATTTCAAAGTGTTGTAAAGTCTTGTAACAAGATTTCACTCTTTTCTAGGCTTGTCATCACTAATTACACCTTTCGTATGCTTTATTTGGCCCCTTTATGCACTTATAGGCCTTAATTAAGTGTGCTTTTTAATTCAAATCTGACAAGATTCATTAAAATCAACTTAATTCCCAACACCCACTTGCAAGCCTAGAGTTGGACCCATTCGCCATGGGTGGCGAATAAGTCCCTCTTGGCTCAAAATTCAAAATAATTCAAAGTTTCTTTTGGGTTTTTATTCATTAAGACCTTATGTCGGCATGTGATTTGGTATTTTTGGGTAATTAGGGCATAAGTGTGTATAAATAAGTGTTTTTCCATCCATTTTAACCCCCATTCATCTCATTCACTCATTAAACATCAATTAGCATTCTTGCATTCAAAGCATCATTGCATCATTTGATCAAACAGTCATCAAGCATTTTGGAGTAGCCATTGACATATCTTCAGACTTCAACAATAAGTTTTTGGTGAGTTTAGGACACTTGCATGTTATTTATTCATCATCCCTTTCTTGTTTAAATCATTTCATTTCTTTATCAAGGGTTTGATTACCAAAGTGGGATTTGACCAAGGCAAATCCCTATACTCTAACCCTTAACCATTTTCCCCCTTTTTACATATGTGTTTATAGGTCTTGTAGGTAGATTTGTTAAAAAAATAGGTGTTGGAAAGTGGTCAACAATTCATCAAAATGATTCAAGTCAACTAAACCCTAATTCATGCTTGGAGACAACATTCAATCCATTTTTTGTAGATTTGATTCGATCAACTAGAGAAGACAAGTGCAGATCTAGACCCACAAACTTGACTCCTGAATTTGTAGAATTTTGGAGCAAGACTAATTTTTCATCAGTGGTGAATGAGTCCCACGTATAGGCTAGAAAATTTGATTTCATCAAAATTCAGTTCCCGACAGTCAAAAACCAGTTTCAAGTCATTTTACTAGTAACAAGACTGATTCCCCATCAATGGAAAATGAGTCCCACTGGTCATCAACAGTGAACTTTTCTAGATTCTAGAATCTTCCAGCATCAACATTTCATCTCCAGGTGCACTTTGTTCAATCTCATTCAATTTTGTTTGCATTTGTTTATGTTTCTAGTTCATTTTTGCATATCACACTGTGTTTTCAAATATTACACATTTCATTAGTTTTGCATTCATAATCAATCAATTATCTGCATTTAGTCATAATTACATCATACATTCCTTAGTTTGAGTGAACCACCACAATTTTTGGGGTCTAACTCTTTCCTTTTAGGTGAAAAATCCAAAGAGTGCAAGAGAAGTTCGTAGAACAACAAAAAATGTTGGTTCATTTTGGTGAACCCACATATTGAGCACATTATCTTTTTGATTTGCATTGTATTTACATCCTAGGACTCATAGCATTAGTCTTTGCATTAGATTTTGGCATTGTTTTTGCATCCTATGATTTACACATTTGCATTAGTGAATATCTCACATAGATTTCATTTTTGCATTTCAAAACATTACAAAAACTGAAATTTTGCATTTGCATCTTCATTTTACATTTGAAACACATAACAATCACTTTAAATTTTCTAAAAAAACAAAAAAAATTCCACCCCTTGACTCATTCATCACCCTGGGTGAATCAGTCTAGTTGTACTTTTTGCGCAACAATTTCTGTCATTTTTATAGTAGTTTTTGCATTTCTATTTTCTGGTATTGCACTCTTGTTTCAATCTACAAATTTTTTATTATTTGCATTTTATTATTCCTAGATTGCATTGAATTTTCATTAACCCCACCTCTTGTGATATTTGTATGAGTGTTTGGTTCCCTATTGATAATACTTTAGTGAGGAGAAGTTCCAGACTCATGGCATCCCACGATAACACACTCATTGTGGACCTTGGGTTGTCTCAAGCTCCTACTCCTAGTATGGAAAATGGTGCATTAGGCATGGATACTACCATTAGTACACCTTTACCTTCACATACAATTCATGTTGACACACAAGCTAATTCCATTCCGCAAGATAAAGTCATTAACATTAATGAGGATTTAGCACATTTGCAACAAAACTTATGTCTTGAAAACATTTCCACCACTACAATTCCTACTATAGACAACATCCATCAAATGCTTGAAAGTGATGAGGGCTTAGATGTTATGAAACGAATTGTTGACATATACCAAAAATATGCCTCTAACACATCGCAACTAGTAAACACTATGGCTAGCCAAGGAGGATCTCACATTCCTCCTCCTTCAACTATAGCATCCATACCTACCTATACCACTCCTCAAGTTACAACAACCATGCAACAAGTTAGTCAGGTGAATCCTTTTACTATTCCAACTAGCATTCCTAGTTATTTTGTGCATCAAATGTCCCATATTCCACCACCTTCACCCCTCTTAGTGTCCCCTTCACTTTTCCCAACATTACATACACTCCATCACCATTCTCTCTTCCATTCTCTCTTCCACCTCATACCACTTACACTAACCCTCTCATTACACAACTCTTCCAAATTGTTTCTTCCATGCAACAACAAATATCCATCATTAACCAAAATCAAACTGCACCACCCACATACTATTTTTGTAGTAGCCCATTATCTTTAGAGATCTTAAGAACCCCAATTCCATAAGGAATTGAGATGCCTAGGTTTGAGAAGTATAGAGGTAAAGGAGACTCTACAAATCATGTTAATGCCTATACAACCTTGTGCAGTGACTTTGTCCTTGATGATAAACTATTAGCCAAACTATTCTCCAGGACCTTAAAGGACACTACATTGGGGTGGTTTTCAAACTTATCCAATCATGCAATTCGGTCATTTAATGAACTTGTTGATGCCTTTACCAGTCATTTCCAAGTCCATATGACTCCAAAAAAGACAATGGCTGATTTAATGAGGTGCAAACAAAATGCAGATGAAAAAGTCATTGATTTCATTTCACATTAGATCATTCATTGTATGCTCAAGTAGATTTCAAGATTCCTAGTTCACATCTCCAAAAGATGTTTATTGAAAACTTGCAAACTCACATTCAGGATAGGTTGACCATGATGAAATTTCCTTCTTTCATGCATTTATGCACAACCCTTTGTGACTACCACAACTTAGTTATTGGTTGTGATTCAAAATCCACTTCTAACCGAGCTGAGAAGTCTGAACAAAGCAACCAAAACAATGCACAAAACTTTAGAAAACCAAATAGAGGTTTTTTACAGTTCAATCCCCCTCCTCCGCAACCAACTCAACCCATGCCTAATCAAGTGGCTGCTATTAAAGCAGTCATGCCCTTTACCTATGGGGACCTAAAGAGACAGTTTACCCCTTTACCTAATACCTTCCATAACATAATGAATCAATTGCTACAACACTAGATGATCACTTTACCTACAGTCAAACCCCTTGACCCAACCAAACCTTTACCCCCACCTTTAAACCAAATGCTTGTTGTCATTTTCATCGCCAAAATGGACATGGCACAGAACACTACAAGCATCTGAAGCATATAGTACAAGACCTAATTGATTCTGGTCATCTATCCACTGTGAGTGTCAATGATCAGGGCAATAAGTTCATTGCTCCCTCCAATTAGAATTTGCAAATCTTTACCAATCACATGCCTAAACACAATGTTTCATTTTTCAAAGCCAGTGAACCTTCAAATAATGATGTGATGAATGTTGATACAAATTGATGAACAACGTGATATTACTCCAATTGTGACACATAATAATCCTATTAATGAAATGGTAGGAATGATCTAGACGTTATCCCTCATAAGGGCCACACAAAACAATCTCTTGATGTTACTTTTTCTTCTCACGATATACTTAAAAACCTTCCCGATGGTCCTCTTTACATAGTTGGTTGCATCTATGATAAGTCCTTAAATGGGATATTAATAGATCTCCCCTGTGGTGAGAACATGATCACAGAAGAGTTTTTGGTATTACACGATCTTTATTGAAAGATGATTATGACAAACCAACAACATGGATTAAAACACATACTAGTTTTGTGTTCCCTATGATTGGATTGATCGTACTCCCATTACATATAGGACCTAAAACATTGGGTGCAACATTTTCTATCATTCCATAATTAGATCAATTTTGTTTGCGGCTAGGTCATCCTTGGCTTCACTCGATGAAAGTTGTCCCTTTAGTTGCTCACAAATGTTTGAAGTTTCCACTTGAAAATGATATATTTACCATACACCATAGTGGTTTTAATCCATTGTCCTCTAAAGGTAATTTTTCCTTAGAAGCCTTTTGGCTTGAACCTATGGAACCCATCACCCCTCACAAGGACTTCTTTTTCATTACCTATCAAAAGTTCAAAGCCAAATGGATAGCTGAATTGTCTCTTCGCCACATGTCCCCATCCACATTAGCAATTCCTATCTTAGATGATACAATGCTTCAACCTAAATACGAACCTGACCAAACACTGCAACCCCATGAGAAACCAACCATAAACACCTCACTCTCCTAGTCTAAATGTTGAAGAGATAACGAATCCAACCTTGTCATGCCACCTCGCATTAAACAAGTTTACAAAGCAAAAGAGAAAGTGATTGAACCATCTCCTTTGGTTCCTTTTGTTCCTCCTTTTCAGGAAGAAAAGGAACCTATGATGGATCAACCTACTCTTACATATACACAACTTCAAAATAGAATCAAACAAAACCATGGTGCTAAAGAGTGTAGGCATCGACGTCGTCTCCTTGCTCATCGGCTACAACTGGAAGAAACCAAAGAAAATCAACCTTCTTTGATAGAAGCAATATCTGACCATCCTAATCCTCTTGACCCACCCCAAGATAGTATGATACAACCATCACAACAAAATGATCTGATACAACATCCACAACTCCTGATACATCCTTCATTGGAAATTACCCTTCGTCCTCTTGTCGTGATTATTCTGGATGACGATGATGATGAGGAGATCTCTAATATAGATGAATAGGTGCATAATGATCTGAATTTGTTATTTTCCTCTTCAATGAGCTTAAATGATAAATCTCTTTCACCAAGTGAGGAACCTGGTACTTCCCCTAGTTCAACACTTGCAATTCTTCCTTTGGACACTCAACCTCCTGCACAATACACTGAACATGATTGGGAGGCAAATGACCTATTAAATAATTGACTTACATTTTCCTTACTATCCTTTTTACATTTTCTTTTTTCTTTTCTTTGTTGTGATTGAATGTGCATATTGTGTTCCCCCGTAATGTGTGTTTGATGTTCTCCTCTCTTTGTACACTTCCTCTATTTGTATCTCCATTCTTCTATATGTTGTGCTTTAGCCTTTCTTTTTCACTTTTTTTTTAATTTTCCTTTTGGGGATGACGTAAAGTGTTGAGATGCCCTATGTCTCTTTCATGTTGACCCAAAAGGTCCTTTTCTTTTTTTTCTTTTTGTTTTCCCTTTGGGGATGATGCAAAACATTGAGACCACAATGTCTTTTCCATGTTGACCCAATCGGTCAAATTTCCTTTTTCTTTGTATTTTCCTATTTTTTTCCTTTTGGGGATGACACAAGGGATTGAGACCAAAATGTCTCCTTCATGTTGACCCAAAAGCTTTTAATTTTCTTTTTCCTTTTCATTTTCTTTTTTCTTGTGTCTCTCCTTTTGGGGTGATGCAGAGTGTTGATACTGCAATGTTTCTTCCATGTTGACCCAAAATGGACTTTCTTTCTCTTTGTTTTCACTCTCTTTGTGTCATTCTTCCAATTCTATGTATTTGGGGAATGCTGACAGTTTCAAACTCTTTAATCAAAACATTGCAACAACGAGCATACTGACCCCAAATCCATAGATCCCTTATGTGTTTGGTATGTTCCTTTTTGGGGGAAACACCTCTTTCTTTTGTTCCTGTTACTGCACATGAAACATCCTTACTTAGAAACATATGACTTGACATAGGGTATTTTCAAGTTGGCTCTCATGTCCTGTTTCTTTTTGCATTTTTCATTTCACTAGTTTAAAGTAATTTTTCACAAAACGATGTGTAGCAATTCCTTTAAAGTGGGGGCATACATTGGTATTATTAATTTGCATTCTTGGTTCTTAGTGTAGCCTTGTCACTTCATACAAGTGTTTGTCACTTTGTGGATGACATTGGGTGTGATCTATATCATAAGTGTGATCTATCTTAGCATATTACATTCCTCTTAGTGGCCTAATGCGACACATTGCATCCCTTAAGTCGTGAATATTCTATTCTTTGATTGGTCCTCTCTTGGAGACATTAGACACAATGTTCCCTAAGTGATAGACCTCGCATGACCTTAACAAGACTCATTTGAACATTTATTTTACATTTTACACTTTTTCATTTCATATGGCCACCTTGCATAACAAATCCTGCATGTCTATGGTGCCATCACATTTGTTCATGAGTTCTAAGCATACAAAGCTTTGCTGATCTCATGAAGCACAAACCAAAATTTTTCTTTTTGGTGCCTTATTAATGTTACCAGGAGGTATAACTTTGGTATGGTTGAGCGGGAAGCCTATTTCATGACACAAATTTCCCCATAGCCACCTGTGTGTTTGTGAGTGCATACCAGGGGAGCCTATGTTTCTCACCTTTCAGGCTTTCTCACCTGATAGATAGCCATGAGTTCCATCATCCCAGAGTGAGTATACATTTTCTTTTTTGGACAAACAACCTAGATTTGATTCACAACTAGCTGAAAAAATGATCGATGCTTGATTTGACCTTTTCCTTTTCCTTTTCCTTTTCCTTTTCCTTTTCCTTTTCCTTTTCCTTTTCCTCTTCTGTTTCTTCTCTCTTTCACTTGCGTGTTCCTTTGTTCTTGTTAGCTCTCAAAAATGTAGGTAAAAATACCTCAAGAGGTTGCCAATCTCTTGATATGTTTCAAGGTAACAGACAAGGCCAAATGATACAAACATTCTACTCTTTAGGTGCTACCAGACCTAGGTAGGTGTACCTATAACAATGAGGCAGACTTGGCCTTTGTTTATCTCCTAAAGCAATTTACCCACATTGGAAAATGGGAGTGGATAAATGGGTTTTAATTTGGTATAAATTGTATAAGCAATATCAAGGCTAAATCTAATATGTTCATATGAAAAACTGAATGAAATTAAATAGTGAAATAACATAGACTAGTGCCTTATTGGGTGTGCAGAGTCAAATGAAAATCTGAAATGAGTAACTTCTTTCTGGTAGAAACTCAGATTGTTTGGCATATAGGTTTTAAGTTTATAACTGGTATAAACATGTAGGAATATGACTACTGAGTTCTTCTTAATGACCCAAATGAGATTCCCTAATTACTATGATTGATTCAAAGGATTTAATCTTTCCTTGAAAGACCCAATTAATTCAACCATACAGATACAACAAGTGTGCACTGATAAACTGAAAAATATCCTTGATATATCAATTTAAACAATTATAAAATATCAACCTTGGAGATAACTTCAACAATACTTTTAAATTAACACAAAAAACAACTGAAACTAGAAAAATGCCACCAAATCAAATGAATTCAATTGAAATCTCCATTGTTTTTTACATGCATCATAGTCTCAAAATTCAACATTCTGATCTACTGTATTTTCTTTTCACTCTCTTCCCTCTATCTAACCCCTCATTCGCTGTCCAAAGTGGGTATTTATACATTAGTTACTCTAAGATTCACGTCCCTTCATATTCGCATCTCAGGAAATCCTTTCATTCAGGCCTTTACCATTGTTCATTAGACTCTCATGAAGACATCACGTAGTCTCCCTAACATTCTGAGTCTCTCCAACCACCAACAGGTACATATCACATTGATATCTTGTAGTCATACTGAGACTTCGAGTCTTCTCGACAGTTAATGAATCTTATGTCGCTATGGTGTCATTCAGTCACATTGATGACCTAAGTTTCCCCGACGGTTATTCCTTCAGTCATGAGTGTATCGCTGAGATTTTCATTGTTGAAAACTATCGCTGAATGTATCTCCAAGTCTAAATCATGTCACCATGACATAGAGGTCGGTAAGACTCCATGAGCTTATTCTGATGGAAACAATGGGACCCACCTCCTACATTATTAGCGAGACCAAATAGATGCTATGGGACATTACATCGACGACTGTTGTTTCGTTGACACAAATCTTTGTATTTCGATTGGTATGACTTACAATGGCTTGTACTGATAACCATTGTCTCACCGAAAGAATCCTTCTATCGCTAAGATAGTGAACTGCATCATGTTGATATGAATTATTTTATCAGTGAAACATTTCCAACCTCCTGTCGATAGACTGCAAAAGATATACGTTAGTATAAAATGATTTATGGATCGGGGAGACCCTCACCATCTCTTGCCGATATGAATTATACATTGAAATGCTCAAGGATAAATGAATTCAATGGGATCAAATGATGAAAAAAAACTAAAACATGGGGAAACATGATATGAAAAGTGGATTCTTATGCTTGTGGTATGGGAATTTTAGCAAACTTATGGGTATAGATAGCCATAAAATTTTCAAAATTTTATAGTTCTAACAGTGGCTCCATCTGGGGATGAATGATTGTGAGATCATTGCAAGGATCCGGATTTCTGGGTGAGTAGACCAAACTCAAGGTGATGGGCCAGTGAGCAAGATGGAATGAATGGAAATGGAGATGAACAAGACCCTATACTACCGTACATGGAAAGATTTATTTAAAAGAAGGAATGTTAGGATTGTCCATGTACTGGCAATTCTTGTTCCTTTTATTTCCTAAACTACTGTGCATGGAGATTTTTTTTTTTTGAGAGGATTGTCAAGAGTTGTCCATGGACTGGCAACCCCTAGTCCTTTGTATTCCTTTGACAACAAAATCAGACTTCATTCGGTAAATGATGGCTCAAGACCACCCAAAAGAAAGGCCCATACTTTCCTCTATCATAAATTTTATTCTAATTTGAACTTAGTGAACTTCTCTTGAATCTATTCATTTCATCCTCCTTGCTACTCTTGCTGTTATAAAGATACTTTCTACTCTTTTCCCCATTCTGATTTGGGTCATGAGGAGGAAAAAAATCATGATCATCTGTGTCACTCATCTCAAGATTCGAATGCTTCTCACACAAATATAAATTCTATGTCATATCAACACTATTTGAGATAAATAAATCTGAAACATTTTTGCACATCTTCCATATCACCATTTGGAAATGACACTAAAATATGATTCATATCCTCAATATCATGCATATCTGAACCAATCAATGCTCGAATCCTATCACCCCTAGTATGCAAGTAAATGTCTTCTCCACATGAGCCAAAAATATCTAAATTACATACCTATTTTTGAATGGATATAGATTTTTGATCAACTTCAAGGTTTCTCCATCATTTCGAGAAATGCACTGAGAGTCATATGAATCATTGCACAAAGAACTTTCACTATCAAAACAAATTTAGGCTGAACACAAGACTTCAAAATCACCTTCTTGTGCACGTTTCTAGACTTCAAGAGTTAGCAAATCTGAAATTTGATCACTACTGAGTGAACATGTTTCTTCTTCTATATCTTCCATTATTTCTCCCACTTCCTGATCAAATGTGTCTTCATGGTATTCAACTACAGCTGGAGGAATTATTTTTTCACTGTCAAATGGACTTGCATTGTCCATTGCTTCTCCCTCTTGATCACCACATGAACTGCAAGAATTACCCCATTGTAAGTCAAAATCCACAAGTTCATCTTTACAATCTGAATATTTATTGGATTCCTCATAACATGTATTGCTTTCCCTATCACAATTTGTTATGCAAGAGAAATCTTCAAAATCTTCATCCTCCTCACGTAGGCTATCATAGGAATTATTTTCTATTGCATATGTCTCATCTTCTATTGGTTGCATTGTTTGATCAATTTATCTATACTCATCAGTAATACAACTATTGGATTCAATAGTGATAGTGCCCTCATACCTTGTCTTATGTACAATATCAGTCCATTCATCTAGTTGATCAAGAGAAATTGGTATCCATGATTTAGGCCAATAAATTGGGTTTGGCTCATACACTTTCATGAATTGCTGAATGATCTTAGACCTACTAGGTGGGAAATTAATAGGTATTTTCCTATAAATATCCACCATTATGTAGAGAAAAGAATGCCCAGATTCCCCTCTATATCTTCTTATGTTAAGAAAGGCATCCAAAATATTTTTGAAACATTCATCATTTTTAGATTGTTGGTTCCAAGATGCACCTTGCTACAGATTCTGACTGACATTTCCAAGTGGGCTGGAGTTGTGTTGTACTTGATATTGATCATATTGATAGCTTACCAATCTTTGTCCAGGAGGGACTGGATAAGCACTTACTTGCTTCGACGACTGTGGTGAATAAGTGTTCTGCTGTGCATGATATGCATCGCCTCCATTCTGAAGATTTTCAACTGTATTATCAGGTACTTGTGGCGCCCAATGCCTTCCTACATTTGCGTACTCATTCTTATTGCAGAATTCTCTTGATTGTAACAATTGTTGGTTCAATTGTAGTGTTTCTTTGTTCAACTATAACTGTTGCTTTTTCAATTCTTCAATTTCTCTTATCAACTGCTGCCTTCTAAAATATTCTTTTGTTTCATACACAAATTTTCTATCCATTCTTCATCAAGTTTTTACCAGATTCGCCACCTACTTTTCCAAAAGTAGGAAAATGATTCTTTTAATTTTTTTTTTAGTTTCCCTAGTGGAATCACTTTTTTTTTTTTGAAACTTGTCAAATTATGAATCTTTCTTCAATGACTCTATATGATGATCTTCAATTGGATATCCTCCAATAATTTTTCCCCAACAGAGTCATCAATTTGTTAGCTCTCAAAAATGAACGTAAAAATACCTCAAGAGGTTTCCAATCTCTTGATACATTTTAGGGTAACAGACAAGGCCAAATGATATAGACCTTCTACTCTTTAGGTGTTGCTAGACCTAGGTTGGTGTACCTATAACAATGAGGCAGACTTGGCCTTCGTTTATCTCCTAAAGCAATTTACCCACACTGGAAAATAGGAGTGGATAAATGGGGTTTAATTTGGTATAAATTGTATAAGCAATATCAAGGCTAAATCTAATGTGTTCATATGAAAAACTGAATGAAATTAAATAGTGAAATAATAGAGACTAGTTCCTTATTGGGTGTGCAGAGTCAAATGAAAATCTAAAATGAGTAACTTCTTTCTAGTAGAAACTCAGATTATTTGGCATATAGGTTTTAAGTTTATAACTGGTATAAACATGTAGGAATATGATTACCGAGTTCTTCTTAATGATCCAAATGAGATTCCCTAATTACTATGATTGATTCAAAGGATTTAATGTTTCCTTGAAAGACCCAATTAATTCAACCATATAGATACAACATGTGTGCACTAATAAAGTGAAAAATATCCTTGATATATCAGTTTAAACAATTATAAAATATCAACCTTGGAGACAACTTCAACAATACTTTTAAATTAACACAACAAACAATTGAAACTAGAAAAATGCCACCAAATCAAATGAATTCAATTGAATCTCCATTGTTTTTTACATGCATCGTAGTCTCAAAATTCAACATTTTGATCTACTGTATTTTCTTTTCACTCTCTGCCCTCTATCTAACCCCTCATTCTCTGTCCAAAGTGGGTATTTATACATCAGTTACTCTAAGAGTTGCATCCAATCATATTCGCATCTCAGGAAATCCTTTCATTTGGGCCTTTACCACTGTTGATTAGACTCCCATGAAGGCATCACGTAGTCTCCCTAACATTCTGAGTCTCTTCAACCACCAACAAGTTACATATTGCATTGATATCCTCTAGTCATACTGACACTTTGAGTCTTCTCGATAGTCAATGAATCTTATGTCGCTATGGTGTCATGCAGTCACACCGATGACCTAAGTCTCCCTGATGGTTATTCCTTCAGTCATGTGTTTCACTGAGATTTTCTCTGATGAAAACTATCACTGAATGTATCTCGAAGTCTAAATCTTGTCATCGTGACATAGAGGTTGGTAAGACTCCATGAGCTTATTTTGATTTCAACAACCGGACCCACCTCTTGCATTATCAGTGAGACCAAATAGATGCTATGGGACATTACATCGATGACCATTGTTTCGTTGACACAACTCTTTGTATTCCGATTGGTATGACTTACAATGGCTCATTATGGAATGTACCGATAACCATTGTCTCGCCAAAAGAATCCTTCTATCGCTAAGACAGTGAACTGCATCATGCCGATATGAATTATTTTATTAGTGAAACATTTCCAACCTCTTGCCGATAGATTGCAAAAGATATACGTTAGTATAAAATGATTTATGGATCAGGGAGACCCTCACCATCTCTTGCCGATATGAATTATACATTGAAATGCTCAAGGATAAATGAATTCTATGGGACCAAATGATGAAAACAAACTAAAACATGGGAAAACATGATATGCAAAGCGAATTCTTATGCTTGTGGTATGGGCATTTTAGCAAACTTATGGGTACAGAAAACCATAAAATTTTCAAAATTTTATAGTTCTAATAGTTCTTATGTTTAGTTTTCCATGGGATCTTCATCCTAGGGGCTTGATCATCCCTCTTGATTTTTGTTATCTCATCTTGCTAGGATAAGTGCATTTGGATCCCTCTTGATATTCATGGCTACTTTAGTCTGAGTTTAAAGCAAGTTCATTCTCACACTAAAGTGGGAGATAAATGTACCATAGGAAAATGGATCTTGAACATTTTCATAGTCATTTAGGTCTTTTTCTTGTGATGCTTGGTTCATTTTTCTTAGACTTAATGTTGCAATGTAGCTCAAACATTCACATTAGGTCCTGAATATTCAAATTATGATGTTTTGTGAAGGTGTTGTGAAGAATTGTAACACTTTTCTATACTCTTTTTATTATAATTCATCTAAATATCACCTTTTTATCCCTTATCAAGTCCTATTTAAAAGTGTTTTAAAGTCTTGTAACAAGATTTCACACTTTTCTAGGCTTGTCATCACTAATTACACCTTTCTTATGCTTTATTTGGCCCCTTTATGCACTTATAGGCCTTAATTCAATTTTTTTTTGAATTCAAACTTGACAAACCTCGTTAAAAGAAACTTAATTCCCAACACACACTTTCAAGACTAGAGTGGGAACCATTTTCCATGGGTGGAAAATGAGTCCCTCTTGGCTCAAAATTCAAAATAATTCAAAATTTCTTTCGAGTTTTTATTCATTAAGACCTTATGTCATCTTATGATATTGTATTTTCGAGTAATTAAGGAATAAGTGTATAAATAAGTGTTTTTCCATCCATTTCAACCCCCATTCATCTCATTCACTCATTCAACATTAATTAGCATTCTTGCATTCAAAGCATCATTGCATCATTTGATCAAGCAATCATCAAGCATCTTAGAGTGGCCATTGGCATATCTTCAGACTTCAACAATAAGGTTTTGGTGAGTTTAGGAAACTTTCATGTTATTTATTCATCATTCATTTCTTGTTTTCATTTCATTTCTTTATCAATGGTTTGATTACCAAAGTGGGATTTGACAAAGGAAAATCCCTATACTCTAACCCTTAACCATTTTCCCCCTCTTTGCATATGTGTTTGTAGGTCTTGTAGGAATATTTATCAAAGAAATAGGTGTTGGAAAGTGGTAAAAAAGTCATCAAAGTGATTCAAGTCAACTAAACCCTAATTCAATCTTGGAGACAACATTCAGCCTATTTTTTGCAGATTTGATTCGGTCAACCTGACAAGAAGACAAATGTAGATCTGGACCCACAACCTTGCCTCTTGAATTTGCAAAATTCTAGAGGAGGACTGATTTTCCATTAGTGGAAAATGAGTCCCATGTATAGGTTGGAAAAGTTGATTTCATCATAATTCAGTTCTCGACAGTCGAAAACCAGTTTTAGGTCATTTTACCAATATTAAGACTGATTCGTCATCAATGGCGAATGAGTCCCATTGGTCATCAACAGTGAATTTTTCCAGATTCTAGAATCTTCTAGCATCAAAATTTCATCTCCAGGTGCACTCTATTAGGTCTCATTCAATTTTGTTTGCATTTGTTTATGTTTCTAGTTCATTTCTGCATATCACACTATGTTTTGAAACATTGCACATTTAATTAGTTTTGCATTCATAATCAATCAATTAGCTGCATATAGATCATTGAATTTAGTCATAATTACATCATACATTCCTTATTTTGAGTGAACCACAACAATTTTTGGGGTCTATCTCTCTCCTTTTAGGTGAAAAACCGTAAGAGTGCAAGAGAAGTTCATAGAACAACAAAAAATGTTGGTTTAGGTACATAAGTTCTTTTATAACCAATAATAGTCTATTCTTTGACTAAGTGAAAACCTATTTAATGATCTCATGCCACCTTTAATTCCATAATTAATAATGGTTAGGAGTTTTGTGAGGATAAATCTCCTTTATCTTAGGATATCCACAACTTGGATTTCTTCCATCCTTGGATTATTTACAAAGATGCAATTCATCTTTTAACTCAATCTAATTTTCCAATAAGAATTGGTACTAATTTTGAGTATTAATCCCCATTCAATCATTTTTGTCCCTAGAATATATCAAAATTAATTTCATACCTAATTACCAAGCACAAATGTTTTGTGTTATCTCCACTGATTCACTTAATTGCATAGGTGAGTCCCAACCTCAGTATACCCTAATTCTAGGATAGAGTCATCAATCAATGACTAGTCTGATGTTATAGGTTACTCTAACCCTATATGTTCCAATCAAGACCAAATTTACAACCCAACCAAGTAAGTTATTTCCAACCTATAGGTGTCAATGAATAGTCCAATTCATTTCCCAGCCCAATAGGTAAAAATTAACCTAAGGTTTCTTCTCTCTTTAATCCAATGAACTTCTCATCCAAAATAGTTTATTCTAATCCTAGGGGTTCATTCAAGAGTAAGGTATGATCAAGTGATCAATCAAGTAAAGATAATTGATGTGGTTGCATAGCATTACATCCTACCTTATCTTTCATACCACCTCTATGGATTTATAGCTAAAGCTTATCATCCCTAGGTCTCTTAGCAAAGTAGAGACGCTTTCTTCCAATCATGAGTAATATAGATCTCTCCTTACCTATTATTGGCAAAGGTCTTACCTTTCATGTTCAAGTAATCTACCTATCCTTTCCTAAGGCATCAATAATAATATCAATTGATCTTACCAATCAAATATATATAAGGTATGGTGTAATTATAGGTCACAATCCTTGACCTTTCCACTATTTTTCTCCAAAAATTCCAATACCTTTTCCCTTGTGGTCATAAAATGTATGACTTAATTGTCATCATGACTTGAAAGAAGCCATTAGTTCTTCCAAATTGAAAATATATTCATGATTTTTCATTGGTTGGGGTATTTAATCCAAGTAAATCCACTCTCTTCCTCCCCCCTTAGTGTTTCCGCAAAATTCAATCTACTCAAAGTTGAACTCCTAGAAAAAACTTGCTTCTTTGAAATGATTTATTATTCCTTTTTGTTGGCTTTCTATTTCCTTTTTCTTGCCTCAATGACATACTTTGAATATACTTTTTCCCAAAGTTAGATTCATCATTGATTTCTAATCCCGTAGATACAACATTTTGGATCGTCCAATAGGAGATCTAATGAATAATAAAAAACTTAGATGTTAAGAGGAACACTAATATTCTCATTCTTTTTCCAATAACCTTTTTGAGGAGGAATATCCATACCCACAAAGCCTCATTGGTTGATGCACCTTTCAACTTAGAGCATTTTTTTCCTTACAACTTCTATTGTTTTGATACATACTGCCATATTGTATTCTATTTTCTTTTGGAACCTCTAAACATATGTTGATTTTTGTAGAAATTTTGGCGAGTTCATCTTATACTCCAACCAATCTATGTACTATTCAAACCTTTGGTTAGGCCAACCTGATTTATCTCTATAACTTTCTTTCCTACAATCACCTTTTCAAGTGACTTTATCCCAATGCTTGGAATCTTATTATCTCATAACCTTTAGAGATACCAAAGTTGTTTGGTCTCTTTTTCTCATCTTAATCAAAACTCCAAATTGATCTCACTAATTTTGGTTGGTGGAACCATGTACATGTCATTGACTACTTCATTTTGACCATTTTGGTCTTTTCCCTTTTGATGGGTAGGGGTCGTTGCTATCACAATTCTCTAATCATTTTATATTTAATTGTCAACTCAAGAGTGTCTAAAGCTATCTGCAATAAGAGTTGGACTAGTTTTGGGGGGGTTTTGTTGTTTGGTTAGCTTTGTCAAGAGTAGTTCATGGGTGTTTTTATGATTTCCTTCTAACCTATTTCTTACTTAGACTTATCCTAAAAGCTTTTAAATGAAATCTAATTATTCCAAAATAGAAATTGTGCAGAGGTAGTTCATCTTCCAAGTTGGATCAGATTATGAGGAGTGGATTATTAAACTTAGTCTATTTTGCAAAAAATGAGAGTCTAACCTTACTTGAATTCAAAACTTAATTAATCAACTGAATTGAAATCTAAAATTCAAAATAAAACTACTCCATTCCTCATTCATCCAGTCTGACAAGTAATAATTCCTTCTCTATGCATATTCCATTAAGAACATAACTACTTAAGAATGATGAATTAACTATTTTATCTTCAATCTAATTAACTAGAAAGTGAACTAAACTGAAACAAAAAATAATTATAGTTGATCAACATAGTAATGGAACAAAGATTATAGCAATGCAGTACTAGATCTAAGATTTATTCTAACATGTTACTAATGAAAGAATTCCAATGTAAACCAAGAATGAAGATAAAAAATTAATTAACAAGATCACCTTCCTTTGGAAGAGTAGGCCTTGCTCTACCTCTAGAGGGATCTAACACAGAATTGGATCAACTTATTCTTTTTATTTCCATTGAATTTTCCCAAAGAGGGGAAAAGTACAAAATGCTCAACTAGGAATTAAGAAATGAAATCTACTTGAAATTAGAAACTAATACATTCTACTGGCTAACTAACTTGAGACTAGATGTATATATCCTCTCTTATTTGAAAAGTGGGGAAAAGAGGGAAATATAACTAACTCCACATTATTAAAGACATTCTAGAGCATAAGAAGAACAATCATGAAGATCTTGAAATAATGTTCAGCTGATGTTGAGAAGAACCATAGAGGTGGAATGCATGTTCAATTGGAACTGTTGTTTGGATGACAAATCACTTGGTTGAAGCTTCTTAGTCATTAAGGTTAGCCACCGATCTCATTTGAATAGAGAAATGGTTAGCACTTCATCAGATCAATTAATTCTCTTCCAGTCATGAGTTAAATATACATAATAAGGAAACAACCGCAACATTAAATACCATTCAATCACCCATTTAAGGAAAATAAGCATTTATATAAAAGCATTCAAATTCTAAGTCTTCATGCATAATTAAGTTCATAAATGAAGTACATAAAAGATAAAATTATCAGTTTTTTAGCCAAATATAAAGTATCAAGTATCAAATTTATGAAATATATGAGGTATCAACAAGCCCTCATCCTACTCCTATACTTGGACAATAAATGTCCCTTTTCCGCTATGATGTTCAATTGATATGAAGTACGATTTGCATGCCTAAAACTTCTCACCAATGAATTATTTTTAAATTCTATTGATGAAAGGTGGTGGAAGTACATTCATTGATCTTATCATACCAGTACTTCATAATCATTAATTGAAAATTGAGCAAGTAATGTCACCTCATATTCTAACTACTTAATAAATTACATTTGGGATTTAAACATGATGACATGACTTTTACATCAACTCTATGAAGAATATTTAATGCATTTAAAATTTCTACAATAAATGTACATGATATAAATGCCTACATCTCAATGGTGTGAAATGACATTGATATTGATAGATGGTATATTTGACGATGTAGTCAGTTGGAATAAATTTCATTATTTTCAAAAAGGATCAAAATCTATCAGAGTTTTCTAGATTGTATAGTGTGCTGGATCTCAATTGACAATTTAATGCTTTTACACTCTTATCCTTCTAAAAATAAGAAGGTAGCACATTAGGCTCAACCCTTGTGGGAGCCCACTTTCATCCACATGCTATGATGTCAAACCATGAAAATCTAGAATATCAATTGAACTTATACCTACACAATGAACAAACAAGTTAGCAAAAATAATGAAGCTAAAAGCTTCCAATGATGCATTAATTATTCTGCTCCTAAATGTCATGAATTGTATCGACTATCAACTATTTATTAATAACTCAAAGCTATCAAAAATATTCTTCCCAAAGTCTTCAGAGAACAACTGATCAAGAGTAATAAGAAGCCATCAAGAACTAAATTAATTTGAACACTTGATCAGAGCTTCATCAAGGAACTAATTTCAAATACGATCAAGAGCCATCAAGATCTTTCTGGTTCTATGAGGATCCATCAGAATCTATCCAGATCTATACCTACAAGAGATAAGAAGATTAGGAATTTTTTTTTCTCTCTTTTTTGGATCATTTTTTGCGAGGTAAATTGTCATTTTTGGTTTTCAAATTTCCTTCTTTATTCATAGCAACCAAAAAGTATTAAGGACAAGAAACTGAACACCTAAAGAAGAAAAATATTCCTTAGTAAACTATTCTATCCTTGATTGAAGTTCAATTGCAAACTCTTCTTTTGATGTTGGTTTATGATAAAGCCTAAGCCTATGTCCATTTACTAGCATTATCTTATTTTCTCCATAAAATGGTATTAATTAGATAGATTCATTATCAAAAACTTCTTTAATCTCATATGGTCCAAGCCATCGGGTATGCAACATCCCTTTGAATTCCTAAAACTGTGAATCAAAAATAATTCCCAATCTTCTACAATAAATTGTTTACTGCAGATATTCTTATCATGCCACTATTTCCTTTGATTTTGAATGATCTCGGTTTGATGTAAAGCTTCCATCCCCATTTCATCTAACCTATTCAACTACAACACTATATTCTTCTATGCTTCAGTTAGGTCCATACCCACATTCAAATCTATTTTAAGTGTTACAATTTCAAATTCTATAGGAAGAATAGACATCTTCCCATAAACTAACTCATATGGAGAAAACCCTGTGGTTGTTTTCCATGTGTTATATGCCCAAACAACTTCTGTCAATCTATTAGACCAATCACTCTTTCAATATGAAACTATCTTGTTCAGTATATTCTACAGTTCTCTATTAGTCACCTCCACCTGCCAATTTGCTTGAGGATGGTATGGTGATGACTTTCTATGTTGAATTTGATATTGTTGAAGAAATTCCTGAAGCATTAAAGAAATAAATTGCGGCCCTAGATCGGATACAAGTGTTTTAGGTGCCCCATACCTTTGTAGAATATTTTTATATAATAAATCTAAAACTTTTTCTTCTTTAGCAGTTGGTAACACTTTGACCTCTTCCCATTTAGGGACATAATTAGTACATACAAGTATGTAATGATTTATTTTGGAAGGTGGATCTATGGGACCAACAAAGTTGATTCCCCATTTCTCAAATTGTTCCAAGGAAACTTGTGGTTGAAGCAACATTTCTATAGAGAATGTAGGCCTTCCCATTCTTTGACATTGATCATAATGCAAAATGTAGTGAGTCGTGTTAGCTCTCAAAAACGTAGGTAGAATGCCTTAAGAGGCTACCAATCTCTTGATACGCTTTAGGGTAACAAACAAGGTCAAAGATTTCAACCTTATACTCTTCAGGTGCTACAAGACCTAGGCAGGTGTACCTAACTGAATGAAGCATAATTTATGTACTTATGATTATCTTTCTTGTAGTGATTTGTCCACAATGGCAGATGGAAGTGAACAAATGAAATCAAACTTGATAGCAATAGCAATCTTCAGATCTAAATCCTAAAATTCTCAATTAACAGATATAAAGAAACTGAATGAATTCAAAATGATGAAGTGTAGAGACCAATGCCTTATTGGGTATGTGGAGTCAAATAAAACAGAAGTGGGCAACTTATTTTGGCTGAAACTCAAATTGCTGGCATATGTTCTATTTATAACTTGTATAAACATGCAAGATTGTGACTTCTAAGCTCTATTTTAATAATCCAGATGAATCTTTCTAATTACTATGATCAACCAAAAGGATTTAATCTTTGCTTGAAAGAACCAATCGATTAATCATAGATACAACAAATGTGCACTGATAAACCTAGAATAAACTTGTTATATCAATTTAAACAACCAAAAAGAATCAACGTGGAGACAACTTAGCAATAATTTTCAATAAACTCAACAGACAATTGACACCAAAATAAACTACCACACTAATTGAATTTCATTGAAATTGCCATTTAAAAACATGTATCATAGTCTCTAACATGAGAATTTTATTCTACTGTAGCAATTCCTAATCTACCTACTGTAATTTGATCTCATAATCCCATTCTCAATCGAGAATGACTATTTATATATATGCATTTGAATAGACACATCGTTTCAACATCCATGTCGGCCAACCATAGAATTCGGGCTCAGTTCATGTTGGCTTGCAATGATATTTAGGAACTCACATGTCAGCTCATAGTGTTTGAGTCTCTGTTAATAATTCACTGAGGCAGTCGCCAAGACATCTCTATAAGTATACTGAACACAATTATATCACTGTCATCCCATGCCCTTTGTGTTTCGCCCAGACTCTGTGATGTTGGTGGCACATCTCACAAATTACAAAATGTTATATCAATATGTATTTCTTTACATGCTTTCCATTCGCTGAGACACAGGGATATCTCTCACCGATGTGTTCTTTTGGTTTTGTTCACAATTGTTGTAACATTCTCATATTAGAGAGATCTCACGTAGACCACATTATGTTTCACTAAAAGTCTTTATCCATCCTGAGTCATTGAGACAAAAGCATACTCTCACTGAAATGTATCCTTCATTTTCCTTCGCCAAAACAATTCAAAATCAGGGACAGGTCCCAAAGAGTTCATTGAGTCATACCGAAAGCCCTTTATTCATCTTGTGTGTTGCTGTGACTTTTCATCGTCGAGGAGACATTATATAGAATTCAAAATCAGGGAGAGGTCCCAAAGAGTTCATTGAGTCATACCGAAAGCCCTTTATTCATCTTGTGTGTTGCTGTGACTTTTCACCGTCGAGTGAGCTCACCTTAGATCGCCAAGAGAAATCAAATCTCACACCGACAAAGACCTATTGTGCCTTATTGGTGAGACCCAAAGTAGTCGCTGGGAGCTCAATCTGAATGTCATTAACTCTTACCGATATAACCCTTTGTGCACATGTCAGTAAGACATTTCAAACTTGGTAAGACCTTATATTGAATGCAACAAGCTTGGCTGAAATGAATCTTATAATGTGTTATTCAGTGAGACACATAGCACTCGCCAAGACATTACATCGATGGCCATTATTTTTATCAATAAATCTCCACGTGCATATGGTTGGTGAGACATAAATCTTTTCGCTATGACCTTTCACTGAAGCCTTAAAAATTTTCTGAAATGTTCATCCATCTTATCGGTCGGCAAGACAAGGGCATTTTTCCATGATATAACAACGAAGTAAAACCTCCCACCGATGAGCACGTTTTGTGGCCGGTCTGGGAGACATGTTGAAATTGATAAGACTTCATCCTGACAGTATAACTCTTGCCGATGTGAATCCTCCACTATCGCCAAAACAAAGAAAAAGTCTTGCCGAAAGCTGCCTACATGTAAACTTCGATCGCTGTGACATCAAATGAGTCTTGCCGATAGGCAACACAGACTCATATTAGCAGAACACACAAAATGGATCGGGGAGACAATGGTATTCTCACATCGATACAGACCATGGTGTGAAATATGCAAGACCCGATGGATTCAATGAGACAAATATGGACAAAATGTGAGCAGAATGATATGTAAAAAAACCCTTGTTCTTATGATAAGGAATCCTATTGAAAACTTAGGGTATGAAAGATATGTAAAAATCATCATATTTTTATAGTTCTAATAGTGGCTCCGTTTGGGGATAAATGATAGTAAGATCATTGCAAGGATCTAGATCTTTGGGTGAGCAGACCAGACACAAAATGAGCAAAATGGAAATGGACAAATAGCAGTGAGTAGAATGGAAATGGAAACGAATGGAAAGTGAATGCAAAATGGAAGTGAACCAAAACCCTAAACTACTGTGCATGGAAAAGAATTTTAGAGAGGATAAGAAAGAGTTGTCCATGCACTGGAAACCCTCAATCCTCTATGTTTTAACTCCACCTGCCTTGAGTTGTTATGATCTGAAACTTAAACCATATTTTCCCATGTCAAATACTTGGTTTTGTCTTGAGTTCATCAGATTCTTCCTAAAGACATTCATGCAATCTTCCTTGTCATTGTTATTGAAAGTCCTTAGAGGATCATTGTGCTTAGCTTGGCCCAAATTCCCTTCATCATTCAATAGTTCAAATTCTTCATCATCATGGAACAAACTTCTGTTATCTTCAACATAGAAAATATATGCATATTCAATGCAAAATTCCTCATTATCTTTCTCACTATTGTGCACTATGAAACACTCTCTCAGTTGTATTAAAAATGCATCATCAAAGTTCCTTTCTTGAGAAACAAAATGTTTTGTTATATCAACACTGTCTGAAACACACAAATTTGAAACCTTTTGCACTTCTTTGATACTATCATTTGGAAATGACATTTGATTATGACTCATATCTCCAGTATGAAGCATATATGAACCAATCAAAGTTGGAATTCTACCATCCTTGGTATGCAAAAAAATGTCTTCTCCACATGAGTTAGAAATTTCAAAATCACATACCTCTTCTTGA
The DNA here is from genome assembly GCA_007258455.2 of Sequoia sempervirens. NCBI lineage: Eukaryota > Viridiplantae > Streptophyta > Pinopsida > Cupressales > Cupressaceae > Sequoia > Sequoia sempervirens. The sequence continues at coordinate 225,572,086 of VDFB02193867.1, forward strand.
GCCAACACATGTATTTGGTCAACACCAAAGGTATCTCCATCATCTCAAGAAATGCACTGGGAGTCATAAGAATCATTACACAAAGAGGCTTCACTATCAAAATGAATGTAAGCTGGAGACAACACTTCAGAATCATCCTTGTGTACACATCTCAGATATTCAAGAGTTAGCAAATCTGAAATTTGCTCATTGCTGAGTGAACAAGACTCAACATTTTCATCACTACAATTATATTCTTCACTTTTGTCATCATCAAAAAGAGGTCCAAGATCTATTTTCACCTAGAAATGCACCCTACACACAGTGATGGAGACTGAGCTTTCTAGTGAAACATGGGATCATTCCAAGGTCATGGGTCACCTGAAGCTAAAATGAACCTCCAGAGAAGGCCGACTTCCTTGTGTTATCACCTAAACTACTGATCTTTGTGAGGTAAAGGGAGAATTAATACATCAATTAGAAAAGCTATCCTATGGTGATAAACCGCATTGATAAGAAATCATGAAATGAAAACAAGATGCAAACACACTGAGAAACTTAACTGTAGCTGTTTTACTTACTCAACATAACCCTTTTAGTCTTATGCATAATTCTCAAAAGGCTTAATCTACAAACGTATCTTAAGAAGGAAAGATTAATTTCACAGCTTTAAGGTATGAATACAGATTTTGAAATACACAGTTGAAAACCTTGCATAGCTAAAAATACAGAAATGAGAGTAGTATAAGCATTAATACTTGCTTTTGAGGTGAACTCCATTTTGTATTCCAGATTTCAATTGGGTTACAAAGTATACATTAGTTGAGGAAGGATAGCTAAAAGTCACTAACTCTTTTGGATGCATAACTCGAACTGTTTACAAAAAGGAAAAAAATGCCATATATATCAAAAGTGTGTTGGCACCTTAGGGTTTACCAAAATATCAGTCCTCAGAAAAATCTATCCTTAGATCTTTTGATTGAATTTAATGTTGCATTCCTGTGTGTCCTTGTTGTCTATGTTAGTGGAGAGTTATTTCCTAGAGAGCCTTTAGATCTTTTGTAACTACCAGACACATTTACTTCTGGTCCTCACATCCTCCTTGAACCTCCTCAACCGAGCTTCCTTGAATGCTTCTGACTTCAGAGTAGAATCACGTTGCCTTTATTTTGTTGATCTTCTTTGTCGAGGTATCAATTAGTCAAAACGTCAATGGTTCATCTTTGGCTCCTTCTAATTGGCTGTTTCATTCCACATGGATCCCTCGGATAGTCAAAATCTCCTCTGATCAGAATTACATCTCGGTGAGACACTGGAAGTGTCTCACCAATGCAATTATGCCCCTCTAAAGCTATCAACACAACATCTGACAGTTGGTGAGACATCATAGTGAGCTTTAGAAATCATATCGATATCCCTTAAAACCTATCGGTGAGACAATCAACATCGGTCAGAAGTCACAATGAGCACCATTGAGTCACACTGATACCCTTTTCATTTGGAAAATCCATCACTGTCGGCCAGAGATCATGTGTTTGGGAAGACTTCCTAGTGAGCCTTCTTATCTCTCAGTGAACACATCCATCTTGGCAAGACACTTTGGGTCGATAAGACCTTTTAGCGAGCTTATTTCAATCACCCCGAGCTCCATTCATTCCTTTCGATGAGACACTAAGCCATCGACGAGACATCGCAATGATTTAGCTTTCCTTGGGTGAGGCCCCTGACTTTCAACGAGACATTTACTTGGTCACTGGGACCTCATGGCGGTGACTTTAACTCCTAGTGAGTGCACTTCATGTCAGAGAGACATCACCGGGTTGGGGAGACCTCTCCTCGACTTGGAATATTACACCGAAGGCTCCCTTTATCGGCATGACCCTTCGCATCACTGAGACCTTATGGCAAAACCATCATATTACACTGACAATGTTCATTTGTCAAGCCCTCTTTTGTTTCAACAAGACTACATGCAGTCGGTGAGACCACATGCCGAAAGCATCTTGTTTTAGCAAAAGCTCATTTCAGTCAGGGAGACTCCTTTTTATCATCGAGACACCATGTCGAGCCCCCATGTCGTGAAGGCATTCTATTTTGGTGAGACTTTTATCAATTGCTGGGACATCATGGTGAAACCTTCAACTGCTTGGCGAGCTCCAAATTGACTTCGGCCAGAGCTTGCTAGGTTGGTGAGATATCCCACCGACCTCCTCTTCATTCTTCGAGTTCACCTTGACACCTCCCCAAGCTCCTCTTCATCAGTAAGACACCTGAGTGTCGGTGAGATGTCTTATCGAAGGAAAAACGCTACCTTGAGACCCTTCTTCTTCAGTAAGAGTCAATGGTTTCACTAAGACATCATGTCAAGATTACTTTATTAGGCCAAGGCTACGAGTTGGCAAGACTTTCAAATGAAGGCGAGATGTCACAGCAAACTCTTCTCATGCCGGCAAGGCACTATACTCTCGACAAGGCCTCATGCCGAAGGAAAAGACTACCTCGGCGAGCTTTCACCATCTTCTATTGGCGAGAGTACATTGGTGTCACCTTGAACGCACTCCACTTTATCGAGCTCCACATTCCTTTCGCCAAGACATTGTCAAGTCGGGAAGAGTTAATAGCGAGGCTCATTTTCATACCGATATCTGCTTCCATCGTTGAGACTACACTGTGTCAGCAAGATATTACTATGACGGCTAGGAGCTATACCTATGTAAAATGTCGGGGAGACCTCCCTAAATTCGGCAGGACCTATGGTGAAGCTCAACCACCTCTTTAATGAGACTTTAGGTCTTCGGTGAGATATTGTGCTGATATCCATTTCTCTTGGGGAGGCCCTTGCCAGTCACTGAGAGATCTTGGCGAACTTGGATCTCATTGGGGTGACCCTCTGCTTTTGGTGAGACCTTGTGGCGAAGCTCCCATTCTTTTGGTGATGGGTTTACTTTCTGTTTGGTCGGGGAGACATTACCATCTTGGCAAGACCCTTCACTGATACTTGCATCCTTTGGCTGAAACTGCTTCACTTCGACGAGACTTGACTCAATCGGTAAGACCTTTTACCAAAGCCAGATCTCATGGTGATGATGTCTTCACTAAACGAGAGCCCCTTTAATCGGCGAGACATCTAGGTGGTCTTGGAAACTCTCCTCTTTAGAGGGTTTTCATGTCGAGCTTGATCTAGGCAGGCCTTCCAACTATGTTCTTCATGACCTAGCACTAGATGCATGATTTAACCCTTGATGAAAATGTTCCACCTGGGCCTTTATGAACCTCTGAAAGAAAATTTGTCTCCCTAATGAGCCCATGGATGGAAATTGGGCAACAAGATCATCAGAGAATAAAAAATCAGAAACATTACCAGCGCAGTCATTTATTCCATCATTTTGCTTGTCTGAAATTATCTCCTCTCTATCATAAAGTGGATTTGAAAATACTTGAAGTTCATTCTTGGAAACACCTTTGCAAAATATCATCTGATCCTCTTTTATCACTTCATCATAGAATGGGTTTGAGAAATTTTGGAAACCATTTTCAAATGTACAAACCTCTTCTTCATCAAGTGTATCTTCATAACTTCCAACTGCAGCTAGAGGTATTGTATACTCACTATCAAATGAATCAACATTTCCCATTGCCTCCTCCTCCTAATCACCACAAGAACTATAAGAATCATCTTGCTGTAAATCATAATCCACAGGTTCCTCAAGCTCTTCATCATTGTGACATGATACATAATCCCCTTCCACTTCTTTTTCCAATTCATCAACATGACAATTATAGCTATTCTCTTCATACGTTGATGAACTCTCCTCCTCATTTAAACATGTTTCATCCTAATTTCCAAAAGGGCTGCTAGAATCCCTTGATTGTGGATCAAAATCCACAGGTCCATCCTCAAAATCTGAATACTCATTGGATCCCTCATAACACACAGTACTTTCCCTGTCATAATCTATTATGCAAGAGAGATATCTTGTACCTTCATCTTCATCATGCAAGCTATCACAGGAATCATACTGACTTGCACATATCTCATCTTCTATTGGATGCATTGTTTGATCAATTCCTCTATACTCATTAGGAAAATAACAATTGGGATCAACATTGGTAGTGTTCTCATACCTTATCTTTTCCATGGCATCAATGAATTTATTCACGTGATCATAGGAAATCTGTATTGATGATTCAAACCAATAGGTTGATTCAAGTTCCCATGCTCTTACAAACTACTCAACAAACATAGCCCTTGTTGGCCTACAATGAGAAGGTATCTACATACAAATATCTGTCATTCTATTGTTTAGAGAAATCAAATCTTCTCCTTCATACATCCTTATGTCAAGAAATGCATCCAGGGGGAAAAATCTGCACTCTGATTGTATGATGGAGTCCTGGCTTTGAGTATACTCATCTTCTTCTGCTTCAAATTGCTACTCCTGGCACACATATTGCTGCAAATTCTGATTTTGAATCTGTACGAACCTATGGGAAGCCCAGTTTGGTGCGGACAAATTTCCATATTGCTCAAGAAATTGATCCTGAAAACCTTGGAGAGATTTAATAGAAGAAAATGGAAAGCTATTAAACCAATCCCTAACTTCATGAATGAGTGACATCATAAACAAACTCATGTGTAAATCTTCATATGGCACATCTATGTCTTTGATAAAAGCATTGAAGCTCCTTAAATGATCTTCAACAGTGATGACACTACTCCCTGTAAACTTTGGAACAAGACTTCTCCAACTACCACTTATAGGGTAAGGGTACAATTGAAACCCTGTTAGATCAAATTGCTTGATTATCATTGTTGCATATTGGTGAGGGGGAGGGTTAGGTGGGTACTGATATTGGTATGGTAAACTATTGCATTGTGTATAACTTTGTGGGATATAATGTTGACCATAAGGTGGTTGTGTATATGTATGCTATGTGGGAATATAAGGAGGATAATGTGGCTATTGGGCCTTTTGCAATTCAGCTTTTAGTTCTTTTATCTCCATCCTCTGAGATTCAAACAGTGCCTTGACTTCCTCATAAGTTAAAGATTCATAATCAACTTGAGGAGTATCATGATCAATAGGTCCACCTTGATTACCATCCATTTTTAGATCATTGTGTGTCAACTTACCGCTGCAAGGAGGACCATCAATATGACCTCCCCTGTATTGAGATCTTCTTCCATTCATGTTTGAACAAATGCAATGTTTCTTTCAGAGTCGCCACCTAATTTTCCAAAAGTAGGAAAATCATTATTTTTTATCTTTTCCCTAGCAGAATCACCTTTTTGAAACTTCTCAAATTACAACCTTTTTTTCAATGACTCTATATGATGGTCTTCAACCAAATATTTTAATGTTTGTCCCCAGTAGATTCACCAATTTGTTAGCTCTCAAAAATGTAGGAAAAATGCCTCAAGAGGCTACCAATCTCTTGATACGCTTTAGGGTAACAGACAAGGTCAAAAGCTTTCAACCTTCTACTCTTCAAGTGCTGCAAGACCTAGGCAGGTGTACCTAACTAAATGAAGTAGACTTTATGTACTTATGATTATCTTTCTTGTAGTGATTTGTCCATAATGGCAGATGGAAGTGAACAAATGAAATCAAACTTGATAGCAACAACAATCTTATGATCTAAATCCTAAAATGCTCAATTAACAGATATAAAGAAACTGAATGAATTCAAAATGATGAAGTGCAGAGACCAGTGCCTTATTGGGCATGTGGAGTCGAATGAAACAGAAGTGGGCAACTTATTCTAGCTAAAACTCAAATTGCTGGCATATGTTTTGTTTATAACTTGTATAAACATGCAAGATTGTGACTACTAAGCTCTACTTTAATAATCCAGATGAATCTTCCTGATTACTATGATCAACCAAAAGGATTTAATCTTTGCTTGAAATAACCAATCGATTAATCATAGATACAACAAATGTACACTGATAAACCTAGAATAAACTTGTTATATCAATTTAAACAACTAGAAAGAATCAACTTGGAGACAACTTATCAATACTTTTCAATAAACTCAACAGACAATTGACACCAAAATAAACTCTCACACTAACTGATTTTCATTGAAATCGCCATTTGAAAACATGCATCATAGTCTCTGACATGAGAATTTTATTCTACTGTAGCCATTCCTAATCTACCTACTGTAATCTCATCTCATAATCCCATTCACAATCGAGAATGACTATTTATATATATGCATCTGAACAGACACAAAATTTCAACATCCATGTCAGCCAACCATAGAATTCGGGCTCAGTTCATGTCGGCCTGCAACGATATTTAGGAACTCACATGTCAGCTCATAGTGTTTGCGTCTCTATTAATAATTCATTGAGGCAGTCACCAAGACATCTCTGTATGTATGCCAAAGGAAATTATATCGCTGTCATCCCATGCCCTTTGTGTTTCGCCTAGACTTTGTGATGTTGGTGAGACATCTCATAGATTATAAAATGTTATATCCATATGTATTTCTTTATGTTCTTTCCATTCGCTGAGACACAGGGATATCTCTCACCGATGTGTTCTTTTAGTTTTGTTCACAGTTTCCCTAACATTATGATATCAGAGAGACCTCACGTAGACCACATTATGTTTCACCAAAATTATTTATCCATCCTGAGTCGCTGAGAAAAAAACATACTCTCGCCAAAATTTATCCTTCATTTTCCTTCGCCAAGACAATTCAAAATAGGGGAGAGGTCCCAAAGAGTTCATTGAGTCATACCGAAAGCCCTTTATTCATCTTGTGTGTTGCTGTGACTTTTCACCATCAAGGAGACATTATATAGAATTCTCTTTGTTTTACATAAAGCCCTGAGCTCACCTTAGATCGCTAGGAGAAATCAAATCTCACACCGACAGAGACCTATTGTGCCTTATTGGCGAGACCCAAAGTAGTCGCTGGGAGCTCACTCTGAATGTCATTAACTCTTACCGATATAACCCTTTGTGCACAAGTCAGTAAGACATTTCAAACTTGGTAAGACCTTATATCGAATGCAACAGACCTAGCCAAAATGAATCTTATAATGTGTTAGTAGGTGAGACACATAGCACTCGCCAAGACATTACATCGATGGCCATTAGTTTTATCAATAAATCTCCAAGTGCATATGGTCGGTGAGACATAAACCTTTTTTCTATGACCTTTCACTGAAGCCTTAAAATTTTGCCGAAATGTTCATCCATCTTATTGGTCGGCAAGACAAGGGCATTTCACCATGATATAACAACGAAGGAAAACCTCTCACCAATGAGCACCTTTTGTGGTCAGTCAGGGAGACATATTGAAATCGATAAGACCTCATCCCGATGGTATAACTCCTGCCGATGTGAATCCTCCACTCTCACTGAAACAAAGAAAAAGTTTTGCTGAAAGATGCCTACATGTAAACTTCGATCGTTGTGACATCAAATGAGTCTTGCCGATAGGCAACACAAACTCATATTAGCAGAAAACGAAAAATGGATTGGGGAGAAAACAGTATTCTCACACAGATATAGACCATGATGTGAATTATGCAAGACCCAATGGATTCAATGAGACAAATATGGACAAAATGTGAGTAGAATGATATGAAAAAAAACCCTTGTGCTTATGATAAGGACTCCTATGGAAACTTAGGGTATGAAAGATATGTAAAAATCATCATATTTTTATAGTTCCAACAAGCCGCATCCTTAGTCATTGTTGGCTAGAAATAGCCTACTCCAAGAATCTTATTTACTGTTCTCACTGTGGAGTAATTTCCTACACTTGGCTCATCATGGCATGCCCTCAAGATATCATAAACATCTATTTATTGCACATATCTTCAAATGACGTGATCTGGACACATCTTAAACAAAAAATCATTAATCCATTCAAATTTGGAACTTTCTCTAATTAATCTCTTTTTTTTCTAAGACAAGAAATAAGGATATTTCCCAATTACTAAAAAATTAGGAATATCAGAAAACGAAAGTGATTGAATAGATATGGAAGATAGGTGCTCATTAGGAAATGCATCTTCTATTGGTTCATTATTCCCCTGTAAAACTAACCTGGACAAAAATTCAGCCACAACATTATCTTTACCTGGTTTATCAACTATTGTTATATCAAATTCTTGTAATAATAGTAATCATCGAATGATGCATCCTCCCACCACAACTTTATTCTTCAAGTATCAAATATTTTCATGGTTTGTATGTACAAAAACCTTATAACCAGTAATATAATTTCTAAATTTATTAATGGAATTCATGACTACCAAAAATTCCTTTTCAGTTGTGGTGTAATTTTGCTCAACTGGGTTAATATTTTTAGTTATATAATAAATGGCATGCATTGCTCTTCATTTTTACTTTTGTCCAAGAAATGCCCTAATTGAAAAATTAGATGCATCTACATTTATATGAAAAGGTTCACCCATGACTGGCCTAGCTATGATAGTTGAGGTTGTTAAGGCCTATTTAATATCATCAAAGGATTTTTGAAACATTGAAGTCCAAAGAAATTCTGAATCTTCCTTTAACAAATTAAAAAAAGGACCTACCATCTTACTAAACCATTCTATAAACCTCCTATAATAGCCAACATGTCCTAAAAGGATTCTCACATTAGTCTAAGTTTGAGGTATTGGTATTTGCAAAATAACTTCAATTTTCTTATGGTCTACCTTGATTCCCTCTTTTGACACATGATTTCCTAACACAATTCCTTCAGTCATCATTAATAGACTTTTATCATGGTTTAATGACAACCTATGCTCTTTGCACCTATTCAACACTTTATTTAGATTATTCAAAGATTCTTCATAACTTTTACCATGGACTGAAAATCATCCATGTCTACCTCTAAACATGTTATATTTACAAAATAGCAAGAACAAAAAGTTGAAAAGTTGTAGGTGCATTACATTGTCCAAAAGGCGAGACTCTATAAGCAACTGTACCTCATGGGAAAGTAAATGTTGTTTTATCTTGATATTTTAGAGCTACCTAAATCTAGGTATATCCACTAAAACCATCAAGAAAAGAAAATTAAGTGTTGACTGCCAAGTTATCTAACACTTGATCTATAAAAGGCAGTAGAAAATAGTTGATCTCTTAGTAGCCTTGTTCAATTCTCTATAATCCGCACATACTCTCCATTTACCATCTTTCTTAGGCACTATGACCAGTGGAGAAACCCATTTACTATCCAAAATAGGATAAATTAATCCCACTTGGAGCAACTTTTCTATTTCTAGCTTCACAAAATCTCTTAATGCAGGGTTAATCCTTTTTTGAGCTTGTCTTACAGGTTTAACATCCTTAGTGTAAATGTGGTGTGTATAGATATCAGGATGGATCCCTCTCATTTCCTTATAATTCCAAGAAAATACTTCAGTATTATTTTCTAAAATCTCTTTTAGATCATCTTCTTGCTTAGTTGATAAGGACCCATTAATGAATAAGAGATTATCTGTTTGCACTAAGATTTGCTTAGTCTTGTTTTGAAGAGTGGAAGGTTCTCCAATCAAAGTATTTAAAGGATAGGGTTGTGAAAAAAGTTGATGGAGTAATTTGTTATGATTTGAATCAGAATTCATGACACCATTTAAAGGAATTATCTTGAACATCAATAATATCATGAACTTCAAGGTTTCCCTCTTCCTCCTTCATACATTCTTCATACTCTTCCCCATGTTTTGTCAATGTTACCATTGCAATTTCTGGAATATCATCATCTTTTGAATTAAGACCATCAATCCAACTCTAGTTTTTAGATGATAAAGAAGGTTTTTTTGGTGGGTAAAGGGATAATTCTTTTTGTCTAATTCCATTAGAGATGGTCATGCTCCTAGACCTACAATCAACAAGGGCATCAATTGTTTCCAAGAAAGGTCTCCCAAAATTGATTGGATAGGCTGTCTTCCTTTGCTTACTTTTTAAGTCAAGGAAATCAATAGGATATTCCCATGTATCTATGGTAACAATGACATCCTCAAGGATCCCCTCTAGTTTTTTAATTGACTAATTTTCTAGTTGTAAAACTGTGGTTGTTGGTTGAACATTTGTGATTCACAATTTGTTAGTTGTTTCAGTTTTAATAACATTAATGACAACTCCTAAGTCAATAAGGACATTTGGAATCTCAATACCATTAATGTTAAGGGTAATCACAAGACTTCTTGGATCACCATACTTCTAAGGAATCAACTTTTCTAACAAAACATCAAATAGTTTTCCTCCAGTTTTAATTATGGAAGGTAACTTATTTTTCCTTCTAGGTGTCTTGACACACAAAGATTTAACCACCTAGTTAATTTCTAGGATATCACGTATAGCTCTCAAAAGTGGAATTTCAATGTTAATTTTCTTAAGTTATCTAATAATTTTGGAATCTACCAAATCATCCTATTTCTCCTCAGCTTGCTTCTCAATCACTGATTGTTGTTGAAATCGTATAGGAAATAGTGTCTGCTTATCAAGAGAAATATCTTCATTCCTCTGCAATTTATCTTTCATTAAATCCTTTTTCTATTCATCTTTACTCAAATCAGGTTTTGATGGTACTAATCAATTTCTCAACTGAATATCATTCAAATCAATGTTATTTAAACCAACTGTATTAGGATCGACATTGTAAGCTAGTTGTTGAGGTTTAACGTTTTTAAGATTAGGAATTGGTTGAGATGGAATTTGAGGTTGGTTTATTGCTTCAAATTTTAAAGGTTGAGTGGAACTAGGAAAAAGTGATTGCTTTTGATTCCGAGGTCTTCTTGGTCCCTAATTTTTCCATTGATAATTATTACCTTAGTTAGGTTGCCATTGAGGTTGATTAGGTTGCCACTGATATTGATTAGGTTGCCATTGTGGTTGGTTCCATTAAGGATTATTCCATTCAGGTTGTTCCCAAGGTGGTCCCCAAGATGTTTCCATAGAAGGAGGTGGAATTGGAATTTGTTGGGAATTCCATTGAGACTATGGATTCCATTGACTAGAAGGATTCCATTGATTACTTCATTGATTTGAACCCTAATTGGAATTATTTCTAAGATTAGACTGTCCTCCAAAAGCAGGGTTAAACTACCTTTGTTCTATGTAGTTGAGTTCTTCTTCCACGTGAAGATTGAGAAGGTTTCTTCAAATGGTTTTTAATCTGTGGGAGGAGACTACATTTACTAGTAGGATTCTTCTCACAAATATCACACAAATCTACCTGATTGAGAGGACATTCCCTCGATGGATGTTTGTCTCTACATTTAGGACAGTATATAGCCAATGGTACGTTCATTCTTCTATCAGGTTGAGAACTAAGGTGGAGAAGGATATCAATTTTTAAATTTTCTATTTCCTCCATTACCTTAGAAACATTAGCAGAGGAACCCATGTTCTTCCTAGAGCTCGATCTTGTTCTTGAATAGTTCCTATAGATCTCAACTCTTTCTTCAAAAGTGAGTTTATTAATGTATCCTTTTCCTATCAAGTTCAAGACATCTCTAGAATCGTCATCAATGCCTTTTAGGAAAATGGACTAACTAATTTCTTCATCCAACCCATTCCCACATCTTTAAAAAAAAAATTGGTATCTATCCACATAATCTTCTAAACTCTCCTCTTCTAATTGTTTCATTTTAAACAATTCCTCTTTTATGTCCCTAACCTGACAGTAATCCTGGTATTTTTCCAAAAAAACCATTTTCATTTCTTCAAAAAGTGTTAATGGAATTAACATTCAACCCCATGAACTAATGCAAGGCCGGTTCCTTCAGAGTGGATGGAAATAGTTTTAACTTTTGATTATCGGAAGTGTAATCATAAGTTTGACACAATACTTTGAATTCAAACAAGAATTGGTCAAGGTCCTTCAAAGTTTTCCCATGAAATGTAGGTAAAAAAAAGGGTGAAATATTTTTCATAGGTGGTTCATTAGCCTGCTTATTAATAGCAATAGGGAAAGATAATGTTTTGTTAGGAACCTCTTCATCCTATCTCCTTCATCCCCCATATTTTTTGAGTGGTTGGAAATTGTTTGAGTGGATGATGATGAACTTGTACTATGTGATTGAGATCCTTCCAAAAAAGGTACAATATTTATTTTTATAAATATCCAAACTGATCTGTTTTCCTATTCATCAACTAACAAAGAGATTCTTACCAACACTTAAGGCTAAATTTTCTTTAAAAAGGCCAGATCATTCCTTGGCAATGACACCAAAAATGATGGGTAGGGGTCATTACTGTCACAATTCCCTAATCATTTAATATTTAATTGTCAACTTGGGAGTGTCTAAAGCTATCCACGGTAAGAGTTGGATTGGTTTTGGGGGGTTTTGTTATTTGGTTTGCTTTGTCAAGAGAGGTTTATGGGTGTTTCTTCTTTATCATAAGTGTTTCTACACTTTTTTTCTAACCTATTTCTTACTCAAACTTATCTTAAAATATTTTAAATGAAAACTAATTATTCCATAATAGAAAATATGCAGAGATAGATCGTATTCCAAGTTGGATCAGATTATGAAGAGTGGATGTTGGAGTGAAGAAGACACTGAGAGGGGGGGTGAATTAGTGTCTTGGGAAATTTTTTAACTCTTTCCTTGAAAAAGATTTGAAGAATTTATTCTCTTAATATTTCAATGATAAATACATTCATGAATTGAATGCAATCATTAACATTGAAATAAGAAATATTAATGCAAACCAAAGATCATCACAATCATGAAACATTAAGACATGAAAACAATGAGACCATAAGACAAAGAATTTGACGAGTGGAAAACTCTCTAGGGATAAAAAACCACCCTAGAAAGGATGCCTCACTGGCTTAATCTAATTTTTTTTTTACAATGCCTCATTGCGAATACTATCTCACTGATAGATTTCAAATGCCTCACTAGTAATAAAACAATGCCTCACTGGCTAAAATTGCCTCAGTAACCAAAGAACCTTACTGGTTACAAGAATGCCTCACTGGCATACAAACATCTACCCTATTGGCATAGTTTCCATGGTTTTACTGACCAATCTCCAATTAAAGAAAAACAAAACTTTAGGGTGTTACCCTATTACTATACAATCCATCAAATGAATTACTTCTTCAACATACATACAACATCATTGAAAAAATAACTCTTTACAAAGTATAAGATCAACAGTTGTTAGCATATCTTTTTAATCAACAATAGAGAATGATCTTTATTTCTATTCAACTCAACCTTTTGAATGTCTTCAACATAGCATAAATAATGTGCATAATTTCTGAACTGCAAACAAACTTCCTTCAACTGCATACCCAAACAAGGGTTATGTAGTAACTAAAAACTAAAAATATAATCCCACAAAGCACGACTTGGAAATATCTTTTCTCAACCAAGAACCCAACTAGTAAGCAAAAATAATCACAACTTAACCAAGAACTTTTTGGACAAACCCGACTAGGGTTTCATGTGATTAGACACAATAAAAATTAATGAACAAATAGAATTTTACCTCTTCTTGGTAAACCAAAAAGTATGCAGGTTAAGGAAACAATAATACCAAACTTGCTACTCATCAAAACATAATTGTCATAGATGCTCGAAGAAACTACTTTCTGTGCGAAGTCGCATTCCTCTTCCAAGCTTCCATACCCTATTCAATGTGGTGCTACCTTTCCCTATTCTTTGAAAAGAATGTGAAATCATTTAAGGAAAAGAAAACATCATCATTTTTTCAATGTCAATCCTTTATTTCCACATGCATTCAAAACTTACAAAACCCGATTGATAATGAAATTTAAAAATAATCAAGCTTATGATGCATTCAAAGAGGATGATAAAACATTTACAAAAAATTTCTCACAAGATTATGCTCTTACAAATAATGTTTTTTGTCTTAATAATATTTCTTGGTGCTTGTACAAATAATATCACATGACCATGAAGAAACCTCTTACAAATGAAGCTCAACAAGAGTATTCCAATTGCCCCATGACTTAGTCAAAACCACGTAACAAACTTTAAAATTCTTTTGCAAAATTTGACTTTGTAATAATGCTTGATAATGTTAACCCAAAACAAGTGACTAATATTTTGTCATTAGAAATAGTGAAAAGACATTAACCCTTATATGAATTAAACATAAACCAAGAATAACATGTAAAGTAAGAAACCATCATATAACAAGAAATGTAATATGAAAAATAATCTTGAACCTATCCACTATAAATACCATGATCAAACTGTGGTTTGTCCATTCTGATCAAGAGCAACCTATCAATGATCCATCAATATCAAACTGTGTCAATGATCCATTTGTTGATGTTACATGGCAGCGTCGAGCTTCTACTTCTAGCCTAGATCATTCTATCAAGGACAAATTAAATTATAGCCTATCAACTATTTAATTTGTCAAGGCGATTCTTGATGAATAGGTGCTTCATCATTTAATATTTAATTATTATAATTGAGGCCAACTTATGTTATTTCACCACCCTTGAAGAGATACGATGCTTGTAGGCCGACTTCATGATTCTAACAGGCATGACTCTTGTGAAGGCTGACATGAAGTTTAGAAGGGTTGCGTCCCTTCCTTATCATGTGTATATATGCATGATACTCCTCCATTGTAATACACATTTTTTCATATTTAGTTCATTGTATAATTGCAGAGTATTCAAGTGTGAAATTTGCAAGGATATATCAAAGTATTGTAGAAGGTTGAGTTTGTCACCAACAAGAAGCATTATATTATTTTTGTGTTAGCATCAAGTTGTGGTGCCATTACTTGGCCTCATAATTGGGCTCATTCTAAGGAAGTCTATTGTTCCATATTCAATATATAAGTGATATATTGTTGTTGGGTTTTTCTCCCTCAAGTGGAGGGTTTTCCTAGGGTATATGTTGTGTTTATGTGTTTGAGTTTAAATTAAAATCTACTTATATAATCTGATCATAAAAGTAACATGGTATTAGAGTGGGTTTAAGATCCTATCAGATTTGTAGAGGGTAGCATCCTTGGGATCAAGGAATGACAATGGATACAAAATTAACATTGGTTCTTTTTGACTTGGAGCAGACTTAGCCATTAGTTGAATTGTTTCTAGTGAGTGTTCAAATGTACTAGGATTTAGAGGAATCAAATTAACATTGCTATGACTGAGCCTCATGGCTCTGGCCAAGTGATCCACACAATTGCTTGAGACTATTGTGGATAGTCATTCTAGGTGCATTCTTCATTCCGGTTGAGGGTTCACGAGAATCTTCACAATGGATGAGTACTTCAGAAAATTTCTATCAGAGGGAACTTGACACTAGAAGTTGTAGGGTGTTGACTTGTTACATCCGTGGAACATCATTATCACAATTGGTTGTTTGTAATTTAAGTTATGTGCTACTCTGTTGTGTATCATCACTTCTATGAGTTGGGAATTCTAAAAGAAATTTGGTTAAATAAATAAGAGATTTAGGAAAATCATGATTGTTCTAACATCTTGTCATCACTCATTAGTGATGTTTTTATGATTTATTGAAGTCGTATGTATGTTTGTTGACATCGGCCTTGCAGAGAGGCATTAATGATTGTTGTAAGCTTGTTCATATGCTTCAGGCTTCAACAATATTTAGAAGTCATCATGTGTTATAATCGAGCCCACTTCAGCTTGCACTAGCTCTATCCTCCTATGTGCATCAAAGACTCTACTCGGGAACCACTTCTAATGCTGAGTTGAGGCCCATCAAATCTTTGCCAAGCCATTCATAATGAGTAAAGGAAATTTAAATTATTGGTCCCTATAAGGATCTCTCGAAGATGGGTGTCTTCTTTGCAGCGACACTTCCCGTACAACCGAATACCATAGTTCTTCACTCAACAAGGATCAGGCATGTTATCTTGCCATCCTAGTTGCACCTATTTAGTGCAGCTGACAACAAAATTATTGTTCACTGATTTGTATCGAGATCTCTACGTATACTTCTTACTACAATTTCAATGTTGTCATTTTTGTATCTCCAGGGATATTTTTGTTGAGCATATAATTGTTGAGTGTATGCTGTCATTTGGTGTTGGTTGTGCATAAAATAAGCCTTTACTACATTGAAGGGAAAGTTATGGAGATTGAAATCTGAAAGGCATCTCTGATTGGAGATAAGTATTTTTTTGTTGTTTATATTTTTTTATGTGAAACTTAATTTTTTAAGTTGTGCAGATCTGATAATTTTTTTTTGATCATGTGTGTAGTAAAGATCTTGTTTTCTCTCGAATCCTTGGGATGAGATCCTTTGGAGACACCTTTCATTCATTGTGAGATATTCATGCTAGTTGTGAAAATTTATGAGTGTGACTCAAAGATGAAAAGAGAATTTCAATCTCAATTGTGATTGGTTGATCACATCAATAACATTCTCTTTGTGCATGGACTATGATGGTGCCTTGAGAGGCCTGATTCTATGTTGTATATGCTAGTTGCATAATGCATCTAGGAAATTTGAGTTGAGCAGATTATCTTTTGTTGTACTGAGATTAGCACTCTCAAGAGGAGTAAAAGATGGAAGAAAGATATATTAGAATTCAATAAAGATAAGTTTCTTTATCCCTTTATTTTGATCTTTTGATATTTCTACTTATAGGTTGATTCTTCTATATAAACTATTAAGAGATAAGTATTTCATGTTTCGATTAATGTTCCTGAATCTTTTATGTGCTTTAACATTGGGATAGTGAATCTTGTATTCTTCTAGCTTTGGTACTTCTCCTTGAAGATGGTTTTACAAACTATTAGTAATCTCTCTAAAATGCTTCCAAGATGGATTAAGGAGCAAGAGGGTGATGAGAGATTGCTTAGAGAGGAAAAGTTTGAGGCATCCTGTGAGGAAGTCATGCTGACTAGAGACATGATCAAGCATGGAGTCTTAGCTTGTAGCCATGAGACTGAGTTGATGGCTAGGGACATCTACTGAAGAGCAAGAACCTATTTAGGTTGCCTTTGTGATTAGTTACTTTGAAGAGGGAGTTAAAATTTGAGGATTCAAGGCTCGAGTTGAGAGAATGTTTGGGAAAAGGCTTGAGGTTTTGAGATCTATCAATGATAGTATTTCACTTCCAGAGGATTTCTTTGCAATCTCTGAGATAGGGATCAAGAGGGAGTTCTATGACTCACTAAGATGAAGTGAAGGTTGCAGTGTTGCAAGGCCAATGATAAAGTCCTTGGAAGACCTCTTCAGTTGCTGAGAACAAAATTGCACAAGATAATCAATCTAGATTTGAAATTGGTAGCTCTGCAAACCTATTCAGATTAGAGTGATATGGGATGAGGTCGAAGAAGACTATCCTGAATTCTCTATAGAGGGCGGTAGAAAACCTTTTCCCTAAGGTGAGTGTTGCAAGAAATCTTGGACGAGGAGGTTAGCAAGTTGATGCAAGTGCTTGGGGCTTCAAGGGGAAGTACACCATAGACATATTGAAAATATTTGGTATGATGGATTGAAAATCCATGTCTACACCAATGGAAACCAATTTGAAGAAGTTCACCAAGTCTACAGCTAGTTCAGATCTGGTGGATCCTACTATGTTTAGGTTGTTGATTCAATTGTTGATGTATCTATTCAATACTAGACCAAATATTTGTTATGCAATGAGTTCACTTAGTCAATTCATGTGTGAACCAATACAAATACATCTAGTTACAATGAAGCATATCCTAAGATACTTGTGTGACATAGTTGAGTATGGCTTGAGATATTCTTTTGGTGTGGACTTGAAGCTGCATGGATATTCTAATTTTGTTTGGGTAGGGTGTGTTGTTGATCGGAAGAGAACCTTTGGATGTTGCTTCTGTTTGGGGTTTGTGATGATTTCTTGGTGTAGCAAGAAGCAGTATTTAGTGGCACTAAGCACAACAAAGGCCGAGTATATTGTAGCTTGTGTGGTAGCTCGAGAAGCAATGTGGCTTTCGAAGCTCCTTGCAGGATTATTTGGAAAATCATTGGAGCCAACTGTCATTCATTATGATAATCATAGTTGTGTGAAGCTTTCTATCAATCTAGTGTTACATGACATAACTAAACATGTTGAGATCAAATACCACTATATTAGAGATATGGTATTGAGGAAAGCAATCCAATTGAAGTATATTAGTACTGATGAGCATACGATAGATATTCTCACCAAGCCTCTCTCCAGAGTAAAGTTGTGTACTTTTGAGACAAGCTTGGTATTGTGGAGAATGAAGCCCTAGCTGAGAGGGAGACTCAACATTAGTGATTTTCTTTAATGAATTTCTCTCTGTGAGAGATATTTGAGGTGCAAGCCTTGTCTAATGCATTTCTCTATGTGAGAGAGATTTGAGGTGTAAGCCCTTGTTTCCACCCTTTGGGAGTAGCCATGGTGGATGTCATGTGTGTGACTCAATGATGACATCATGTGAAATATTTCATGATGATTTTCTTGTACTTGTGCTTTTCACCCTTTGGGAGTAGCCATGGTGAATGTCACGATGACGTGACGACATCACGTTGAGTGATTCCATGATGGGCACTTGTGCACATTTACCATTCATGGGAGTAGCCATGTTGGTTGATATCATGATGAGGTGATATGTCTTGTATAGATGGAAGTATTCCTCCCTAGTTGAGAGGGAGTGTTGATGTTACATGGAAACTTTGGTATTCTACTTCTAGCCTAGATCATTCTATCAAGGAAAAATTAAATGATAGCCTATCAGCTATTTAATTTGTCAAGGTGATTTCTTGATGAAGAGGCACTTCATAATTTAATATTTAATTATTATCATTGAGGTTGACTTATATTATTTCACCACCCTTGAAGAGATGTGATTCTTGGAGGTTGACTTCATGATTCTAAAAGGCACGAATCTTGTGAAGGTTAACATGAAGTTTAGAAGGGTTGCGTACCTTCCTTATCATGTATATATATACACAATGCTCCTCCATTTTAATACACATTTTTTCATATTCAATTCATTGTATAATTGGAGAGTATTCAAGTGCGAACTTTATAAAGACAAAGCAAAGTATTGTAGAAGGATGAGTTTGTCATCAACAAGAAGCATTATATATTTTTGTGTTAGCATCAAGTTGTGGTGCCATTACTTGGCCTCCTAATTGGGCTAATTGTAAGGAAGTCTATTGTTCCATATTGAATATATAAGTGATATATTGTTGTTGGGTTTTTCTCCCTCAAGTGGAGGGTTTTCCTAGGGTATATGTTGTGTTTATGTGTTTGAGTTTAAATTAAAATCTGCTTATATAATCTGATCATAAAACTAACACCATCAATATCAAACTGTATACCTTACCATATTGTCTTTTGGTAGCAAGGACAACAACATCATGAGAGACAACAATAGATTAATAAACTTAATATATTTCATGGAAAACAAGATTCTAACCTTACTTGAATTCAAAATCTAATTAATCAACATAATTGAAATCTAACTAATTCAAATGCAAACTACTCCATTCCTCATTCATCCAATCTGACAAGTAATAATTCCTTCTCTGTGCATATTCCATTAAGAACACAACTACTTAAGAATGATGAATTAACTATTTTATCTCCAGTCTAATTAACTGGAAATTGAACTAAACATAAACAAAAAAGAATTATAATTGATCAACACAATAATGGAACAAAGATAATATCAATTCAGTACTAGGTCTAAGATTTACTCTAACATGATACTAATGAAAGAATTTCAATGTAAAACAAGAATGAAGATGAAAAATTAATTAATAGGACCACCTTCCTTCGGAAGAGCGGGCCCTACTCTGCCTCTAGAGGGATCTAACACATAATTGGATCAAATTTTTTATTTCCGTCAAATTTTCCCAAAGAGGGGCGAAGTACAAAATGCTTAGCTAGGAATTGAGAAATGAAAATGTAATTGAAATTAGAAACTAATACATTCTACTGGCTAACTAACTTGAGACTAGATGTATATATCCTCTCTTATTTGAAAAGTGGGGAAAAGCTATGGGAAATATAACTAACTCCATATTATTAAAGACATTCTAGAGCGCAAGAAGAACAATCATGAAGATCTTGAAATAATATTTAGTTGATGTTGAGAAGAACTTTAGAGGTGGGATGCATGTTCCGTTGGAACTATTGTTTGGCTGACAAGTCACTTGGTCAAAGTTGTTGAGTCATGAAGGTTAGCCGCCAATCTCATTTGAATAGAGAAATGGTTAGCACTTCATCTGATCAATTAATTATCTTCTAGTCATGAGTTAAATATACATAATAATGAAACAACCACAACATTAAATACCATTCAATCACTCATTTAAGGAAAATAAGCATTTATATAAAAGCATTCAAATTCTAAGTCTTCATGCATAATTAAGTTCATAAATGAAGCATATAAAAGATAAAATTATTAGTTTTTAGCCAAATATAAAGTATCAAGTATCAAATTTATGAAATATATGAGGTCTCAAGAAGCCCTCATCACCTTTTTCCTAGGTACTAACTATTTTCTTGCAAGATCCTATCCTTATACAAGAATTAGATTTATGTCAAGATTTCTCCAACCTTGTGGATACCTCCTTCATTGACTCTCTACTTCAATCTAATTTATGCCAACTTTGCATACACATAGATTCATAGTGTTTTTACTAAATCCAAGAATTCTTGTCTCTTTATCTATAGGTTGCTATCAATAAGGGAGATTCTCTCAATCTTCTTTATCCCTTAGAGTTTTATATCTATTTTGTAGGATGAAGATACATATTGGTTATACTTCTGAACCTTCCTACATAACCTGATTGCATAATCTTCCATAATCCAAGGTAATATCATAAGTTTTTGGTATAAGAGTTTCTACTTCAGGGACAACTCTTAACTAGTTCCAAAATTAAACAAGTTTCTAGGAATCTCATCTTCCTTTTTCTTTTTTGTTAGTTCTTGTCTCTTTCCATCTTGGCATAAAAAATTTTCTACCATTATATTATGATAAGGTTCACACACTATTTGTGTAATGATCTCATAGGTTCTAGAGTTGAACCTGGTAGCTCTGATACCACATATAACACACCAACCCTTCATCGAAGTAAAAATTTCCTAAGTTTTCACTATACGAGTAAATAAATTATGTAACAAGCCATTGCAATAGAAAATTTCTTTTCTTTATTGATAATATATGAACAAGATTCCATAACAATTTACAATAAAGATTCCATCTCATTACAATAACTTCTCAAGTTACAACAATACAAGTATACATACATTTACATACATAGCTCAAATGAGCTTTAGAACAAATAGTTGTAAGATGGTCCAGGATCCTTTCAAATATTGGTTCTTATGTCACCTTTTGTGGAGGAGAAGCATCACTCAAGCACTTTTCCACCAACCAAAAACTATTAATGTGGTCCCTCGCACATCTATCATTCGATAGATGGCCCTTCCCTTCGATGAAGAGATTGGTAAAGTAACTGAATAACAACAACCAACTAAGCATAGTGTTGTGTCCTACATAAGTAGAACTTGTAATCCCACAATCTGGAACTAGCATGTAATATTGGATCACAGCGAAATGATAGTGGAGCTAGAGGAAATCACACTACTTTGGCCAAAGTGTTCTCATTTAGTACTTTGAATGAAGGTCATCTATCACATACACTACTCAGGGCCGATTTGACTTAAGGCCATCTTAAACTACACATAGGTATTTCCTTCAATGGATAATCTATCACCCTAGAGATAACCTATCACCATTTTACATACTTGGAATAAACCTACTTAACAAGTATGTAGACAAGTTGCCTCCCATTTTGGATAATCAATCCTAGGAGTAAACTCAAGCTACTCTAGTTAAATCAATAACCTAGCTATGAGTAACTCATATTCCACTCTAGTTTAATCATATCTAGTATATAATATCTATGATAAACACCAACCTTCTATTATGAAGTACATACAAGAGTGTCATAAAAATAGCATAAAAGCTTCTATTTCCATTTCAAATACATTCTAGATTCCTAAATGCAAGTACTCGTAAAAGAAAATTCAAGCATATAGGGAGAACAATTCATTCATAAATAAAGTAATAAGAAGAATATACCCATGCCTATTAACACTTCTCCAATAAAATTACAGCAATGTAGCTTCTCCAAACAATAACAAGCTTGATAATAGCTTTACAATGAACCTCCAACACTCAAATGGATAAATTACTTCACTCAAATTGACTCACTTCAAATATAATTGAACTCTTTCTCTCTCTCTCTCTCATAAAATAGAGTAAAATCTGAAAATAATGCAAAGTAAAAATGCTTGCAAGAATGCATCCTCAACAATGATCAACCTTGCTTGATCAACAACAAATAAAGACTTATTCAAATCTACATATGGTAATTTGAATTATCTCCAACAATGGAAATCTACAGGCATAAGGAATCAAAGGTGGCACCAAAGCCTCCAAACTATTCTCAAAGTTGGCATAGTTTCCATTTAGTTAGAAACCACCAATAACCAATTTACGACACCATGCTTTCATCAACTTAGTCTACGTGTGAGTCGATTTAGATATTTATTCACTTTGGCATAGTCATCAACTTACTCACGTCTTAACAGATGTTGGTTCAAGCTCAAAGACATGGAGCATTAACTTTTACCAAGTCAAAGATGTTCTAACAATAGGCGTCAAGTAGGTCTACACCATGCATCGATATAATGCAACAAGCTATAATGAAATATATGTGTTCCATAAAGCGTAGCAGCAAGAGTAAAAATCAACTTCTCAAAACATAGTCATAAACAACTTATAATTTTCCTTAAAGGTTCCTTTATCTACTGCGCATTATTTCAATGCCCTGTCCTTTGTATTCATTAATATTTGAAGAGGGTTTATCTTGTAAGGGTTGGACACTACTAATTACCTCACATAGTTTCCTTTGAAAAGCTAAACTCTTTTAATGAATTGTGCCCCATGCTTTACCTAGATATTAGCATTTGTAAAATGCTTTTGATAAAAAAACATATATATATATATGTATTACAATGCAGCACATAATATATATCTATATATATATATCCCAAGGTATAGTGCATATCATTCATAGACATATGTATGTAGCATTGTTAATACATGCATATATACATACATACATACATACATACATACATACATATATATATATATATAAATAGAATATTAGACACATCTATTTTTCTTTATCGATGAGTAAATACATAAGGTGTGTATGTACATACATATATTATAAACATGCAACCCACATTCTTATGCATATTATATAATCATATGCTTGAGTTGTCATTTTTAGACATATATACATACATACATTCGATGTATATATACACTTATCAACATAGATACAGACATACACTTACAAGGAAGGTCTCATATGCTTCAAAACACATATATTCCTGTTCCCATTGGCATTCCTATTCAACAAGTGCATACACATATACACACACACATATATATACATATAGTTGTTTCCTCGTGTATGTACCTTTGTGAGTATTTTTACTTACATACATGTGCATTTGCTAATGCTCTCATCCAGGTCCATGTATATGGGAATATATATATATATATATATATATATATATATATATATATATATATATATATATATATATATATATATATATATATATTCCCATATACATGCTAAAATTTACATTTGTAAGAACTTATAAAAAGCAAAAATAGGATCAAGAGACCAAAGATAGCACAAAAGAGAGAGAATATGATGATTGTAGTCTCAATATGCATGAAGAAGTTCAATTACAAGTATGTACAAGGCTTGCTTATAAAGGAAAGATAGGACACAAGGAAGGGCCATGAATGAGACAAGTGTCACATTCATGTGCAAGGGTAGGTAGAAAGAAATAATAGATAATTCCATGAAAGGTGGATCACCCACCTAAAGTGGAATTATCATGCCATGATAAGTGGAGATAAAAAGGTGATAACTAGATCACACCACAAAGAGTGGAATTTCTCTTACACACACTTCCCTAAGTGTTCCAATCACATCTCTCAATATATGCACAAACCTAGATGCAAGATGCAAATAACTAGGTGTCACAAGTTAAAACTACAATGATATGCATTCCCTTAGTAAGCTTAAGTAAAGTGTAATAAGTAAAATACTTATTTACACCAACAGCCCCCCTTAAGTGCAACTAGGGGAATGAAGACTCAAGCTAACCTTGCAAGATAAGATGCAAGATGGGTCCTGAAAATTGGGCCATGTTAGTTACCCATGTACAAATTCAATGCAATCTCTCACAAGTGAGGAAAGGGAGAAAACCTCATGGGAAAAACTGCCCCTCAAAAGAGAGAAGAAAAAAAAAATGTACAAATGGAGAAGGAAAAAACCCCAAGATGAGGTAAAATTCCCCTCCATGAAAGAGAATGGAGAAGTCAAGTGATTCCCCTTGGCACATCCCTCACCCCCAAGAGAGCTCATAATTGATGGTACTTACTCTTAGTAAAGGGTTTGGTGAATATGTCGGCAACCTACTCTACTGTCGAACAATAGCACAAGTCAAAGACCTACTCCTGAATCAACTCCCTAATGAAGTGCATATGAATCTCAATGTGCTTGGTCCTTTGATGCTAGACCAAATTCTTGAAGATTGCAATAGCATTCTAATTGTCACACTGAATGACTGTTGGACGTGGAATGAAAAAACCAAACTCAGAATCAATTCCCTAAGTGGCAACAGTAACAACCCCCTATACTCAACCTCTGTTGAAGAAAGAGCAATGGAATGCTACTTCTTTCTCTTCCATGAAACAGGTCCTAACCCAAGATGGAAGTTGTAGCTGGAGGTGGAATTGTGATCATTAGAATCACCGACTCAATTTGAGTTGGTATATCCTACTTAGTCAAGTTGTACACCTACTACATAATGAATCCCATGTTGATGAGTACCCTGGATGTAGTGTAAGATGCATTTGGTGATTTTCCAATGAAGCTCATGTGGTTCCTACATAAAGTGGGAGACCATGCCAACTACATAAGAGATGTCAGGGAATGTATGATTCAAATAGATGAGACTTCCAACAAGCTAACAATATAAAGTGACATCAACAAGTGGAGTGGAGAACTTAGCCTCAAGCTTGACTCTTGAAAGAAAGGGAGTCAGAATGGGCTTACAATCAGTCATGAGGAAATGTGAAAGAAGATCAAGAGCATACTTGGGTTGTCACAATGTAATCCCAGTTGAAGACTACTAAATCTCAATGCCAAGAAAGTAGTGAAGAAGGCCCAAGTTGTTCATGGAAAATATGTCCAAAAAAGAAGTTTTGAAATTGTAAATGATGGATGAGGTGCTCCTTGTAATGATCAAGTCATCAACAGAGAGCACAAGTGTCAAGTGTGCAACATCCTGCCTCAAGATGTAGACATTCTAATCTGAATGAAACCTAATGAATCCCTTGGAGAGAAGGAAGGGTTCCATCTTGGCATACCAAGCCTAAGGGGCCTGCTTAAGCCCATAGAGGGACTTCCTCAACCTACAAACCAATGAAGTATCCTGGATGAAACCCTATGGATGCTCCATATAGATCTCCTTATCAAGATCCCCATGTAGAAAAGCACTCTTAACATCCATTTGATGTATTTCCCAACCATGTGAAGTGGAAATGGCAAGTTTCAGGAAAATGGAAGTCATATTTGCAATAGGTGCAAAGGTCTCAATGTAGTCAACTCTTGCAACTTGTGAGAAACCCTTTGCAACAAATCATGCCTTATACTTATCAACACTCCCATTTTCTACATATTTGGTCCAATAGATCCACTTGAATTGAACCATCTTTCTCCCCTTAGGGAGAGGTATTGACTCCCAAGTGTTGTTCCTCATCAATGAACTATATTCTTCCTCCATGGCTCCATCCCATTTAGGAACCCTAGAGGCTTCCTTAAAGGATTGTGGATATGAAGTTGATGCAATGAGAGCATGTGGAAGAGGCTCATGCTCATGTTGTGACCTAGTCCTTCGAGTATCCAAAGAATCCCCAACAAGCAAACCTATTGCCTCAAGAGTTTGACGAGCCCAACGAGGTCTAGTAGGGGTAGAAGGGAAAGGCTGCTCAACTAGAAGTAGACCTTTCAAAGGTGTAACCTTGTGAGTCAGTGAGGAAGGAGAATCATCATCATTTGAATTTCTATCATTATTGTCAACTGTGGAGGAAGGAGGAGGAGTAGAAGAGTCAAAGCTAGGTGAGATTTCCTCAACATGTACACTCCTCTCAAAGAAAATCTCATGAGTCTCAGGATCCATCAGTCTATATGCCTTAACACCATTTGAATATCCCACAAAGATACAAGGCCTACTCTATGGCTCTGATGCCTTGCATTTCTGCAGAGGCATACGAGCCCATGTTGGACTCCCAAACACTTTGAAGTGTTTCACAATAGGTTTCCTAGCAAACTAAGCTTCAAAAGGAGTGATACCCTTCAAAGCTTTATGAGGATCCTGATTTTGGATGTAGGTGGCACAATTCATTACTTCTACCCAAAAAGCTAGACCAAGAGACCTGGCATGTATCATGCAGCTTTCCATTTCCTTGAGGGTTCTATTTTTCCTTTCTGCCACACCATTCTACTGGGTTGTGTAGGCAATGAAATGTTTTAAGTCAATTCCATCAAGTGTGCAAAATTCCTCAAGTCTATTGTTCACATACTCTCTACCATTTTTTGTATGAAGGATCTTGAATTGCTTCTTAGATTTCTTCTCAACATGAGCTTTGAAGTTGAGAAACTTGTCAAATACTTCATTTTTGTGACAAAGGAAGTAGACCCAAGTGTAACATGAAAAATCATTAATGAAAGTGAGGAAATAATGAGCTTTTCCAAAGGATGGCACTAGAAATGGGCCTGCTACATCACTATGAACAAGCTGAATAAGATCCAAGGCTCTCCAAGAGTTCCCTCTATCAAAATTCTCTTTGGGATGCTTTCACATGGAACATCCTGAACATACACCCTCAAAAAAATTGAGTTGAGGAAGCCCTTTGAAATTGTCCTTGGTGTGAAGCTATTGAACATAGCAGTAGTTGAGATGACCGAACCGCTCATGCCATAGCTTACTCAGTGAGTTTGAATGAGTGATCAATGTTGTAGAAGGAGCATGAGGTACCCAATGGGAGAATGAGTAAAGCCTTGCATTGTGATTAGCTCAACCCATTTCAACAAAAGAATCATTTGCAAGTTCCTTTACCACAACTGTGTTGGGAGTGAATTCAACTTTCTTACCATCTCCATGATATGTGATTTGGTAGATGGAGAGGGTATGTGCAGGATCATCATGGAAAAAATAGGCCCTTAAGTGGCAATGAGAAATAAAATAAACTTAGTAGTTTAGAAACTACATTCAATTTTCCAGTCTGACCACCTTAACTTGGTCAAAACTTCATGAAATTCATTTTGTTTTTTTAATCTTGTAGTATGCAAAGCATAGAATGTGACACATATTTTGGATTCAAAAAATATGATACTGTTTGAAAGTTATAGATGTTTTTCAATCAACCTATCAATCAGGACTTTAGTCATAATTCTAATAGAAAATGAATAATAATTATTTATTAAATTCAAAGTAGAGAATAATTTATATTGGTGGAAAGCTGAGAGTCTCCTCTACAAACTCTTTTTGTTTCATCAATTTTGGCTAAACATAAAGTCGTTAGCCACATGGACGAAGTCTAGAAAAACAAGGTAAGTTGTCAAACACGTTTTTTGCATTGACTTCTTAGGATTAGCATGTCCAAGCCAAATACCAAAGCAAGCCCGAGGTTAATCCCTAGCCAATAAATTCTTTGTCTAAAATATTGGATATCTGTTTCAAATTGGATATCCGATTTGGTTTATATATGATTTTAAAAAATGTTTTACACTTTATAATATATGATTTAGAATTTATGCAATAAATATTTTATAGTTTATTTTAATATATCTAGTTTAGAATATAAAATATGGTTTATAATTTAATATATAATATATTATATTATT